>OW818033.2:11736128-12421128 GCA_942486065.2 Calliphora vomitoria
AAAATGGGATTTACGTCAGTAGAAAATTTTGTCATAATTCTGATGAAATTTTCTTCTATGGAAAAAATGTTATCCCATTGTCACAACTGTGATTTAATATTCATCTATGGAGAAATTTTTTTGACAATTATGTGGGAATTTTCTTTAGAGACAATTCTATCACAATTGTGATGGACTTTTTCCAATATTTATGGTGAAATATTTGTCACAATTATTATGGAATGTTCATCTGGGGAAAACTGTTTGTCAGATTTTTGCTGGTGTTATAATATATGGAGAAAATTCTCTCACAATTGTGATGGAATTTTCATTTATTGAGAACATTTTGTTACAAATGTGATGAAAATTTCATCTATGGAGGAACGTTTTCCACAATTCAGATCGAATTTTCATCTATATAGAACATTTTCTAACACTAAGATAGAATTTTCATCTGTCAATGAAATTTTGTCACAATTGTGAAAAAATTTACGTCTATAAAAAATATTGTGATGGAATTTACGTCTGTAGAAAATGTTGTCAGAATTGTGATGGAATTTTCATCTATAGAGAAAATGTCACAATTGTGATCGAATTTTCATTAATGGAGAAAATTTTGTCATAATTGTGATGAAATTTACGTCTGTAGAAAATGTTGTCGCAATTATGATGCAATTTTCACATGTCGCAAATATTTTGTCAGAATTGTGATGAAATTTTCATCTATTGAGAAAATGTTGTCACAATTTTGATGGAATTTTAATCTCTGAAGAATATTTTGTCAGATTGTAATAGAATTATCATGTGTGGAGAAATTTTTGTCACAACTTTAATTGAATTTTCATATACGGTGAAATTTTTTCACAATTGTGATGGAATTTACATCTATGGCGAAAATGTAGTCACAATTGTGAGCGAAATTTTCATCTATAGAGAAAATGTTGCCACAATTTTGACGGAATTTTAATCTCTGGAGAATATTTTGTTAGATTGTGATAGAATTTTCATATCGCCCATTTGCTGCAACAACATCATAATTCAAAAAAAGTCGTTTCGAGAAAAACGACTTTGAATATTTTATGACATTTGACTATTTCTTAAATAAATTTTAGAAATAAAACCTGATTTGAATAGTAGATGCACATAATATCCTTATAATTTGTATTTAACCCAAATTTTCTCTTCTCAAATATACGAGAAAACATGAATTTTGATTTTGACGTTTACAACAAAAAACCACTCTCACGGAAAAAATTATTGACCTTTTTGAAAACTGATTACTCAGGTCAAAACTCACGGATTTTGAGATATGTCGTTTTTGCTGCAAATGAGCGATATGTGGAGAAATTTTTGTCACAATTTTAATTGAATTTTTCATATACGATGAAATTTGTTCATAATTGTGATGGAATTTACATCTACAGAGAAAATTTAGTCACATTGTGAGCGAAATGTCGTATCTAGAGACAATTTTGTCACAATTGTGATGAAATTTTTGTCTAAAAAAAAGATTTTATCCCACTTCTTTTGGAAAAGTGATCTCAATGCGGATCTAATCACACATAAAACACCAACTTTTATTGTACCAACTTTTCCCTAAAAAAAATTTCTTTACCTTCTCTTTTCCTCTTATTATTATTGATTAAAATTTTGTCCATAATTTCCTTTTAATATTTTATTATAGAAAATTGAAAGTTTGTTTTATCTAGCCAATTGTTTTTATTTTATTTCTCCAATTGTTTTTTAAGTTTTCATATCATGATTTATGTTGACCAAGATCATAAAGCGAAAATATCGTTCGATCGTTTTAAATGATTAAGAAAAATATTTCATTTTTTTTTTTTTTTTTTTGTTTGTTGGTGTTAAGAAAAAGGTACCAACTAACAAACAATGAACTTTTCTTTAACAAACAATAATATTTAAAGGTGTGAATTATTTGTTTCGTTTTTTTTTTTTTTTTAACTAACTCAATGGCCATAATGGAAACGAGAAACATAAAGTTTTCATATGAAACCCAATTGTTATTGTTTTCATTGTTGATATTAAATGAAATTTAATAAGCGGCGACATAAACTTTGTCACGTGGTTGCTATAAATTTTCTCTTTAAAGTAAGAAGAAACAAACAATATCGAATGCAGAATCATACATGCTCAACTGAGGCATATTATTTGGTTGCATTCATTTGCTGCCGCTGGTGTAGTATACTAATATGGAGGTCCTTTCACTTGTGTATGGTTTATTGAGTTTAAAGAAAAAGGAAATGTTCTTCTTAATGTTGAAAAGCAATTCTTAAGGTACCCTACAGAGTAACTTTAAGAAAGTAAGTATGATAAGACTTCGTGGCTTGAAATAGCAAATCAAAATTTGTATTTAAAGTTACTTCAGCTGAAAGCTTTGACTCTTTAATCGTCTGAATAATTTCATATCAGAAAACAAGCTTTTTAAAAAGATTCCAGCCATAGAGCAAATATTCATTGAGAGGAAACTAGAAAAAAGCTCAAACAAGTTAGACATACGAGTGTTGTTTTTGCTTTCACATAGTTTTTTTACTAATAAATTCTCCCCAATTAGGATTTTGTTAACTGAGTTAGGTCTTTGACAGGAGAGTTTGTGTTCTATGTATATTTTCTCTATGATTTCAACAGACGCTTTGAACTCAAGCTGTCAATAAAATTCCTGAAACTCTGGAGATCAATACAGATTGTTGGCTTGGTAATAATGATCATCATAATAAAAGTCAGTTTTATAAAAACCTACAAAAAGGCATTCGGAAAGATAGTTTATTTTAAGGGCTGATTCAGAAACACGAACGAAAAACTACTTTAAAATCTGAGCACGTAAAAATCTCAGTTTTTAAATAGTTCTTGAGAACTGAAGTTTGGAAACTATTTACTGAGTTTGTAGAGCATCTCAAAGTCGACTTTGATATTCAACAGAATTGTTCTTGTAGTTTTTTTTTTTTTTCTTACAAATGATTTAATATAATGATGATACTTATAATACACAATTGGTTTTGAAGTTCAATTGTGACAACAGCAAAAGAAAAAAAAACTAAAACTGAGAATAAAAAAAAATTTAATGCAAAAGATGATGACAATAAGCAGAATTGGTTGCTAATATATTTTGTACGTCTTAACGAAATCAAATAAAAAAAAAAAACTAAATAAATAAAGAATAAATTCAAATTTATGCATAAATGCTCAAGAACAAACTGCATTTGACTTTATTTCGTGGCTGCTTAATATCAATATGCCTGTCTGTCTGCACGTCGTCTGTCTGTTTTTTTCACTCGTTTTGTTTAGTTTCACCAAAGCCCGTCTTAAGAAGCCCAATAAACTGTATCTGTGGTTCTGTTTTGCATGATTCTTGGGGTTTGTTTAATGTGCTTTTTTTTATATTTATATTTATTTTTGGTAGTGTTAAAAAAGGCAGTCAAGCAGTAAGTGAAAAATTTATGGCAATTTAATTGGAAATGATATGTAAACAATGAGACACTATTTAAAAATAACAATAAGACTGTAAGAGCAAAAAAAAAAAAACTTATTTTAATTCTTTGAAATAAAAAGAAGAAGTCTGCATACAAAAAAAGAAGAAAACTTCAAATAAATATTATTTGAAGATGTTAAAGTTGAACATATGTGGAATTTTGCTAATATTCTTTAATATGAATATTTTAAAGATTTGCAATCAGAGATATAAAGAATAAGTTCAGTCGCACCCTTAATAATGGTTTCTTTAAAATACATAAACAATTTGGGATAGTAATCTTTGTGACACTCATCTATTCATTAAAATTTCAATAAAATTGTGTTAAAATTTCCTTTTAACAGAAAAGTAAGATTCTCAAGATCATAGAAAGTGTTGAGGCCCGCGATGATGTGGAGGAGGACGACGACTTCCTCGACATCGATATGGAGCCCCTCCTATAAATATAGTGACCCTCGCTCGCTATGCCTGTGGTCTTTGTATTATTGTGAATGCCGCTTAGGAAGATTGACAGTTGACAATTAAAGTCATGTCAATCTGCTTAAGCGCCATTACAGTTTGTCAAAAACTTGAGCAGCATCAACAGCTACAAAACCCACAACAGCAAAAACCCTCACAAATTTATTTTATAATAAATTATTATAACGTTTAAAAACACCTGGTTTTATTTCATCCCGTGAATACTATAAACAAGTAAGTGCAACCTGCATTTTTTATTTCCAAGGTTATTTATATATGTACATTCATACACACGTATAAATAACTTTGGTTTCTATTTCTTTCAACCCCTTTGAAAGAAAACAACAAAGCCCAACAAATTTCCAAGCTTAAGCTAGAAATTTGTTTATGGTCCTTTTTAAACCTAAAATTGAGCCAGTGATTAAATAAAAAACAATTTTGATTTTTTATTTTTATTAAATACAAATTTCACTAATAAATTTAATATAATTTTCACAAATAAATTTAATAAATTTCACGAATAAAGTTGAGGACGAAAACACAAAAGGTATTAACCAATAACAATTGTTGTTTTATTAGTTGCATTAAAATAGTAACACAACAATACAAACCACTGCGTTTTTCATACAACTCTGTGTAAAAATAGTTTGAAAGTCAAAGTAACAATTAAACAGCTGTTTTAACAAAGCGGTTGATTTGGAAAATTAAAAATAAAATTAATAGTAAATATTATTAATTTAATTATTAATTTCCCCGTTGCTTAACAATAATTTCCGCGCATTTCCATTGCCAGCGGTTGATTTAAATAAAAAGGAAAAATATATTTAATAAATCACCAGTGGTTAAATTAAATAATATTTTTATAATTTTTTGTGAAATTATCCGCGCATTTACTGCCAGCGGTTTGCATTAAAATAGAACAATAATAAGAATATATTATTAAACAAACAGAAAAAATATTAGACTAAATAAAAGTAATATTTTCATATTTCGTAATCGTTATAAAAAACGAAATTTCGGAAATTATAACGAAATATATTACTAACAGGCAATTTCCGCGCATTTTCATTGCCAGCGGTTAATTTAATAAGGAAAATTCAATTAAATCATATTGCCGTGAAAAACACGGTAATAATTAAGAATAATATTGTCATAACATAATTATTATTTATGAGAAATAATTCCGCGCATTTAATTGCCAGCGGTTAAATTAATAAAGAAGAGAATATTAACTAAACATAATCATATTTATTTGTGTTTTCCGCGCATTTTCAAAAATTGCTGTCGGTTCATTAAGGAATTATATTAAATTATATTTTTTACTACTTCGTGGTAATTGTAAACTATTTCCTAAATAATATATTGAGAGTATTATCATAAATTCCGCTTTGTAACGCAATTGTGGTTATTCATATATTAATTAAAGCATACTATCATATTAAAACCCTGATAAATCATTATGGGTAGTCAAGCTCATTCAAAATTTGTTATTGAAACAGATAACATGTTTGAAGAATGCGACAACTTCGCGAAAACACATGTTGAGGATTTGACGGAATCCTTAGTAGAGGCTAAATTGGAATCCTTGGAAGAGGATTGGAAAACCATTCGAATTTCCTACGAGACAATTTATAGTACGATGGATTCTATAATATCGCGGGAATTTAAGGAATTAGCCCGCACTAGGTACAGGGAATGTAGGGAAAAGTATCAGGTAACGAAGGCAAGTATGAACGACCTTCTGAAGGCTGCAAAGGGTTCATCGAATGCACAAAATGGCCCACATCATTCTTCTGTTTTGGGTAACTCCACATTCTTTCCAACAAATACCACATTTGACCTGTCAGAAATTGGTGTACGAGTACCAGCATGTGACATGAAAGTTTTTAATGGAAGTTATGAAGAATGGCCATCCTTTAGGGATATGTTTTCTGTCCTTTATCATACGAATCCAAGAGTATCTACTGTAGAGAAGTTTTTCCATTTACTTAACAAAACATCTGGAGATGCCTTGGCAATAATACAGAAATATCCCTTATCTGAACAAAATTATTTAGCAGCTTGGAATGCCTTAAAATCAAGATATGAAAACAAGAAATTTTTAGTAGAAATCCAACTGAAAGCTCTTTTCACCATAAAGCCTGCTACTAGTGAAACTAGCGAAGATATTAATAGAATAAGGACAACTATATGTGATTGTCTGGCTATGTTAATTGGTCATGGCATTCGTGTTGATCAATGGGATCCAATTTTAGTATATTTATGCAGTAGTAAATTACCCCTTCAGACAATTACTGCCTGGGAAGAATCTTTGGAAACGGATTCTGAAATGCCATCTTGGGTTCAGATGGACAACTTCTTGAAAAGTAGACATCGAGTAGTAGAAAGGATAGAGAGAGCACGAGATCAATTAAATATGAATGCAACTAGTCATAAAAATGATTTGAAACCGGGAACAAGTAGGAACAATATTGGTAAAAATTCAGGCCAGAAAATAAATTCAAATAATCAGAATTCATGCCAATTGTGCAATGAAAACCATAATCTGAGAATATGCAAAAAATTTTCAGATTTTACTGTCAGGCAACGAATTGACTATGTTGAGCGGAACAATATATGTAGCAACTGTCTATCACCAACTCACGTCAACAAAGATTGTAAGAGTATATTCCGCTGTACGCAATGTAAAAATAAACATCACAGTTTATTACATTTAAATCAAAACAATAATGGTGAACAGGTTAGAAGAAGTAATCAGGGTGGAAATAGACCGGTGAATTCGTTTCATACTGAATCCACACAACCAATAAATAATATAACATCTGCAAATATTGATGTTGAATTACAGTGCCCTTCGTGCAGTAATGCAGCTCCGACAAATGTCCAAACTCATTTGTCGGTTAACCATGATGATATTTTGTTACCAACTGCTTTGGTGCAAATTAATCATTTGGGAGATAAATTTACGGTTAGAGCACTGTTTGATGCCATCAGCCTCAATTTCTAATCCTAATCTCACCGAGATTAGTGACTTAAAATTGGCGGATCCAACATTTTATGTTTCTTCTCATATTGACTTGTTATTAGGAAGCGACGTCATACCATATATTTTACTTGAAGGAATTCGAAAAAATATTTTGGGAAATATGATTGCTCAGAACTCAGTTTATGGTTGGTTTATTTACGGCCCATTCAAGATAAACTCGCTTTCACTCGTTGCGGTCGATGTAAGTGAAAAGGCAAAGGAGGAAATCGACATAGGTATTCAGCTTAGGAAATTTTGGGAAACAGAAGAGGTTTCCAATAATTCTGTCTTATCCGAAGAAGACAAATTTTGTGAGAAACTTTTTGAGAAAACCACTTTTCGACGAGAAGATGGGCGATATGTGGTAAAATTACCATTCAGGCAAGAGTTCCCTAACTCAATATTTTTGGCTTCATCTCGCTATCAAGCAATGAAGCAATATATTCATATGGAAATGAATTTAAACAAAAAATCCCAGCTTAATATTTATAATGACATTTTGAGGGAATATATTGATTTGGGTCATATGCAAAAATGTAACTCTGCCGAAATAAATGAAAATGGTAAATATTTCTCGTATTATTTACCTCATCATGCAGTTTTCCGACCTGAGAGTGCTTCAACGAAAGTACGAGTAGTTTTTAATGGATCACGTAAAACACGAAGTTCATATTCATTAAATGATATTTTATATAGTGGGCCAACTCTTCAGTCAGATCTTATGACTATAATTTTGAATTGGCGGAAGTATAAATATGTTTTCAATGGTGATATTGAGAAAATGTATCGTCAAATAATGATTAATGATTCTGATAGACCCTATCAGAGAATATTGTTCCGAGATAACAATACAGGCAACATAGAAGATTATGAATTATCTACGGTAACTTTTGGTATTAATTGTGCACCTTTCTTAGCTATTCGAACACTTCTACAGTTAGCAGATGACTCGGAAAATCATACTCCATTATCGTCAAGAATATTGAGAAATGAAACATATGTTGATGATGTGTTATCAGGGGGACATACTTTAGAAACGGCATTAGCATCTCAGAAACAGTTGTGCACCGCACTTAATTCTGCAGGCTTTCCATTGAAGAAAATAACTGCAAATCATCCACGATTATTGGAACACATTCCGAGAGATAATCTTTTGAATGAAGATTTCTTGAAATTTAAGGATTCAAGTTCCACAAAGACACTTGGAATTCGTTGGAACGCTATGAGTGATACTTTCAGTTACAAAATGCAGAAAATTTGTGTAGAAAATTCGGTAACGAAACGGCAAATTTTATCTTATGTGGCGAAATTTTTTGACCCGGCAGGATGGCTAACGCCTATAATTATTCAAGCCAAAATTCTCCTTCAGGAATTATGGCAAGATGGTGTAGAGTGGGACGAGACTGTTAAGCCACATATTTGTATGAAATGGAACATTTTCATAGAAAATGTCCAATATATTGAAGCAATAAAAATACCACGCTGGGTTAATTTTCAACCTGAAAACTTTATTCAGTTGCATGGTTTTTGTGATGCCTCAGAGAGGGCATACTGTGCCGCTCTTTACGTAAGATCCGAGAATCAGAACAATAGAAGCACACATTTGTTAGTGGCTAAGAGCAAGGTAGCACCGTTACAAAAACTTAGTCTTCCACGTTTGGAATTGTGTGGCGCTTTACTACTTTCAAAGTTAGTAAGGCATGTTTTATCTAATAATTTATTCCCAAGCTCATCCGTTTATATGTGGACTGACTCCACCATTGTTCTTGCTTGGCTTCAGAAACATCCATCTTCGTGGAAAACTTTTGTAGCTAATAGAACATCTAAAATTATTGAAAATGTTGGCGATGCCACATGGAGACACGTGTCCACTTCCGAAAATCCGGCCGATTTCGGAACAAGAGGATGCAAACCACAGGAGTTATTGAATAACCCGTTATGGTGGCATGGACCAATTTGGCTTCTTAGTTCTCAAGAACATTGGCCAAGTTCTACCCAACCATTCCAAGAACCCCCAGAACAAAGGAAAATAGTACAAGTTAATTGCACCAGCGATTCAGTTCATTCTTCTCCCTCCAATAATGCTTCAAATTCCCGAAATATATTGACTACTGACAATTCTCCACCTTTAAGGGTAAAAATCGAGCTGAACCTTTAACGCAGAACGAGCTCAATAAATCTAAAATTGTATTAATGCGATTAACTCAAAGGGCTTATTATGCTGACGAATATAAAGATTTGTCCAACTTGAAATCAATTTCAAAAAAAAGCTCGTTAATAACATTGAACCCTTTCCTAGACTCAAACGGACTTCTAAGAGTAAACGGTCGCATAGTTAATTCATCTTTGAGCTATGAAGAAAAATTCCCAATAATCATTCCATACAAATCAAACTTATCCGAAATGATTCTTGATTTTATGCACAAGAATTTAATGCATGCTGATATCTCTCTTATGATGAGTATGGTGCGATACCAGTTCTATATACCCGCCCTTAAGAGAGCAGTAAAAAAATGTGTGAACAAATGTCTAACGTGCGTTCGTTATAAACAGAAAGTCTTATCCCAAATAATGGCAGCCTTACCAGCTGAGAGAACTACGTTCTCCTTACCGTTTACCTTTACTGGTGTAGACTTTGCTGGTCCGTTTCAGATAAAAGCCGGCCATTTGAGAAATTCTCCATACATGAAAGGCTACGCCTGTATATTTGTATGTTTTGCTACTCGGGCTATACATCTAGAGTCATGTTCGAATCTATCATCTGAGGCTTTTTTGGCCACATTTGATAGGTTCGTCGGAAGACGAGGGTTACCGAAACGTTTGATGTCTGACAACGGTACCAACTTCGTAGGCGCAAGTAAAGCATTGCTTGCTGAATATGCAATGTTCTTAGAGAAAGCTTCAAAGGACATATCTGAAAGATATGCTATCCACGGCTTCGAGTGGAAATTCATACCACCTAGTGCACCGCACATGGGAGGCCTGTGGGAAGCTGGAGTAAAAAGCTTTAAGCTTCATTTTAGAAAGGTTGTAGGAAATCAGAAATTTAATTTTGAGGAATTTTCTACCCTTTTAGTTAGGATTGAAGGTGTTCTTAACTCCCGACCGTTATCTCCGATGACTGAGGATCCTGAGGACTTAACAGTTTTAACGCCCGGACACTTTCTCCGAGGTTCGCCTATAATGGTCCCGCCCGAAATGACAACAGAAGATCTTAAAATGTCTCTTTTGAATCGATGGGAGAAACTTAAGGCTCTCCACCATCGATTTGCCCAAAGATGGAAAACGGAATATTTGCAGGAACTGCATAAGCGCTACAAATGGCGTTATCCGAAGAAGGAATTGATTGTAGGAGATTTCGTCATCATAAAGGATGAACTACTTCCTCCTAGTGACTGGCGTTTGGGTCGCATTGAGAATATTTATCATGGATCTGACAAACGAGTGAGAGTAGCTGATATTCGAACACAATATGGTTTGGTTACTAGGCCTATAGTAAAACTCTGTTGGTTGCCAATCTCGGATAAGTAGCTTATTTTACTCTTATATTTCATCATATGTAATCACTCAATCTTTCAAATATTGTTTTACCTAATTCCCTTCTTTCTCCTTGGTTTTCCCTTTTTTTGTTTATTTTCAGATAGAAATGGATCCCATTAGACGCACCGAAATCTGCTTGATTTGCTTTCAAACCCATCAACTGGGTTCTTGCAGAATCTTCAAAGGGTTTTCGGTCCGTCAACGTGCGTACAGTGTGAGAGTTCACAAGTACTGTTCCAACTGCCTATCACAAGGCCACCACGTAAGGGACTGTAATTCAACAACTGTATGTAGTCGATGTGGACAGAAGCATCATACACTACTCCACAAGGAACGACGTGTGGAGTCTGATGTAGTACCCCCAACTCAAAGGCGCTCTGTTCAAGATCGGCTAAACATCCCTAATCGAGTGACCACACCCCAACCATTGCAGAGGTTGCAACGCAGTGCTCGACGAGTAGCGGACGATGAAGTTCATCAGCGCACCCGTGACAGCAGTCGAGAGTCGGGGGCCCTCCAGACTCTAACCTCGCGGCAAAGGCGCTCACGAAGGAGGCCTACTATGTTGCAGCGACAATTGGAAGAGCAAGCCGTTGGACAGGCCACGACCCACCAGCTGCTTCGTCAAATGGTCGCCACAATTAACCGCCTAAGCGAAGCAATTTTAGTTGCACCCGTGCAAGGGGGCCGGCATGTTGAGGCCCGCGATGATGTGGAGGAGGACGACGACTTCCTCGACATCGATATGGAGCCCCTCCTATAAATATAGTGACCCTCGCTCGCTATGCCTGTGGTCTTTGTATTATTGTGAATGCCGCTTAGGAAGATTGACAGTTGACAATTAAAGTCATGTCAATCTGCTTAAGCGCCATTACAGTTTGTCAAAAACTTGAGCAGCATCAACAGCTACAAAACCCACAACAGCAAAAACCCTCACAAATTTATTTATAATAAATTTTTTATAACGTTTTAAAAGCACCTGTTTTTATTTCATACCGTGAATACTATAAAACCAAGTAAGTGCAACCTGCATTTTATATTTCCAAAGTTATTTATATATGTACATTCATACCCACGTATAAATAACTTTGGTTTCTATTTCTTTCAACCCCTTTGAAAGAAAACAACAAAGCACAACAAATTTCCAAACTTAAGCTAGAAATTTGTTTAGAAAGAATATACTAGATATAGCGGAAACTAGAAAAAAACTCATGAAAAAAAAAATTACTCACATAGTTTATTTTTCTAATACATTACGTTTTTGACAACTGAGTTAGGTCTTTGACAGGAGAGTTTCAGCTCTATGTATATTTTATCTATGCTCAAGACACTGATTTTACAAAAAAATGTTTTTACAACTGTGAAAATATTTCTAACTGACTGCATTGTCACCATTTTGACAATGTTTTTTTAAGATAGACAAATTCCATGAAAATGTTGACAAGGTTTTCAACAGAAAGAAAAATTCGATCACAATTGGGACAGATTTTCAAAAAGTCCGTGGTTTTTTGAATGAAAAACATGTTTTTGGATAAAACAAATTATTTTATTTTTCAAAAAAATTCTGACAAATTATTTTCTATAGACGAAAATTATCTCACATTTGTGACAAAATTTTCTATATACGAAAATTCACTCACAAATTATGAGTTACAATTGTGAACACATTTGCTCTAGACGAAAATTCCCTAACAATTGTTACAAAATTTTCTCTATATACAAAAACTTCTTCAATATTGTTGCAAAACATAGAGAAACAGACAGTCATAGAGAAAATATACATAGAGCGGAAACTAAAAAAGAACTTAAACCAAAAAATTACTCAAAAAAGATTATTAATACATTTTCACCACTTTGGTTTTTGACAACTGAGTTAGGTCTTTGACAGGAGAGTTTCCGCTCTATGTATATTTTCTCTATGCATACAGCAGAAACTAGAATAAAACTCAAACAACAAAATTACCCAACATAATCACACATACGTGAGTTGATTTTGTTTGCACACAGTTTTTTTACTAATACATTCTCCCCACTTAGGTTTATGACAACTGAGTTAGGTATGGTGCAAAATGTTCTCTATTTGCTCAAAATTGTTGGAAACATTTCCTCTATAAACGAAAATTCTGTCAAAATGTTGACAATATTGTCTCTATCAGTGATGGAAAATTTGATACGAATGTACTTTCTTTGTTACTATTTCATATTTCAAAATATCGTAGTGCTCCCGCGATTCCTTTGATGCTTTAAAACAACTTTCTGTATTTGAAGTAAAAAAAAATTTTTTTGACCCGGCATTATTTACTGATCGATATAATGTAGTAAGTATTATAACCCTTTATTTCGATTACTCCTCATCATAAAAGAAGAAAACGTACGAATCCACTCATTGAAATCACTTGAGTGTTGAAATTGAATTCTTAACTATTTTCCATACCCCATTTTGAAGACCATATATAAAATGTTGTGTATAACAGAGATTCTATAAAAAATTTTGTAATGGTTGTATGACTTAAAAATGCGGGATTTACAACAGAACATGGTATATCGTACGTGACATAAAATAGAAGTAATTTTCAGGTACATGTAGAAATATGCGAAAATTTGCTAATCGTGACAGGCGTTATGTTTTCTTTTAATTTCTTACACTAAACCAAAGATTTTTCCTTTACAATCCATCATATTTAAATAAAAACAATCTCTGGATGATTTTATAATAGATACAATTTAATATCGTACGTGACATACCGTACGTGACAGAATTTTCTCTTATAGTAAAACAATGTATATTCTGTAACTATATATGTATACAAAAACTAAAAAAAAAATAGAAAATATATATTCGGTTCTAATAAACAATTTCATAATAGCAAAAAAAACAATCAGAGTCAAATTTATTTCATACAACATGCTAATTGGGAACTTAGTTTTTGCCGCAATTTTAGCCTAAAACATACCAATTAAATTAAAAAATTAAATATAGTCAGTTTAAACTATTATTTTTGCACTTAAAATGTTGTAATAAGCTCTAAATACTTTCACATAGTAAGATTTTAGTGTTTTCTTCTATTCAAATCATCTTGAAAAAAAGGTTTCAAGGGTTTTTGTATTTTCAGTCGTGGTAGTCATTCTCGTGGAATTGCCCATATGTATTATTAGCGTCCACAAAACTGAAATAGGGTGGCAAAACAATAACGATTCAATTTTAATTATGTAAATTAGAAATCAAATTAATTAAATGAATACAATTAAAATCAAAAAGTTTATTTATTTTTAGCAAAAAATCGATTTTTTTTTAAATTTGATTTCTAGTGAAAAATTTGGTTTTTAGTGAAAAATTTTGTTTTTAGTGAAAAATTTTTTTTTTAGTGAAAAATTATTTTTAGTGAAAAATTTGAATTTTAGTGAAAAATTTTATTTTTAGTGAAAAATTTTATTTTTAGTGAAAAATTTTATTTTTAGTGAAAAATTTTATTTTTAGTAAAAAATTTTATTTTTAGTGAAAAATTTTATTTTTAGTGAAAATTTAAATTCTGGTGAAAAATTTTATTTCTAGTGAAAAATTTAATTTTTAGTCAAAAATTTTATTTTTAGTGAAAATTTTATTTCTAGTGAAAATTTTAATTTTTAGTGAAAATTTTAATTTTAAGTGAAAATTTTAATTTTTAGTGAAAAATGTTTTTTTTTTTTTGAAAATTTTTTTTACTGAACCTAAGATTTTACATTCTATTGACCTTATCAACGTTTTTCAAAAAGAGAATCTTACGTCAACAAAAGTTTACTTAAGCTCAGTTAAGAAATTCGTATGAGATAAACTAAAAACACGCCCAACCAATCACGAAACAGCAGCAACATAAAACAAAGGGTACATGTAAAAATGAGAAGTGCATAGTAAGCATTGATAGTGTTATAAGTAAATATAGAAGAAATTTTTCTCTAGGTGTGACTTTTAAGTGTTATTTTAGCTTATAATAAATAGCTCTGATATAACATATTATATATCACTGGATAGGTAATGAAGTCTAGTTTTAGAAAATATAAGTATTTCTTTAAATTAATAGATAATTTTTAATTAAAGACGAAGAACACAAAAAATTAATTTTAATAAAATTATCTTTTAATTTGCCTCAAGTTTAATTTCATTATTGAGTTTTTTTATAAGAAATTGAATTATATTATAAATTCATTATTTGATTTTTAGTATAATGAAAGGTTTTTAATTTTTTATTATGCTCTGGGTTAGCATTATTTGTAAGAGTTGTACAATATATATCCTTTATTTAACTCACATCTTTATTTAACTCACATGCACTCACATGCACCTCCTTTTGGCACTGGATGGTTTACGTGGTAGTTCACTGCACGCGAACAATCAAGTAGAGTCGAAGGGACTCCGTTTTGACAAACTGTTATTGGCACTGGTATTCAACTTAATCATGGCTATGTTGAGACATGTAAAAATCTATAAATGAGTTCTTTGAACTTCTGGAGTTTAAAATGTTTACCATTGACTTTAATACGCTGTGGTTTTATATATAATATTTTTTATTTCATTTTGTATTAACAATTGTATGAAATTGTCTACTTATTTTCCAAAAAAATTGCAAAACTTCCTTTTGCATTTTTAATTATTTTATTAAAATTAATGTGCGGACTTTACTTTCCACGTGAAATATTTAATTTTTATTGTAAATAAAAAGTTATAAGTCAGAATATTAGACAACCTCGAACACTTTGTATGTATTTGCTCGTCTTTATAATTCTACACCATTTCCAATTGAAAAACAACATCAGCAAAATGGCCACCACGACCACGCTTACTATGTCCTCGATAGCCTCACGAATTCTATCTTTGAGGTCTTGAATCGACGCTGAGCTGTTCGCGTAGACCTTATTTTTCACGGGGCCACCAAATAAGAAGTCGCAAGATGTTATATCACAAGATCTCGGTGACCAATCGTGATCACCTCTTCGAGAGATAACATGGTCCGGAAACTTTTCCCGTAAAAGGGCAATGGTTTCGTTGCTTGTGTGTCACGCAGCGTCCTCTTGTTAAAAGTAAACGTTGTCCAAATCAATATCATCAAAAATACGGTGTAATTACGTTTGTGGAATGCTCAATTCCAAAGAAAGAGGAGGAATGGACACACCTGGCCGTTCTATAACACTTTGGGCTACAGCAGCAATAATCTCAATGGTTCTTGAGCGACGTGCATAAGTTTTATTCTTCACATCAGTAACTTGTCCCAACAGCTCGCATTTTTCCACCACTTTCTGTATTGCGGTCCGACAAGGTGCTTCACGAAGACCCAAAAATGGGTTAGTTTTGTGAACTGTGACTGCAAGATTTTCTACATATTTGTAATGAATTTAAATAATTTCAATGCGTTGTTGAAGTGCATATCGTTCCATTTTTAGTAATGGCGTAGCTTCTACTTGTCAAATGTCAAAGAATATAAGCTTCAAAAGTGACAGCTACCGAAATACCGGAAGATTCAAAATAACACCTTTTTGTTGGAAACCCCTTTATGAAAATTCTCTGGCAATTGTCACAAATTTTTCTTTGGTCATTAAACATCACATTGTGACAAAATTTTTTTGTGAACTGAAAAGTTACATTCCAGTTGTTTTCAAATTTTCACTAGAATGAAAAGTTTTGAGATTAAAAACCCCTTTATGAAAATTCTCTGGAAATTGTCACAAATTTTTCTATGGTCATAAAACATCACATTGTGACAAAATTTTTTTGTGAACTGAAAAGTTTCATTCTAGTTGTTTTCAAATTTTCACTAGAATGAAAAGTTTTGAGATTAAATTCTTGTTATATTTGAACTGCAAGATTTTTTTTTTAAATTTATTTTATATTTTTAACTTTTAAGTGTTTTTTTTATATTCTTACTTAGACCTTGACTGCCTGGTGTTTATTCGATTTTTATATTTATAATAAATTTTATGACTTTAACACCTTATAATCCACCAAAACAGCATTGTTATATTGAAAAAATAAAAATAATAATAAATAAATAAAACTTAACATACATAGCTTTTCTGCACTCTTATGTGGAAAGGATGTTTCATATATTATTTCGTAACTTTAAAGCTACAAAACAAAACTATACAAATAAGCAAGTGGTTGAATTTTGAACTAAAGGAAGCACTCACATACACATGAGGCTGCACTTCAACAGTCCACAATTGTGCCAAGCGCATAAACTCAGAGGAAAAATATCAAACATTTCAAACAAAAAAATAAAAAATCCAACAGTAGAGAAGAAGTGGAAAAACGATTTATAAGCCAATTGTGTTTTTAGACTTGTTGTACTCTTCCACCTTAATATATATATATTTTTTTTTTTTTTTGCTGTTAAAGCAAAAGTAGTTGCAGAGATGCAGGCAGATGTGTGTGTACTCGTTTGTCTGTTTGTATGGTTATGAATAAATATGAATGTATGTTAAGTATTTCCTTTGACTCTTATGAATTTACTATGATTTGGTTTGTTTTTGCATTTTAAAACGCCAACAGAATGAACAAAAAAAAAATGCTGTATATCCAAGCAAATCCCCAGCTAGAGGTGTCCTCTCTGTATGCTTTGGTAAAGATGAGGATTTCAACACCCATCTGCATAGTTAAACCATATAGAGCAACGACATCACACAGCCACAGCCACAGCCAACAGTTGCCCATTAAGGCTCCTTTAAAAATTCATATGTGTCCTATAGAGATATGTTACAATTTGGCGCGCTTCATTTAGGTTTTTCTTTACAGTGTTTTCAGATTGGCGTTGAGCAGGGAGCTACAAAAAGAGCAGAAATTATGAATTAAATTAAAAATAATCTTCGAAATAATTAAAACAGTTGTTTTTCAGATTAGCGAGCTTTTCCCAATTTGATAACAATTAATATCTTATATAAGTATGTCATTTCGTTTTTAATTTCAAAATTTTTCTTTTGCGACCCCATATTCGATATATCTCTGTCCGTCTGTCTGTCTGTCCGTCTGTATGTTGAAATCAACTTTCCGAAGTCCCCAAATTACTTACATAGATGCATGATACATCAATATATCCGCTATAGTCTTTCTTAAGTCGCTATTTAAAGTCGGGAAAATCAGGCCAAAAGTGGCAGAAACATAAGCAAAAAGACATGACTACCTCGATTTGTTTTCCCAAAAATAGTTTTTAATATTTATATTAAAGTATATTTCAGTGATGGGTATATAAGATTCGGCACAGCCAAATATAGCTCTCTTACTTGTTAAGAAGATTAAAAGGAGTCTGACAGGAAGCTAAAGCTTAAACTCACAATTTCAAATAACACCACTTAATCGTCATACCCTTTTTCCATCCAGCACAACCCAACTTCTATGTATTTATAAATGCTGGGGTTTTAAAATTTGCTTTTGTTGCTGTTGTTGTTGCAGTTATTTAAACTTTATAATACATATAAACATTTGCTGTTGTTGTTTTTGTTGTTCTTTTCGGCTGCAGCAAAAGCTTGCACACACATCATCATCGATTATAATCGAAATGGGATTGTAAATCAAATCATATTGAATGGTAGTGACTTTAAAATGGGGTTCATTATCGCGCCAGTGAGCTCCTTTTATGATTATTCGTTTTGGTTTTCAGTTTTTTGTTTTTTTTTTTTTTTGTCTGCTGATTTGGTGGCTGTTGTTTGTTATCGAAACCAAACTGTATTAATGCAGCAATGCTGTTTTAATACACGTTTACGTACTGAAATATTAATAAACACTGTGACTGTTTTCAATTCATTTAAGTTTGTTGCTCTTCTTTCAATCTAAATATGTACTTCATATCGAATTTTGAGGTTAAATATGGTGGTGTGTGATTCTTAAAAAGATAATTTTTAGAACCAGATTTTTTAAGCGCAAAATCTTTAGGAGTCACATTTTTTGGAAGAGTCATTTACAGTACAAGTTAAAGAAAAGAATTTGTGGACATTTGATTCAAAATGTTCGAACTGAAAGTGACAGATATACTCCATATTCGATTATATGCTATATACAAACAGTAATATTGAACACTTGATAAAAAAAAACTTGTGGATAAATATGTAGTATTCAAAGGAATCTAAACAATGCAGGTCTCAAATCCATGTGTTATGCCATATTAATGAGAGAAAATGATCAGAGCATTTTATATGAATAGGCAAAGGAAGCACTCAACATAGCTTATATCTTGATCAGAGAGAGACAGAGAGAGATGTGTCAATGTAATCCCATATAAATACGACGGATTTCTTTTTGTATTCACTTTCAAACCCAGACAATAAAAATAACAAGAAAAGGCATAGACCTAGGAGTGGTACTCGATTAAAGACTATCGTGGAATGACCTTTAAGTAAGAAATGGGACATAAGCCCGAAAATTACACGCTGGCTATAAATCAAAATTCCTTCACAATTGTGACAAGATAACAAAAGAGATTGTGCAACTACAAAGGCCAATACTTAGAAGACTAGTTAGAGTGCTAATTGGAAATACATATTTAAAATTGAACGCACTGATTTGACGAAATTGTCGAATCGAATATTTTGTGCATCCAGTAATTTTATTGTTTCACCGACGGTACAGCATTGGGCACCATATTGCTTAAAGCACGTTTCTTACATATTAATATCATGCAATCTATTAATAAAGAACTTTGTTATGATGTTGCTACAGTAACAGTCACTGCTTGTCAAGCCTCACTTTTAAAGACGTATGGTCCAATGACGCCTCTAGCCCAAAATCTACACCAAACAGTGTCACGTTATAGGCTCGATTATAAACTCGAGTATAGACTCGACTATAGACTCGATTATAGACTCGACTATAGACTCGACTATAGACTCGACTGTAGATTCGACTATAGACTCGACTATAGACTCGACTGTAGATTCGACTATAGACTCGACTGTTAAGAAGATTACGAAGATGATGGCAGGAAGCTAAAGCTGTATTTCGTCCTTATTTTAGGCAAACTCATAATCTCAAATTAAACCACTTATTCATCATAACCTTTTTCCATCCAATACAACTCAACTATAGACTCGACTGTTAGTAAGATTACGAAGACGCTGGCAGGAAGCTAAAGCAGTATTTGATCTTTATTTTAGGCACACACTCACAATCTTAAATTATTTCACTTAATCGTCACACCCTTTTTCCATCCAGTACAACTCAACTAGATACTCGACTACAGACTGGACTGGAGGCTCAACTTCATACTCGACTAAAGACTCCACTATATACTCGACTATAGACTCGGATATAGAATCGAATATAGATTCAACTGTATACTCGACTATAGAATCGACTATATATTTACTCGACTAGAGACTTGACTATAGGTTCCACTATAGACTCGGTTAGAGGCTCCAATTTATATTCGAGTATAGACTGGACTAGAGACTCGACTAAAAAGTTGACTGTACCCTCGACGAGAGAATTGACAATAGACTACACTATAGACTCCACTTTATACTAGACTATATACTCAACTATTATAGACTCGACTATAGACTCGACTATAGACTCGACTATAGACTCGAATATACACTCGACTATAGACTCAACTATACACTCGACTATAGACTGGACTATAAACTCGAATATAGACTCTGTAGACTTGACTATAGACTCGACTATTGACTCGACTATAGACTCGACTATAGATTCGATTATAAACTCGACTATGGAGTCGACAATAGACTTGACTATAGACTCGACTATTGACTCGACTATAGACTCGACTATTGACTTGACTATACACTCGACTATAGACTCGGCTATACACTCAACTATAGACTCGACAGTTTATATATGCAAAAGTGTTAATCTTATTTATAAAAAATTATTATTTTCTCAAAGGACGCTATCATAGTCACAAACTAGTCATCTTTGAGCCATTATTCCACTAAAATTTCGCTAAGTTCAGATCTATGTATGTGCTTTATTTGTAATTTATATTATTTATATAAATTCTTATAATTTTTCATTGACCCTTCTTAAAATAGTCATCTTCTATAGCTGTCTGCTTTAGTAAGTGTAACAAAAGTGCTGAAAATAGTTACTGATAATATTATTGTTTACCATTTAGCCTTCCCTACAATTGCATTGCTGTATGTTTATCTGTTATTCAGTATAATATTTGGTCCATCTGTCCTACCATTATATTTTTGCCTCTGTGGTTATTCACTATAACATTATTGATACGACTTTTTTGTTGCAGCATTGTAGCAGCAGATTTCCGCCAAATATTCATATTTACTTACCAATATATGTGTAAAGTACTAGAGTGGAAATACTACCTTATATTTCGTATACTTGCAAATATGTTTACTCTAAATGGGAGGCAGTGACTGACAATACTGAATTAGGTTTTCATTTTGATGTTATATTTGTATTACTGTTATAATTTTGAGAAAAATATGATAAATTTGAAAGAGTATAACACAAATAATAACAAATATTCCTTGATCATACCATTTCCTTGTTTGGCCACAGTACACCTGCGATCGGCAAAATGAGACCATGGGTAAAATTATGTTAGTACTTCTTATCTGTTATTATCTGAGCAGCCTGTTTTTAACTTCGTTGACACTCGTGTGGCCCCTGAGTGCCGACCACTGTAGTAGACCCCAGGCAATGTTCTGTACAAAACTATGTCCATATTTTTATTGGCAGCATAAAACTAAAAAATTGTTACTTAATAACATTGCTTCTTTTAAACTTCACTGTACTTACATATACATTAACATATGTATGATGGCATGTAAGCTGTATGGACGAGGCGGGTTTTTGTGATACTAAAAGTGTTGTGTGCAAATGACATTCAATGTTGTGCTACTCATAATTTATGAGTTTATCATTTTACGTGCTTAAAATAGTGCAAATCGTACTTGTACTATAATTTTGTTTTTGGGATTTTTTTTATTTTGTCTGCATGACCAACTCGTCTGTCCATTCCGTCTGTCCGTCCGTCCGTCCATTTATCTATATGAATTTTACATATGACCATCTACCATCATCCACTCTACATTCCAAAAACATATAATATCGATCGTATTTTTTTTTCTTTTATATTGTAGTATTTGGG
Organism: Calliphora vomitoria; assembly: GCA_942486065.2. Classification (NCBI taxonomy): domain Eukaryota; kingdom Metazoa; phylum Arthropoda; class Insecta; order Diptera; family Calliphoridae; genus Calliphora; species Calliphora vomitoria. The sequence goes on from OW818033.2 coordinate 11,757,715, forward strand.
TTTTTAGTTTGCATTTTATTCGAGAGAGTGCAAAAAAAAAAAACACACACACAACAAATAAAAATCAATGTTGTTACTATATGAGCCCAGGGATTTTGGCCAGTATTTAGATTTTTGTGCCAATGCAATGAATGCATTATTGCTTAAATGCTTTACTGGCATGACTACCATATGTGCCTAGTTCGAATGTATTGTATAACAGAAGGCCTAGGCCGTTACCTGTGAGTCTGCCTGCATCTTTTCGTTTTGTATTTTTCATATTTCAGTTTTTTTTTATTTTTCTTTCCATTTATTTTTTGTTCCTTTAAATACTAAGCAATTAAAGGTGGACATAATTGATGTTTATATTTTGACAGGAAGTCATAATTAAGTAAAACATGCATACATTTATGAGACGATAGTAGAAAACTTTACTATAAATATTGAGTTATTTTTAGAATATATACCATTAATCTTTAAAAGGGGAACAAAATGGAATTGTAGAAGGATTTGTAAATGAATATTTAAGATATACACAAAAATTTTAGAGCAACAAAAAATGTGATAAGAAATTTTCATGGGTTTCGGAAAATTAACAAAAACCAATTTGAAAGTATTAAAATTCAAATATTTTCTTGAATATTGTTCAAATTTATGAAAAATGTTCCGTATTGCCTTACCACTTAGCATATATCCAAAATCATTGATGTGGGGTACTGGTAACATCATTTAGGCGGCGATAATCTCCGCATGGACGTCATTCTCCATTTGATTTTAATACAAGATGAAGAGGACTCGCCCAGCTACTTTTGGATGGTCTACATACTCCTTTTTTGATCATATTCTCGAACCCTTTTCTGACAATTTATAATTTCTCGGGTGATAATCTTCGCGCTGATCGGGTGATAATCTTCGCGAAAGACACATGAGGTCTTTTTGTTTGAATATGATGTGTGACAGAATGTTTGACATCTTTTGTGAATGACGACAGTTCTGTCAAATCAGATAATTCTCGAAGCAATGCAGAAAAATATGAGTTTTCTTGGATTGATTTGATAGTCAAAGGAATCATTTCTTTATATAAAGATCCTTTGCTTTGCGACTGCAAAAAATTATCAATTAGTCGATTATGTTTTATGTCTACCAATAATCCAAAATGGCTTAAAAAATCGACACCAATTATTGGCTTTCCAATGTCCGCCAAAATAAAAGTCCACCGAAAATTTCTCTTTAAGCCCAACTTCAAAGTAAGACATCTTGTTCCAAAAGTTTTGATTGTGGATTTATTTGCAGCAAATAATTTTAATGGAGCAGGAGAAGAAGTGACGGGAAATACAGAGAAGAAGTGACGGGAAATACAGAGACGTCGGCGCCAGTATCGACAAGAAATTTAAATTTTAAAATTTTATCTTGAATAAAAAGGTGACAAAATCACGGCTAGCCTCGTCTGTCACCGTGGACGAGGAGCCTAGTGGTTTTCCAAAGAATGTGTAGTGGAGAATGTACATGGCTGAACATACTTGGTAGCTTTGTCTCCAAATTTTAAATGATACCAGCAGTAGGGATTTCCTTTCTTACCTTGTGATGCCTCTCTTGTGCGTGAATGTTGACTGCGAGCACGGCTCTTTGCAGGACTTCGAACTTGAGATAGAGCTGCAACTTACTTAGCAAGTGCATCAATTTTCTTTTCTATAGCACTCTTTGTCATTGTAGATGATGTGGATATGGCATTTTCTTCCGAAGATTCTGACGTGTCAGCGATTTTGTCTGCTATATGTGCTAATTTACTTAAAGATTCACTACTTTCTGACAAAATTGCTTGCATTTATTTTGGTAAACGTTGCATCCACAAATTCTTCAGAAGTTCATCTGATACTTTACGAGATGATAATGTGGACATCTCTCGAAGAAGTGTTGAACAGTTTCTTTAATTGCTTTTCTTCTGAATCTATAAAGCGTTTTTTGTAGCCGTTGTTTGAGAGTTGCATAGATATTTGTCTCTGGCGGCTACAAAATTATGTCGCTTACCTCACATAGAACATTAGCTTCGATGGTTCCGACAATAGTATGAAATTTTGTTGAATCTGAAGTGATTCCAGCGGTAATGAACTGACTTTCAACTTGTTTGAACCATAAAGCAGGATTCGTCCTCCAAAACGGCGGTACCTTGACTGAAACTCGAACTATTTCATTGGTCGGTGGAAGCGATACAAATTCATCTTCAGAACTATTCAGCGACATATTTCTTGTTCTTATTTACGGGGTCACCAATTTTAGTGGTTAATGAGTTAATTTAATAGAAAATATTTTATGTTTTTTATCATAAAATTAAATTTTTAGGTGTTTTGTACTTTTTTGAAAACCTTTAAACGTGAGATAACGGGTAAAACCTGTAATTTGGTATTTTTTTGATACTCCACAAATCTTTTAAAGCCATAAACATAGAAATAAATTTCAAATCGTTTTCTTTACTTATTAAAAATTAACAAATATAAGTTTGGTACTAATTGGAAATTCAAACAATTCATGGGTAAAATTTTATTCATTTTAGGTACTTTTTTCATACAATTTTGTTCCGCTTGGTTAACGTGATAGTTAACTGCGCACGAAACGACAAGTTGAGTTGAAAGTACCTCATTTTGATAAGACCACACCACTCGTCAGATGTAGTGACATTTACATACATGTATGCTAAAATGTAGAAGTTATTAGACCCTCCCCAATAGGTCATTAAGTCTAGAACCAGATACCTCATCAGGTTGGTTAGAATGTAGTTGCCCAGGAATCTGTGCCTCTTGACACTCAGGGCTGGGCATTCCCAGAGAAGTTGAAAAATCGTTTCCTTTTTTCTCCTGTCCTTGCATTTACGACAATGGTCATTAAAGGGGAATCCAAGGCGACTTGCATGCTTACCTAAGTAGCATCCAGTGCTCCATTAATACTGCCAGCAATCTTGATATGTCTCTCCTATTATGAGTTATCAGTTGCATAGTTCGTTTTTCCTTAAAAGAGGGCCACATTAACTTGGTCACCTTACATGTATGTATATAAGTTGCGCTATCTATTCTCATACTTTGTAAGAAAGTTTCTGAAGATAATACTTTTAATAGTTCCCAGTGGAGTTGTTACTGAAACCGCATTGGAGATATGCGAAGCAGATCCCATTCTGGCTAATTCGTCTGCTTGTTCATTGCCATAGCAGTCTCTATGAGCAGGGACCCAAACTAAAATAATGTCGGATAGACGACCTAGTCTTGACAGAGTATTCTTACATTGTCTGACTCAATGAGAGAAGTGCCGCCTGGCTGGCTCATATTATGATCATGAAGTATATTAAAAGCTACCATGATTCCAAAAATTTCAGACTGAAAAACACTAAATTCCTTCGGAAGACGGTATGAGATATATATTCCAAGTTCGTCACAGAAAACACCAGAACCAAAACCACAGCTCAATTTGGAACCGTTTATATATATATCCAGGTATCATATTCGTACACAAGATTACCCCCTACACTACTCACTCCTGGAGGGAACTAAGACTATATATGGAGTAATATAGTTCAACACGTAGAGATAAAATATAGTTTTGCATGTTTACAGTAACCATTTTCACATTTTTAAGAGTATTTTAACAATATTATAGTCACAGTAACTATTAATATGATTGTGTTAACTATAATATGGTTAACTTAGGATTCCCATGATTGTATCAATCATATATATATAGTTACAGTAAACAAGTATATGTTTGTGACAACCATTTTTATGATTAAGGTTTTACCATATTAAGTTGCTCTCTGCTAATTGATATCATAATCTGAGAACAACATACATACATAAGATTCATCATAACAATGGTTTACTTGTTTACTGTAACCATATATATAATTGATACAATCATATGAATCGTAAGTTAACCATATTATAGTTAACATAATCATATTAATAGTTACTGTGAATATAATATTGTTAAAAAAAAACTTTTAAAAATGTGAAAATGGTTACTGTAAAACAAGCACAACTATATTTTTTCTTTGCTTGTAAGGTTGCTTCACGATATAAATATTTTGTTATGACTTTACGCTACCGTATTGAAATTTATTTAAATAAAATTTTTATAATTTCAATAGGGAAAAGAAGTACCAAATAGGGTTAAAATGGGAAAACACATTTGTTTGGAAATTATCAACCCAATTTTGATAAAATGTTTAACATTCATTCCTGAAATCATACAGAAATTAACTAACAGGGTGGTGCTATTTAGAACTCGAGTATGAATTTTGAAATCAAGTTTTAGTACAAACAACTCTTAAATCGTTAATAATATCCTAAATACTGCGGCTTTAAGGAAAATAAGCTCAATCTGTGATCAATCATATTTCATACCAAAAATTGATTTCTAGTATAAAGAACTCTTATATCTTAAATCGTTTTTAACCTGGAAAATACTGCAATTGTTGAGAAAATAAGCTCAATCTGTAATCACTCATATTTTATGCCAAAAATAAATTTTTAGTATAAAAAACTCAAATATCTTAAATTGTTAATAACTTCGTAAATAATGCGATTTTAAGGAAAATTAGCTCAATCTGTGATCACTCACCAAAAATCAGTATAAAAAACTTAAATAAGCTCAATCTGTGATCACTTATATTTGGCACCAAAAATCGATTTTTCGTACGAAAAACTCAAATATATTGAAAATAAGCTTTATCTGTGTTCACTTATATTTTACACGAAAAATCGATTTTTAGTATTAAAAATACTAGTATTAAAAATACTGCGATTCTAAAGAACATCACCCAATTTGTGATGGATTATTTTGAAAATTCAGACATTGGTGGGTATTCAAGAGTGAAAAAGGAAGTTTAGGTTAGGTTAGCTTATAAAGGGAAACCATTGGTCCCATTGTGATACACATGTTCAGGTCCTCAAAAAGTTCCTTCACATATCGAAAATGGGTTCAATGTCGAACTAACCCAACGCACGAATAAACGCATCCATCATTCTAATTTCCACTCTCCATAGATCCGATAAACTGCGCATAAAAGGAATATCCATTGTCATAGTCCGGTACCCCAACAGAGCAGGGCAAAGAAAGATGAAGGTGTTCAACGTTTCCTCCTTGTCTTCGTCATAACAGCTGCTACATAAGTTATTATAGGGAGTGTTCAATCTCCTAGCATGAGCACCAATTAAGCAGTGCCTGTAAGCACGGCTATCAAAATTCGTAGCCGAGCCCGTGATAACCCGGTGTGGCTCGTTGACCTATGGTGGTCGTAATCCTCAATACCAATCTAGGCAGTGAAAAAATTGTGCTGTACAATTAATTTACAACAGGAGAGCAGTATACCGACCAAATGATGGATCTCGTCGACTTACAGACATAAGACTGCCTTGGACAGTTCGTCTGCGATAACATTACCGAGTACACCAGAGTGACTCGGCACCCAGAATAACTCCGGGTTAGAATTTCTCGCCATCTTTTTAAGAGACACCCGGCTTTCAAGTACCAATCTGGATGACAAATAGACACCAGAGAGGAATTTAACAGCATGTTTACTGTCAGTACAAGTTCGGATATTCTCGCCAAAATAACCTATAGTACTTCATCCAGTATACCAACCTTTTGATGGCTGAAATATCAGCTTGAATTACACTACATTGATCATGTAGCCTGAAACGAAATATTTGAGTTTAGAAACATTATTATTAAACAAAAAGTTATCATAAATTTTTTATCAAAAGTTTTTAATTGAGAAATGTGGTTAGTTCTGTTCAAAGTTTGACATTGTTAAAAAGCTCTATAAAAATTAAAGCCCAAAGCTTTGTGCGCTTTTTAGTTGTTCTTTAACTTAAACTTTTTATTCATGTTTCAGTAATTACTATTTCAAAAGCTTTATTTATGCTATAAAAAGCTTTTCTTGGAATATGTATTTAATATTTAAACTTATGAGAGTTGCTAAAGCTTATTTGGGCAGCTCTAAAACTATTTAGAATATAGTAACTTTGATTAGCTTTTAAACTTTTGCTACTATTACTGTTTCAGGAAATCAAAAGCTTTAAAGCTTTAATCCTTGCTTAAACTCTACTAACTAGAATTTTTCCTTAATTTTAAACATTCCATTAAAATGAGTTCATCATCATCATCGTCATCATTATAATTATATGCATCATTTTCAGTCCAAGTGTCTTTAGCTGAAGTCATCACACAAATTTTATCTCACAGCCATAATCACTGCTGCAAACAAGGCCCAGCACAGACACACTTACTTTAAAGGCATGCGTAAGAAAAACATCATATTGAACAATCGAACTCATAAATAATCACACCAAAAACATTACTAAGGAACCTACAAATATGTATATAAAGAGACTAGAATTTGCATACGAATCACAGAAACACTTTGAGAAATATATGTACATACATATGGATATGAGAATACAATATGTGTTGCTGGACCAGTTTCATGATGAACTAAATGGAAGTCATATACAAGAATTATTCACATTTTATGCAGCTGTGACTCACACAACACCGGGAGTAAGTACTTTTAGGAAAAAAGAAGAATGTGCTGCGTTTTCAAAATGAATGATGGTGGTGGTAATAAATGACTAGGACGATACGCGTAGTACACGATCATGAGACGCCACCTCAAACATAACTAATTTCCAAGATTTTTTGTTTCAGTTTTTTTTTTTTTTTTTTTTTCTTTAGTTTTGAAAATTATAACACCAGCATAATGAAGGCTTTCATGTGATGATGGATGGGTTAAGAGGTGGCAGTTAGTAATGCTAAGTTTATTTTTTTACTTTAAAACTTAGTCATTTTTGTTTAAGGTTTAAGTTTGTGTCATTTTCAAGATCGATAGATTGTTTAATGTGTGTATTAGGGGAGAATTAATATATTTTAATGTATGACTGCTGTATGATTTTTATGTCCTTTAGATAAAACAAAAATGTCTCAGCTAATGGCTAAATTTCAAAAAATAAAATAAACTCTGTGGTTTTATCAGTTGTAAAGTCATAAACTGTAGTAACTATATTTCTTTATATAGAACTTATAAATCTTTTTTGCTCAAAAAAAACTAAACTTACTTATAAATATAGGTTTTATGCTTGTCTATAAACTTAAACTCAGACATTAGACGACATTTATTTAGAATGTTTTTTATTTTTTTGTTGAAAAAGAATAAGGCAATAGACAGCAGCAGCCAAAGTCATAAAAGGAGACAGTTGAGTGTGTTAAATTTTGTTGCATTAATATCCATGCTTAGAGTTTTTATATGAAAGCCCAAGAGTTATATGCCAAAAAAGCCAATGGCACTTTGCATTGATTTTTTGGTCTTTCAAATAAATATTTTATTCCATTTACTTCCTTACCCTCTCCCTGATGCTGATGATGATGATGGTCCATAAGTAAAAAGTCTTCTAAATACCAATAAATGTTACAAAAATATTGTTTGAAGTTCTAAAAATAATAAAGAAAAACCAATGTATGTAGTTTTGTTTAAGGAAAGTAAGAAAAGACAACGCGTTATTAAGGCTTTTTGCCATTTTTGCATCAGCAGCATCTGCTACTCACCATTCTTGGTCTCTTTTGCAGAGGATATTTGGACAATTGTCCATATACATCTGTATGTAGAGACGGACAAACGAATTGGTGGTAAGATAGACAGACAGACAAACGTACATTCAAAATCTCTAAAGGCTGCTGCTGCTGCTGTTACTAAAAATGCCGCAATAAAACCCAAAGTGTGGTGATAAATCAAATTGTCACTTTTGTATTGCAGAAAATTGCGCCACATGATGGCATATGAATATTGCAATGCTAAGCTAAATTCAACTAAACTGAATCAGAAACGCAAAAAAAAAACACTATAATATAAGCACAATACAAAAATGGAACATACAAAAAATCGACGATAGGGGTTCTTAAAGGGGTCCTTTATGAATTAAAGCTAAAATTGTAGTTTAAAAAGCACCACGATTACAGCTAAAATTGGAGTTTAAAAAGAACCACGATTAAAGCTAAAATTGGAGTTTAAAAAGAACCACGATTAAAGCTAAAATTGGAGTTTAAAAATAACCGCGATTAAAACTAAAATTGTAGTTTATAAAGAACCACGATTAAAGGTAAAATTGGAGTTTAAAAAGAACCACGACTAAAGCTAATATTAGAGTTTAAAAAGAACCACAATTAAAGCTAAGATTGGAGTTTAAAAAGAACCACGATTAAAGTTAAAATTGTAGTTTAAAAAGCACCATGATTACAGCTAAAATTGGAGTTTAAAAAGAACCACGACTAAAGCTAAGATTGGAGTTTAAAAAGAACCACGATTAAAGCTTAAATTAGAGTTTAAAAAGAACCACGATTAAAGCTAAAATTGGAGTTTAAAAAGTACCACGATTAAAGCTAAAATTGGAGTTTAAAAAGAACCACGATTAAAGCTAGAATTAAAGTTTAAAAATAACCACGATTAAAGCTAAAATTAGAGTTTAAAAAGAACCACAATTAAAGCTTAAATTGTACTTTAAATAGAACCACGATTAAAGCTAGAATTGAAGTTTAAAAAGAACCGCGATTAAAGCTAAAATTGGAGTTTAAAGAGAACCACGATTAAAGCTAAAATTGGAGTTTAAATAGAACCACGATTAAAGCTAAAATTGGAGTTTAAAAAGAACCACGATTAAAGCTAAAATTGGAGTTTAAAATTGGAGTTTAAAAAGAACCACGATTAAAGCTAAAATTGGAGTTTAAAAAGAACCACGATTAAAGCTAAAATTGTAGTTTAAAAATAACCACGATTAAAGCTAAAATTAGAGTTTAAAAAGAACCACGATTAAAGCTTAAATTGTAGTTTAAAAAGAACTACTATTAAAGCTAAAATTGGAGTTTAAAAAGAACTAAAACTATGAAAAGAACTACTAAATTATAAAATTTACTTTTATTTGCATTATTTTGTTTCTTCATTGCTAAACATATACACAAGTTAAGAATCCCTGCCTTTAATGTATTTACTGGACACAAGTACACCACCAGCAATATGTAGTAGTTAAAATAAAGTGTTGGTCTTGATTTCTTTTCATATATTGCTCTGGCTGGCAGTTTATTTTATTTCTTAGGAAGACGCTTCCTTTTTCTTTTTTTTGTGTTATTGGTGGCTGTCGTTGTTGTTATTACTTTAACGTTTTGTATTTGTGTATCTTTTTTAGATGTGGCCCAAAAAAACTTGCATAAACTAAGGAAACTCTTATATTCAAGTGCGAGTGCTTTAAATATGGGGTCGTCTGCCAGACAAGACAACGCACACATGAAATGGTTGAAGTTTTATAGATGAGGTCTTAAAATACAGCATAACGTATTGCATTTAGTGAAGGTTAATATATGTCAAAAGGTATGCTTTCAGCTGTTTCCAAATAACATGTGTCAGTGCAAAACATTTTTTTTTTTGTCTGTTTTGGTTGTAAGGGAAATGTTGAAAAATTAGTTGTAACCAAAAATGAAAGGAGATACAAAATTAAGGCAACAAGTGGATTTTTTTTTTAAAGGACAATTAAGAAAACAAAGTAAATGCAACATGCAGAACGACTAAAAGTAGTATTGAATAGTCAACTAAGCTGAATCTTAAATATACTCCACCAAAAACTAGCATTTCAAAATGTCAAATGTTGGGCCAAAAAATCGTCATCAATGCTGCCTGAACGCTATAAAAGAAAATTATATTTGCACAGAATCATTACTTGAGATGAAAAATGGATTCAATTACGAAATGGATTCATTATGAACCAGCCGAATCGACACCAAAGCCAAATATCCACGGCGCTAAGGTAATACTCTATATTTGGTGGGAAATCTGACCCCTCCATCACACAGTGGCTTAGAAACATTTTTTGGGAAATAATACGATATTTCGATTACTATTAGAGATATTGTTAAGAAATTTCACATGATTGGAGCTCCCCGTCGGGGCCAGAGCATGCTCGAACTTATTATGGTTTTTAAGATATGGCAGGCCTACGGAAGGTCAAAATTAATTTTTTAAATATATAATATGTTGGCGATAAAATTCGAAATAAGATACAAAATTTGCTAACAGTTATCTTGTCTATATAAAAAGCTACAGGCATCCAAAGTTGAAACATGTAAAGAGGGCCGTATTTTTCGTTTTTTTCTCAAAAAAAGCCCATATACCTTTTCTTTAGTAGAAAAAAAAATTTCTTTGGGACAATATAAGATTCTTATATAATCCACAAAGGGAACTTAATGCAAAAGCGTGTAAAGTAAAATATGGCTCACTTAAGCGGATATAACACCCCCAGATAATTTTGATTAGAGTAAATAATTCTAAAAAGATAAAGCACCGATCCTCAAAAAAGTTTCATATTTGTATAACCCTATAGGTTCCTTAAAAACTTAAAAAGCTTTTTCACTATCACACGGTAAATAACATCACAGTACGCACTTTTCTAAAAAAAAAAACTCAGTTTTTGGAACACATTTTCCCCACTTTAAGAATTTTGATATTTGAAAATAAAAAATTTCCAAAATTGTAATGCCATTCGTTTAAGAACATTTAGATCTATATCAGTTCCAAATTTTTTATGATATCTTTAACAATTAAAATTTTATATTTTTCCTCATGGAAAATTACTATTTTATAATTTCTTTAGCTTTTAAATGACATCCCAAAAATTTATAAAATTATTTAATTTTACTAGAATAACAATCGTCATGTCCTAGGATTTTCACAAATATGAAATACTTATACAAGGTGGCGCAAAAGTAAACTTCCGATGTTTTTTGGCTGTAATTAACAAAAAAAAAAAAAATGAAAAACTTTAATTTTTTTTTGTGGATTATTTTTATTTGGTCTTTTAATTTTTTTACATCGAGAATATGATGTCATAAAAATGTCCTCCGCCACAGTTGATTGTCATTTGAGCCCTTTTTATGGAATTTTCCATCACTTTGGCCAAAACTTCCGGCGATAGGTCCCCACATTCTTGACGGATATTGTCTTTAAGAGCTGCAAGAGTTTGAGGCTTGTTGACATAAACCCGCGACTTCAAAAAGCCCCACAAAAAGAAGTCTGGAGCGCTCAAATCAGGCGATCTTGCTGGTCAGTGCAAATCGCCAAAACGGGAGATTAGGCGCCCGGGAAATGCTCATTGCTCTCTAGCGCTCACCATTCACAATAACCATTTGGCCCGCGACGTCTTCGAAGAAAAAAGGTCCGATGACTCCTCCAGCGAAAACAGCACACCATACAGTGACTATGGCTCTTCGTGGGTTACACGCGGATTTTCAGTGCCCCAGAAGCGTAAATTTTGCTTATTTACGTACCCGCTAAGATGGAAATGGTCCTCATCACTCATGATTATTTTTGATGAAAAATCATCGTCCTCTTGGTGGTGATTAAGGATGGCTTGAGCGTATGTTAGACGCGATTGGCGGTCAGCAGCTAACAGCTGATGCACCGTCTGGACTTTGTATGGAAACATCTTCAAATCTTTTACCAAAATTCGCTGTAAAGACCGTCGACTGATACCTATTTGCGTGGCACGTCGTCTGGTCGATGTCGACGGCGCACCCATTACATACTCGGCTACAGCAGCAATATTCTCTGCAGAACGGCAACTCCGGGGTCTGCCACGCCTGGCAGCATCTCGTGTTGTGCCAGTCTTTTCGAGGCTCGACTCTACTCTAACTCTACTCTAACTCTACTCTAACTCTACTCTAACTCTACTCTAACTCTACTCTAACTCTAACTCTACTCTAACTCTACTCTAACTCTACTCTAACTCTACTCTAACTCTACTCTAACTCTACTCTAACTCTACTCTAACTCTACTCTAACTCTACTCTAACTCTACTCTAACTCTACTCTAACTCTACTCTAACTCTACTCTAACTCTACTCTAACTCTACTCTAACTCTACTCTAACTCTACTCTAACTCTACTCTAACTCTACTCTAACTCTACTCTAACTCTACTCTACTCTAACTCTACTCTAACTCTACTCTAACTCTACTCTAACTCTACTCTAACTCTACTCTAACTCTACTCTAACTCTACTCTAACTCTACTCTAACTCTACTCTAACTCTACTCTAACTCTACTCTAACTCTACTCTAACTCTACTCTAACTCTACTCTAACTCTACTCTAACTCTACTCTAACTCTACTCTAACTCTACTCTAACTCTACTCTAACTCTACTCTAACTCTACTCTAACTCTACTCTAACTCTACTCTAACTCTACTCTAACTCTACTCTAACTCTACTCTAACTCTACTCTATCTCTACTCTAACTCTACTCTAACTCTACTCTAACTCTACTCTAACTCTACTCTAACTCTACTCTAACTCTACTCTAACTCTACTCTAACTCTACTCTAACTCTACTCTAACTCTACTCTAACTCTACTCTAACTCTACTCTAACTCTACTCTAACTCTACTCTAACTCTACTCTAACTCTACTCTAACTCTACTCTAACTCTACTCTAACTCTACTCTAACTCTACTCTAACTCTACTCTAACTCTACTCTAACTCTACTCTAACTCTACTCTAACTCTACTCTAACTCTACTCTAACTCTACTCTAACTCTACTCTAACTCTACTCTAACTCTACTCTAACTCTACTCTAACTCTACTCTAACTCTACTCTAACTCTACTCTAACTCTACTCTAACTCTACTCTAACTCTACTCTAACTCTACTCTATCTCTACTCTAACTCTACTCTAACTCTACTCTAACTCTACTCTAACTCTACTCTAACTCTACTCTAACTCTACTCTAACTCTTCCTTAAATTTCTTAAAGATGTGTGTAATTAAAACATCATTTTCGTCAAAAAACTAGTTGACTGCTAGCACTACTTACGTTATTATGCTGCTAGCAGAAATTCTACTTTTCAACTCAACGTATCACAGCAGGCCAACAAGTAAATAAGTCACAAATGATGAATTAAATGTAAAGAATAATAAATAAGGAAAATTTAACGGCAACTAAATAAAACAGACAGTAAATAATGTATAGATGTGACAATAATTCTTGTCACATAGAGAATCATTTGGGGAAGTTGAAAGACACACTAATATTCCTGTTGTACACGTTGACATTAAAAACAACTTCCAAAAAAGTGAAAAGTAAGTAGAGTTTATTTTACATTTCGAAATTCTAAAAAATATCATTGAAAAAAGAATACTTTAATTAATATAATTTGTTTAGAATGTAATTTTTCAGCACGTCAGACTAATAAATACTGCTTATATTGCACGTTTTCGGAAACTCATACAAATACAAATTGAAGAAATTTAAAGCCAATATTTTCACTAAAATTTAAAATTCCCATATTTTTAAAACAATTGTAGAAAATGACAATGATTTCTGAAAGATGTAAACAAAATCTCCAATAACAATCAATACCACTTGTTTTACTTCTCATACAACCCACTTACAGCCTTAAAGAAACTACTTTCACACAATAAACGTTAAAATGCATTAACAAAAATCAAACTTCATTTTGTAAATTAAAAAAAAAAAAAAAAACTAAAGTATTTAAACGCGTTTGCAACATAAAAACAACCTCAAAAGAAAAAAAGATTCTAATTAGTTAAAATAAAGTAAAAGAAACAGGAACAGAAACCAAAACCAAAACAGGGAATTAAAATGAACCTGCCATGATTGCTGTCCGTTCAAATTATTGAAATCTCATTAAAAACGTGAAAACTGATAACAATTTTTATCTTTTATTTTGACATACCAATTTACGTTAGCACCTTCAAAAAAATAAATAAAATCGAATTGCAGTAAAAGAAAAAAACTTACTGCTCTCTTTTTGTGATGTTTACGGTTTCGGTTCGGTTTGGGAAAGATAAATGTTATTCAAAATGAAATAAGTTTCTTTATTTTATTTGACTTCTTTTGGTTTTTATTTTTGTTTTTTTATTTTTCGCCTGAATAAAGAACATTTCGCGATTGCAATGAAATCAAGGCACGTTAAAAAATAAACGTAAAGAATATTAAAATGAACAACAACATGTAATTTAAATCAATGTCAAAAAATTGTTTTATAAAACAAAAAACTACAATGCTCAAGTGCCTGGAAAACTATACAAAAAATAAAAAAAAAAAGAAAACCCTTTTTTACACTCATGATGATGACGAGGGAATGGTAGACTCCTGCACGTGCTTATCTGTGATAAAACTGAGAATATGAAACAAACCAAAAAAAATTTACAATTTAGGCTTCATATGCCACTTGTATTTTAAACAAAAATCAAAAAAAACTCTTAAAACAAAGAAAAAACTCTTTAATGATAAGAACACTTTAACGTTTGGCGCAACGAAACACTGAAATACCACAAAGAAAGACCAAGGAAAGTTGGTTTAGATTCATGTCTGCCAAAGTAAGTTCCAAGTAAAATATTGCAACACGCATTGCATATCAACCAGAAGAAAAAAACAACTTAAATGTATTTATATTAAGTTTTATTTATCTTTATTTACAGAAAATTTTGCATAATTCTTAAAATAAAAATATGAAAATCATATTTAACTTTAAGAATGCCCTGCAATTTTTTCACTATTTGGCTGAACAAGTACAAAATACTTAGTTAGATCGGTAAAAAACTGACTTTATTATTTTCCACTTTCGTTTTTTCTCAACTATCGAGGGGATTATAAAAGTACTAGCTCTAAAACAGAATATTACAAATTTGATGAAAATCATACAACACTAAGATGTGGCGCTTTGAGGTCAAAGTTCATACTCTGTATATTTGAATGTGTCATTTATTGGGTGATAATTTTAAAGCACAATAAATTTGTTTTTGTACAGAGTACAAATTGTATTTTGATAGAACATTTAAAAATTTATCTTACATTTTTTGCGGCTACTTTTTGAACCAGGGATGGCACATACTTATGTAATATTTTGTTTAGTATTAGAAAAGTATGCTATGGAATTGTATAATAAATAACAATTACGCTTCTTTTGAAACTGGAGATTATTTTTTTTTTTTTTTAGTTAAATTTTAAATTTTTTATATTGGCGTATATCTTAAAAATTGCAGTATTTACAAAGATGGTATATATTTTGAACGCGGTTTTTATTTTTAAAAACTTATATATCATTCTGAAGGGTACATATCTGTAATTTACTCTCACTTAGTTATTGAACATTATAGTGTAAACAACAACGTTTTTTTTGCTTCGATAATGTCAAATTTTGTGCCAACAAAGCATCATATGCGGGAAGTTTTGCTTTACTTCTTTAATTTGAAAAAATGTGCCGCTGAAGCACACCCAATGCTTACCAAAGCTTATGGTGAGTGTGTTACATCGGTTTCATCGTGCGAGACACGGAAGACAAAGATTGCCTAGGCAAGCCTAAAAAGTTTGAAGAGCAAGATTTGGAGGCATGAAGATTGTTGTCAAACTCAAAAAGAGCTTGCAAAATCATTGGAAGCAACTCAGTCACCAATTTCAAAAAGTTTGCGAGCAGCAGGATTCATCTAAAAACAGGGAAATTGGGTACCATACGAATTGAAGCTGAGAGACCTTGAAGGAAGATTTTGTATGTTTGAAATGCTGCTTGCACGATATAAAATAAAATCTTTTTTGCACCGAATCATTATTTGCGATAAAAAATGGATCCACCAACGACAACTCGAAGCGTAAGAAATCATGTGTGAAGCCGGCCAATCAACCGAACCGACACCAAAGCAAAATATCCATGGCGATAAGAGAGTGTTCTGTATTTGGTGGGAGCAAAAGGTTCCTATCTATTATGAGCTGTTGAAATCTGGACAAACCATCACAGAGCACATGCACCAAGCGCAACTGAATTGTTTGAAGCGAGCATTGGTCGAAAAAGGCCCAATGCCATATGATGCAATACCTGTTAAAAGGTATTTAATATTAAGTGGTTGGGAAGATTTGCCTCACCCGCTTTATAGTCCAGACCATGCCCAGTCCGGCTACTATTAGTTTCGATTGATGCAAAAAGCTCCCTCTAGCACACGCTTCACATTGGAACAGAGTGATTCGTTCTTGGCCTCAAAAGATGAGCAGTTCTTACGGCACGGAATCCACATATCAAAACATTTGTCACAGACCCACATTAGTATATCACAAGATTTTAAGACGAACTAGATATCTCCGTCTGTCTTCCTGTTGAAAATACGATTGAGTCCAAACGACAGAATCTAGCTGGCTGAAATTTCCGACAAGTACTCTCTGCACAGAAAACATTGATAGTATCAACCGAATTTGTTGCCAATCGAATGATTTGGTTGCACACATAAGTACTGAAATCGAAAAATTCTTAACACACGTTTTTCATTAACCCAACCAAGTATTATTTTATTTTTTTTTGATCAAGTTACTATTGTAAAGCATGTCAGTTATTATGTTTAAAGTCAATTACATTCATTTGTTGTTAACCAGATTAAAATCAGTGACCAGCATAAAGTGCGTACTAAAATTTTTAAATATTTTCAACAAAACCCAACTTGGTCCTACAAAAAGTTGGCCAAACAATCAAAGTTCTGCCATCAAACTGTTTCCAATGTTATTCAACAGTTCCAAGAGAACTTGTCCGTTGATAGAAAACCTGAATCCGGTACAAGGTGGCGCAAAAGTAATCCTCCTATCAGAAAATGCTATAAATTTTGCGATTGGCCCCTAATGTCAGTTCTGTTTTGACATTTGTGTAGCAAACACATGCGAAATACACGTTAATAAACAATGTTACGCTACACTGCTCCAGAACGCGGAATATTGCTGACTATTTATTTGACCAATAATCGGTCGGTGACTTTGGCACAACGTGAATTTCGTCGCAGATTTCCTGGCCGTCCAACGCCTACTGGTGAAACACTGCGACATTTAGCCGTTCGCCTCGAAGAGGCTGACACAACACGAGATGCTGCCAGGCGTGGCAGACCCTGGAGTAGCCGTTCTGCAGAGAATATTGCTGCTGTAGCAGAGGATGTCATGGAAGCGCCGTCGACATCGACCAGACGACGTGCCACGCAAATGGGTATCAGTCGACTGTCTTTACAGCGAATTTTGGTACAAGATTTGAAGATGTTTTCGTACAAAGTCCAGACGGTGCATCAGCTGTTAGCTCCTTTCATCAAAAATAATCATAAGTGATGAGGTCCATTTCCATCTTAGCGGGTACGTAAATAAGCAAAATTTACGCTTCTGGGGCACTGAAAATCAGCATGTAACCCACGAAGAGCCATTACACCCGCTCAAAGTCACTGTATGGTGTGCTGTTTTCGCTAGAGGAGTCATCGGACCTTTTTTCTTCGAAGACGTCGCGGTCCAAACGGTTACTGTGAATGGTGAGCGCTACAGAGCAATGATCAACGAGTTCTTTTTGCTGCAACTTGATGAATTGGGATTGGAAAACATGTGGTTCCAACAGGACGGTGCAACGGCACACACTGCACGTGCCACAACCGATATACTAAAGGATGCATTTCCCGGGCGCCTAATCTCCCGCTTTGGCGATTTCCACTGGCCAGCAAGATCGCCTGATTTTACCGCTCCAGACTTCTTTTTGTGGGGCTTCTTGAAGTCGCGGATTTAAGTCAACAAGCCTCAGACTCTTGCAGCACTTAAAGACAATATCCGTCAAGAATGTGACGACCTATCACCGGAAGTTTTGGCCACAGTGATGGAAAATGCCATAAAAAGGGCTCAAATGACAATCAACTGTGGCGTCGGCCATTTACATGACATCATATTCTCGATTTGATGTAAAAAAATTAAAAGACCAAATAAAAATAATCCACATGAAGAATCAAAGTATTTCTTTTTTTTTTTAATTACAGCCAAAAAACGTCGGAAGTTTACTTTTGCGCCACCTTGTAGAAGGAATAGTCCACATGATGTTTCTAAAGCCAAAAAAAAAGCATTTTCAAAAGAACTCCCAACACATCCGGTAGGAAAGCAGACCGGTTAGCTCAGTGCTTGGACTATTTTGTACGAAATGTTAAAGCTAATGCAGGTTAAAAAACATACAAGGCTCAAAAAGTTCCTGACAGGAATGCTGCTAAAAATTTAGAGGCCAAAAACAGAGCACTGAAATTGAAATCAAGTTTTATAAAAAAATATTCTTGCTGCATAACGAAACGTATGTTCTGGCAGATTTTTCACAACTTCCTGGTCAAAAATTTTATATTGCTGATGCGCAAGGGAATGTTCAAGAAAAGGTTAGGACCCAAAAGCAGACAAAATTTATCAAAAGTTCTCGGTATGGCAACCAATATGCAGTTGCGGCAAAAAAAGACAAACATTTGTTACAAAGGGCTCTCTAAATACCAAAATTTAAATCAAGGAATGTTTAGAAAATGTTTCCATTCATAAGACTTCTTAGTGTGTCCACTTATTTTTGGCCAAATTTGGCACCCTGTCCCTATGGAAAGAAAGGTCTTGAGTGGTAAAAGTACAATAATGTGGTATTTGTACCAAGAGAGGCAAATTCTTCAGACTGCCTGGAGCTATGGCCAGTGGAGAGATATTGGGCTCTTGTTAAAAGAGAATTGAAGAGCTCAAAAAAAGTGTCCAAAAGTGTGGTAGATTTTAAACGGAGATGGACAACCTGATCGAACAAAGTGACAGAAATCACTATAAAAACCATAATGGAAGGTTTTCCGAAAAATTTTCAAAATATCTTCACTAATGATTAGAACTATAAAAATATTTTTTTTTTTTTTTTGTAAATTGTAATAATAATTTCAATCAAATAAAAAAAAAAATCAAAACTGAAAGTTTAGTGGTTTCATATTTATTAACATATATGTATGTTAAGAATTTTTCGATCTCAGTCCTTAGAATTTTTCGGCTCTATCAACAGAAAATCAGTTGATAAAGCAGAATTTTGGTTACTCCTTCTAAAATATTATAGCCACCATTGTAAAATTCGGACAGTATAGCAGAATCTTTCGATTGACAACAAATTCGGTTGCTTCTACGAATCTGTTTTCTCTGTGTGTTGATAAGTTTTGTTTGGTGTTAAAAATAGGCAAATGTCCCCCGGGAATTGTGTATGAGTAGTCATAAATATATTGATTATGCGGCAATCCTGATAAAAGTTTGAAGTTTCTCAATCCATTTGCAATTTCTACAGTTTTCAATTGCAACCCTATAAGTATATATATTCTGGATCGGTATAGACAGGGAAGCCGATATATCCATGTTCATCTGTATGTTGAAATCAACTTTCCAAAGGACCGTCATAACTCACATACATGATTTATACAGCAATGTATACGATATAGTGCCGGTTCTAATGTGTATTACAAAGTCATTAATGTGGACAACATGGATAGCTAATGATAAACATTTCAAAGACCATAGTCGCCATAGTAATTCTGAACGACAAATTTTGGCACTAACAATTTATCAAAAATCACTTTTATCGCCAAAAACTTTTTTTCACCAATTTTTTTTTTTTTTTTCAAACCAAAAATTATTATTAATATTAAAAAGTAAAGTATACTTTGTTGATGGGTATATAAGATAGCTCTCTTACTTATTATTATATCTTTATCTTAGTACTATTTACAACATGTGACCTATCCAAGATAGTTTAAAATAAATTTCATTTAAAGTAGTTTTCTTTTAGTAATTTATCTGAAATATAAATTAGAATAAATAGTAATAAGTATACAATTTAATATACCACACTATTAAATATAGAGATTACAAGAATATAAATTCACCTAAATTAAAATCTGCTGATTTAACTCTTTCCTGTTTAGTGGTCACTTTTCTAACCACCTTTTCTAAAGTCTTAAAACAAATTAGTGACATCTATTGGCATTTTAAGTCATCGTTTAAGTTTTTTTGGGAAACTTTGCCGTCATGGTGCTCTGGTTAGATTTATATATTAATGTGATAATATTGTAAATCGCAGTTTTTCTAAGGGGTTTTCCCGCATTCAATAAAAAAAGTCAGAGTACTTATTGTTCATGTACTAAATGTTAACGTTCATTTAGTACATGAACAATAAAATATGTTGTTCGAAGGTATACCTTCTGCAGTCTTGAACTTGACGAAGAAGAGAATTATTAGGAGCCAGTCGATCCGATGCTGGTGCTTGGTGACATACCTTCGGGCCTCTAGTGAAAATATAATGGAGATTTTGATTTGGGTGATGACATCACACTATAAAATTTGCTCAATACTTCTGCTAGTGACTTTTCTACCAAAACCACTGCAGAAGAACCAAAATGGTGAACAAATTGTCGATTGGCAGAGCCGGTTCTTTACACAGAAGGTGGGGTTATTCCAAATGATATAAATGTCTCACCTATACAGCTATTTCGTTTGTTATGTTCAGAAAATTTAGTCCAAATGATAAGTTTTCAAACAAATTTATACGCTACGAAAATTTGTATCACAATTATTTTTAATGCCAACTGCCATGGTGGTTAATAAACTAACCACCTTATTCCAAAAAAAGCTTTAGCTGTATTTTTATTTGCTCTTATTTTTCATAATATATGAACCCTGCAATAGTTTTGATTAAAAAACATATATGAAAAAACCATAAAAATTACTAATAAAATGAACTTTTACTCGCAACAAATTTAAACATAAATAAACACATAAAATTTCAATATGCAACAAAATATACCAACAACATACCAACATATGTATAACTTTATGTTTGAAATATATATTTAAACATATATTATATTCCCATATGATGTTTAAGGATCCCCTTGAGAACTTTGATAAGCAAAAGTTTTTAAAAATCAAAAAAAATATAAAAAAATAAAATATTAAGAAATGCATACAAACATCTTAAGAAGTCTTGTGAAAGTGTTTTCAGTTTTTTTTTTACATATTTCTTTTAAAGTTTGTGAAAACTAAAGCCCACACCTTTTACACACAATCTTACTACACCTCTTTGATGACGACGTTCATTCTAAAGTACTCATATGAAAAACATACTCACTCGTTCTTACATATACAAAAATTTAATACGGAACGTCAGAAATTCTCGTTCGTATGTGGCGCATTAAAGTATAAATGCGTGTGATTTTGAAATGTTGTTGTTTAAAGTTTTCCTTGCAGCAAACATCAAAAACAATAACAACAACAACAGCAATGTATGAATACTTGTACTATGTTTTACTTTAAGAATAATTGTTGTTGTTGTTCTTTTAGTTTGATGTGGGTTTGTGTCATAATTTCAACGCCTCACAACAACACCACACATGGCCTGTCATACCATGTCATATGAAACGTCATCATCAATGTTGATAAGTTGTTGCATTTTACTGTCGATGTTGTTGTAGCTGTTTACTGTTATTTTTCCAGTTATAAGGAACCAGAGTTTTATGACTTATGGCCACCAAACAGAAAACAAAATAATAAAGAGCAAAAGTAAGAAACCCAGTTGCTTTAAGAAGTTTAATACTAAATTTAGTTTTTTCTTCTTAAATGTTAAATTTTGTTTAACAAAAATTAAATGTTTCACGGCGTAAATTAAGACCACACATTGTGTGGATTCAAACATTTAAAAATGTGGATAAATGTTTAAAAAAAAAAATTGCTGGAAATAAATGTAGCACTTCATGCAGCTGTCAAAATTGTGAAGCTTACGAACACAGCTTATTTCAGAGAAAATATAGGAATTAAAAATTAAATTATTCAAATCAACATAGCAAACAAATTAAAATCAACTACAGCCTGCAGAGGAACTGCACAGGTTCAAAGGACTAAATAATTTCTGTATAATACATTTTTAGAGTTATCAACAGTTTATTTGTAAATCAGTGCCAAAATGCAAAGTAGTTGATAACCATGTTTCATCTTTGAAACATAATTTTCGCCTAACTTTCCCTAAATTTGGCTCAACAGGCAAATAGATTATGTCTAAAACTCATACAAAGAAAGGTCACAAAAATCATAGCAAAACATAAGAAATATTTAATTATACTAGCGACCAAAAGTTAATTATGTAATATAACAAAATTTCTTATTAAATAATTGCAATAATAAAATTAAAAATATTTTGTTTAGTTTTTATTATTTTTTGTCTCGAAAAAATCAAATAATTTTTAAAACACCTAAAAATCAGAATCTAGACTTCCTTGCCTATCCATTGATATATTATATGTAATATCTGAACTATTTATTATAAGCTAAAATAACGCTTGAAAGTCACACCTAGAGAAAAATTTCTTCTATATTTACTTATAACACTATCAGTGCTTACTATGCACTTCTCATTTTTACATGTACCCTTTGTTTTATGTTGCTGCTGTTTTGTGATTGGTTGGTGTTTTTAGTTTATCTCATACGATTTTCTTAACTGAGCTTAAGTAAACTTTTGTTGACGTAAGATTCACTTTTTTGAAAAACGTTGATCAGGACAATAGATTTAAAAATCTTAGGTTCATACAAATGTATATAAGTAAATGATAGCAAAAAAAATATTTTTCACTAAAAAAATTTTTCAAAAAAAAAACCGATTTTTTTCTAAAAATAAAATTTTTCGCCAAAAATAAAATTTTTCACAAAAAAAAAATATTTTTCGCCAAAAATTAAATTTTTCACTAAAAATAAAATTTTTCGCCAAAAATAAAATTTTTCACAAAAAAAAAAAATTTTTTACTAAAAGTAAAATTTTTTCACTAAAAATTAATTTTTCACTAAAAATTAAATTTTATAAAAATTTAAATTTTCACTAAAAGTTTTCACCTGACAACTTTTCTATAGAATAGTAAAGTCGTCCACAACTTTACTATTCTATAGAAAAGTTGTCCACAACTTTACTATTCTATAGAAAAGTTGTCCACAACTTTACTATTCTATAGAAAAGTTGTCCACAACTTTACTATTCTATAGAAAAGTTGTCCACAACTTTACTATTCTATAGAAAAGTTGTCCACAACTTTACTATTCTATAGAAAAGTTGTCCACAACTTTACTATTCTATAGAAAAGTTGTCCACAACTTTACTATTCTATAGAAAAGTTGTCCACAACTTTACTATTCTATAGAAAAGTTGTCCACAACTTTACTATTCTATAGAAAAGTTGTCCACAACTTTACTATTCTATAGAAAAGTTGTCCACAACTTTACTATTCTATAGAAAAGTTGTCCACAACTTTACTATTCTATAGAAAAGTTGTCCACAACTTTACTATTCTATAGAAAAGTCGTCCACAACTTTACTATTCTATAGAAAAGTTGTCCACAACTTTACTATTCTATAGAAAAGTTGTCCACAACTCTACTATTTTATAGAAAAGTTGTCCACAACTCTACTATTTTATAGAAAAGTTGTCGACAACTTTACTATAGAAAAGGTGATCTTGCTGGCCAGTGCAAATCGCCAAAACGGGAGATAAGGCGCCCGGGAAATGCATCCTTCAGCATATCGGTTGTGGCACGTGCAGTGTGTGCCGTTGCACCGTCCTGTTTGAACCACATGTTTTCCAATCCCAATTCATCAAGTTGCGGCAAAAAGAACTCGTTGATCATTGCTCTGTAGCGCTCACCATTCACAGCAACCGTTTGGCCCGCGACGTCTTCGAAGAAAAAAGGTCCGATGACTCTTCCAGGGAAAACAGCACACCATACAGTGACTTTGAGCGGGTGTAATGGCTCTTCGTGGGTTACAGCGCGGATTTTCAGTGCCCCAGATGCGTAAATTTTGTTTATTTACGTACCCGCTAAGATGGAAATGGGCCTCATCACTCATGATTATTTTTGATGAAATATCATCTTCCTCTTGGTGGTGATTAAGGATGTTAGACGCGATTGGCGTTCAGCAGCTAACAGCTGATGCACCGTCTGGACTTTGTACCTAAACATCTTCAAATCTTGTACCAAAATTCGCTGTAAAGACCCCGTTTGCGTGGCACGTCGTCTGGTCGATGTCGACGCCGCTTCCATGACATCCTCGGCTACAGCAGCAATATTCTCTGCAGAACGGCTACTCCAGGGTCTGCCACGCCTGGCAGCATCTCGTGTTGTGCCAGTCTCTACGAGGCGAGCGGCTAAACGTCGCCGTTGGACGGCCAGGAAATCTGCGCCGAAATTCACGTTGTGCCAAAGTCACCGACCGATTATTGGTCAAATAAATAGTCAGCAATATTCCGCGTTCTGGAGCAGTGTAGCGTAAAATTGTTTATTAACGTGTATTTCGCATGTGTTTACTAGACAAATATAAAAACAGAACTGACATTAGGGGCCAATCGCAAAATTTATAGCATTTTCTGATAGGATGATTACTTTTGCGCCACCTAGTATATATGGTAGCGTTAGAGAAGTAGTAAAATCCTTTAAAAAATTTGCTAAAATTTACCATTTCACATATGAATCAATAAATGTTGCAGAAATTGCTTTTCATATGAAAATTTTTTTCTAAATATTACACAATTATGAGATAAACACTGTCTGTCATTAGGTTTGTAAAAACAAATGAAAAAATATAATAGTGTTTTCGGAATTTACTGCCATTATTTAGAAAAACTAGTTCAAATTGCTAAATTGTCCTTAAGAGTTTGAAAACAAACAACATTTACTCACATTAACCTCAAGTGTCTATTAGGGTGCCACATGTACAGAGAGATGACAAAAAGTTGTAAAAGTTCCAACTAAACATGTAATTATATAATATTGAAGTAAGTCACTTTTGCTCAGACCTACCAAGTCGGTTGAACAATTTAACAAATTTTTAGAGCCACCCTTGTAGTATATAATTGTTTGTGTGTCCACAAAAATTATTATTGCTGTAAATTCCATTTGCCAATAACTAACTGGTAAATAAACATTCTCCGATCATATATTAACCTCAAAAATCTATCTATCATTCATTCTTGTTTATACATGTCCATCTATAAATCGGAAAAGAAAAAATAAGAAATGAAGTAAAAGAATTATTACCAACAACAGCAACAACAAAAATATAATTTTGTAAGCATTCTTTACTTTAGTTTCAATTTAAGTTTTGTTTTCTGTTTCTCTGTGGATTTTCTACTATTACTAAAACACTCCTTCTTTTCTTAGTTTTTGACATATTTATGGCAATTTTATCAAAGACCATATAACTTGTCTCTTGCATTACAAACAACAACAGCAAAAACATACTAACTGACAAACTCACAGGCACACAGATGCTAAATGTAAACGTAACCCAGCAAACAACAATTTGGTAGTGTATATAACAAATAATATTTTATTAGTTATTTACTGATATATTAAAGATTTTCAAAAAAATCCCAGAAAGATCTGCCATAATTATTGTTCAATCCTTAAAACTTTTGAGCAAAGTCTTGAGCTCAACCCTTTATGTTTGCTGGGCCTATACCTTCTTATATTTCACACACATGCACCTAAAAGTGGATTGAACATTCTTATACTGTGTTACATGTCATTTGATGGTTACAATATTTTGATATATTGATTTAAAATTGATGTACGATGCTTTTACGCACTTTAAACATAATGTAAGGCACTCAAAAGCTTCAGCAAAGGCAACAGGAATGACAACAAAAACAACAACAAGATCATCGGAAGGGAGCAAAAAAAAAGAAACTAAATCCCGAGAATAAATGAAGGAAAGAAAGACGTTACATATAAAACAAACAAGTTGTCTTGGATATTTTGTTCTTGTCTTTTCATAAATATGTACGTTGCATACGAAAAGTAGTTTAAAAAGTCTTTAAGCTTAAAAGGATGATGATGAGACCTACAAAGAGTGTAACTGAAGTCGACTTTAAGCGGAGCTTTCGGTCATTTGGTAACAGTACCCTACAACACTATTGGTAGGGATAAAAAAATCGATATATTGACTACTTTAACTTTACTTTTCTTTATCTTGATTATTCTACAGAAAAGTTATCGATAACTTTGATTTTTTATAGAAAACTTATCGATAAATTTACTTTTTTATAGAAAAATTATCGATAACTTTATTTTTCTATAGAAAAGTTATCGATAACTTTACTTTTCTATAGAAAAATTATCGTTAATTTTACTTTTCTATAGAAAAGTTATCGATAACTTTACTTTTCTATAGAAAAGTTATCGATAACTTTACTTTTCTATAGAAAAGTTATCGATAACTTTACTTTTCTATAGAAAAGTTATCGATAACTTTACTTTTCTATAGAAAAGTTATCGATAACTTTACTTTTCTATAAAAAAGTTATCGATAACTTTACTTTTCTATAGAAAAGTTGTCGACAACTTTACTTTTCTATAGAAAAGTTGTCGACAACTTTACTTTTCTATAGAAAAGTTGTCGACAACTTTACTTTTCTATAGAAAAGTTGTCGGCAACTTTACTTTTCTATAGAAAAGTTGTCGACAACTTTACTTTTCTATAGAAAAGTTGTCGACAACTTTACTTTTCTATAGAAAAGTTGTCGACAACTTTACTTTTCTATAGAAAAGTTGTCGACAACTTTACTTTTCTATAGAAAAGTTGTCGACAACTTTACTTTTCTATAGAAAAGTTGTCGACAACTTTACTTTTCTATAGAAAAGTTATCGACAACTTTACTTTTCTATAGAAAAGTTGTCGACAACTTTACTTTTCTATAGAAAAGTTGTCGACAACTTTACTTTTCTATAGAAAAGTTGTCGACAACTTTACTTTTCTATAGAAAAGTTGTCGACAACTTTACTTTTCTATAGAAAAGTTGTCGACAACTTTACTTTTCTATAGAAAAGTTGTCGACAACTTTACTTTTCTATAGAAAAGTTGTCGACAACTTTACTTTTCTATAGAAAAGTTGTCGACAACTTTACTTTTCTATAGAAAAGTTGTCGACAACTTTACTTTTCTATAGAAAAGTTGTCGACAACTTTACTTTTCTATAGAAAAGTTGTCGACAACTTTACTTTTCTATAGAAAAGTTGTCGACAACTTTACTTTTCTATAGAAAAGTTGTCGACAACTTTACTTTTCTATAGAAAAGTTGTCGACAACTTTACTTTTCTATAGAAAAGTTGTCGACAACTTTACTTTTCTATAGAAAAGTTGTCGACAACTTTACTTTTCTATAGAAAAGTTGTCGACAACTTTACTTTTCTATAGAAAAGTTGTCGACAACTTTACTTTTCTATAGAAAAGTTGTCGACAACTTTACTTTTCTATAGAAAAGTTGTCGACAACTTTACTTTTCTATAGAAAAGTTGTCGACAACTTTACTTTTCTATAGAAAAGTTGTCGACAACTTTACTTTTCTATAGAAAAGTTGTCGACAACTTTACTTTTCTATAGAAAAGTTGTCGACAACTTTACTTTTCTAT
This sequence comes from Calliphora vomitoria, assembly GCA_942486065.2. Lineage (NCBI taxonomy): Eukaryota > Metazoa > Arthropoda > Insecta > Diptera > Calliphoridae > Calliphora > Calliphora vomitoria. Next base: position 11,785,008 of record OW818033.2, read on the forward strand.
AGAAAAGTTGTCGACAACTTCACTTTTCTATAGAAAAGTTGTCGACAACTTTACTTTTCTATAGAAAAGTTGTCGACAACTTTACTTTTCTATAGAAAAGTTGTCGACAACTTTACTTTTCTATAGAAAAGTTGTCGACAACTTTACTTTTCTATAGAAAAGTTGTCGACAACTTTACTTTTCTATAGAAAAGTTGTCGACAACTTTACTTTTCTATAGAAAAATTGTCGACAACTTTACTTTTCTATAGAAAAGTTGTCGACAACTTTACTTTTCTATAGAAAAGTTGTCGACAACTTTACTTTTCTATAGAAAAGTTGTCGACAACTTTACTTTTCTATAGAAAAGTTGTCGACAACTTTACTTTTCTATAGAAAAGTTGTCGACAACTTTACTTTTCTATAGAAAAGTTGTCGACAACTTTACTTTTCTATAGAAAAGTTGTCGACAACTTTACTTTTCTATAGAAAAGTTGTCGACAACTTTACTTTTCTATAGAAAAGTTGTCGACAACTTTACTTTTCTATAGAAAAGTTGTCGACAACTTTACTTTTCTATAGAAAAGTTGTCGACAACTTTACTTTTCTATAGAAAAGTTGTCGACAACTTTACTTTTCTATAGAAAAGTTGTCGACAACTTTACTTTTCTATAGAAAAGTTGTCGACAACTTTACTTTTCTATAGAAAAGTTGTCGACAACTTTACTATTCTATAGAAAAATTGTCCTAAACTTTACTATTCTATAGAAAAATTGTCCTAAACTTTGCTTTTCTATAGAAAAGTTGTCCTAAACTTTGCTTTTCTATAGAAAAGTTATCAATAACTTTACTTTTCTATAGAAAAGTTATCGATAACTTTACTTTTCTATAGAAAAGTTATCGATAACTTTACTTTTCTATAGAATGGTAAATTTATCGATAACGTTTTCTGAAGCCAAATAAACTGCAAATAAATATATGTCCCTAAATCATTGCCTATTTCATGCTCTTATATTTATATTTCAAAAGTAAGAAATTTGTACCAGTCTTAAAAAGTAATTGGCATCCTGATATAGATCTCATAATGTTTAACATTAAGTTCTCATAAATACAATGTCTGCCTAAATGTTACAAATTATTACACTGACATTTTGACAGTCGCCAAAAATAATGTAAAGTAAGTAGTAAATGAAATCTTATATTGAGTCACCAGGACTTTAGTTTAATTCTCGCTAAAATCTTAAAATATGTCTTTCCAAGAAAACATATTTCCGAAGAAATGAGTATTAAAAGACATTCCCATCAACGTAATCATTACTTATCATATCCATCTATAAGGAAATCAATAATGTCAAAAATATTTCTACTTAATCTCTTGCAGTCTCAACTGCTGTCGTCCTCAGCAGCAACAACAAAAAAAACCAAAAATCAGTTAGTAGCATCTGTATGGCCCAAAGCTATTTGTAAAAGTATTGTCAACTCAGCTGCGACAGCAACAAAACAAATGAATATATGGCAACTGCAAAAATATAAGTAACCAACCAGCAAAAAAAAAAAAAAAAAAAGAGGAAACATCAACTGATAACATTCATATCGCACAAAACAAACAACAAACAATATTGTATTGGCTTCTTGTTGCTGTTGTTGCCAGTGTACGTACGTACTACATTCAGTAAGTATTTTATTTGGCTTATCATGATTCTGCTCTTCTTACAACAAACATTTTAACCACGTTTTTGATGAGAGATGAGACCAAAAACCAATAAACTGCCGTTTGTTGATTGTGATGAGTATTTGTGTTTTTTTGTTTCTTTCCTCGTTCATTTTCATTTGACTCAGCTTTCAATGATTTGGGTATGAAAAAGTTTAAGTTTATAGCATTTGATTACTGAATGGCGGTTAGTAAATCCTGATATTGTTGTTTGCTGATAAAAGCTCAGAATAAAAGAAAATATTGAACAATAAAGAAACTGTTAAATAAGATTTACTACAAATTTCAGAGGAAACATGGAAATGTTTCTTATGATTTAAAATAAATTATTTCAGAAAATTTTCTGGAGTATAGGCACAAGTTAGAACGGTGTAGGTTTATTTAAAGAGGGGTAAAATTTCACGTTATATATGCGATTCATAATTTATACGTTCACACGTTCATATGTAATTGCAAGTGACATAACCTCTATTAGTTTATATGTTTGTTGTTTTTAACAATATATCTATTTAAAACATTTTTGATATAATGGTTAAATATATTTAATGGAATGACACATATTTTCTTATGATTTTCCTCTACTCTTTTTTGTTTTGTGTTTTTTATTTTGCTCTCACACAGTGTTGTATTTAAAAATACACATGATATACACACGAAAATAGAACATGCTCTAATTGCAAAAAATGTCATAAGGCATACACATGTATTTTACATACACAAAGTTTCATATGGATCACACGGTATGTATATGTTTACATGTGTAAAAATGCCCCAATACATGTCACAAAACACATGCAATACATGCCGTGTGACCCCCCTATTACAAATTGGTTTTACATTCCTTAGAATGATCACAGATATTTTTCTGCTTTGATCGCTGTTTTGTATTATTATATCTGCATAAATCGCTTTGATTGCAGAGATTTTCTATAGAATATATTTACGTGGATCACTGATATTTTCTCTAGAATATATCTGTGGTGATTGCTGATATTTACTCTCTAATATATCTGCATTTATCGTTGATATTTTTTCTAAGATATCTGCTTTGTATGCTGACATTTTCTAAAGAATACATCTGCGTTGATCGCTGATATTTTCCCAGATTATATCTATGTGGATCACTGATATTTTGTATAGAATATATCTGCGTTGATCGCTGAAATCTATTATAGAATATATCTGCTTTAATGGCTTTTAGAAAATATTTGCGTTAATCAATGATATCGCTGATGTGGATCGCTGATGTTTTCTCTAAAATATGACTGCTTTGATTGCTGATTATATGAGTAAAATATATCTTCGTAGAACGCTGATATTTTTTCTATAATACATCTGAGTTGATCACTTATGATATTTCTGCGTTGATCGCAGAATTGCTGACTTTTTAACTATAGAATATATCTGCATTGGTCGCTGTTATTTTATGTAAAATATATGTGCACTGGTCGTAGATACTTTATCTAGAGTATATTTGTGTTGATCCCTGATATTTTCTATAGAATATATCTCCTATTCTATAAAGGATAACAGCGATGTTTCTAAAAAATATATACACGTTGAACGGTGATATTTTCTCTAAAATTGATCTGCACTCATAGCTGATATTTTCTATGTAATATGTCCTCATGATCATTGATATGTTGTACTGAATATATCGGTGATGATTGCTGATATTTTACTTAGAATATATTTTCTCTGATTGCTGATATTTTCTATGTAATATGTCCTCATGATCACAGATATGTTCTACTGAATATATCTGTGTTGATCGCTGATATTTTATCCACATATCTGAATTGATCGTTAATATTTGGCATAGTATATATCTCCATTGATCGCTGATATGTTATACTAAATATATCTTCAATGATCGCTGGTATTTTTTATGGATTATACCTATGTTGATCGCTGAAATTTTATCTAATTTCTTAAGATTATATCTTCGATGGTCGTTGAAATTTTCTACAGAATATATCTGATCTTTTTTGAGGATATCTACGTTGTTCGCTAATATTTTGTAAATAATATATCTGCATTGATGTCTGCTATTTATTACAGAATTTATCTGCTTTGAAGGCTTATGTTTTCTTTGGAATTTATCTCAGTTACTTGCTGATATTTTCTGTAGAATATTTCTTCATTAATCGCTGAATATATCTGCGTTGATCGCTGATAGTTTATATACTTTATATCTCCATTGATCGCTAATATATTCTACTGAATATATCTGCGTTGATGGCTGATATTTCTCTAGAATAGAAATGCATTGATTGCTGAAAAATTCTGTAGAATATATCTTTAATGATCGCTGATATTTTCTATAGTTTATATCTGCGTTGATCGCTGATATTTTCTTTTTATTTATTATAGAATGTATCTGTTTTGATGGCTTATATTTTCTTTTGAATATACCTGATTTAAGGATTGAGATCGAAAAATTCTTAACTTCAATTTCCATGCTCTGTTTTTGGCCTCTAAATTTTTAGCAGCGTTCCTGTCAGAAACTTTTTGAGCCTTGTATGTTTTTAAACCTGCTTAAGCTTTAACTTTTCGTACCAAATATTCCGAGCACTGAGCTAACCGGGCTGTTTTCCTACCGGATCTGTCAGGAGCTCTTTTGAAAATGCTTTCTATTTTTTTGGCTTTAGAAACATCATGTGGACCATTCCTTCTACCTGAACCAGGTTTTCTATCAACGGACAAGTTCTCTCGGTACTGTTTAATAACCTTTGAATTCTTGGCCAACTTTTTGTGGGACCAAGTTGGGTTTTGTTGTAAATATTTAATAATTTTATTACGCACTTTTTTCTGGTCACTCATTTTTATCAGATTTCTATCGAAATTTGCTGTGTTTACCTCCCTCGTTTAATGTCTGGCTCTTCCTGAATATTTATAATAAAATCAAAAGCAAAATCATCAATATAACAAATCTTGCTTTATTCCTCATGATGATGCTTTCTTGTCATATGATTGCTTCGAAGAGCCAGTATATACAAAACAACAGACAAATCCTATAAGGAGAAGTCTAGATCTTAACTTGACAGATATAAGCTAAAAATTAAATAAAAAGAAGCAACAATGAGAGTGAAAATCTTTGAAAACTTTTGATATACTTTGATTTAAAATCCAAAAAACATGTTAAAACAGTTGAAAAAAAGAATAGTTTAAATATAAATTTTCCTTTAATATAATTATAATATAAAAGTTACATTTACCTTACTTATTATTTAAATCATTTAGGAATTTTTAGTTTTGTTTCTATTACTTTTAGTTTAATAACTTTAAAATTTTAATTGGTTTTCCAGTTAACTGCTTAAACGTTTTCTACGTGGTTGTTTTCACATAAAATTTTATGCAACTTGTTTGAATTGTTCAACTACAAAAAAAAAAAATAAAAAAAATTTACAATTAAAGTTTTTCTTTTAATTTTATTATGACAAAGTAAAATGCAAGAATGTAAAACTTTAGGGTGAAAACTATGAAAATAATACAAAACGTGACTATAAAGTTAGTAGACTGTTGGGGAGTTTTGTTGGCAATTATTTGGCATATTTAAGTTTAATATTGAATAACCTAAAATAAAACTTTAAAAAAATTTAAAGATTTTAGTTTTATGTTAAATTTATTTAAACAATTCTTTTAAAATTTAAATCAATTTTCTGGAAAAAAAATGTTTCTATAATAAAATCATTGATTATCTTGTCAGTTTGCATAATAATGATAAGCTTCTCTCTTTTTATTTTCTTGCTTTATAACCAAATATATGTATGTGTGTGTGCTTACACACTCTCTCATTTATACAAAGTCAAGTGTCAAAATGTTGAGGAAATCCCCTCTAGCAGGGAGGATGTTTTAATAAAATGAAAATGTTACTTGGAATTTTTGAATGCTTGATTTTATTGTAGGGTTTTATTTTTCATTTTCAATTTTCTATGCGGAATTACTCTATTATTAAATTGTATGTGTATTTGCAGGTTTTTTGCATGAAATATAATCATACACAAACACACAAAACGAACAGCAAACAAGTGAAAGGGGATTATGGTTAAAGACATTGAAAATTTAGCATTATTTTTTTCGGTTTTTTCTCTGTTTATCTGGGAATATGCAGTATTATTTTGTTAATATCATTGCCTAAAAGTATGCTTTGATTATTGTGTAAATGCTGTGTGTTCATTGTGTATGTCAATAAGTGTATTAAACATTGTGCTGTTGTGTTATTCTATGGAAATCCTTTTTAAAGCTTTAAAATAAAAATAGAAATGTAGGTCAGTGACTTTTGATTTAAGGGGAAAATAAGGAAAATTAATAATGTGGTTAATGTAGGGAAGAAGGCATTATTATCTACGGGAAAAGCTAGCCATTGGAAAGAGATTTTAGGAGATTTTATAGCCTAGATGAAATGATGAAATGCTTACAAGTTTTAGTAAATTGTATTGCTTATTATACAGTTTTTTATTTAAAATATTTGAAAATCTACAATAATGCTTCACTGTTAATGTGTTTCAATCATTATTAGTACAACATACTTCTTTTAAACTCTCATTAGCTACTTTTTTTTAGCTGCTTTTTAATATTACTCATTCCTTAATAAAACGATCATGGCTGTAGTTTAATGTCTGGTAGCATTAAACTTTACTCTTATCAAATCATAATCCTTTTTTCTTAAACTTATCTAACCTTAAGGGCTTCTGTTAAACAAAGTACTAAATCTTCATTGTTAACTGCATAACATTATCATTAACGATATTTTTTATTTATTTTTTTTCATATTATTTTATTTAAGCCAGCCAACAATACTCTTAACACTAATCTCCAGCAAATAATCTACAATAAATCCAAAATTTACAAAAAAAAAAAAAAAAAAAAATACATTCAATAACGCATTAAACCATAAACCTGTAAAACAAATACCTACCATTCCACCAAATGACGAGTACACAATTTTGGAAAAATACTGATCTCTCTGTGTGATCATCACATTTGAGTGTTTTTGGTTTGTGTTTTTGCTTTAAAGGCTTTCATAAAACTAAAAGGAAGTTGTTACTTATTTAAGCACCTTTTGGTAGATAAACCCTTTACATGGAAGCAGCTTAACAAGAAAGTTGTGGTGTGTGCAAATGTGGCCATTGTTTTAAACAAGTAAGTAGCTTTGGTAGGTGACTTTAAACTCCTACCATACCAGTGGCTGTGTTCGGCTTTATTGGTAGAATTGGCTAAAAGAGTAACAGATCATCATACCTGGTTTTAAAGTGATGTTATCACTATCTTTTCATTGGGGTAATTTATGAACTGAGAAGCGTATTATCGGTTTAAATGGCCAGCTTGTAAGTTTATTTGTTTGAATATGCCATAAAGAAATTTAAAGGTTTTTTTTAAGGAAAACTATATTTTTTATATTTAGGCTTTTGAAAACAGTGGATGGTTTATATTTATGGAAGTTTGGTTAAAATATTAACTTAAATCTTAGAAATACAAATCTGTTCCCATGTTTTCAAAAACTACTTATTCGGAGACATAAATAGAGCGTTTATTATTTATAACTCTTTCCGGATTTTCGATGCTCCCATCTAAAAACCAAATGCTGGAAATTTTAACAGATAGACAGACAGACAGACAGACAGACAGACAGACAGACAGACAGAAAATGATAGGCCAACCGATATGGCTGAGAGATAGACAAATGTTATGAAGACGGCTTGCGATGCTTCAATGCCAAGAAGAAGAAATAACATCAGAAGAAAGGCAAACTTCTGGTGAAACGGTGAAATAGCAGCACTCAGGAAAGAGTGATTAAAAACTAGACGTATCTAACAGAGGGGAAGATCACGACCCTACTATGAAATGAAAAGAGAAGCATACCACCAGGCAAGAAATAATCTACAAAAAGCCATTAATAAAAGCAAAGCGGACGCGTTTAAACAGTTATGTAATGAAGCTGACTCCAACCCTTGGGGTAGTGCGTATCGAGTAGTAGTTTCTCGACTAAAAGGGACAAAATCAGCACAGGTAACGAACCCCATACTGATTACAAAAATTGTTTCTACGCTATTTCCACATGAAGAACCTTATACAGGCGAGTTACACAGCAGTAATACATCTGACCCACTGCCAGTAACTGAATTAGTAGTTTTAATATCACTCGAAGATTGGTGACAAAAAATCCCCAGGCCCCGATAGCATCCCAAACTAGGCTTTAAAGATTGCACTAAAGACAACACCACTCCTATTTGCCACATTATTTGACAAATTTTTAAAGGATGGTATATTTCTAACGAGATGGAAGAAAGAAAAACTCATCCTGATACCCAAACCTGGAAAAACTTTGGGAGAACCTGAGTCGTATAGACCGATATGCCTACTAGATTCAATAGGCAAGTGCTTGGAGAGGGTGATCTATACCAGACTACTAAATGCTGTAGAAGAATCTCAAGCAATTTCGGAGACACAATTCGGTTTCCGAAAAGCGAGATCAACGGTTGACGCAATAAATCTTGTAGTAAACATGGCGAAGAAAGCAATTCAAGGCAAAGAAAGTACTGTGCAGTAATTACACTAGATATCAAGAACGCATTCAATTCGACGGAATAGAATAATATAATTTCGTCGCTGCCAAATTTGAACGTTCCGAAGTATCTTATAAGAATAGTAAAAGATGACTTTTCCGATAGAACCCTGTGGTACGAGACGGATAATGGTATTGAGTTCCAAAACATTTCGGCGGGAGTTCCGCAAGGATCGGTCCTAGGCCCATTACTATGGAACATCATGTACGATGGCGTGTTCAGGCTGCAAGTAACGGATGAGGTGAAAATTGTTCGATTCGCGGATGATGTGGCAGTAGTAGTCCAAGCCCGGAATCTAGAAGATGTGCAGCTATACGCAAACGAGGCCGTTAGAACCATCAAGAAATGGCTTGGAAAATCGAACCTTAAACTTGCAGAAAACAAAACAGAGGCCGTGTTGATAAGCAGCAGGAGAGCAAAAGAAGTTCTAAGGATCCAAGTTGGAAGAAGCGAAATTGTTTCCACGGAAGCAATAAAATATCTGGGTGTGATTATCGATAACCGACTAAATTTTAAACTGAATACTCATGCCAAAAGGCTACCAAAGTCGTAAATTCTTTGGCCAGGATGATGCCAAATATAGAAGGCCCAAGGCAAAGCCGAAGAGTACTGCTATCGAGAGTTGCAAACTCAGTCCTGCTATATGGGTCACCCATTTGGAATGGTTCACTAAGATGCACCTCCAGGAAGGACATGATGTCCATTTTCCGTAGAAGTTGTCTACGTGTATGCAGCGGATATAGCACCATATCACTTGATGCATCATGTGTAGTTGCGGGCATAGTCCCTATAGATATCACAGCACGGGAATTTTCAAAGATATACGAAGATAAGATCATAAACACAGAGACACAGTACAGATCAATTCGACAAAGAGAAAGAACACTGTCCATACAAAACTGGCAACAAAGGTGGGATAACTCTACGGTAGGTCGATGGACGCACAAATTGATCCCAAATATCGCGAAATGGATAAACCGCAAACATGGTGAAATCTGCTATCACATGACGCAATTTTTGACAGGACATGGAGGTTATCGAAGCTATCTATACCGTTTCGGACATGATGACTCACCTAGGTGTCCAGTCTGCCTGGAGCAGGATGAAAACACAGAACATGTCACATTCTCATGTCACAGATTCTAAGAGGAAAGAACAAAACTAGAAACTCAAATACGGTGCAGCTTAACAACAGAAAACATTGTAGATATCATGCTGACATCGGAAGAATATTGGGATAGTATAAAAGGGTTCATAACGTACGTAAATGAATGCTTAAGAAGGAAAGAGCAGATTCAAAACCAAATGCGAGTGGAGCAGTCACAAATCCAATAGGAAAAGGTGAATCAGCGAAAAAATTTGACCACCCCACGACGTAATACGTAACAGCAGTCCCGTGAAGTGTGGTGTTGACGATGGAGGTGGTTTTAGTCGGTGTGAATCCGACATACCCAATTGGGACCAATGTAAGCTTTCCACCTCCAATACAAAAAAAAAACAGACAGACAGACATGGCTTAATCGACTCCGCTATCTATAAGGATCCAGAATATACATCCTTTATAGGGTCGGAAAATTATATTGTAGAAATTACAAACGGAATGACAAACTCATATATACCCTTGCCACTCATTAATTCGACTTTCATTTTCAGGACTTTTAATAGATGTTCTTATGTAAGCCTTGATTTCCAATAAGACTCCGTGTAATTTTGAAATGATTTTGCAATACGGCTGGGTGTCATTGTGTCTGAAAAATATGACCTTTAGGAAAACCTCTTTAATGTAGTAAAGAGGTTTTCCTATTTCATTTATCATGCTATCACCCCATTGTATAGTACCTTTCAATATAAATAAATACAGGGAGCTTATAACGAAAGCAAATTACTTAATAATGAGACAATTGTAATCTCTAGTGAGTTATAGTTTTCCTAAATATGTTTGCCGTTACAATGTATCAATGAACAAGAAAAATTGAAAGAAAAAAAATCAGTTTTCAATTTACAAAATTTTCTCACATTTATATACTTATTTTCCATAACATATATTTCGTTTTTTCAATATTAAGTATTTGTCTTTTTTTTAGTTCCTTGTTTTGACTTGCAACATGACATTTCTTGTTGCTGAGGTAATTTAAGGTCTGGCCTCTACACTTTTACACATACAATGGAATATTGACAGCTACCAAAAGCAAAAGGCAAACAGACAAACAAACAGTTAACTCTAGTTAGCTAAAGCTGATCTGCTCTGCTATGCTGTGGCTGCTAATGCTTACTTACGTATTCTCTTTTAGTTACATTAACTATAAATTCTTACAACATCTTTTTGGCCTGTCGTATGACTCCAACAATGTTTTGCCACAACTCCTCATACATACAAACATGTGTGCTGCAAACTAAAGGAATAGTAAGAAGAGAGGGAGTTAGCAGGGGGCTGCAAGATATAAAAGCTGCAACAGCGGCGATTCTTATCGCTACTTTCAATTATTTTATTTGGTTCAGATGTGGCCAAAAGATAAAATTGTTAATATGAGTCGAGTTTTGCTGATGATGTTGTGTTTTAGAGCGCGGCTGTGTGTTTTTAGCATCAGCTCATCACAATCTGTATCTACGAAGACGGCGATGAGAGCTTAACATTATATCCGTACATTTTTATTTACTTACATACATATATATTTATTTTAAAGCCACAAACTCACTAACAGTATTTTGTAATTTTGTTTTTTTTTTTTTTTTTTTTTTTGTCCGCAACTGAACTTTTATTTTTTTCATTCAGTGCTTTTTGTTTTTAGTCAAAAGAGTTACGAGTTTAAAAAAGGCATTGACTTGTTCCTCCTGTTAAATAAGGAACCCTTTTGGTGGCTTCCTCTATATGCCACCACCATAATATATGTTGCCACAAATGAGCTAGTGTGTGATTGTGTGAGTGTTTGTTTTATAAACATCCCAGCAGTTCTGGGTGACGGTACCGATCTTGTGATTTTGCCTATCATTTAGGTTAACCACTAGTTATATAAATAGCTACGTGGCTAGTTATTTTAACATATGCGTGTCCTAATCGGGAGGTAAATTGATCCTTCATAGATTACAAAAAGACGGTCTAATATCTAGTCCAAAGTAGTCAACGCATTGAATTCACAAACCGGTTACATAAATTCAGTTAGCTTACTAGCTTCCTAACTGGTTACTTGATTAGCTAAATAACTTGTTATTTTAACATGTTTATTATTATTATGTCCAGTGGTTCCTATAAAGAAAAAGGGCCACCATGTACGGGTCCTAATCGAGCTCAAATAGTCAGATAAAGAACCGATTGCTTGTAAAAAACCTTCCTCCGACTACTCTCTAATAGATTACTTCAGGTGGGTAAAATAACTACTTTCCAAATTAGAGTACAAAATAAACATTTAAAGTGACTACGTTCTTGGTTACTTAGAGACACTACGTGACAATTGACTTCAAACTTGGCTACCTGAATGTTAGTATACTTAAGCAAAAACAAAATAAACTGTATGAGAATTATATCAACACAATTTTTATAAAACCAGTTTGCACTCAGAAAAAAAGTGCTTTAAAATGACTACACTCTATATTAATTAGAGAAACTTAAGTGACAATTGACTTTATGCTAGACTACCTGGGATGTAAACCGTAACCAATTGACTTCTCTCTGCACTATAAAGAGCACATTCTTGTCAAATGACCCAAAATATATAAATTGTAGTCAGCCAAGTGATCAGACATTATTGACGACAACTGTCTCCTATGGATACATTGACTATTTGTAAAACTGCTGGGATGTTACTACCACTACTATGGCTATGTTTATGTAATGTTTTTTCTGACTTTTTTGCAAAAAGAAAAAAAAAATAAAAAGAAAAACATTGTACTCAGCCAACATTTAATTGACACAAAAAAGCTTTGCCGCTAACATACCAGTTGCTGCCACAAACGGCAGCATCACAAAAACTTAAAAAATAGTATATGGTAGTTTTTTTTTTTTTTGTTTTTTTTTTAGATTTTAGCTACCAGGGTTCTTTCTGGAGGATAAATGCACCATTTTATAGTATATGACTGTTTTATGGGTGTAGTACTGCTACTCAAACTAAGAGAGCAAAAGTTGTAACAAAAAATTTCAAAAATAATAAACAAAAGCTTTGTTTAATCAGAGTTTTTGTTTTGGTTAATTTATATTTCGATTATTTATAAATAAACAAAAAACTCATGTTTAACATGGTCTTATTCATATATGAAGTTCATTAACCGTTTCAAATAATTAAACTATTGATTTGGTGATTGTAGTAATCTGGGTGGCTATCGGGCTTATGAAAATCAAAAGCATATACGTTCGATATCGGTAGTCAGTTAATATCACCTCCACGTGAGATGATCATAGCGCTCAGCACAGTGGGGGAAAGAAAAGTGGAAAACCCTCGACTATAGAGGAGGTATTGATATATTTCAGTTTTTAATTTGGATTTATAACACCAAGGTGAGGGCAATGCCCCAAAATGGGGCATCCCGGGTATACCAAAAATTTAAAATGATGCCAAATTTGAAAGACTAAAATTTAGGCAGCAATCGTGACTTTACGTTGATTCAAATTTAGGCATCATTCGTGGCGTTATATTGATTAAAATTTAGGCAGCAATCGTGGATTTACGTTGACTCAAATTTAGACAGCAATTATGGATTTATGTTGACTCAAATTTAGGCAGCAATCGTGGCTTTATATTGAATAAAATTTAGGCAGCATTCGTGGCTTTATGTTGACTCAAATTTTGCAGCATTCGTGGCTTTATGTTCACTCAAATTTAGGCATCAATCGTGGCTTTATGTTGACTCAAATTTAGGCAGCAATCGTGGCTTTATGTTGACTCAAATTTATGCAGCATTCGTGGCTTTATATTGACTCAAATTTATACAGCATTCGTGCCTTTATATTCACTCAAATTTACACAGCAATCGTGATTTTATATTGACTCAAATTTACACAGCATTCGTGCCTTTATATTCACTTAAATCTATGCAGCAATCGTGGCTTTATATTGACTCAAATTTAGGCAGCAATCGTGGCTTTATATTGACTCAAATTTACACAGCGATCATGGCTTTATATTGACTCAAATTTAAGCAGCGATCTTTGCTCTATATTTACTCAAACTAATGCAGCATTCGTGGCTTTATATTGAATAAAATTAGGCAGCATTCATGGCTTTATGTTGACTCAAATTTGGACAGCAATCGTGGTTTTATAATCACTCAAATTTGGGCAGCATTCGTGGCTTTATGTTCACTTAAACTTAGGCAGCATTTGTGGTTTTATATTGACTCAAATTTGGGCAGCAATCGTGGCTTTATGTTCACTCAAATTTAGGCAGCAATCGTGGCTTTGTATAGGCTCAAATTTAGGCACCAATCACTCAAATTTGGGCAGCATTCGTGGTTTTATGTTCACTTAAACTTAGGCAGCATTTGTGGCTTTATATTGACTCAAATTTAGGCAGCAATCGTGGCTTTATGTTCACTCAAATTTAGGCATCAATCGTGGCTTTATATTGACTCAAATTTAGGTAGCAATAGTGGCTTTATGTTGACTCAAATTTATGCAGCATTCGTGGCTTTATATTGACTTGAATTTAGCCTCCAATCGTGGCTATATATTGACTCAAATTTATGCAGCATTTGTGGCTTTATATTGACTCGAATTTAGGCACCAATCGTGGCTACATATTGACTTAAATTTAGGCAGCATTCGTGGCTTTGTATTGACTCAAATTTAGGAAGCATTCGTGGCTTTGTACTGACTAAAATTTAGGCAGCAATCGTGGCATTATGTTGACTCAAATTTACACAGCGTTCGTGCCTTTATATTGACTCAAACTTGGGCAGCAATCGTGGCTTTATATTGACTCGAATTTAGGCAGCCATCATGGCCCTATATTGACTCAAATTTAAGCAGCGATCTTGGCTTTGTGGTGACTCAAATTTAGGCTTTATATTGACTCAAATTTAGGCAGAAATCGTAGATTTATGTTGACTCAAATTTAGGCAGCAATCGTGGCTTTATATTGACTCAAATTTAAGCAGCGATCATGGCTTTATGCTGACTCAAATTTAGGCTTTATACTGCCTCAAATTTAGGCAGAAGTCGTAGATTTATGTTGACTCAAATTTAGGCAGCATTCGTGGCTTTATACTGACTAAAATTAAGGCAGCAATCGTGGTTTTATGCTGACTCAAATTAAGGCAACAATCGCTTTATATTGACTCAAATTTAGGCAGCAATCGTGGCTTTATATCTACTCAAATTTAGGCAGCAATCGTGGCTTTATGTTGACTCAAATTTAAGCAGTAATCGTGGCTTTGTATTGACTCAAATTTGGGCGCATTCTTGGCTTTCTGTTCACTTAAATTTAGCCAGCAATCGTGGCTTTGTATTGACTGAAATTTAAACAGCAATCGTGGCTTTATATTGACTGAAATTTAGGCATCAATCGTGGCTTTATATTGACTAGAATTTAGGCAGCAATCGTGGCTTTATGTTGACTCGAATTTAGGCAGCAATCGTGGCTTTATATTTACTCAAATTTAGGCAGCATTCGTGGCTTTATATTGACTCAAATTTGGGCAGCAATCTTGGCTTTGTGTTGTCTCAAATTTAGGTTTTATATTGACTCAAATTTAGGCAGAAATCGTGAATTTATGTTTACCCAAATTTAGGCAGCAATCTTTTCTTTTCCGCTTGTCTCATTAATGGCTTCAAAACACTTAACTCTCAGTAATTAGCTTCATTTTGTAGTGTTCTCCGGTACTTGGATATGCAAAAGTCGGCAAGGCAGTGCAAAATATATATTACAAAACGCCAAAATTTTTTAATTTTCTGTATGTTGTTGATTTTGAATCCATAAATTTGACCAGTGGAAAAGAAAAGATTTACATATTATATATCAACGTATAGGAAATTATGCTCTCTTTTCAAAAATGTACAAAATTTTTACGAATTAAAAAAATTATAGAAAGATTTTTTCAAAATAATGGGATAAAAAATAGTTGCTGATTTTTCTGGAAAATTTTAATTTTTAAAATGCAATAAAAGTTTTGTTTATGAATCGTTTTTAATGAAATTTTACACTTATTAATGAATTATTTTTGACAATCCTACAATTCCCAAAACACTTTTAAAAAATCCCAAAATATTTGTCCACACAGCTTATACCTACTCTTCAGGGAACTCAAAAACCATACATTCTCATAAAAATATTTAGTTCAAACTCTATTTAGTTTATCAGATTCGCATTAACACTAGATCTGGGATTTTTTTTTTAAAGTAATTTTGTGCAACTCAGAGAACAATTTGGCTAGAGGCAAGAGAGACTTACAGCCTTATTGACGTTATATTTCTTAATAATATTCTTCATAAATAACTCTAAATCCCTTTACTCTTAAGTTACCCTAACAGTAGATATAACTATTTATTTTACTAAGCTGCTGCTACAATTCACTTTGTTTTCTAAAAACCCCCTTAAAATATGCTACATTACACTCATTTTTTTCAATTTTCCTACACTTCCTAACTAATGATTCAATATTTACATACATACTTCATATTTTCCATTAAATTTATTCAAACACTTTCATTCATACATTTTCTCTCTTTAGAATGAGTGTATTTGTGCACACTCTCAATTTCCCTTAAAAGTATGCAAGCAATTTTATAGTTAGTATTTGGTAAAAAGAAAACTTTTCCTATGTCTTTGCATACATGCTGATAAAAGCAAAAACATAAACTGGTTTTAAAAAAAAAAAAAAAAAAACTTTTTCTAGTTTTATTTGTTTCCTTTTTACTAATAGTTATTGGCGATTTTTTAATCATATTTTTTTTAGAAAGTGGAGTATATAAGAGGGAGTTCATTATTATTTATAGATGCTGTAACAAAATAAACTGTATTTTTTCTATTTGATAGCACTGAAGTGGCTAAAACTCAATGAAATACCAATCAAAACTTTGGCTATTTAAAAACCATAGAGAGCATAAATTTAAGGAAGAATGCATAAAAAGCAAGCTTGGGAAAAATGTTTGATTTTCTGCTTCAGTTATAAAGGAAATGTTAACAAAATCGTTTGCACAAACTATTAGGAAAAAAACGCAAGTTAACAAACTATATTTTTTGGTTAAACACAAAACTGAAGCAAAATGCCAATATCACAGCAAATATAAAGTTTATGAAGCCAAGGAAGTTAAAACTTTTCAAGTGAAAGCATAAAGCCATAATTTCTTAATAAAATAAAGCTAAAGCATAAAGTCAATAAACTTAAAAATACATTAAGTTAAATGTTTATAAAATAACCTTAAATTAAGTTTTCTGACATAAACATAAGAATTTTAAATTATTTATACAATTACCCTAAAATATACTTAAATTTTTCATAAACCCTAAACACTATAAAATATGCTTCAATTTACATATGTTTGCAGAGACTTGCTAAACAAATTCAAAACATTCCTTAGGGGTTCATATGCAAATATGTGCTAATGTTTAGCAAATATCTCCACAATTAAGCAAATGCATTTTAACTAAAGCTGCTACATACTAAACAAATATTTTAATTTACTAAATTTGTAATGTATACTTTAAGGAGCTGTAGTGAATATTATTAATAATTCAGACAAATGTCTAAATTTGATTAACAAACAATAAAGCTTTCAAAATATGTATGGCAAAAATTTGGTAGAACTATTTACACACACAAATAAAATACCTTAAAAATCTAGAACCAAAATATACAGCATACTTCTGGGAGTTGAGGCAAGTGTATGTATAATTTAAATTTTGTTTAGGTATTCATTCATTGCTTAAAATTTCATTATGGTAATTTTCTTCAATTATTGATTTCATATAAATCAAATAAAACTTACAACAATAATGCAAAGATATATTTACACACATTTCGTAAATGCCTTTATGTTTGTATGCTTACAAAACCTACTTAACTCTTTTTCTTTTCATTTCCCCCTCCTCTATCCTACACAAACACAAAATAATTTAATAGCAAAATCCAAACGAAAAAAAAAGCTAGATAAAATTGGAAAATTCTCTCATTACCCAAAAGTGTAAGCAAATATGCATTCTTGAGAGCAAAGTAAACACCCCCTTGACTGCCTGCCTGGTGATATCATACAGATTTCTGTATAAAATTTATATCTGTGGCTTATTCATTAGGTTTAAGCCCGCACACACATACACACACACAGATACACCAGCACAACTACTACAAACAAACCAAATGCCACAATAACTACTGTGCAACTGATATGTCGTACAACTACTACAACATTTACCAGTTTTTAGTACATTGGATTTGGCCAAAAGTATGTATAGAAAATAAATAGCATAAAATGTTAAAACCACTGACACAAGCAATTCCCAAATGCTAAGTACACAAAGAATTGGGAAGTATTTCAAGTTGGCCGCCTGCAATGATAGTTTTCTTTTTTGTTGCCATTTTTTATATTTGTTCATTCTTAGTTTTGTAAACAGGCCTATAAAATAAGGAAATACATACAATTGAGATGAACGCATTCTACAATTACACAAAATATCCGAAAAAAATAAAAACCCAATAGCAACAAATAAAAGTTGCATTGATATCTACAGAATGCTGGGAAAAACAATGGACGGTAATGTTAAAAATTAAGTGAAAATAGTAAATAAATACAAACAGATCGAACATTTTTTATAATATTATTGAGTGTATGACTTCAAAATGCGGGATGGCGTATCTTTTGAACGCGGTTTTTGTTTTTAATAACTTATATGTCATTTTGAGGGGTATATATATCTGTCATTTATTCTCACTTAAATATTGAACATTATAGTGTAAACAACAAGTTTCGTTTTGCTTCCAAAATGTCGAATTTTGTGCCAACAAAGCGTCATATGTGGGAAGTTTTGCTTTACTTCTTTAATTTGAAAAAAAAGTGCCGCTAAAGCACATCGATTGCCCACCAAATATTATGGTGAATGGGCTTCATCGGTTACAACTTGTTAAATCATGGGGAGCTACTCAATAAGCAATTTCAAAGCATTTGCAAGTAGCAGGATTCAACCAAAAGCAAGGCAATTGGGTAAAATACTAAGTGTAGCTGACAGATCTTGAAAGACGATTTTGTATGTCTTAAAAGCAGTGTTGCCAGGAGCTGGCAAAAAAAGAAGCTATATTGACTTCAAAAAAGGCCAGAAAAAGCCAAACAGCTTTAAAAAAAAGCCAAAAAAAAAAGCTAAAATATTATAAATTAAGAATTTGGTTTTATATTTATTTTTAAATAAAGAATTTGAAAATATATTCATAAAATTCATAAAAATAAATAAAATTATAAAGGTACACTTCAGCAGCAAACAAAAAATAACATTAATCATTAATAATAAATATACAAATATACATAAGCGACCAAAAACCTCTCAAAGCAATGGAAATAAGCTTTCTTTTTTAAAAAAGGGGCCCATTTTGGAAAAAAAATTAGATTTAGCAAAAAAATTTAAAAAAATGTATGTCTTGAGTTATAAAATATTTATTTTGATAGATATTCCACTAAGCGATCAAAAACCTCTTAAAGCTTAAGCTCTTAAGCTTTCTCTTGAGCAAAAAAAAAAAAAAAATAATTAAAAAAGGGCCCATTTTGAAAAAAATGTCAACAGTTTTAGATTTTGCAACAAAAGTAAAAAAAAAAAAGAGTCTTTTTCCGAAAGATTTAAGAAATAGCTATGTAAACTATTTGGGACACATTTTGCTAAGAACAATAGGTAATAAGTTACATGGATGAGAAAAAACACCTGCTTGGCCAAAATGTCAAATTCTGATCCCCTCTAACTCAGAAAGTTTTCGACCGATCTTGTTGAAAAATTGTGTCTGAATTACTATCTAATAGAACTAACTATCGGAAGACATCGATTTCAAAAGATGATTCACTTGACATTAAATGCCCCATATATATTTTTGTACAGACAAAACTTAAATTTTGATTTTTTTAATTTAAGTACTAAGCATTTACTATTTTTCATATACATAATATATTTTTTTGGTTTTACGAGTACTATTTTAAGTGTATTATTAACGCATAAAAAATCGATTTAGCAAAGAGTTTTCATATGAAAATCTTTGTCGCAATTGCTCAATTAGTTTAATTTGCCGTATTATTTTTTTCAGAATCGTCACTAAAACCGTTCGTTATTTTATCTCTCATTCTTCAAATGATGTATCAAATTCTTTGCATTGTACAGTCGAACTTCTCTATAGTGAACTTCTATACAATGAAGCTCTCCCTATTATGAATTGATTTCAAACACACAACTTTTTCCGTTCCAATTTCATTGTTTTTGATCTCCTTATAATGAATTTCCATACAATGAAGATTTCTATACAATGAAGCAATTTTGCAGGTGTAATATTTGACTCACATGAGTTTTTGTCTCCATATAATGAATTTTTCAAAGAATTTTCTATTTCGCATACTAACAACTCTGTGTACCGAGAAAGATGCCACATATAATGAGGGGATTCCCAAAAAAGGAAAATAAGAAAAAAAAAAAAGAAGAAAGCCACATTAATAATAATTTTGACATCAGTTGCCGGTTTTTAGTGATCGGATATTACGCAGCTAAAAAAAATTATTAATAATTAATAAAATTGAAGAAGGATTAAAAAAAGGATGTGGCTAGGCAGTTTGGAATTCTTCCCAACACATTATCAAATATTTAAAAAAACAAGGCTGTGATTCTAAAAAATGTAGAAGACGAGGAATTGAGCACTAAACGCAAAAGGTTCGAACCTGCTTTTTTGAGGATATTGATGAAGCAATGCTCAAATGGGTAACTGCCGCACGTGGTAGGAATCTTACTATATCTGGGCAATTAATGAAGCAAAAAGCCAAAGAGTTCGCTGATGCATTGGGACACGAAGATTTTGAAGCTAGCACAGGATGGTTAGACAAATTCAAAAAACGGCATGGTATTGTAGCAAAAAGTACTTTTGTGGAGATGAGGAGTAACGTGCAGACTAATGTATTTAAATTTCTTAATGTATTGGAAGGTTTTGTTGAGGAAGAGAAATGAAAGAGTGTAATCCAAACTAAAATACCTGATTATTTTAAATAAAAATGGAAAAAAAATATAATTTAATATAATGATTTTGTTATTTGGTATTACAAGGTTTTGATGCGGAAGAAAAATGGAAAAGTGTAACCCAAACTAATATGCCTAATTATTTTAAATAAAAAGTGGGGAAAAATATAATTTCTGTATAATGAAGT
The DNA here is from genome assembly GCA_942486065.2 of Calliphora vomitoria. Taxonomy (NCBI): domain Eukaryota; kingdom Metazoa; phylum Arthropoda; class Insecta; order Diptera; family Calliphoridae; genus Calliphora; species Calliphora vomitoria. The sequence continues at coordinate 11,805,573 of OW818033.2, forward strand.
TTCTATATAATGAAGTGATTTTCTGGTCCCGTCAAGATTCATTATAGGGAAGTTCGACTGTATTACAATTTGAAAACACAAACTATGGAGAAGAAATTTTAAATCAGAAAACAGCTTTGTTGGATCCGCTGAATTGCTTACTGGTTTAAAAAAAATAATACAGCAAATTATAATCAGTATATTAATCACTTAAATGTTTGGCTTTGAAGCATTGCTGGTTTTAATTCGAAGCACAGATTTACAATACGTTTAACGGCTATTTCAAATGACAGCCATTGAGTATCACAAGCCTTCAAGAGTTTGTGGGGGTCTTGTCCATAATGTAACGATGAATATAATGTGTAATAACAATTTTGTCTTGAAAGCGAATTTGCTAGACATTTATAGCTTTCAGATATAAAATACTATATTTCATTTTGAAACACTTGGTATTGGCAATTGTTATTTGTTCTTTTAATACTGCACAATTCTTGAGTATATTGAAAAGCTAAATGAAAAACAGTAAGTAATGAATTAAAATGAAAATGTCTCACAAATATAAAAGGAAAATAAAAAGGCTAAATTTATATTTGTGAGACATTTTCATTTTAATTCATTACTTACTAAAGAGTAAATAAAAAGGCTAAATTTAGCCTCAAAAAGGCTAAACTGGCAACACTGAACGTTATAAAAGAAAATCATTTATGCACCGAATCATTACTTCCGATGAAAAATGGATAACCCGAAACATGATCGGGTTCGTGAGGCCCGGCGATCCAGCCGAATCGACAACAAAGCCAAATATCCAAGGTGCTAAGGTAATGCTCTGTATTTGGTGGGAGCAAAAGGGTCCTATCTATAATGAGCTGCTGAAATCTCGCCAGACCATCACATGGTACCTATACCGAACACAACTAATTGTTTGAAGAGATAATTGGCCGAAAATGCCCAGAATATGCGGCTTGGCATGCAACCGTAATATTCCATCATGACAACGCTCGGCCACATGTTGGAATACCTGTTAAAAACTATTTAGAAAAAAGTGGTTGGGAAGTTTTGCCTCACCCGCTTTATAGTCCAGACCATGCCCCGTCCGACTACTTTTTGTTTCGATCGATACAGAACGCTATCTCTCTGGGATACGCTTCACTTTGGAACAGAGTATCCGATATTTCCTTGATTCGTTCTTAACCTCAAATGATAAGCAGATCTTTTGGTTCGGAATCCATATGTTGCCAGAAAGATGAGAAAATGTCAAAGCTCACAATGACCAATACTTTGAATATATTTATTTGTATAAATGTTTCAAAATGAAAGCTAAACATTTGAAAAAAATCCGCAAGGAGTATAAAAAAGGGTAAACAAATATATTTAGTCAATCTTCAAAAGTATATTTTTGTTCTGTTCTAAAGAATTTTTCGGATGTGAACCTTATATACGAACTATATAAAATTGTGAACCCATAGTCACAAAATCTACTTGAAACTTAGTTCTGTTACATTTTTTACCGATATGAGTGTTCATATGCGTTAATGAATTTAGTTCGATATCGATATATTTAAAATAATTATAGAGGTATGTGAGCTATGACCAATTTTCAGCCGATCTACATAAATTTTAACCTGATAGAAGCTTTTAAAGAAATTTATGAGTATTTAAGTAATTTTTGCAAATTAATCCTATACGAGAGCTATGGTCAAATATGGAACGACATTCACACAATCTAATAGTATCATTTGGGCCGATCTTAATGAAACTCCCTACAGTGGTTTTCATGTACATGGGGATTACGCATGTTGAATTTCATCGTAATAGCGATATGTAATAGATATTTATGTTTTTTGCACGAAACTTAGTTGTGCTGAATTTTGTATGGCTACTGCAATTCTATGGGCATTTATATAAAAGGTTTTCCAACAAGAGGTGTTATTTTGAAACACCCGGTATTTCGGTAGCTGTCACTTTTGATGTTTTTATTCTTTGACATTTGACAAGTAGAAACTACGCCATTATTAAAAATAGAACGATACACGCTTCAACAACGAACGCATTGAAATTATTAAAATTCACTACAAAAATTTTGCAGTCTCAATTTGCAAAACTAAAGCATTTTTAGGTCGCCGAGAAGCACCTTGTCGGACCGTAATACAGAAATTGGTAGAAAAATTCGAGCTGTTGAGACATGTTAGTGATGTGAAGAATAAAACCCGTGCACGTCGCTCAAGAACCACTGAGAATATTGCTGCTGTACCTCAAAGTGTTGAAGAATCCCAGGTCCATTCCTTGCCCTATGCGCTATCGAGAGATGATTAATGATTTCTAATGGTCGGAGGTGGATGATATTGATCTGGAAAAAGTTTATTTTCAACAAGACGACGCTACTTGCCATACAAGCAACGAAACCATTGCTCTTTTACGGAAAAAGTTCTCGGACCATGTTATCTCTCGAAGAGGTGATCACAATTGGCCACCAAGATCTTGTGATTTAACACCTTGCGACTTCTTCCTTTGGGGCCACGTGGAAGATAAGATCTACGCCAAAAGCCCAGGGTCGATTCAGGACCTCAAAGATAGAAGACATAGGGCAGCCACTTTGCGAATTGGTTATGGAAAATTTCATGAAAAATATATGGTCCTGTAAGCGTGGTCGTGGTGGTCATTTGGCTGATGTTGTTTTTCATTATTAACGGCATACCTTCCTCTTTATTATGAAATAAACATCCGATCATTTATCTCAAAAAATGCCATTTTTCTTTGAATACCAAAATAAAACCTCTTGTTGGAAAATCCTGTATCCACCATATTTCGGGAAGAAATTTGGGGCTAGGAGAAATCATGGACCGATTCTTACCATTTTCAATAGAATTTGTCATTTTATCATATTAATAGTGAGTGCAAAATTTCATGGTATTCCCTGCATTGAATTTACCCAATGTCACAAAATTTATCAAAATTTTTGGAGGTTGTCTTACATTTTGATCCATAACCCTGGTTCTACCAATTCTAGTTTGCTTATTTTCATTAAATTTGGTTATGTATTTTGGACGTAAAAGTGTTTTATACAGACAGACAGACGGACATTGCTCAATCGACTTAGAATTTCATAAGGATCAATGATATATATACTTTGTTGGGTCTCAGATAAATATTTCTCAATGTTACACACAGACTGACAAACTTATATATACTCTCTTTCACCACTTGTGGTGGTGGAGGGTATAAAAATGTTATAGCTTCTATCAACCAAATCAGTTGCGACTAACAGAGGGTTAATTTGTATTTGTTTTTTACGAAAGTTACCCATTTCAAATTTCGTTTTAAGTTACTCGAATAAAAGATTAATCAAATAAAATTTAATACATGAAAATATTTAGATGTTTCAATATAAATTCATTTCTCTTCACAAAAATTAAAAATTTTAAACTTCGAATACAAATTATTCGAATATACTTTAATACATGAAAAGTTGTTTTAATAGATCTGAATATAAATTCGTTTCTTTTAATGAGAATGTATCATTTTCAAAATCGAATAAAAAACTTAATCAAATGTAATTTATTTCACGAAAAATAGATATTTGTTTGAAATAAATCATAACGAATCAAAATTATTCGATGAACAAAATAATAATAAAATAATTATATAAGATGCAAAGTAGATTGTTTTTAAGAAATCTCTATATATCATTGTTGCCCACAATTTTGCTTTCCTATCACGCGAGATAGGACAAGCAAATTCTGCCAACGTTACGTTGACACACATACACTATAAGCTTACTTGTGTGGTTTCTTATAATGATCATGTGTTTGTTGCTTTGTTTTCATCTCAGAGAACAAAATCAAATCAGTCGCTGTTTAGCACTTGTTGAAGCAAGATCTTGTTACGCAACTTTTTTGAATGCTCTTATATTTTTTTGCAAATACACACAGCAAAATGTTTGATGAGAATTGGGAGTATGATTTTTTTTTTATAGAAAATATGGATGGCGAAGCACAATGTATTGTGTGTTATCGTACTTTATGTCGTAAATCTTTATTTTTTATAAAAAGACATTATGAGATTTGCCATGCATATTTAGGTAATCTTACTTTAAGCTTTTCAGTGTACGACTTAAAATATTGTGATGAATTTTGCTCTCCGCTGCCTAACAAACACAAACGAAACTGTTGTAGTATGTGTGTGGGCAACACTGCTATATATCTACTATTTTCAATATCGGATAAATATTATTGGAATAAAAAATATATAAAATATAAAATTTATTTCACAAAACAAGTCATTTTAAACGAGATTGTACAATTTTCAATATCGAATCAAAATTATTCGAATAAAAAAATTAATCGAATTTAATATATAACATGATAAGTAGATTGTTTTCTTAAGAAATATCTATATATATACTATTTTCTTTAGCTAAAATTAACTATTTTCAATAAAAGTTAGTCGAATAAAAAATTAATCGATTAAAATTTATTTCTAATTTTTTATTTATTAATTTTTTTAAATAAATCATTTTAAGCGAAAATGTACCGTTTTCAATATCGAATCAAAATTATTCGAAAAAAAAACAATCGAATAAAATATATGTATAACAGCAAAGTCCATATATATACTATTTCCTTTTAGCAAAAATTAACTATTTTTAATAACGAATAAAAGTTATTCGAATACAAAGTTAATCGATATAAATCATTTTAAATGAAAATGGTGCATTTTCATTTAATATCGAATCAAAATTATTCGAAAAAAAAACAATCGAATAAAATATATGTATAACAGCAAAGTCCATATATATACTATTTCCTTTTAGCAAAAATTAACTAGTTTCAATAACGAATAAAAGTTATTCGAATAAAAAAATAATCAAATACAATTTATTACATGATTTTTCTGAAAAAAAAAACAATGTTAAACTTTGAAAAAAAATTAATCGAATAAACAATTTCATTAAATTTTTTATAAAACTTAAAAAATTCACGACATGTAAATACTAACTATTGATTCATTAAATTTTGAAAATAATTCTTAATACAAACAACCTTCAGTTATGTACTGTTATTAAATACTCCTTAAAGTTATTTCCTTCCCATCCCATAGTGCAAATGGCAGGCATTTAAGCCAGTAAGTATCATCACCATATGAAGCTATATAAAACTGACATATCTTTTCGATATTGTTGCAAGTTGTTGTAGTGGTTGTTGCAACAATACTGGTAACAGTTGTATGGGTAAAAAGTACAATACTAGTAAATGTTGTAATAATACCACAATAACAACAACAACAACAGCAATAATAAATACAAATCTTGTGCTTTATTTATATAATTTTGTTGTTGTTTCATTTGTTTGCCTATTTTTAACCATATCTGTGTATATGGCAATTGCTATTGCCAATACTTAAACAATTGCATGCATACACACAGATACATTAATATGTATGTATCCATGTGTATGTTATAAAGTACATACTTATAAGATACAATACGATACATTTGCGATACACTATAGACATTGTCTTATGCCAATTTATGTAACACTGGCATATGTGATTACAATCAAATTAGATACCGAAACTTCATCAATTATTAAAAAGACAGCAAATACTATTATGTTTTGAGGTTGAGTTGAGAGCAAAAAATAAAAATAAAAATATAAAAAAAACAAACAAATAAAACTTACAACAAATAGAAAAGTAGTAAGTAAGTAGTTGTTGTAGGAAAAAAAAATAAGGATAAACTGCATATTTAGATATGCAGTGTCAAAGAGTTTTATGTTTATGGTAAAACAGATGCTAATGTTACTTATACACATATATTCTCTAGAAGCTGGTAGAAATGTAATTCATTGTATAGGTACATTTATGTATGTTTAATATGCTTTCACATCGACAGCACAAGAACTAAATAAAAAAGCAAAAGATTCTTTTCTTTTGGCTTATTTTTTTTGCTATGCTGTTTATTTCTATAATCTGTGACAGTTAAAGACAATAAGGAAGTATTTTATAAGTATTTTCTCAAATCTAAATGGCTAAAGTGGAAAACAAAATAAACAAACAAATAATACATAATTAATTATGGAGATTTTTCCCAAACCAAAAAAAGATTAAAAATTGATAGATAAAGATTGATTTGGTTTTTTAACTGTAGCAGAGTATTATTGCAGATAACATAACATGCTACACTGACGTTTAATTAGAAGATTTCTGTTTATTCTTAGATTGATGGTAAAATTAAATGTATGTTTTAATAGTCTAAGGATACACTTTGATTTTTTGTAGAAGATTAATCACACAAAGAAAACAGATTCATAGTAGCAACCGAATTTGCTGCCAATCGACTACAGTTGTGACTACAATATTTTAGTAGGGGTAACAAAAATTTGGTTGCTTCAACAGAAATTTTTCTTTATCAAGTGACTTTCTGTGTATAGAACCGAAAAATTCTGTGTGGATATATGACTTAAAAATGCAATATTTTTTTTTAAATTTTTAGCTTTTATTTTGAAACATTTTAACAATATAAGTTTATTCAAAGTATTGCAGTGGCCAATACCTTTTTCCATCTTTCTGGCAACGTATTGATTCCGCGCCAAAAGAATTGCTCATCTTTTGAGGCCAAGAACGAATCAAGACAATTTCAGACACTCTGTTTTGAAGTAAAGAGTGTCAAAGAGAGAGCATTCTGCATCGATCGCAGCAAATAGTAGTCGGATGGGGCAAGGTCTGGACTATAAGGCGGATGAGGCAAAACTTCCCAACCACTTTATTCTCAATACTTTAAATAGGTATTACAACATGTGGCCGAGCGTTTTCATGATGCGTTTTTCGGCAAATGCTCGCTTCAAACTAATCAGTTGCGTTCGCTAAGGTTTCCTGTGATGGTTTGGCCAGATTTCAGCAGCTCATAATAGATAGGATCCTTTTTTTTCCACCAAATATCTGGCTTTGGTGTCGATTATGCTGGTTGGCCGGGCTTCACATACCTTCGGGCTATCGTAATGGATCCATTTTTCATCGCAAGTAATGATTCGGTGCTAAAATGCTTTTCTTTTATAGCGTTCCAGCATCATTTCGGACATAAAAAATCGTCTTTCAAGGTATTTCGGCCTCAATTTGTATGGTACCCAATTTCCCTGCTTTTGAATTAATCATACTGCTCACCAACATTTTGAAATTGCTGCTTGAGTAGCTCCCAATGATTTTTGTAAACTATTATTGCTATTTTTTTTTTTTTTGTGTTTTGAAGATTATCACGGGAGTTAAGGCTTGGTTTGCAGCACTCATCATATTTGGTTGTTGGTGGTGGTTGTTTGGTGGTGGTTCAACGTGGTCATGCGCCATATAGCTTGAAAGCAGCCACACCATATCTGCACCTGTCTCCCAAGCAACAGTTACTGTATCTTCATCGCTATAGTCTGGAAGAATGAAGATATTTACCTGTACGTCTTATGTACCAAATTTTGTACTCTTTGACGTTGATTACACGTATTTCGCCGTTGAGAATCCACGGCTCCTGGACCAACGCAATCTGCTCCCCATATCTAGCAATGTGGAGGAGCAAGGCAGCCGAAGCTGCTTTAGAGTGGTCTGGATCATATATGACCGTAACGTCGACGTCTTCTGGGTCTGATTCCAGAAGAACGTCTTCATCCTCCACATCGCCCGGAGTGCAGAATAGTTCCCCAACCATACTCTTCAGGTTCATGTGGTTCCGCCGGAATAACTGCGATTGATCTTGGTCTACGAGGTATCTTGCTTACCGGGATCACGTCCAGTTTCGCTCCGGGCCATGATTCCCCAAGGTATGCAATTGCTAATTTTAGCAATAGAGCTGAGCGGTCATTGGTACATGCTAGCAGTATAACATGGCCTTGATACCAGCCAGCATCAACGTTTTGCGGGGATGGTCCGGGATTCTCCTTGAGAATTTTTCAGTATACCCCCAGCATATCCTGACGGATTTTCAGCCATTTCTCTTGGGAGATAATGTCGATAACGACCTTTACCAGTGGATTGCGAGCAACCTCACTATATGGCCTTCTTATCACACGAGCCTCTTGCTTCGGACGTTTAGTCTTCGGCTGTTGGTTTTGCTGTCGAAGCAGTCTCTCCTCATAGGGTTGCCGTTTAGGCCCAGCAGATGCGACTTGGTCTGCGCTGGTAGAAGATTCGGAACTGTCAAGCTCGGCCAGTTATGCCTTAGCCCAGTTAAGTTTCGACAACTCGTCGCAATTAAGCGCCTCCGCCGACTTGGATCCAAGCCCTCCTAGATGGTTCTTTGCGAGTGGGGGCATTCGGTTCTGCCGTAGTGGCGGGTGAGACTACAGTGGTTGGACCCGACTTCTGGTTCGACGATCCAACCTGTAGCATTTTCGCAGGGACACATGTCTTATCGACAGTGTCCAATACGGGTGTTGTTGCTGGTTTATTACCAGCAAGGGCTAATGCAGCTTTTGAGGTGCTAGGCTTGATGTCCACAGCTACCTCGCTGCTTTTGATCAAACTGTCACCGGAAGGTTGGATAGTTGATGTTTTGCTTTTAGCCAGCACAGGTTTCCCCAGCTGACCTCCTGCTGTTTTTGTTTGTTTTTGGTTATTAATATTTATATTCATATAGTTCCCACGAGTATACGCGTAAGGGGATAGACTATCCATGCAGGGATGGCGTACATGGACTGGGCAAAAACTATATAAAGGTCGGAGGGGAGCTGTTAGCGACTAGTCTTCTTTAACCACTAACTAGCCGTTCAGGTCTTCAGTACTGCTACCATCACATTGACCTTACAAGTGTTAGTCATATTAGAATCAAATGTCTTTAGATTAAACTAAAATTTTGTTTGTATTATTAATTTTAGAGCTAATAAAACTTTCTCAAACTTAACAATGTCTATTTGGTTAAAGCAAACACAGCTATCTCCAAATTTCTTATCGTATTTTTCTGAAAACCTCTATAAACATCTAATAAATATGAGAATCTTTAGAGATACAGGTTGTTATATTTTATTACAGAAACTAAGAAAGTGTAAATTACAGCTTTTGCTTCTTTACCCCTCAAATAATAATAAATTTTTCAACCCTAAAGTATGGTAACAAAAATTAACCTAAAAGTATGCTCCACAATTTAACATATTTCAGTTTCTTTAACAAGTGACCTTAACAAATACACTGGCAAATAATAATTCTCCACGGAAATTAATTACATACAAATAATAAACAAATAATACACAAACATCTAATACAGTATACTAGACTAAAAAGAGTGAAAGGGGGAACTAGTGCTATAAATACTAGGAACTCAAAAGTTTATTATAATTTCGTTTTTGTTTCACAAGCGAAATTTTCACCACAAAACTATACACTTTCAAGTATGTATATAAATAATAAAAATAAAATTTCTATAAAAAAATTTATGAAACGTGAGCATTGAGAAATCAGCTTCGCCTGCAACATTATCATCATCATTATTATCATCTGCTCACATCACAACTATTATCATTCATTCATTCCGTTTCAAGAGCTTCTTATAGTATTTTTTCATATTTTTTTTTTTTTGGCTGGCTTGACTCAAGCATCACTATTAAGCCATCCGAAGTGCAGCAAGAGGATAACAAAATAATGTATAGAAAATAAAATAAACCACTTGAAAAGGACCGCCTCGCGTTTTTTATTTTTTTGTTTTATTTTAATATTTAAGTGGATTCGTGCTTGTGTTGAAAATTTCTAACAAATTGTAGCTAGTATAAACTCAAGATATTTGCCACAGATAATTGTTAAGTTGCCACATAGCTGTGGAGGAGGTAATGTAATTGTGATTGTGGTAGTTTGCAGTTTAGATTGTGGTGTATTTTGTGTATTTAAGTATTGACATCAAATCGTTAGTATTATGAAGTATGGATATCATTTTAGCGATTTTGAATTCCATTGATAATACACACATAATTGTTTTTGTATAACTTTTAGTAGTAATATTAGAAAGTGGAGGATATTAAATTTAACAGGAGTAATGAGTCATACTGGATTTGTATTAATATATCCTGCTATGTGCCACTGTGCAACGTGAATTGTGTAAAGCGGTTTTTTCTTAATACTAAAAATGTTATTTTATTTACTTTATGAAAGATTTATGTTCTTTTCGCTTTTAAATTTTAATTTCTCGTTTATATAAATATTGTTTTTAAACAAAGTTTGTCTCAAAAAAAAATATTTCATTTGGCTTAGAGAGCAAACACACTAAGTCCATTTTTAATTTTTAAAACAAAACCATATAATAAGTAAAAAATTAATTCATATACACTTTACTATAACAAACTAAGCAGTAATTAGTATTAATGCAAAACAATTTTCTGTTTTAAACAATTTAAAATAGTTTTTAACCCCTTTACACCCTAAGCCTTCATGATATAATAACCCATTTTAATACATTTAAAAAAAAAATCTTGTTTTAACAAGAAATTAATCAACCTAATGGATGTGTATATATCCTACAACATAAGCCACTCAAATATGAAAGTAAGAAAAAAAAACTCAACTCATTCCATAACAAACCAAAACAAAATATATGCATTTTTCCACAAATTTTGTTTGAAACCCCCAAAAGTATGTTTTAAAAAATGTTGTTTAATGTTCATACTAATTTAAGCCTTTTTTTTGTTTATTAGCTTTTAACATACACATTGACACGCAAGTATGAAAACTGCTATGGCAGGTTAAAAAAAAAAAAAAAAATTATAAAAAAAATAAAAAGAAAAATATTTCTGTTAAAATGAAGCACATACGTTTTATACCACACAAACAGCCATACTTACATATTGTATTTGAAAATGTAAATGTATGTAAGCATGTGTCTGTGTATGTTAACATGAATTTGTTCATTGCGTTGTCATCATATTTGTTGCTTTTGGTTGTTTGTAAATTGTTGTTACTAAATATTTAATGCAGTTGCCACTATTGTAAATGTTTTTGTTTACGTGTACATGAATGTATGTATATATGTGTGTGTATTAGGTTGGCCCCTCAGCTTAAGTTTATTTCATTTCAAAAAAAAATGTTTTCAATGTATTAAATTTTTTCATATGAACTGAGTTAGAGAGATTCATATAAGTATCTAAATGAACAAACGTCCCAAAAATTATAAAACAAAAATTTGGACAATTGATAAGTCCTTCCAGAATTGTAGCCTAAAGAAGAACGTCAAAGAAACAGAAACGGCAATGTCACCTATAGTTCAGAATTAGGTGGTATTTGGTAGTCAAGATTTCAATACAAGTCTCTTACAAACACTAATGATACGAATTCAAAGAAAGTGAAAAGTTTTGCATACTAATCAACATTCTTACAAAAATCTAAATACAAGGTAGCGCAAAAGTAATCCAGAAAATGCTATAAATATTGCGATTGGCCCCTAATGTCAGTTCTGTTTTGACATTTGTGTAGTAAACACATGCGAAATACACGTTAATAAACAATGTTACGCTACACTACTCCAGAACGCGGAATATTGCTGAATATTTATTTGACCCATAATCGGTCGGTGACTTTGGCACAACTTGAATTTCGTCGCAGATTTCCTGGCCGTCCAACGCCTACTGGTGAAACACTGCGACGTTTAGCCGCTCGCCTCGAAGAGACTGCCACAACACGAGATGCTGCCAGGCGTGGCAGACCCCGGAGTAGCCGTTCTGCAGAGAATATTGCTGCTGTAGCCGAGGATGTCATGGAAGCGCCGTCGACATCGACCAGACGACGTGCCACGCAAATGGGTATCAGTCGACGGTCTTTACAGTGAATTTTGGTACAAGATTTGAAGATTTTTCCGTACAAAGTCCAGACGGTGCATCAGCTGTTAGCTGCTGACCGCCAGTCTCGTCTAACATACGCTCAAGCCATCCTTAATCACCACCAAGAGGAAGATGATTTTTCATCAAAAATAATCCATCTTAGCGGGTACGTAAATAAGCAAAATTTACGCTTCTGGGGCACTGAAAATCCGCGTGTAACCCACGAAGAGCCATTACACCCGCTCAAAGTCACTGTATGGTGTGCTGTTTTCGCTGGAGGAGTCATCGGACCTTTTTTTTTCGAAGACGTAGCGTGCCAAACGGTTACTGTGAATGGTGAGCGCTACAGAGCAATGATCAACGAGTTCTTTTTGCTGCAACTTAATGAATTGGGATTGGAAAACATGAGGTTCCAACAGGACGTTGCAACGGCACACACTGCACGTGCCACAACCGATATGCTGAAGGATGCATTTCCCGGCCGCCTAATCTCCCGTTTTGGCGATTTGCACTGGCCAGCAAGATCGCCTGATTTGACAGCTCCAGACTTCTTTTTGTGGGGCTTTTTGAAGTCGCGGGTTTATGTCAACAAGCATCAGACTCTTGCAGCTCTTAAAGACAATATCCGTCAAGAATGTGAGGACCTATTGCCGGAAGTTTTGGCCAAAGTGATGGAAAATGCCATAAAAAGGGCTCAAATGACAATCAACTGTGGCGGCGGCCATTTACATGACATCATATTCTCGACTTGATGTAAAAAAAATTAAAAGACCAAATAAAAATAATCCACAAGAAGAATCAAAGTTTTTCATTTTTTTTTTAATTAAAGCCAAAAAACATCGGAAGTTTACTTTTGCGCCACCTTGTATATAGAATGTTGTTCCAATTTGAGCACTATGCCTTATTATTTCCCATCGTTCACGTTTTTTTTTTTTTTTTTTGCCATCCTATTGTTTATAAAATAATATTTGTATGCAACATCATACTTACATACAAACATATTTGGCTTAACTAAGAGCGAACATTAAAAGTTGTTAATGACTTGTAATGTATTTGTATCAGTTCATTTTGAGCAAACAGTTTAAACTAAGTACAAACAAAAATAATGACAGCTAACTACTGGCAAACATACAAACACATACATTCACAAATACTTGCATAGTTATATGCACACTTACTTAAGACATTGTTAAGTCCTCGAAAAGTTGTGTGGAATTTGTACTAGAGAGAGGGAGAGAAAGATTGTTAAAGTATGATGAGAAGGCCAAAAGAGTAAAATGTGAATGAAAAAAAAAAAACACTAACCTTTAGCAACATTAAAAATAAATTCTACTTATTAGCTAAAATAGCGGCAAAGGGAAGGATAACTAAATTGCTTACTTTTAGGAGGTATTTTAAAATTAATATGTACTATATAAAACATAAATCTGGACTTTTCTCTAATATGTCAACGAAACTGATAAAATTAAGCAATTAAAAGGAGGAATTTAAAATGCTTTAAGAATTATAGTTCTTTTGCTAAAATATAAAATTTTGTTGAACAAAAATGAAACATTTCACGGGAAAAATAAAATCCGCACATTGGGTTTATTAACATAATCAAAAATGTTAATAAAGTTTTAAAATTTATACATATCTTCTTTAACAAAAATTTTAAATTTATTTAAGTTTTTTTATAGTAATTTGTTACGCTTACTGCCATATGTAAATCTGAAAATAAATAAACAATTTCATACAAATATTAAAATGTTGAGACTTACGAACATTAATACAAAATAAAATAAAGAATATAATGTTTAAAACAACAGCCTATTATAATTAGTAGCAAATATTTTAAACTCCAGAAGTTCAAAGAACTCATTTAAAGATTTTACATTTTTCAACATAGCCACTATTAAGTTACATACCATTGACAAAAGACTAGATAACTTATTACCAAATTCTATTTGATGTTTAATTTGGCCTCAGATTTAATATTCTAGCCTAGATTCCTCATACAGCTAACTCAACGTACATGTGAGTTAAATAAAGGATATGTACAACTCTTACAAATAATGCTGACCGAGATCATAATAAAAAATGAAAAATCTTTCATTCTACTAACAATCAGATAATCAGTTTATAATATAACACAATTTCTTATAAAAAAACGCAATAATGAAATTAAACTTGAGGCAAATTAAAAGATAATTTTAATAAAATTTCGTTTAGTTGTTATTACGTATTAATTAAAAATTATCAAATAATTTAAAGAAATACTTATATTTTCAAAAACTAGACTTCATTACCTATCCATTGATATGTAATATGTTATATCTAAGCTATTTATTATAAGCTAAAATAACACTTAAAAGTCACACCTAGTGAAAAATTTCTTCTATATTTACTTATAAAACTATCAGTGCTTACTATGCACTTCTCATTTTTACATGTACCCTTTGTTTTATGTTGCTGCTGTTTTGTGATTGGTTGGGCGTTTTTTTAGTTTATCTCATACGAATTTCTTAACTGAGCTTAAGTAAACTTTTGTTGACGTAAGATTCACTTTTTTGAAAAACGTACAAATGTATATAAGTAAATGATAGCAAAAAAAATATTTTTCAGTAAAAAAATTTTTTAAAAAAAAAAAAAATTTTTCACTAAAAATTAAAATTTTCACTAAAAATAAAAATTTTCATTAAAAATTAAAATTTTCACAGAAAATTAAATTTTTCACAGAAAATTAAATTTTTCACTAAAAAATCGATTTTTTACTAAAAATAAAATTTTTCACTAAAAATTAAAATTTTCACTAAAAATAAATTTTTTCACTAAAAACTAAATTTTTCACTAAAAAAATAAAATTTTTCACTAAAATCCAAATTTTTCAACAAAAATCAAAGAAAAAAAGAGGAAATAAATCTGAAACTTCTAAACCCTCAGTCCGATTTAAATGAAGTTTGATGCGCCAAAAAAAAGTTGAATTTGGACAGCATGGGCCCTCCAATAGTGCGGCCAGGGGTACCCAAAGTAGGACACCTCGGGTATATTCAATTTTGAAAATTATCCTTTTTCGTTTTATATATATATAATCACCTCGTTGAACACTACAAAACACTTTGCCGCAGCTATCAGTTATCTTTTATAGCTTAGGTGATATTTGCATTTGAAAATTAAATTTTTAACAGTTTTACCCATCTTACTCCAGTTTTTTTTGAAACAGCGGGTCCAAATTTTTCCCAATTTTATCCATTTTTCTTTTATTTGACTAAAAAAAATGTATATGTCAAACCAAAAAGAATTGTTTAAAACTCGTGGCTGACTCCAAAGTTATATGCATTTAAATGTAAATTTTCTACGAGTTGTTAAGTTTTCCTTAACTAATTTGCCACGTAAAAAACATATGGTCGATATGTCATATATCAATTGATAGAGAATTTTGTATATTTTTCAAAAATATATCTAACTATTGACAATTCAAAATTCATGGAATACATTTTGACAAATAATGCTTTTTATTGAGTTTTTGCAAAGATACAAATTTTTCAAATTAAAATTAAATTCTTATTTATAAATACTTTTTTTAAAGTAATTTTACAGTTACATAGGTTTTTCTATTAGAGATGGAAAAGTAAAACCAAATTTTGTAATCAGGAATTCCGCAATTCCCAAAAAATGTTTAAAAAATCCCAAAAATTGGATTTTTTAGTATTTTTGGTTAGAATATCCATACCAGTGCCGGATTTATCGGAATGTTTTACAAAATAATTGGAAACATATTTGGCCATCTAAAATGGGTTACTATATTTTGATATTGACAATGCGATAAAAAACTGATTGTTCGCTCAAAAATAGTATGTTGACTAGGAAAAACCTTTTATTCACTTAAAAACCGTTTGTAAACTTGAAAAAGATTGTTCTCTAAACAATGTTGTTTTGCCCTAAAAAACCGATTGATCACTGGTCTCCTCGGTATCAGCAATTTTCAAATTTGTTTTCATTTGGAATATTAAATATAAAGTTAACTTTGGAAAAAGTATAAATTCCAAATACATCTTCTTAGAAGTTTTATAGATAACTTAAAAAGAAACAAGTAAGAGTACTATATTCGGCCGTGCCGAATCTTAAATACCCTCCACCTAAATATGATGAGAGATGTATAAGTTACATTGGCATAAACACTTTAATATCCATATTCAATATTTGTTATTATGAGGATTAAGACAATGTTATCGAAATACTATTAAATAAATATATGGAATAATATAACAATTGTAAGAAAGACTAGTTTGTGTATCATATTATAACGTATGACATTTAACAATTTATATATGTACCTAATAATTGGTTATCATTATCCCATTGGATCAACATTATCCTTATTCACCACAAGTGAAGAAAAAGAATATAAAAAAGCGTATACAAATATATTTAGACAAAATTCAAAATTTTGCATATGGAAATGAGTTATATCACAAAATGTTAATATATATTCGCGATTTATGAATTTTCCGGATATGTGTCTTATATAATTATGAACCCATAGTCAAAAATTCCAGCAGTATGATTTCTGTCTACTTGTAACTCATTTCTGTTGAATTTTTGATCGATATCAATGTTTATATGCGTTAATGTATTTTTGGGTTGTGGAACTAATATGGAAACTATGACCTATTATGACTCAATCGCCATAAAATAGTTTAACGTGATTTCTATGTATTTTAATTGAATTTCATCTTTACAAGAGTTTTATGGGTATTATAGTTATTACCGAAAGTGGAACTTATATGGGGGCTCTGCCAATTATGGACCGATATTCATAAAATTTAGTAGTATGATTTTTGGATTCAAATTTTGGTTCAACATATTGAAGCTGACCTATTATGGGACTATCGCCATATAATACTGTAACGTGATTTCAAAGTATTTGAGGGCTATTTTTGTAAAATTTATAAATAAAAAAATTAATAAAACTTAATTTAAACAACGCTATTAACAAGTGTGGACCTTATATGACAACTATATTGAATTATGGTCCGATATTTAAAAAATCTTGTAATATGATTCTTGAATACAAATTACTGATCGGTGTACAATTTTGTTTCAGTACAAATATTTTTTTTGGATATTTATAGAGGTTAATGTGTTTTCCAGAAGTGGTACTTATATGGAGGCTATGACCAATTATTGGCCGATCATCATAAAATTTCGTACAATGATTTTTACATATATTGTAATTTTTGGATTCGAATTTCAACTTGATGATTATATTTGTAAGAAATTTATGAGTGTTTTAGTGATTTTCGGGAGTGGACCTTATATGGAGCTATGGTCAAATATGGACCGATATTCACAAGCTACAGTAGTATGATTACTAGATACAAATTACTCATCTATGTATAATTTTATTTTGATATCGATTTGTTTTAGATATTTATACAGGTTAATGTGTTTTTCGGAAGTGGTCCTTATATGGGAGCTATGACTAATTATGGGCCAAACTTCATAAAATTTGGTACAGTTGTTGCTATGTATATGAGTTTTATGTACGTCGAATTTTAGCATTATTAATATATTAAAAGAGATTTGTGAGTACTTAACTGATTTTCGGAAATGGACCTTAAATTGGAGCTACGGTCAAATATGGACCGATATTCACATAATCCTGCAGTATGACTTCCATATATAAATTACGGATCTGTGTAAAATTTTGGTTTGATATTGATATTTTTTAGGTATTTATGCAGGTTAATGTGTTTTTCGGATGAGGTCCTTATATGAGAGCTATAAACAAATATGAACCGATCTTCATAGAATTCGGTGCAGCGACTTTTGTATATATGGAGATTATTTGTGTCGGATTTCAACTCAATAGCGATATTTATAAGGTATTTATGCATGTTTAAGTGATTTTCGGAAGTGATCTTTATATGGGGGCTATGATCAAATATGGGCCGATCCACGAAAAATTCAGTCTTGTGATTTCTCTTAGCACGAAACTTATTTTAGCTGAATTTTATATGGATACTGCAATTCTGTAGGCATTTATAGACTATAGCACCATATTTCGGAAGGAATTTGTATGGGGGCTACGATAAATTATGGACCGATTCTTTCCATTTTCAACAAAATTTGTCCTTTTATCATATAAATAATGAGTGCAAAATTTCATGGTCTTCTCTGCAATGAATTTGCCAACAGTCACAAAAATCATGTGAAAATTATAAAAAATTTTGGAGGTTGTCTTACATTTTGATCCATAACCCTGGTTCTACCAATTCGATTTTGCTGATTTTCAATACCAAACTGCTTAGAAAAATTATAAACATTGAGGTATACATTTCATTAATTTCACTTATGTATTTTGGACGTGAGAGTGTTTTACACAGACAGACAGACAGACAGACAGACAGACGGACAGACGGACAGACGGACAGACAGACGGACATTGCTCAATCGACTTAGAATTTCATAAGGATCAATAATATATATACTTTGTTGGGTCTCAGATGAATATTTCTCAATGTTACACACGGAATGACAAACGTATATATACCCTCTTTCACCACTTGTGGTGGTGGAGGGTATAAAATAGTGGTTTTTTCCCAAAACCTAGAAAAAATCGCCATTTTTAAAATGTTTAAATTCAAAAGCATGTAACTTTATAGTCAGGCACGACTAAAAATTAAAATACCGTTTGTTCACTAAAAACCCGTTTTCCACTAAAAAATACTTTTTTGGTCGACAAACAATTTTGTTTTTCTAGATAACAAAAATCTTATTTTTAGTGCAACATTTTTTAAGTTAAAAATCGGATTTTGAGTAGAAAATCCAATTTGAAAAATTAAATTTTTAGTGAAAAATCTTAGGTTCTCAAAAATTTATATAAGTAAATTTTAGCAAAACAAAAAAATTATTTTTCAACAAAAAAAAATTTTTCAATAAAAAATTCGATTTTTCACTAAAAATTAAATTTTTTACTAAAAATTCAATTTTTTACTAATAATTTAATTATTAGTAAAAATTTTTAGTAAAAAATTTAATTTTTTGTGAAAAATCGATTTTTTTATTGAAAAATTTTTTTTTGTTGAAAAAAATTTTTTTGTTTTGCTAAAATTTACTTATATAAATTTTTGAGAACCTAAGATTTTCATTTCTATTAACCTGATCAACGTTATTCAAAAAAGTGAATCTTTCGTCAACAAAAGTTTACTTAAGCACAGTAAAACACACAAGCAGTCACAAAAAACAACAACACATCAGTGTACAACATAAAACAAATGGTACATGTAAAAATGAGAAGTGCATAGTAAGCACTAATAGTGTTATAAGTAAATATAGAGGAAATTTTTCTCTTGGTGTGACTTTTAAGTGTTATTTTAGCTTATAATAAATAGTTCAAATATAACATGTTATATATCAATGGATAGGTAATGAGGTGTAGTTTTTGAAAATATAAATATAAAAGTTAATTGATAATTTTTAATTAATATGTAATAACAACTAAAACAAAATATGAATAAAATTATCTTTTAATATGCCTCAAGTTTAATTTCATTATTGCGATTGTTTAAAAGAAATTTTATTATATTATAAATTGATTATATGATTGTTAGTAGAATAAAAGATTTTTAATTATTTATTATGATCTGGATCACCATTATTTGTACACCGATCAGTAATTTGTATTCAAGAATCATATTACAAGATTTTTTAAATATCGGACCATAATTCAATATAGTTGTCATATAAGGTCCACACTTGTTAATAGCGTTGTTTAAATTAAGTTTTATTAATTTTTTTATTTATAAATTTTACAAAAATAGCCCTCAAATACTTTGAAATCACGTTACAGTATTATATGGCGATAGTCCCATAATAGGTCAGCTTCAATATGTTGAACCAAAATTTGAATCCAAAAATCATACTACTAAATTTTATGAATATCGGTCCATAATTGGCAGAGCCCCCATATAAGTTCCACTTTCGGTAATAACTATAATACCCATAAAACTCTTGTAAAGATGAAATTCAATTAAAATACATAGAAATCACGTTAAACTATTTTATGGCGATTGAGTCATAATAGGTCATAGTTTCCATATTAGTTCCACAACCCAAAAATACATTAACGCATATAAACATTGATATCGATCAAAAATTCAACAGAAATGAGTTACAAGTAGACAGAAATCATACTGCTGGAATTTTTGACTATGGGTTCATAATTATATAAGACACATATCCGGAAAATTCATAAATCGCGAATATATATTAACATTTTGTGATATAACTCATTTCCATATGCAAAATTTTGAATTTTGTCTAAATATATTTGTATACGCTTTTTTATATTCTTTTTCTTCACTTGTGGTGAATAAGGATAATGTTGATCCAATGGGATAATGATAACCAATTATTAGGTACATATATAAATTGTTAAATGTCATACGTTATAATATGATACACAAACTAGTCTTTCTTACAATTGTTATATTATTCCATATATTTATTTAATAGTATTTCGATAACATTGTCTTAATCCTCATAATAACAAATATTGAATATGGATATTAAAGTGTTTATGCCAATGTAACTTATACATCTCTCATCATATTTAGGTGGAGGGTATTTAAGATTCGGCACGGCCGAATATAGTACTCTTACTTGTTTCTTTTTAAGTTATCTATAAAACTTCTAAGAAGATGTATTTGGAATTTATACTTTTTCCAAAGTTAACTTTATATTTAATATTCCAAATGAAAACAAATTTGAAAATTGCTGATACCGAGGAGACCAGTGATCAATCGGTTTTTTAGGGCAAAACAACATTGTTTAGAGAACAATCTTTTTCAAGTTTACAAACGGTTTTTAAGTGAATAAAAGGTTTTTCCTAGTCAACATACTATTTTTGAGCGAACAATCAGTTTTTTATCGCATTGTCAATATCAAAATATAGTAACCCATTTTAGATGGCCAAATATGTTTCCAATTATTTTGTAAAACATTCCGATAAATCCGGCACTGGTATGGATATTCTAACCAAAAATACTAAAAAATCCAATTTTTGGGATTTTTTAAACATTTTTTGGGAATTGCGGAATTCCTGATTACAAAATTTGGTTTTACTTTTCCATCTCTAATAGAAAAACCTATGTAACTGTAAAATTACTTTAAAAAAAGTATTTATAAATAAGAATTTAATTTTAATTTGAAAAATTTGTATCTTTGCAAAAACTCAATAAAAAGCATTATTTGTCAAAATGTATTCCATGAATTTTGAATTGTCAATAGTTAGATATATTTTTGAAAAATATACAAAATTCTCTATCAATTGATATATGACATATCGACCATATGTTTTTTACGTGGCAAATTAGTTAAGGAAAACTTAACAACTCGTAGAAAATTTACATTTAAATGCATATAACTTTGGAGTCAGCCACGAGTTTTAAACAATTCTTTTTGGTTTGACATATACATTTTTTTTAGTCAAATAAAAGAAAAATGGATAAAATTGGGAAAAATTTGGACCCGCTGTTTCAAAAAAAACTGGAGTAAGATGGGTAAAACTGTTAAAAATTTAATTTTCAAATGCAAATATCACCTAAGCTATAAAAGATAACTGATAGCTGCGGCAAAGTGTTTTGTAGTGTTCAACGAGGTGATTATATATATATAAAACGAAAAAGGATAATTTTCAAAATTGAATATACCCGAGGTGTCCTACTTTGGGTACCCCTGGCCGCACTATTGGAGGGCCCATGCTGTCCAAATTCAACTTTTTTTTGGCGCATCAAACTTCATTTAAATCGGACTGAGGGTTTAGAAGTTTCAGATTTATTTCCTCTTTTTTTCTTTGATTTTTGTTGAAAAATTTGGATTTTAGTGAAAAATTTTATTTTTTTAGTGAAAAATTTAGTTTTTAGTGAAAAAATTTATTTTTAGTGAAAATTTTAATTTTTAGTGAAAAATTTTATTTTTAGTAAAAAATCGATTTTTTAGTGAAAAATTTAATTTTCTGTGAAAAATTTAATTTTCTGTGAAAATTTTAATTTTTAATGAAAATTTTTATTTTTAGTGAAAATTTTAATTTTTAGTGAAAAATTTTTTTTTTTTTTAAAAAATTTTTTTACTGAAAAATATTTTTTTTGCTATCATTTACTTATATACATTTGTACGTTTTTCAAAAAAGTGAATCTTACGTCAACAAAAGTTTACTTAAGCTCAGTTAAGAAATTCGTATGAGATAAACTAAAAAAACGCCCAACCAATCACAAAACAGCAGCAACATAAAACAAAGGGTACATGTAAAAATGAGAAGTGCATAGTAAGCACTGATAGTTTTATAAGTAAATATAGAAGAAATTTTTCACTAGGTGTGACTTTTAAGTGTTATTTTAGCTTATAATAAATAGCTTAGATATAACATATTACATATCAATGGATAGGTAATGAAGTCTAGTTTTTGAAAATATAAGTATTTCTTTAAATTATTTGATAATTTTTAATTAATACGTAATAACAACTAAACGAAATTTTATTAAAATTATCTTTTAATTTGCCTCAAGTTTAATTTCATTATTGCGTTTTTTTATAAGAAATTGTGTTATATTATAAACTGATTATCTGATTGTTAGTAGAATGAAAGATTTTTCATTTTTTATTATGATCTCGGTCAGCATTATTTGTAAGAGTTGTACATATCCTTTATTTAACTCACATGTACGTTGAGTTAGCTGTATGAGGAATCTAGGCTAGAATATTAAATCTGAGGCCAAATTAAACATCAAATAGAATTTGGTAATAAGTTATCTCGTCTTTTGGCACTGGTATGTAACTTAATAGCGGCTATGTTGAGAAATGTAAAAATCTATAAAAAATAAATTATAAATCAACATATTAGACAACCTCGAATACTTTGTGTGTATTTGCTCATCTTTGTAATTCTACACCACTTCCAATTGAAAAACAACATCAGCCAAATGGTCACCACGACAACGCTTACAGGATTATATCCTTTTCATGAAATTTTCCATAACCAAATCGCAAAGTGGCTGCCCTATGTCCTCGATAGCCTCACGAATTCTATGTTTGAGGTTGAGGCTGTTGGCGTAGACCTTATCTTTCACGTGGCCCCAAAGGAAGAAGTCGCAAGCTCTTAAATCACAAGATCTCGGTGGCCAATTGTGATAACCTCTTCGAGAGATAACACAATCCGTAAACTTTTCCCGTAAAAGAGCAATGGTTTTGTTGCTTGTGTGGCACGTAGCGCCGTCTTGTTAAAGTAAACGTTTCAACCAAAATACGGTGTAATGACGTTTGTGAAATACCCAATTCCAGAGAACGACGAGGAATGGACAAATCTGGGTTTTCTTCAACACTTTGAGCTACAGCAGCAATATTCGCAGTTGTTCTTGAGCGACGTGCACGGGTTTTATTCTTCACATCACTATCTTGTCCTAACAGCTCGAATTTTTCCACCAATTTCTGTATTGCGGTCCGACAAGGTGCTTCACGATGACCCACAAATGCTTTAGTTTTGCGAACAGTGACTGCAAGATTTTCACCATTTTTGTAGTGAATTTTAATAATTCCAATGCGTTGTTGAAACGTGTATCGTTCCATTTTTAGTAATGGCTTAGTTTCAACTTTTCAAATGTCAAAGAATAAAAACTTCAAAAGTGACAGCTTCCGAAATACCAGGTGATTCAAAATAACACCTCTTGTTGTAAAAACCTTTATTTGTATATCAGAAATTTTCATTGGTCTGAAATAAAATTTGGATATTCTGAAATTCAATTAGAATTTTCTGAAATACAAATTAGAAATTTCTTAATTACAATTCCTTTATTGGCGTATTTAATATTCATATTTAATTTTTTTTTATCAATTTAGAATTACTTTATTTAAACTAGCTATGCTTCTCATTTTTGTAAGAACATCTCGTTAGTGGTTTTTCGGATACTAAAGTTAGGTTGACATTTTGTAATTTTTGTTCTTCTTGCGCTTCTTAATTTTTGTGTGTTTGCAACTTTTTTTTAAGTTGTTTAACAACTACTTAATGTAGCAAGAAAACAAAACAGCAACCAAACAACGAAGCAACAAAATAAACGTTTATATTTATGGTTAAACAACAAACACTAATTGAGATCAGGCAGTAATTAGTGTTAAAAGAAAACACTGTTTTTTTTTTTTCTTTCTTCTAAATAGCTCAGAGAATAGTTTAAATTATAAACAATATTACAGTGAATTTTTAAAGGCCACAAACTAAAATTTACTTGCTACGATTTAAAGTTTTTTAAAAAAAAAACTTCCACAACAAGAAATATTAAGGTCATGCTACAGACCATTAAAATGACAGTTAAGGCCAGAAAATCTATAGTTTTCTTATTTTGCCAGAATTTGCAAATTGTTGCAGTTTACAACCCTTGCTGGGATTTTCTGAGCACGTAGACTTTACTTGCACACCATTGACTTTAGTATGCTAAGCAAAAAAAATTCAAAAAAAAAGACAAGAAATAAAAAATTTGCTCAACAATTTCGACTACAATTACAAAATGTTCTTCTACTGCTTTCACCATATTCCTTGTCTAGTGCAGTTTTCAACAAAAAGACACAAACTCTTCTTGTTTTTTGTTAATAACATTGACAGGGCAAAATATGCCTTAAAAATCTTTAACAAACACCACAATAGCAAAAGGAATAAGAGCAAAACTTACATAAAGAAAAATAAGTAAGAGAGCTATATTCGGTTGTGCCGAATCTTATATAGCCTTTAACAAAATATACTTAAAGATAAATAAAAAATTTAAAAAAATTGTACTGAAAAAGAGTAATTTTTGGTAAAAAAAAAAACTCGACTTAAAAAATATTTTTCTTGATTTTGACCCATTATAAGTCTGAATTACTAAGGCGTTATATACGTTATTGGAAAGGTCTTTGAAATATCTATCATTAGATATCCATATTGTCTATATTAATGTAAATAGATCCAAAATCGAGGTAGTCGTGGTTTTCTACTTATATCTCAGCCATTTGTTGACCGATTTTCTCGATATTAAATAGCAATCGAACGGGACTATAGTGGATATATTGATGTATGAATCATTTATGTAAGTTTTTGGGGGGCTACGAAAAGTTGATTTCAACATACAGATGAACAGATGGAAATGGCTATATCGACTCCGCTATCTACAACAATCCAGAATATAAATACTTTATCGGGTCACAAAGGAAATCTTTAGAAAGTACCAAAGGAATAACAATCGTATATATACCCTTGCCATTCTAGTAAAGGGTATAATAATTTTTTTTTTTTTTTGGAAAAAATTACAAAAAAAATGTTAAGGAACGTTAAGAGAGAAAAAACTACTTATGTACATGAAGTTAAAATGAAAGACACAAACAGCTACAGCCATGACAACAAAAACAAACACCAACAACAACAAAAAAAAAATATATAGAAACTCCAACAAACGGAAACGTCATTGGTGAATTTATTACTACAAAATTGGCTAAAAGCTCTTGTTCTATACAAAAATGTACCAGTATTTATGCATATCACTTGTGTTGCCACATAGTTTGCAATAAATGCCAACAACAACAACAGCAGCAGCAGCAGCAAAGCTAAGGAACAACAACAACAATATTACAACAATAACAATATTAATAGCAACTACAACTACAATATGCCATATTTTCCTATTTTCTCGTGCATACACTTACTCTCTCATTTACATTTATATGTGCCATGTATGAAAGTGTGTTTTTAATTTTTCAATGCACTATAGGTCTATTTTCTTGGTTTTGAGATAACCATGAGCAGAAATTTTATATAGAAAATTTGCAATGAAATTTTCGAAAAATTAAACAAATATGTAAGGAAGTGAAATTAGAATTACTGCTTTATTTTAATTTAAACTTGAAGTAGCATGGTGATATGGATGTCAAATGGAAGAGGATTATCATAACATTTCAAGAGAAAAATTTGTTTTAATTTATCAAAATAAAAAAATTGTCAAAAATCTTCTTCAAAACGTTAATTCTTTAATATTGTTGTCCACTAGTCTACTGTTTGAGTAAACAATAAGCCTACACCCGTACGATGACGAAAAATGCAAGACCTGCCAAAAACATCGACGTTGTTCGTGAGAGTGTGCAGGAGAATCCGAAGCAGTAGATTTGGCGTCGCTCACAAAAATTCGGCCTTTCGCAGACCACAACATGGCGAATTTGGAGTGGAGAATTGGGCTTGCACCCGTAAAAAATTCAACTGCCCAAGAGTTGAAGAATAGGCCCTGGAGCAGTTGGAAACTGACCCTAATTGTCATCAACAAATCATCATCAGCTATGAAGACCATTTCCGGATGAAATAAACAAAATTATCGAATATGGGACGATGCTAATCCACATGAGATCCAAGAGCATCCAATGTATCCCGAAATAGGTCCAAATTTTTTTAAGAACGACATTATCCAGGTCGTCACCGTCAATGACGAGCTCTATAGGTCTATAGGCCAACGTCATGTGGTTTCAACAGGACAACGCTACGTGCCATACAGCACATGCCACATTGGACATTCTGCACTAGCGATTTGGTCGGATGATTATCTTACGTGGAGGTGATGTGAATTGGACATCAAGAACGTGCAATTTGACCCTATTAAATATGTTCTTGTGGTGCTTTCTTAAGTTGCAGGTATATGCGAATAAGCCACACCACAGCGGCCCAAAAATCCAAAATAACCCATGTCATCGGTCAAACTATGACGGACTTATGCGCCAAAGTCATGAAAATTTTCATATTTCGGAGGGTATTTATATTTCATACATAAGAGCATTGATAGGCATATCAAACGAATAAAAAATGTCGAGGATATATCATACACGCTTTGTTTTATTTAAATTGAAAGACATGAAGTGCATAATGAAAGATCCTTTTTTGGCTTTCAACGAATTCATATGACACCAATTTTTTTCATTTATAAACATAATACATTCTGGACCATAATCTATGAATTCTGCTAATGATTAGAATAAATTAAAAATATCCAATATACAGGTAACTGATTCTTATTATGCTAATTTATATAAAAACATCTGTTAAATATATGATCGCTGCATTCGAATATGATGTGGTTGGTAAAAAACAGGCAAAAGTGATATATACCAAGATATTATTACAAATTTGCAATAGTGATTTGAATTTAACGGTCGTAACGACTGCCTGCAGCATTCATCATGTTTATAAACACGTCCATCAGTAGAAGCTTCTAATTTTTAGCAATGTTGATAGCATGCGGTTATTAGCATTGTTTATAAGTATGGCAACACTAAATGTTTAAGCTGCTAACATTGACATCGAAAGCTCTAGAATTCGATCATACTAGTTTGT
The DNA here is from genome assembly GCA_942486065.2 of Calliphora vomitoria. Classification (NCBI taxonomy): domain Eukaryota; kingdom Metazoa; phylum Arthropoda; class Insecta; order Diptera; family Calliphoridae; genus Calliphora; species Calliphora vomitoria. The sequence goes on from OW818033.2 coordinate 11,832,702, forward strand.
CCGTTAAAAGCATTGTAGAAGATTCAGGAAAGATGGCGTGTGTATAAATAGTGTCAGAGGTTGCAGTCGTGAGTTGAGTTTATCATAGGCGCTGTTAGAGTTAACATCAACTGTCTTGTGAATTTCTGCGAATTGTTGTTGTTGTACATTTTACAATTTTAAACTACTAAACGGCTTTTTATTTGCAATCAAAAGTATCCGGTTTATTTAAAGGAAATAAACCACGTTTTTAAAAGGTAAAAACGTAACAATATGAATTTAATATGATGCAACTGATATTAAGGTAGACCAGCTTATGTCCATTTAATTGACATTTGATTTAATTCTTAATATATAGGAGTAGTGAAGGAGGAGGATAAGTCGAATTAGAAGGTGAAAGATAAAAAATATTAAAAGAATCGTATGACAAGTCAAATTCGAAATGGGATCTGGTCATGTTGTCTCACGCTTGAAAGAAGGCATAAAGGGATGCCATACAGATCATCTATGTTCTTGTCTAGAGGCCTATAATTATAGATTTAAGTGTTGGTAATAACTTATCTTTAATAATATCGAATTTTCTCAGAGATCTATGAGTTGTTATGTTTGGAATCTCTTCAGATGAGTTCTAGGTGTAACGACCTTCTTCGTCAAACTTCCTATTCTTTTGCTGATGGTAGCAATATTTTCCATTCATATTCATTTAACTATAACCCAACTCTTTCGGAGGTTGTGCGAATAGATTTAAATGTACGTGAGATTGATAGTTGATTCTTAATATACAAACGCACGACAGATCATGGTAATATTAAGGAATCAGAAGCTCTTGATATTGGGGGTATATGAATTCAGTGTGATGTTCCCTGTACTAAAAATATATTTTTTCAGAAGACGAGACCTTTTCAAACGGTGTAAGAAATACTGATCCCTTAATTGTAAATTTACACCAAATTAAGTAATCCAACTCTATAGCTTCACTGGAACATCGTCGCAATATGACTTGTGCTTCACTGTACTATTCGTACTACAATGTAATGTGTTCTGTTGATATTAGTTTCTTCATAAGTTGTTCCTGTCACATTTAATGTAGGAAAAATCAAATCGAAGGTCTACATTTGTCATTCCATTGGTGTAAGGACTTTAAGAACTTTTCCTCCAAAATCACTCATTGCGCCAGCCCATTGTGCAAATTGTTTGTTTTCCCATATTTGCTTTATGTAAGTGAATGTATTTGTATGAGTTGGTTTGTATGTTTGTATTATATTTGTTTGTTGGTGTGTGCATAATGTTGCAGACAATGAACTCAACAATATTGCAGGCAAAATGCTAACACACATTTATCTCTTTAACTCTATGAGATAGAAATGAAAAACAAATAAAATATCATAAGGACAGTGGTGAAGGAAATATATAATAAGTCTTTAGAAATAGCAACAATAAATTTATTAATAATATTTTAATTGGGAATTAAGGACATATAATTTTAATGATAATATGATTACTTTGGATCATAATATGAATTCATTCGATCATAAATATGAATATGTTGAATCATAATATGTTTTAAATGGCTTATAATATGATCGTTTTGGATCATATTATGATTGTTTTGGATCATAATATGATTACTTCAGAACATAATATGATCATGTATGAAAATGAAACTACAACTAATGATCATAACCTGTTTGTACTACAATCATAAAACTTATCATAATATGTTGCTCTTAGATTATTTTTACCACAACCATGTTTTTTCTGTGTGTGTAGAAAAGTAGCAAAAGATATTTTTTACGTTTAAATGTTAAACATTTTTAATTATAGATCAATTTTAAAACATAACTTTGATTAGCTATAAATAATCGAACTTTTAAACAAATTTGCAATCCAGTAAGAAATTCTCCTCAAATTTATGGATTTCTTTAGTTTGATATTGTACTTTAAACGTCAGCATGTTTCCAACAGACTTTTTTCTGTCTGACACTCTAACTAGATCAACATAGAATTGATTATCGAGCAGAATATATAGGAATCTACCCTCTATTGGGTCTCTAATGAATATCTCGTTGTGTTGCAAATGGAACGAAAAACTGACTATATAACGATTTTTCTTGTTATCTCACATAAGTTTAATTAAATTTATTTTTAATGTAGTTTTGCAATAAAATCAACAATTCTAGGTGAAACAGTAGTAAAATTTCTCATACTTTGGTAGCCACACAATTTTCCTTTTTAAAAAATAAATTAAAAATTGTCTGCATTATTCCACCATTTTACTTTATATAAAATCACTGTACTCCCAAATTCACAAAACCAGAACAAAAAAAAAAAAAATTGGGCAAAATTACAATTGCACAAACACATTGTTAAGGCAGTTTTAAAACCAAGTGAGTTTATTTGTTTTAAATTTTTTTCTATATTTCGCAAAATACCATCTCACAGTACATTCGATATTGTTTTTTTTTTGCATTATTGTCATTTATGTTTTGGCCAAAACTCAATAGCAATTAAAATCTGTTCTTTAGACAATTTTTAATAATTTTTTTTTTCCATCCTGTGGTGCTGTAACCTAAATATTGTAAGCAGAGAAGGAAAATAACTGGTTCACAAATCGAACAGTTAGAAATTATCGCTTATTTGCGATTATAACAAATAAATAAGTTGAAATAATAAAAATTGTTATACATATGCTTTTCTATAGAAAAAACTGTTATACACAAATTTTTCTACAGAAAAAGCTGGTATACTCAAATTATTCTACAGAAAAAACAGTTTTACACCAATTTTTCTATGGAAAGAACTGTTATACTCCAGTTTTTCTATTAATAAAACTGTTATACACAAGTTTTTGTATTGAAAAAGCTGTTAAACACAAATTATTCCATAGAAAAAACAGTTTTGCACCAATTTTTCTATAGAAAAAACTGTTATACACCAATTTTCTACAGAAAAAACTGTTATACGCCAATTTTCTTTCAATAGAAAAAAATGTTAAACACAAACTATTCTATAGAAAAAACAGTTTTACACCAATTTTTCTATAGAAAAAACTGTTATACATCAATTGTTCTATAGAAAAAACTGTTATACACCAATTTTTCTATTGAAAAAACTGTTAAACACAAATCTTTCTATAGGAAAAACTATCAAACTCAAATTTTTCTATAGAAAAATCTATTATACACACATTTTTCTATAGAAGAAACTGTTATACACAATTTTTTTATAGAAGAAACTGTTATACGCAAATATTTCTTTAGAAAAACTTTTATGCACAATTTGTCTAAAGAAAAAACAGTTATACACAATTTTATTTATAGGAAAATCAGTTATTCACAAATTTGGGTATAGGAGAAACAGTAATACAAATTTTTTTTATAGGAAAACAGTAGTACACAAAAAAAAAATATTTTTTTTTAATATGTATTGTTACAATTGTTATTTTTGAGACAAATTACATAAATTGTCTCACAAATAAAAATTGTGAAAAATTAATTTTGAAATGAAATTATCATACAGGATGCTACCCAACTAAAGCAAAATTCTGTCTGTTAAAAAAAGAAACACGCAAGCATTCATATGAAAAAACCGAAAAATTCGTGAAACATAAAGTATACTTTAAAATAAATATTAAAATCTGTTTTTGGTAAAAAAAAAAATTTCCTGAAAAAGCTGCTGGTACAAAAAAATTACTGAAAAAAAATTTTCTTGAAAACGAATTTGGAGAAAGCTGATGAAAAAAACAATGAAACCAATACACATCCAAACATACGTATTGTTGCTTTTTTGTCAGAGCATGCAATAAATTGTCTTTTTTGGATGAAATTTTCAGTGGTTGTCTTGGATTTTTGCTCATATCTCAGTTATTTATGGACGGATTTTGCTGATTTCAAATATAAAACTTCTCTGACAGAATTATTGAAGATTTGGATGCGGGGGATATCTGGAGTCTTCAGAAAATTGATTTCAACAGACAGACAGAAAAACGGCCATGGCTTAATCGACTCCACTATCTATAAGGATTCGGAATATATATATTTTATAGGGTCGGAAAATTATATTGTGAAAATTACAAACGTAATGACAAACTTATATATCGTTACCTTAATATAGAAATGCCCTAACTCGTGTTTTTTTTTTTTTTTTTTTTTTTTGTAACCCCAGAATTTCGTTTATTTTTATAAATGGTACGCACATATATCATATTTAGTCAAAAAATCTCGACTTAAAAAAAACACGAGTTAGGGCGTTTCTGTATTAAGGGACACCAGTCGGGTCGAAAATAAATCATGTACAAATTAGAAATGGCATGACAAACTTGCCAGTAATAGTGAAGTGTATAATGAGAACAAATATTTGAATGCCTAACTTTCAACATAGACCGTGAAGGAAATGAGAATTGGTTGAAAAAAATTGCGTTATTTGAAACCTAAAAGACCAACCATCAAATATTCTCTTCTGTTTGAAAATATATATCTTTTAAATCAAATAAACAATTTTAAAACAACATACTTATGATTTTTGAATGTGTATGTTTACGTAACCATTTCAACATTTTTAAAAGTTTTTTAACAATATTATAGTCACAGTAACTATTTATATGATTGTGTTAACTATAATATGGTTAACTTACGATTCGCATGATTGTATCAATCATATATATGGTTACAGTGAATAAGTATATGTACTGTGACTATAATATTGTTACAAAACTTTTAAAATTGTGAAAGTGGTTACTGTAAACATGCACAATTATATTTTATATCTGCGCGAAGTTGTAATTTTAAGAATATCGTTATTTTACTACATTTGCTAATAAAAAAGAGTACTAAACGAAATGATCAAGGAAAACTATAAGTATTTCCGAAGTCTAAGGACTTCTATACAATAGAATTGCTATTTGAGAACCCCTGCCTATTTTTGGTACGTAGCATAGTGCTATTTTCTATTACTGCTATGTTTCGCTCAACCAATAAATGTAGCTAATAATTTATGAAACTGCCTGCAATAATTATGTTAGTAAACAGCTTGATCATATATTCCCTAATATGATCAATTATAATCTTCTAAAGTATATAAATAATATTTCTTAAATATTAACAGAATTTTATTTAAAGATTTTAAAATTTAAAAGGTACTGAAGATTCATACTCATCTCATTTTAAGATCCATTATACTGACTTATAATTGTTCAAATACTTTGTTTGTTTTTCTGCAAATCTATAAACAAAAAAATTCTTTTTTAAAGGATTTTATTATTGAGTTTAACAATTTGTTAGTTTAAAAAATAAAAGTACTCAATTATTTCAAATGCTCAGAATTTTTAAAGAACTGGTTAAATGTGTACAAATAGTATGGAATATTTGATTTTCCAACTACAATGATTTTCTATTGTGTATTCATAACAATATTATTTGTTTGTTTTGCAAATATAAGGAATCAAAAAAAATTGTTATAGAAATAAAGTCTGATTTGCTAAAGATTGCTTAATTAAAAACATTTTTATTTAAATACTAAAAATTACATATTAAAATGAAACTAAACTGTACAAAACAAGTAAGAGTGCTACATTCGGTTATGCCGAATCTTATATACCCTTCACCTTTGTTGTGGATGCATTAATTGCTCACTTTCAGATATCTGGGGTCTTCAGTAAATTGATTTCAACAGACAGACAGACATGGGTTAATCGACTCCGCCATCTATAAGGATCCAGAATATATATACTTTATAAGGTTGGAAAGTTATATTGTGGAAATTACAAACGTAATGGCTAACTTATATATATCCTTCTCACGATGGTGAAGGATATACAAACTATTGGGTATATGGCATAAAAAAATGCGAGATTTACAATAGATGGCGTATGTTTTGAACGAGGTTTATCCCATTTTAAAGGGTATTCTCACTTAGTTATTGAATATTATATTGTTTACACTACAAAGTTTTTTTGCTTCGATAATGTCGAAATTTTGTGCCAACGACGCTTTGTTGGCACAAAGTTTGCGTGAAGTTTTGCTTTAATTCTTAAATTTGAAAAAAAATGCTGCACACCGATTGAATGTGTTCCATCTCGGTTTCAACGTGCGAGAGATGGTTTGTGTGTTTCAGAAGTGGTGATTTTAACACGGAAGACAAAGATCGCCCAGGCCAGCCAAAAAAGTTTGAACAAAAAAGAATTGGAGGCACTACTCCATTAAGATTGTTGTCAAATGCTACAAGAGCTTACAAAATCATTGGCAGCTACTTAAGCAGCATTTTCGAAATGTTCGCAAGCAACAGGATTTATCCAAAAGCGGGGAGCTGAGAGACCTTGAAAGATGATTTTTGCATGTCCGAAATTCGGCTTGAAACGAATCATTACTAGCGATGAAAAATGGATCCATTGCGATAACCCGAAGCATAGGAGATCGTATGTGAAGCCAGGCCAACCAGCCGAATCGACACCAAAGCCAAATATCCATAGCGCTAAGGTAATGTTCTGTATTTGTAGGGACCAACAAAGGGACCTATTATGAGCTGCTGAAATCTGGCCAGACTATCACAGGGAACTTGTACCGAATGCAACTGGTTCGTTTGAAGCTAGGTTAGGTTAGGTTTACAGGCAGCCGCGAAGTGAAGAAGAAGAGCAGCTCACGTGGCTCTAGGCAATAGGTCCCTTTGCGTTACCTGAAAGTAAAAAGGTAGAAAAAGAAGGACAGAGTAGATATGAAAAAAGAGAAGGGGACAGTCAAGATTTGGTTAAGATTGAAGAGTGAAGAGAAGAGATACGAGAGAGAAAGAGAGAGGAGAGGAGATTATTATTTCGTCACTCCATGGAGATCCCCATATTTTCTCTGGTTAGCCAATTACTATTTCTTACAAAGGCATTAATTCACTCAAGCCTCAAATTCGAGAGTTCGGAGAGACTAGTTAGGAAATGATGTCCCAGAAACTTTAAGAGTCGATTTTCCAATGCCGGACAGTGACAAAGAAGATGAAAAATTGTCTCATCCTCCTCCTTGTTTTGACAACTTCTGCAGAAGTCGTTGTAGGGCAAGCCAAGTCACCTCGCGTGGTTGCCAAAAGTGCAGTGACCGATAATGACCGCCACCACACCACTCAATTGTGAGCGTGTCAAGCCAAGATATAAGTTGTTCGTCCATATCATTCTGGTAGTAGTAGATGTGGGTTCACAACCCCATCTTGTCTGAGCAAGCTCATAGTAGAAGTTATTAATGTGAAGCTTGCATTTGGATAACGGAATCCCACATAGGAAGTCTATGTGTCCGTCAGGCAGCATGGCGCCTTTTTTCGCCAACTCATCAGCAACAAGGCTGCCTGTAGTATCTCCGTGTCCACGTACCCACTTGAGTACGAGTGTTGAATGTTTCGCCATCCTGTTGAATGTTCGATCACTTATTTTTAAACTGTCTTGGCAGGAAGATAAATTGGGAAGTTGGTGACCTAAAAGTGGAACAAGAGAGAATTGAGTTAGTTAGAGCAGAATTGCAGAAGAAACAATGGATGAATTCAAGCTATTAAAACGAAGTTCTGTTTGGAAGTTTCTTTACATGTATTAAGCTACGCCTAACTCAGTAGTTTTATTGTCGATCACTACTGTTGAAACTGTCTTTTAAGAAAGTGAAATTGGGAAGTTTGGTGAGCTAACAGTGGAACAACTCAAGAGAGAATTGAGTATGTTAGAGCGGAATTACAGAAAAAGTTAATGGATGAGTTCAAGCTATTAAAACAAAACTTCTACTGCTTGGAAATTCCTTTCCATGTATTAACGTACGCCTAACTCAGTAACTTCATCGTCGATCACTACTGTTGCACATGTCTTTTAACGAAATGATATTGGGAAGTTTGAGGAACTAAAGTTGGGCCAATTACAGGGACAATTGAATAAGTTGGAGCAAAATTAATGTACGCCTAACTCAGTAGTTTTATCGTCGATCACTACTGTTGAAACTTTCTTTTAAGAAAGAGAAATTGAGAAGTTTGAGGAACTTAAGTTGGAACAACTTAAGACAGAATTGAGTTGGAGAAGAAATACAGAAAAAGCTAATAGATGAATTCAAGTTACTAAAACATAACTTCCACTGTTTGGAAGTTCTTTTTCAATGGTCTCTGAAGCCTATGTTCATTAATTTTTATTAAAATTTCAACTTCGCAATTCAACAAAATTCTCCTGATTTCCTTATAAAATAGCTATATTCCCTTACACTTCTATACAGAAAAAAAGTTTTTCTTTACATAAAAAAAATCAATCTGTTTTTACAGATTACCTTGCCAACACAAGTAAATTCAATAGAAATTTTAAATTAATTTTCCATTTATTTCAAACTTTCTTTGCTTTGCAGTTAAACAAGTTAGAGTTAAAGCAAAAAATACAGAACAAATCAATTATATGCAAGAGTCTAACAAACAAATATATGGCTAAAGGATACAAAACATATAGAATTATTTAAAAAACAGAAAAATCAATTTTGAAAAAATATGTTTTCTAAACAAAAATAAGCAAAACAGAAATGAAATAAGAAATTAAACTTGTATAGCTTAACAAATACTGTAACAAATTTATACCTTAACTAAAAGAAAAAACAGAATTAAACATGTTAGTTAAAGTCTACAAAAAAAACACAACAAAAAACATGAAATCTGTGATCTTATATAAAATTGTCTTATAAGGTTAAAGTAAAAAAGTAAAATAAAAAAAGAATAAACAGAAAACTTCAATAGTAACCAAATGGTTTAAATTTTTTCTTTTCTTTACTTATTTAAACGCAAAAATACTTTGCAAAATTGTCATTGATCAGACTGTTTGTCATTTTACTTTGTACTTTTTCCCAAATAGTTTTGTTCTGTTTTGTCAGTTTGCCTTAAAAAATGAACAAGGTTTTTTTTTTCCCCCCCCCCCATACAAATTGCTTGAGAATATTTAGTTATGAAATATGAACAGGTATATGAATATGCAAAGACTAAGTGACTATTTACAAACTATTCAAAGCTATATTAAGTAAAATCAAAAAGAAAAAAAAAGAGCACAACCAAAAACGAAAAATTTAAGTGTATGAAAATGGCAAAAGAAAAATAGTCTTACAACATTGTCATATCAATGGCCAAACAAAGGAATTGTTTAAGAATATGAAAACAGTAGATAAAAGTGAACATTGAAGAGTTTTGTAAGTTTGTTGGTAACTGAAGTTTAATGCGGCTTAAAATATTTGCTACAACCAAAAATATATGGACATATTTATAAGATTCCCCAATTTATACCGGTTCAAGGTTCAAAATGTTCCGAAATTTCAAAAGTTTTTTAGTACTATTTTGGCCAATGCTTGATTCAAATGAATCAGTTGCATTCGCTACTGGTTCCATGTTATGGTCGGATCAGACTTCAGCAGCTCATAATATGTAGAACCCTTTGGCTCCCACCAAATACATAGCATTACCTAAGAGCCATGGATATTTGGCTTTGGTGTCGATTCGCCTGATTGGTCGGGTTTTAAATACGATCTCTTACACTTCAGGTTATTGTAATAGATCCATAACAAGTAATGATTTATTTGCAAAAAAAAATTTATTTTATAGCGTTCAAGCACCATTTTGGACATGCAAAATCATCTTTCAAGGTCTCTTGGCTTTAATTCGTATGTTACTCAATTTCCCTGCTTTTGGATGAATCCTGCTGCTCGAAAACGTTTGGAAATTGCTGCTTGAGTAGCTCCCAATGATTTCGCAAGCTCTTGTTGAGTTTGGCAACAATCTTCATGAAGTAATGCCTCCAATTCTTGGTCTTTAAACTTTTTTGGCAGGTCTGGGCGATATTTGTCTTCAAAATCTCCACTTCTGAAGCCCACAATCTATCCTTCGCACGTTGAAATCGATAGAACATATTCACCATAAACTTTGGTGAGCAATCGGTTTGCTTCAGCGGCAATTTTTGCAAATTGAAGAAGTAAAACACTAGAATGCTGAATTACAAAGTGAGAATAAATAACAGATATGTACCCTTCAAAATGACATATAAGTTATTAAAAACAAAAACGTCATCTATTGTAAACCCTGCATTTTCAAAGTCAAACATAAAGCCTTAAAATTTCGAATTTTCAAAAATCTTTAAAAACGCTGGTAATGTTTCCTAAAATCAATAAATTTTTATTTTGAAAAACTGGCTCAAAACTCAATTATACTTTCAAAATTATAATTTTTATACATTTTACACAATCTTTATCCTAATTTCATACACTCATTTAAAATGCATCATACTTCTTTCCCAAATAGCCTAACACTCATACCTTTAAGTTTTAAATTTGGTTAAAAAAAAAATAAGAAAATTACCAAAAAGGATTTCTACTGTTTGTTTTATTTTCTTTTCTTTTTTTATCTTTTACCAGTAGTAGTCTTCCAAGCATTTACTTTAACATTATTGTATAATCATTCATTGACTGTTACATTTTGCTGCTACCAAAAAAAAAAAAATTGGCATTTTACAGGAGCTACAGAATTTGCAACAAACTAAACAACAAAAAAAAAAACGACACCAACTGCAGAAGTTTGTATTTTTATTTGTAGTTTGTAGTTTTTTGAAAAGCATTTAGTTAAAGTCACTCATTGAAAATATTACAAATAAGGATATAAAAGACATAAATACTTATATGAACACAAATATGTACCGAGAACACAAAGTAAAATAGATGATAGATGAAAAGAAAAACAATAACCAAAAACTAAAATGAAAACTCTTTGGAAAAAAGTAATAGAAACTCAAACTAAGTTATTGATTATAGGAGGCCAGAGGTTTAATGGTATTAATTCTGCTCAAAATATTATTACATTTTTGATAAGACTTCTTTTTTGTGTGAATCGTCTGCTTCAGAGGTTGTGTTTTCAGATTTTTCATTAGAAACTGGAAATAAAATGATATAAGACCAAATTAGCTGATTGTCATTATTACTGTAATATTGTAGAACTTTCACTACTAAAAGTTTTTATATGCACTTAAATCAAAACGACTGCACTGATTTTAAATTTCCTGGGGGGTAAATGTCAATGTCGAAACCAAATTTATCCTTATGTTGTCATATGCCTTGTAGTGACTAATGTTTGTTTCAAACATGTTCGTTTCAAACATGATACCTTTCTTAGTTGCTGTTAGAAACTGTATAATTGATGTTTTATATATCCAAAGCTTTAGACTTCTAATCTGAAGAATTTAAATTAAGCAACACTTATTCATTACTGCTGAAGATTTTAAAAGGTATCATTGATATCAACTATCGCTTGGACAAAATGCCTGAAACCAAAAAGATATGTGACCTGCAGGAAATTTTCGTTAATTGTATTCTTAGTCTAGAGCAGGTGCAGATCCAGAGAGGATGAAATATAAAAAAGAAGAAACAAATATAAATGTGGAACAAATTTTGATACCAACACCAAAACAACCCCAAATGGATGACATGGATCCGGGCCTGGTCTAGAGGGTACCTTCAATTGCGAGATCAGTGATTGTATTCATGAGAAATAGGGCAGGTCAATAAGTTTTCAACATAGTCTCCTTTGAGATCTATATACTTTGTGCAACGTTTCTCCAATTTTTTTGTATCCCTTCCAAAAAATAAGATTTGTCCACTTCATCAAAATTTGTATTTGTTTGTGAGATGATTTCATCGTTGGAATCAAATCTGTTTCCGCCAAGCCATTTCTTCAGGTTTGGAAACTAGAAATAGTCACTCAGGGCCAAATCCACGCTAAATCAAGGACTTTCTATGGAAATTGCACATGTGTTTGTGGTCGATTGTGAACAAACACTTTACCCATCTTTCGGAAAGCTTTCTCATGTGAGATGACTATGGCGTCCATATTATCTCGCACTTTCAATCTCTGATCGGTCAACATCATATCGTGAAGTTATTCAATTGTTTCGGGTGTAGAGACCTCAACTGAGCTTCCAGAACGTTCGGCATCTTCCGTGTTTACCATTGAAATTAATGGTGCAGAGTTACCAAGCTAGCCTTGGAGTGAGTGATGGTTTTTCCGCAAAAGATAATGCGTAAAGAGCACACGAAATTCACTTTTTTTCCATTTTCTCTTTTAGCGGTAGTCTGCTATCAATGGCTGTTAAACACAAATTAAATAAGCAGCTTGTTCAAATTTAGACAGGAATCAACTGACTGAAGATTGCGGTAGTCTGCTATCAATGGCTGTCAAATACAAATAAAATGACGCAGCTTGTTCAAATTTGACACCAGTCAACTGACAGATGCCTGTTGACAGTAGCAGTGTTGCCCTTTAAGTTAAGAAGATTATTTACCCACCTTCGTATCAGTGTTACTTAGTCTATTATATCATATCAGGCCAATATAATCAAGTCTAAATACCGCTAGTATTATCAGTAATACAACCACTGCGTTGGACTGTAAATATTAATACTCAACAAGCTGCAAGACTATTACATATTCTCATGATACTATGGGTAGTTTTGGAACCAGCTATCACTCAGTTATCAAAATGGTACCAAGTAAACGGACGGGGGTAAAACCAATTAAAACGGAACTTCTACTATTCTCAAATCAAAAATTAAAAAATTGAAGAAGTAATTCCCTTGCTTTCCGATAATGCCAAATACTGGGGCTGATTTTGGATATTAAACTTAATTGGTACCTGGGTGTACAGAAGTGAACTGCGATTATTAAAAACAAGTTAAAAACATGTAAGAATATTCGGCTATGCCGAATCTTATATTCCCTTCATCTTTGTTGTGGATACATTAATTGCTCACAACATCCTAAAAATATCAAGAAAACTTTTAAAAATTTTACATTTAATTGCTGACGAACAGATTTGTAGAAGTTACAAACGAAATGACAAACTTATATATACCCTTCTCACGAAGGTGAAGAGTATAAAAACAACAACGCCAAACGAAACAAAACACCAAAAAAAAACAAGTAAGAAAGTATGGTCGGTCAAGCCCGACCATATAATACCCTACACTAAGTAAATGAGCAAAAACATTTTTCTTTCAAAATTTAAAAAATTTATATTCGTAAGTGATTTTCGAAAGTGGGCCTTATATGGGAGCTATGATCAATTATGGACGGACCACCATGAAATTTGGTCATATGATTAATGTCTATATGAAAGTTATTTATGTTGAATTTTATGAGCATACGAATATTTTTAAGAGATTTATGCTCATTATAGTGATTATCGGGAGCAGTCCTTATATTTGAGCTATGACTAATTATGGACCGATCATAATAAAATTTGGTGACATGAATTCCGTATATATAGAACTTATTTAGAGAAAAACTTGTGTAGATAGCTATATAAATTAAATATTTATGACCGATAAAGTCCAATTTCGGGAGGACATTTGTATGGGGGCTATGTGAAATACTGATCTGATTTCAGCCAGTTTCAACAGGCTTGGTCCTTGGGCTAAAAAAATGATATGTACCAAATTTTATTGAAATATCTCCAAAATTGCGACCTGTACTTTGCGCACAAGGTTTACATGGACAGCCAGCCAGACGGACGGACGGACATCGTTTAATCGACTCAGAAAGTGATTCTAAGTCGATCGGTATACTTTAAGGTGGGTGTTAGACTAATATTTTTGGGCGTTACAAACATTTGCACAAATCCAATATACCCTCTCCACTATGGTGGTGTAGGGTATAAAAACAAAAATAAAATACGCAAAGCATTGAAACCAACACACATCCAAACATATGTTTTGTTGCCTTTTTGTCGAATCATGCAATAAATTGTCTTTTTTTATGAAATTTTCAGAGGTTATCTCGGATTTTTGCTCATCTTTCCGTTATTTATGGACGGATTTTGCTGATTTTAAATATGAAACTCCTAGAAAGCATGTCTGACAGAATTATTAAAGATTTGGATCCCGAAGTAATCTGGGGTCTTCAGAAAATTGATTTTAACAGACAGACATGGCTCAATCGACTTCGCTATCTATAAGGATCCAGAATATATGTACTTTATAGGGTCGGAAAATTATATTGTGGAAATTACAAACGGAATGACAAACTTATATATACCCATCTCACGAAGGTGAAGTATATAAAAATACCATTCTACTGCAGTTTACAGGAGGATGTTGGAGACAGAGCATCACCATATTGGCAATTATCATGAGAATGATGGCGATTATTAAACCAATTGCTTTCTATGGCGCAGCTGTTTGCAGGAGGATGTTGGAGAGAAGCATCACCAAAGCAGACTGGGCAGCAACAGGAGAATGATGGCGAATTTGGTAATGCAAGCTTTAAGTACGACTCTGTTCAAGTCACTATTTACTATCCCAAAGACACGTCAGCGGAAAACGTGCCTCTCTTATTCAAAGGATATATTCTAGGATCCTCTAATAATCAGAGTTTGGAATATAAATATTAATACTCAGCTATTAATGATCAAGGATACAACAAGGTGCAATTTTATTGCATACTTATGTGGACACATACTACTTTGGGAAGTTCTAGAGAATGATCATCATTGGCTAATGATCATTGGGAAGTTCTGGAGAAGAAGCATCACCAAAGCAGTCTTTAAGTTTAACTATCTTTGACTGGTCACCAATAGAGATTTTTGCAATGCAACTAAATATACCAAATAGATCGGAATATAACAGGTGGCGCAAAAGTAATCCTCCTATCAGAAAATGCTATAAATTTTGCCGATTATTGGTCAAATAAATAGTCAGTAATATTCCGGGTTCTGGAGCAGTGTAGCGTAACATTGTTTATTAACGTATATTTCGCATGTGTTGACTACACAAATGTCAAAACAGAACTGACATTAGGGGCCAATCGCAAAATTTATAGCATTTTCTGATAGGAGGATTACTTTTGCGCCACCTGTTATCAAATTTTTGTTTTTTGTTTAAAATTTGATCTATTTGGTATATTTAGTCGCATTGCAAAAATTTCTATTGGTAACCATTCAAGGATAGTTAAACTGTGGCTTGAAAGAGCTTTCTTCTCTAACGCTCTTCTCCAAACATCAGCTCCACTGATGCTTATTCACATGATACTTTGTAGCGTGTTTCTTCAAGGGCTCCTTCAAGTATCAGCCCCACTGATTTTCATTCTCTTGATACAGCTGTAAATCACAGACTAGAGGATGTGACTGTATAGTTGAATGTGAGACTATCTCTTTGTATAAATCAGGCATAAGTAATGACTATAAGTACAGCTACACCGAAGAGTTTCAAAGGATATCGGGTAGAGATATTATCATGTTTAATGATAGTAAGGCGGCAATTAGATCCCTAGAGAATGTGTATATCATATCGAAAATTATATCTGAATACCAGATGTCTCTCGAGGAAACTTCCATAGACTTCGCTGATCTGGGAGTTTGGTTGATAGTATTGCAAAGGACGGCACCATATTGGGATATATTGAGAACATCTGTCATCTGACGCTAAATTGTTAATGGTTCATAGGCTATATTTTAAATACGGAAGAAAGAACCAAACAGCATTAAAACCAAAAAAAAATCTAGTCCTGTATGTATGTGCAGATAACGAGAGTTGTTCTTAAAATATAAAGATTACATTTAGGGAGCATAATAGCGTAATAAACTGACCTTGTGATAGACAGCATATTAGACTGTAAATACCAATATTTGTAAGCTGTACCAACAAGGAGAAGAGTAGAATGGAAGAAAACACTACTCTGTCACTATCCAGTATTTGGCGACTTACGATTGGAACTCTTCGGTCACCAAAAACTCGTTGATAATAATGATCCACACTTTAATTATTGACAGGTTGGTAACATAAGAGGTTGTATTATTAGCTTAGGGTATCGCTAAGGTACCTAATTTCTGGACACAAATGAGCTTGCAAAGGGCGGAAGCACAGGCAGGCTACTACTTCGGTCAGCTGTAGCAACGAAGAGAATTAGAAGATATCACAGCATTTACCACTACCCTGCTTTAGGTGACTTAAGGAACTTTTTAGTAGCCAAACATTCACAAAGTTAAGAAATGTATGTACATACTTAAGCTAGTAAAGGTCGGAACCATATGTATGCTACAATATTCATACAATGACTTTTGTGGAAGCTGTAGCAATAAGAAGGCAATGGAACACCTTCTCTGCCATAGCGTTTAGAGACTTAATATTGTGACTAGTAGGCCACCGAGTACGCTCCTCTACTCAATGTGGAATTATACAAACCTTTATTAACCTGACTGGTTGCTTATCTAAGAAGAATGCGATCCTTGCATTCGGAATTATGGTGTAATGGAACATAATTGCAGCACAATTGTGAACTTGTAAATGTCCTTTATTAACGTGAATGGTTGGTAACATAAAAATGATGGCTTCCCTTGAATTTGGAACCAAGAAAGCTTTGCTTCTGACGGCTAATAATTCTTTCAAGTTTCTGTAATTATACACACAAATACTTCTAAATAACAAACTATAAACTATTCGTCTTTGTTTATTTGCAATAATTTGTATCAGTATTAGTGTATTGCTTGTTTTATGCTGACAACTTATCAGGCAACAAACAGTAACAAAAACAGCAGCAAAAACAAAATGTTGCATGCTTTTTTTTTGTATTGTTATTCAATGTAAACTGAGTAGCAGCATAAAGTGCTGTAAAGAATATATTTTACTTTAGAAGCTGATTTTTTTGTTTTGTTGCATTTGTTTCTATACTTCTGTTGTTGTCAGTAGTTTTAAGCCATTGTTGTTGTTATTGCTAACTTAACTTGCAACAGCTACTATACTGTGTATATATATAGTGAACATACATATACTATGTAAAGTTGTTGATGCTACTTGTAGTATGTATTGTTGTTGCTACATTTAACTACTATTACTGTGGCATTGGCTGTTGTTGACTAATAACGGAAAGCAATTAGTCAACTCAACTTTGTCTAAATGGCATGAATGCCAGTTAATGTCAATTGTTCTACAACGTGATATGGTGGCATGAACACGTGATAAAATATTTACCACACGTGCAGCCGTAACTCAGTCATCGTACAAACTACCATACTTTGCTCCTCTATACTATACTATACTATACTATACTATACGTTTAATAATATTCTTTACATTTGTTAAACCTATGTATATATTGTACCTATACTATATATACAACTGCACTAGGTATTCATTCTATAACATTCAATTCATTTAAGTTTTAGTTGTGTGTTAAATTTTAGTTCAGTTCAGTTGAGTTCAGTTCAACAACATCACACAGAGAAATTAGCAGCAACATTGGTAATTGTAGTTGTTGCTGGCTACAATTTTTTTTTCTTTTTCTAAATTTAGAATAATAGTTAAAATCCATGTAAAACAAAAGAAACAATAACAATTGAGCCACCAACAAATAAAAAAAGAAACAGAAACAGCTAACACTAGCATTTTTGTTAGTAAATTTTGTGTATTTGGAAGCTGTGTATTCGTGTGTTCATGGAAGCAGAGATACTGCTGACTTAGGTTAAGCTTTTAAATAGACGAATGACATTCTTTCAATTGGTTAATTTTCTAAATAGCTTGGTTGATAATGTGACCCTACAAAACGGATCGAACAAAACATGTGAAATTGTATTTTAAAAGAAATGTGAACAATTTAGTTGTGACAATTTAAAAACAAATGTGTCATTGTTATTATAAATTTTAAAAATTATAGAAATTTTTAAAGGAAAACAAGTAGGAGTGCTAAATACGGCTGTGCTGAAACTTATAATTCCTTCACCAAAGTAAAAAAAATTTGGTAAAAAACCATTTTGTTGAAAAAAAAAATTGGCGAAAAAAATTGTTGGTGATAAAATCGAGGTAGACGCGCTTTTCTGCTTATACCTCGATTTTAAATAACAACCTAAGTTGGACTATAGCAGTTATTTTGATGTATCAATCATGTATAAAAATATTTGGGAGCTTCGGAAAGTTGATTTTAGGCAAACAAATGGACATGGCTGTATCGACTCTCCTATCTATACATATGTTCTTTCTACTCCTCGAGGGAGCATAGGGACATAACAAGGTGGTTCGAATAATCTCGATCATCGACACGATGCTTAACTTTATCCAAAATCTCAAAAGCTAGTTGTTGCTTCCAGGTATGAGCTGGTCTCCAAACTCGTCTGCTTCCCCACGGGTTCCAGTCTTTGCATTTCTTGGCAATGTCATCGTCAGGTTTTCGGAGGATGTGACCTATCCAACTCCAAATCCATTTCCGCTTTCTTATTTCTGTTGCTGGTTCGCCTCCATCCAAAGTTAGTTGTTGGCTATTGTTACAGGCCAGAAAATCCATAAGATATTGCGGTGCCATTTGTTGAAAAACACTTGAAAACATTGTGTATCACGTAACGCTATGACCCAGGATTCGCATCTATACAACGGGTTTAAAGCTTTACAGCAAGCTTTCGGGTTTCTTCGGTTGTTTGTCCGTTTTTTCGTCCAATTGGAAATTTTTTTATAATTTAATGAAAATATTTGATGGATTTTGATTTTGGATCACTTTACATCCAAAGGCACGAGGCAAATATATTATTTTCTTAAATAAGGTTTCCTGTACAAGTTTGGCTTTTATGTTTTTTAATAAGATATTTAAGTAAAACGCCCATAATTTCTTACCTTCTAACATAATTCCTTTGTTTAAATACCCATCCGATAGAGGACAATTTACCCAATAAACCGTCCATACATTGTTTTCGTGTATCATTTTTAAATAAGCTGCGTTTTAGTATTTAAAAATAAAAAGTTAGGTGTACAAGTTTGGCTTTGAACCACTGTATATTCTAGAGGAAAAATATAGAAATTACAAACAAAATGTCAATGGTATATCAATGGATGAATGGTATAATTGAAGATTGAAACTGTCCGTATAAAATTAACCATATCTGGTAATACGAATAGGTTAACGTAACCTTCCAAATATAAAATATTATATTTAAGTAAATACGAAAATTAAAAAAGGTCTCAAACCACGTAAACATTCTTATACATTTCTTATGCAAGTGGTCTGCAATACATGGCTTCAAGAGTATTTGGCACTGATTACATAATGTTGAATAGATGTTCATGAAATGGCGGATGTGCCCATTCGTAATAGGAGAAGCATAGATTAGGAGGATCAGCAGGTCATTATCTCTTACATTCTGCCAAAGAATCCGATCATTAGGGGATGGAAACGATAATGTGATTGCGGTCCATATATTAGTGAGTCTAATATTCTATGAACCTGGTCATTCGCACATTCTGGCAGCTCCTCCTGTCATTAGGAATCGAAATGATATAGAGATATAGAAGCTAAAATACTAGCAAACTGTTAAGTACACCAGCCTTCTGTAGTACCAACGAATCGAAAATCTAGAAAAATAGTCCTTAGTGACGAGGAAGGATCCTGTGCCAACTTTCATCCAGACATCTTCTGACAGCTGGACTACTAGCGGAAAGGAAATGCTAAAGGTTCTTTTGGAAGCAAAATTTCCTGACAATGCCTCTTTCTCAAAAGGTAATACTGCGAAACACTCCGGTAGGCGTATGGAAGTTCCAGGTTCTATAAATATAAACAGACTGAAATGGGCCCCTGGAGATCGGGTCCTGACGCCATCATACAAGTTCATCTTCAGATGAACATGGCGAACTCGAATATTTTCGGCCTTGACTAGATTCTCGATCGTATTTATCCTTAAAGAGAAGAAGGACTCTCGCACTTACCGAAGAACTTATGGCCTCTCAGCCTGTGATCTTTCCTTTTAAAACTATGGAAAGAACAATCATTTTGTTTCTGCGATCGTCGATAGATCGGACCAATTTTCTGCTCTATATATATGCCTACGTGAAAGAAACATCTGTTGAAACTAATCCACATTCGCTTTGAAAAATTCACACGTAACCCAAGTGAATTTTGTGCCATCACTTGAACTTAATTGAGATAGTTAGCACTAGACTTGCGAATATTGTTGAGTTGTAAAAGGAACTTTAAAGTAGACAGGAATGACATTGTCCACTATAGAAGAGTTTAGATTGAGGTTGATGCACATACTCAAACTAACACTAAAGTTAATTTGTTCTGGGTCCACATAAAACTCTATGTCGTTCTAGTTATGTTCAATGTATGTCTATGAGAAACACGCTTAAACCATCTTTCTGTCAACATATGGATTCCACGTCAAAAGAACTGCTCATCTTTTGAGTCCAAGAACGAATCAACAATATTTCGGATAATCTGTTCTGAAGTGAAGCGTATTCCAGAAAAGTTTTAACACCAAGAATTGGAGGCATAAAGATTGTTATCAAACTCAATAAGAGCTTGCAAAATCATTGGGACCTTCGCCAGCAGCAATCTAAAAACGTTTGTCAGCAGCATGATCCATCCAAAGACAGGGAAATTGGGTATCATACGAATTGAATCCGAGATACCTCGAAATACGATTTTGTATGGCTCATTACATGCGCGCCACATAACATTTATGTGTTCTGGGTCGATCTAGTTATGTTCTATGTATGTCTATGGGAAACACGCTTAAATTCATCTTTCTGTCCGCGTCAAAAGAACTGCTCATCTTTTGAGGCCAAGAAAGAATCAAGCCAATTTCGGATACTCTGTTCTGAAGTGAAGCGTATCCTAGAAAGAGAGTTCTGCATCAATCGAAACAAATAGCAGTCGGACGGGGCAAGGTCTGGACTAAAAGGTGTGTAAGGCAAAACTTTCCAACCACTTCTTTCTAAATAGTTTTTAACAGGTATGGCATAATAAGCCATACAAAATCGTCTTTCAAGGTATCTCAGCTTCAATTTATATGGGACCCAATTTCCCTACCTTTGGATGAATCAAGCTGCTGGCAAACGTTTGTATATTGCTGATGGCGTAGCACATCTCCAAAAACTAAAAAAGCTACACGCAGAAAAAAAATATAGTTGTGCATTGTTACTGTAACCATTTCAACAATTTTTTTAACAATATTATAGTCACTGTAACTATATATATGATTGTGGTAACAATAATATGGTTAATTTACGATTCACATGATTGTATCAACCATATATATGGTTACAGTAAACATGTATATGTTTGTGACAACCATTTATATGATGAAGGACTAACCATATTATGTTGCTCTCATATCATAATCTGAGAACAACATATTATGATAAAATTATTCATCATATAAATGGTTGTCACAAACATATACATGTTTACTGTACCCATATATATGGTTGAAATATTCAAGTGAATCGTAAATTAACCATATTACTGTTACCACAATCATATATGTGACTATAATATTGTTAAAAATGTTGAAATGGTTACAGTAACAATGCACAAATGTTGAAATGGTTACAGTAACAATGCATGCCCGAAGAACTTGAAGTTTGCAAATTTTTAGGAAAGAAATATGAACAACTTAGCCACAGTAACCATTTGATCTTTGAAGGGTTAATTTGCTTATAGATTTGTTTTAAGTATTTATACCCTACACCACCACAGTGGGGAGGGTATAATGGATTTGTGCAGATGTTTGTAACGCCCAAAAATATTGGTCTAACACCCACCTTAAAGTATACCGATCGACTCAGAATCACTTTCTGAGCCGATTAAACGATGTCCGTCCGTCCGTCCGTCCGGCTGGCTGGCTGGTTGGCTGGCTGTCCATGTAAACCTTGTGCGCAGACTACAGGTCGCATTTTTGAAGATATTTCAATGAAATTTGGTCCATATCATTTTTTCTGCCCAAGGACGAACCCTATTGAAAGTGGCTGAAATCGGTTCATTATTTCAACTAGCAAATGTCCTACCAAAATTGGACTATATCGGTCATAAATGTTTAATTTATGTATGTATCTCCACAAGTTTTTCTTTAAATAAGTTTTATATATACAGAATTTATGTCACCAAAGTTTATGATGATCGGTTCATAATTAGTCATAGCTCCCATATAAGGCCTGCTTCCGATAATCACTTTAACGAGCATAAATCTCCTAAAAATGTTGGTATACACATAAAATGCAACATAAATAACTGTTATATAGACATTAATCACACTACCTAATTTCATGGTGATCGGTCCATAATTGGTCATAGCTCCCATATAAGTGAAAAAATCGCTCACGAATATAGATTATTGAAATTTTGAAGGAAAAATGATTTTGCTCATTTCTTAGTGTAGGGTATTATATGGTCGGGCTTGACCGACCATACTTTCTTACTTGTTTTGAAGTAGTTCAATATGAAAAATAAATTT
This sequence comes from Calliphora vomitoria, assembly GCA_942486065.2. Lineage (NCBI taxonomy): Eukaryota > Metazoa > Arthropoda > Insecta > Diptera > Calliphoridae > Calliphora > Calliphora vomitoria. The sequence continues at coordinate 11,854,902 of OW818033.2, forward strand.
TGAGAAATGATCCATGACTATAAATATGTAACTACATATTGCCACTTTTGAATTTCGGATACTTTCCTAAGTAACAAATACACAATTTCTGAAAGGGCCTTTCGGTAACTACTTATTTACCTATCTCTGGCATTAAGTTAATATTCGATGGTTCGATCTCTTTGCACACTTGATTTTTTTTTACAAACTCTATGATTTGAACAGTAATTTTCGGCCAATAAAAGTGTCTCTTGATTTTTCCATTGTTTTCGCCATTCCACCATGAGCTGCTCTTCGACATTTTGACCACAGCTCGTACGTTTAAAGATTTTTCCATCTACTACTGTATATTCTTCGGATTGAAATTATGTGATTTCGAAATTCAATAAATCTTATGTTTGAACTCTTCCAAAGTTGTGGGTGGATGAGGGCCAAATAACTAAAAGTCTACGTGAAGAAGTTGTTTTTAAAAGACGTGTGTTTTGATAAGGTCAAAAAAGTATTCTTCAGGGATTTTTTAATGGGTATATACTCTTGCAGCTTTTATTATTTAATTTAGTAGAAAATAAGTTAAAATTTAATATTTGTGGGGTTTTTGATGTTAGTTGGCCACAATATCGTGAATAACTTTTTAGATAAACTTACGTTTTCTTTTATGACTTTGCAACCTCTTATTTTGATGAAATTTTCATTGATTTTCTCGGGTTTTTGGTCATATCTCCGTTATTTATGGACGGATTTTATTGATTTTAAATAAGAAACTTCTCGCAAGCATCCGTCAGACATGCTTTCGATGGATTCTGAAGATAAATGGGGTCTTCTGTCTGAGACAGACAGACAGACAGACAGACAGACAGACAGACAGACAGACAGACAGACAGACAGACAGACAGACAGACAGACAGACAGACAGACAGACAGACAGACAGACAGACAGACAGACAGACAGACAGACAGACAGACAGACAGACAGACAGACAGACAGACAGACAGACAGACTTTGCTGGCACAAAATTCGACATATTCGAAGCAAAAGCACTTTGTTGTTCAATAACTAAATGAGAATAAATGACAGATACAAAATCGATTGTTGAAAATTTTATATTTTAATTTTAGTGTTAGATGAAGATTACTTAACATTTGTCGCTCATAAAGGGCCTAGCATTAAAAAAAAAAACATTTCAAAACCATACTTCTGATATTTAATTTAAAATTCTTTCTTTGAAAACCTCCCTACTAAGTAAAGCATTCTTTCATGCTTTTGTATGTTGAAACCATACACATTAAATTGAAAGGTTCATTGATGATTTCAATACTAAATAAACAGGCAAAGTATAAGTAAGTAACAAGAATTATTTGAAGAATATGATTTACAAAGATTTGCTATTCATATTTTCATAGAAAAAAACTACTACTCAAACAGACGTAATATTTTATGCAAAATAGTAGCAATATTTTGCCAAAAACATTTTAATACACTTATGAAAATTATACAAAAACTAAGTAATACTTAAATCAACTTGTAATTTGTTTAATGTAATTTTTATCTCTACAAATACAGCAAGTAAATGTTGAATAGGGAATAAATATTATTTTTAATACACTGTAAATGATAATTTACTTACTTTACTTTACTTATCTTATGACATGAACTGAAACCAAGAGACAAACAAGTTAAAAACAAAAATATGAAATTTAAAATAAAAGTAAAAAAAGTATGAAATTATTCGCAAACTACCTCGAGCATTTTATAAGTATAATTTAATAATTCATAACGAGCCAAAATGCGTCAAATAGTGTCGTCATCACGTCTCAAACGGAAACAAAACAACGCTATAAATTATGTTCGCCTCTTTAGTGGCGGAAAAATAAACAGAAAACAAATGATAATAAAGGAAGAAAAACAAACTCACAGTTAAAAAGAAACTAGCAGTAAATAAACCACAAATTGTCTTTTAACTCTATATTAAAAATGTTAAGAGCGAGAGAAATAATTTTTAGCAATAGTATTAGAGCAACATCAACATCGTTAGCAGCAGCAGCAATAACACCATCACTATGCAGCAGCTGAGTAGTTTGTCTTTAGAATTCACCACCTTATTCTAAAGATTTGTTGATGGAGGTGTAGTGAGGTGGTTTTATAAACAAATATTAAATTTTCGAAAGAAAATATACCAAAGGCAACCACAATCCAAGACATTGTAATGAGAGGAAATAGATATATTGAATGTTATTTTTAAAATACCCTACTAATGTGTAAAATATGCTAAAAACTTTTCCAATTTAAGTTATATTGCTACTAATTTTGAAAGAAGAGAATTAATAAATATAACCCAATTTTATCTAAACCGAATAGTATTGTAGCGATCCAAATATAATATATTAATCATATGTACGAGAGGTATGAATAATATTTATTTGAACTACAAGTGGTATGATTAATATTATTGTATTATTCACCGTCTCAATATGATTTGTTTTTCACGAGAACAATGAATGAACTAGCTGAAACTGAAATATACACAAGTATTTTTTAGTAGTTTTTCTGTCCTCTCAAAATAAATTTCTTTATAAATTGCATTAAAGTGGAAATTTGTGGCCATATAGAAAGAACATTTTACCTTTGAACTTAATTATTTGGACAACTGAGAAATATTGTAATTAAATATGGAATAGCTGAAGCAAAGTATTCGCCAGTTCACTTACAATTTGTCAGTCTTAATTTTACTAAGAATTACATATGAATATACCCACTGTAGTGCACCCAAATATACACACACATTGTTCATCCATTATCCACTTCCAACGAAAGCAAAAGCTGTTCACCACCAAGTAAAAGTTGTGAAAATAAAATGCAAAAAAAAACACAATCCATAATAAATTTTATTGTATTTATGGCAGAAAATAAAGTAAAAACATGGGGAAAAAATACAAGGAAAATACAAAAAAAAAATCTTGAATTCCAACAGCTCCACATCAACAACAAACTGAATTTACGCTGGCAGAGCAAAAAAATGAAAGCTAAATTAAATTACAATTAAATTGATTTGCTTCATTGGCTTGTTGATGTATTTTTCTTTTCATACAGAGCATACTACACATCCTTATAATGCCAAGCAAAAAAAAATAACTTACGTACACTACAATACACACAGAGTAACCATAAGAACGAAGGATAATAAAATATGGAATATAAAAAGCCAAAAGGAATAGTCAATTCAATAATAAAAATTTGCATCAGTTGCATTTTTTTTCCAACTTTTACTTATAAATATTTTGTTGTTGTTTGCGTTTATTAGATAAACGCCTTCTGCTGTATAAGATGACAGTAATTATATATAAGGAGGAGTTAGGAAAAATAATGCTAATTTCCTATTATTCTTTTCGCGGTAGTATATTAAATGGAATTTTATTTCTTAGCTTACTTTATGTTTTTCTATGACTATTTTGCAAACAAAATATACACATGAGTGATTTGTTTACTTGCTGTTTGTCAATTACATAAATGTCAGTTTTATATAATGCAACATGCTGTCAGCGAATTTAAAATGATGAATATTTTAATTTGAACTGAACTAGAACTGCACCAGAACTGAACTAGAACAAAACTAGAACAGAACTAGAACAGAACTAGAACAGAACTAGAACAGAACTAGAACAGAACTAGAACAGAACTAGAACAGAACTAGAACAGAACTAGAACAGAACTAGAACAGAACTAGAACAGAACTAGAACAGAACTAGAACAGAACTAGAACAGAACTAGAACAGAACTATAACAGAACTAGAACAGAACTAGAACAGAACTAGAACAGAACTAGAACAGAACTAGAACAGAACTAGAACAGAACTAGAACAGAACTAGAACAGAACTAGAACAGAACTAGAACAGAACTAGAACAGAACTAGAACAGAACTAGAACAGAACTAGAACAGAACTAGAACAGAACTAGAACAGAACTAGAACAGAACTAGAACAGAACTAGAACAGAACTAGAACAGAACTAGAACAGAACTAGAACAGAACTAGAACAGAACTAGAACAGAACTAGAACAGAACTAGAACAGAACTAGAACAGAACTAGAACAGAACTAGAACAGAACTAGAACAGAACTAGAACAGAACTAGAACAGAACTAGAACAGAACTAGAACAGAACTAGAACAGAACTAGAACAGAACTAGAACAGAACTAGAACAGAACTAGAACAGAACTAGAACAGAACTAGAACAGAACTAGAACAGAACTAGAACAGAACTAGAACAGAACTAGAACAGAACTAGAACAGAACTAGAACAGAACTAGAACAGAACTAGAACAGAACTAGAACAGAACTAGAACAGAACTAGAACAGAACTAGAACAGAACTAGAACAGAACTAGAACAGAACTAGAACAGAACTAGAACAGAACTAGAACAGAACTAGAACAGAACTAGAACAGAACTAGAACAGAACTAGAACAGAACTAGAACAGAACTAGAACAGAACTAGAACAGAACTAGAACAGAACTAGAACAGAACTAGAACAGAACTAGAACAGAACTAGAACAGAACTAGAACAGAACTAGAACAGAACTAGAACAGAACTAGAACAGAACTAGAACAGAACTAGAACAGAACTAGAACAGAACTAGAACAGAACTAGAACAGAACTAGAACAGAACTAGAACAGAACTAGAACAGAACTAGAACAGAACTAGAACAGAACTAGAACAGAACTAGAACAGAACTAGAACAGAACTAGAACAGAACTAGAACAGAACTAGAACAGAACTAGAACAGAACTAGAACAGAACTAGAACAGAACTAGAACAGAACTAGAACAGAACTAGAACAGAACTAGAACAGAACTAGAACAGAACTAGAACAGAACTAGAACAGAACTAGAACAGAACTAGAACAGAACTAGAACAGAACTAGAACAGAACTAGAACAGAACTAGAACAGAACTAGAACAGAACTAGAACAGAACTAGAACAGAACTAGAACAGAACTAGAACAGAACTAGAACAGAACTAGAACAGAACTAGAACAGAACTAGAACAGAACTAGAACAGAACTAGAACAGAACTAGAACAGAACTAGAACAGAACTAGAACAGAACTAGAACAGAACTAGAACAGAACTAGAACAGAACTAGAACAGAACTAGAACAGAACTAGAACAGAACTAGAACAGAACTAGAACAGAACTAGAACAGAACTAGAACAGAACTAGAACAGAACTAGAACAGAACTAGAACAGAACTAGAACAGAACTAGAACAGAACTAGAACAGAACTAGAACAGAACTAGAACAGAACTAGAACAGAACTAGAACAGAACTAGAACAGAACTAGAACAGAACTAGAACAGAACTAGAACAGAACTAGAACAGAACTAGAACAGAACAGAACTAGAACAGAACTAGAACAGAACTAGAACAGAACTAGAACAGAACTAGAACAGAACTAGAACAGAACTAGAACAGAACTAGAACAGAACTAGAACAGAACTAGAACAGAACTAGAACAGAACTAGAACAGAACTAGAACAGAACTAGAACAGAACTAGAACAGAACTAGAACAGAACTAGAACAGAACTAGAACAGAACTAGAACAGAACTAGAACAGAACTAGAACAGAACTAGAACAGAACTAGAACAGAACTAGAACAGAACTAGAACAGAACTAGAACAGAACTAGAACAGAACTAGAACAGAACTAGAACAGAACTAGAACAGAACTAGAACAGAACTAGAACAGAACTAGAACAGAACTAGAACAGAACTAGAACAGAACTAGAACAGAACTAGAACAGAACTAGAACAGAACTAGAACAGAACTAGAACAGAACTAGAACAGAACTAGAACAGAACTAGAACAGAACTAGAACAGAACTAGAACAGAACTAGAACAGAACTAGAACAGAACTAGAACAGAACTAGAACAGAACTAGAACAGAACTAGAACAGAACTAGAACAGAACTAGAACAGAACTAGAACAGAACTAGAACAGAACTAGAACAGAACTAGAACAGAACTAGAACAGAACTAGAACAGAACTAGAACAGAACTAGAACAGAACTAGAACAGAACTAGAACAGAACTAGAACAGAACTAGAACAGAACTAGAACAGAACTAGAACAGAACTAGAACAGAACTAGAACAGAACTAGAACAGAACTAGAACAGAACTAGAACAGAACTAGAACAGAACTAGAACAGAACTAGAACAGAACTAGAACAGAACTAGAACAGAACTAGAACAGAACTAGAACAGAACTAGAACAGAACTAGAACAGAACTAGAACAGAACTAGAACAGAACTAGAACAGAACTAGAACAGAACTAGAACTGCACCAGAACTGAACTAGAACAAAACTAGAACAGAACTAGAACAGAACTAGAACAAAACTAGAACAGAACTAGAACAGAACTAGAACAGAACTAGAACAGAACTAGAACAGAACTAGAACAGAACTAGAACAGAACTAGAACAGAACTAGAACAGAACTAGAACAGAACTAGAACAGAACTAGAACAGAACTAGAACAGAACTAGAACAGAACTAGAACAGAACTAGAACAGAACTAGAACAGAACTAGAACAGAACTAGAACAGAACTAGAACAGAACTAGAACAGAACTAGAACAGAACAGAACTAGAACAGAACTAGAACAGAACTAGAACAGAACTAGAACAGAACTAGAACAGAACTAGAACAGAACTAGAACAGAACTAGAACAGAACAGAACTAGAACAGAACTAGAACAGAACTAGAACAGAACTAGAACAGAACTAGAACAGAACTAGAACAGAACTAGAACAGAACTAGAACAGAACTAGAACAGAACTAGAACAGAACTAGAACAGAACTAGAACAGAACTAGAACAGAACTAGAACAGAACTAGAACAGAACTAGAACAGAACTAGAACAGAACTAGAACAGAACTAGAACAGAACTAGAACAGAACTAGAACAGAACTAGAACAGAACTAGAACAGAACTAGAACAGAACTAGAACAGAACTAGAACAGAACTAGAACAGAACTAGAACAGAACTAGAACAGAACTAGAACAGAACTAGAACAGAACTAGAACAGAACTAGAACAGAACTAGAACAGAACTAGAACAGAACTAGAACAGAACTAGAACAGAACTAGAACAGAACTAGAACAGAACAGAACTAGAACAGAACTAGAACAGAACTAGAACAGAACTAGAACAGAACTAGAACAGAACTAGAACAGAACTAGAACAGAACTAGAACAGAACTAGAACAGAACTAGAACAGAACTAGAACAGAACTAGAACAGAACTAGAACAGAACTAGAACAGAACTAGAACAGAACTAGAACAGAACTAGAACAGAACTAGAACAGAACTAGAACAGAACTAGAACAGAACTAGAACAGAACTAGAACAGAACTAGAACAGAACTAGAACAGAACTAGAACAGAACTAGAACAGAACTAGAACAGAACTAGAACAGAACTAGAACAGAACTAGAACAGAACTAGAACAGAACTAGAACAGAACTAGAACAGAACTAGAACAGAACTAGAACAGAACTAGAACAGAACTAGAACAGAACTAGAACAGAACTAGAACAGAACTAGAACAGAACTAGAACAGAACTAGAACAGAACTAGAACAGAACTAGAACAGAACTAGAACAGAACTAGAACAGAACTAGAACAGAACTAGAACAGAACTAGAACAGAACTAGAACAGAACTAGAACAGAACTAGAACAGAACTAGAACAGAACTAGAACAGAACTAGAACAGAACTAGAACAGAACTAGAACAGAACTAGAACAGAACTAGAACAGAACTAGAACAGAACTAGAACAGAACTAGAACAGAACTAGAACAGAACTAGAACAGAACTAGAACAGAACTAGAACAGAACTAGAACAGAACTAGAACAGAACTAGAACAGAACTAGAACAGAACTAGAACAGAACTAGAACAGAACTAGAACAGAACTAGAACAGAACTAGAACAGAACTAGAACAGAACTAGAACAGAACTAGAACAGAACTAGAACAGAACTAGAACAGAACTAGAACAGAACTAGAACAGAACTAGAACAGAACTAGAACAGAACTAGAACAGAACTAGAACTGCACCAGAACTGAACTAGAACAAAACTAGAACAGAACTAGAACAGAACTAGAACAAAACTAGAACAGAACTAGAACAGAACTAGAACAGAACTAGAACAGAACTAGAACAGAACTAGAACAGAACTAGAACAGAACTAGAACAGAACTAGAACAGAACTAGAACAGAACTAGAACAGAACTAGAACAGAACTAGAACAGAACTAGAACAGAACTAGAACAGAACTAGAACAGAACTAGAACAGAACTAGAACAGAACTAGAACAGAACTAGAACAGAACTAGAACAGAACTAGAACAGAACAGAACTAGAACAGAACTAGAACAGAACTAGAACAGAACTAGAACAGAACTAGAACAGAACTAGAACAGAACTAGAACAGAACTAGAACAGAACAGAACTAGAACAGAACTAGAACAGAACTAGAACAGAACTAGAACAGAACTAGAACAGAACTAGAACAGAACTAGAACAGAACTAGAACAGAACTAGAACAGAACTAGAACAGAACTAGAACAGAACTAGAACAGAACTAGAACAGAACTAGAACAGAACTAGAACAGAACTAGAACAGAACTAGAACAGAACTAGAACAGAACTAGAACAGAACTAGAACAGAACTAGAACAGAACTAGAACAGAACTAGAACAGAACTAGAACAGAACTAGAACAGAACTAGAACAGAACTAGAACAGAACTAGAACAGAACTAGAACAGAACTAGAACAGAACTAGAACAGAACTAGAACAGAACTAGAACAGAACTAGAACAGAACTAGAACAGAACTAGAACAGAACTAGAACAGAACTAGAACAGAACTAGAACAGAACTAGAACAGAACTAGAACAGAACTAGAACAGAACTAGAACAGAACTAGAACAGAACTAGAACAGAACTAGAACAGAACTAGAACAGAACTAGAACAGAACTAGAACAGAACTAGAACAGAACTAGAACAGAACTAGAACAGAACTAGAACAGAACTAGAACAGAACTAGAACAGAACTAGAACAGAACTAGAACAGAACTAGAACAGAACTAGAACAGAACTAGAACAGAACTAGAACAGAACTAGAACAGAACTAGAACAGAACTAGAACAGAACTAGAACAGAACTAGAACAGAACTAGAACAGAACTAGAACAGAACTAGAACAGAACTAGAACAGAACTAGAACAGAACTAGAACAGAACTAGAACAGAAGTAGAACAGAAGTAGAACAGAACTAGAACAGAACTAGAACAGAACTAGAACAGAACTAGAACAGAACTAGAACAGAACTAGAACAGAACTAGAACAGAACTAGAACAGAACTAGAACTAGAACTAGAACAGAACTAGAACAGAACTAGAACAGAACTAGAACAGAACTAGAACAGAACTAGAACAGAACTAGAACAGAACTAGAACAGAACTAGAACAGAACTAGAACAGAACTAGAACAGAACTAGAACAGAACTAGAACAGAACTAGAACAGAACTAGAACAGAACTAGAACAGAACTAGAACAGAACTAGAACAGAACTAGAACAGAACTAGAACAGAACTAGAACAGAACTAGAACAGAACTAGAACAGAACTAGAACAGAACTAGAACAGAACTAGAACAGAACTAGAACAGAACTAGAACAGAACTAGAACAGAACTAGAACAGAACTAGAACAGAACTAGAACAGAACTAGAACAGAACTAGAACAGAACTAGAACAGAACTAGAACAGAACTAGAACAGAACTAGAACAGAACTAGAACTAAACTAAGTAGTACTGAATAAAATTGTGCAATCGTCAGTCAGAAAACCACATTATCATATTAAACAAAATTCTCTCACCTCCCTCCCTGGTCATATTCTCTGCACTTTAGCTTATATAAAAAAAAAAAAAAAAACATTTTAATTATGCAACAAAAATATTCAAACTTAATAAATGCCTCTTGAAATTACCAAACAAAACATATACAAAAATATTCAAATATTTAACGTTATTTATGATAAACGATGTAAATGTATACGCTTAAGGCGAAAAATATTTTTAATAAACATTTTCCAAATGGTTGGCATTTTTACATACAGCTGTTGGCACTCACTAAAATATTCATATCGAACGCATTGCATACATTTGGGCATTTAAGCAAACATTAGAAATTTATTTTATGCCTCAGCACAAATTTTTAATATTTTACGCACAAGTTTTCAGCTAAGTATGGGCGGTATTTTGAAAGTAGTTTCTATTTTATGAAAATGTCATTTTAATAATGACCACCTGATGCTAGGCATTACTATTTTATCACTATTTATGCGGCATACAGCTACAGACAAAACTTTTAATAAATGGAAAATTTTGTTATTAACTAAACATTTTCATCTTCATGTAAGAAAAATACAAAAACTAAATCAATTTACTTATATTTCCAATAAAATCGGAAAACATAACTTTTAGAACCTGATGACCGCTTGCAAATTTGTTCACCTGCTGCTATACAAATTTAATCAATTTACAATTTAAATTTCCTTACATTTTCTCACTTTATTTGTTTATGCAGTTACTACAAGTTTTTTTTTTATTCAATTGCAAATACACCAGTGCATGAATGGTGACAGTTGTCAATCAAAGATTGAGAGTAGAAACATGAGACTGAACCGTATAGAGATGTAAAACATGTGATGTTTATGCCAGGAGGTGACAGCATTAACATGAAGTGAAGTTTAAATAAGTAGGCAATGGTTGTTGTTATAGAAATATTAAATTGATTTTATGTTTTTTATATGATTTTAAAAGAAATTTGTAAATTAAATTTCAGGAATATCTAAGATATTCTAGCAATATAATGAATGTTTAAAGATTAGATTATAAGATCAGTGAAAAATCTTTACTATTTGAACAATATTTTGCCCACACTTTTTTTTTCTGCTTCATGAGAAAATAAGCAGATCCAACGAAAGATATGAATCCATCTAAAATTTTATTTCAACATAAACGTAATTCTATAACATCAAATTATAACTTTAAATTAAATTTTTTCCATGTTTGCTTAACTTTCACTTTCGGTGGAATGCTTAATATTTCACCCCAAAACTATGCTTTATTTCTTTCCTAATTCATACATTTTATCCCCAACTTAATAAGATTTCTATTCCAATTTAATATATGAAAGCACTTTCTATTTTTAGCAAATTTACAATACGTTACTCTACACCCTTGTAAATATAGCGTAGTTGTTCTTGTACATAGTTTTCATTTTCGTTTTTGTTTACTCCCCTTTATGAATCAAAAAATAATATTTTATTTGACAGATTTGCAACACATTGTTGTTGAATTTTTATACTATTCAACATGAGTGTTGTATAACATTGCCCTTATGTTTGTCAATCCGCTTGCGACACTCTTCTATATGCTTGTATGTTTATCCGGGATTATTTTCAAAGTTTTTCCAATAAGGACATAACTTTCTTGTATTTAATATAGATATCATTTTGAGATTTAATTTGAAAATCTGATCTCGTTTATATGTCTTGTATTTTTGAAAAATTTATCTCGTATTTGATCATTTTTTTAGGATATATATCGCGAATATGATATTCGTTACAGCCCACTCATTCATCCAACTAAGAAGACACAAACAAACTGAAACAAGAAAAAAAAAAGATACATACATTACTTATTCATAGATGAATGTATCAACACTTTGTCATTGAAATGTATATACAATTTAAAAAAAAAAAAAAACTAGATGGAAAGAATGTATACAAGCTACTGACAAGAATAACAAAAACCCACGAACATTTCATACTTTCGACTAGTGCAAGTGCTGAGAAGAGAAAGTATGTATATTAAGCTAAAAACAGCAGGGAATTGTCAAAGTTTTATATTTTCATATTGCAACGACAACAGACAAACAAAAATTCTCATTCATCTGGTCTTTTTGTATTTGGGTAATATCAACAAACTGTCAACAATTATTTAACATGCTAAAAATGATTTGTCTGACAACAAATGGTGTAAATATGATGATGTAAAAATAATAAACGAGATTTGAATTTAAATTAGATTGAGAAATGTTTGTCACTTGAAGAGTTTTTCAAATAGTTACTCAGCTATAAAATGTATTTAGCAGGGATGTAAAAGAAAAGTTTTAATAATGATCAGGGTTTGAGTTTTTGGGGGACAAATGTTTTTTTTTTTTTTTTTATTGGGTGTATAGCTCAAATTAGATTGAGGAATGTTTGACATTTGTAGAGTTTTTGAAATAGTTACGCAACTATAAAATGTGTTTTCAGGGATGTAAAACAAAAGTTTCAGTTCTGATCAAATTTTGAGTTTTTGGGGACAAGTGTTGTTTTTATTGGTTGTATAATATAAAAGTGAGGGATTTTTTAAAATTTATTCAAAGTATTGGCCATTGTTAGAGCTATGAACATTTGCCACATTTCTGGCAACATATGGATTGCGAGCCAAAAGTACTGCTCATATTTTGAAGCCAAAAACAAATCGAGCCAATTTCAGATAGTCTGTTCTGAAGTGAAGCGTATCACAGAGAGAGCTTTTTGCATCGATCGAAATAAATAGAAGTCGGACGGTGTACGGTTTGGACTATAATGCGGGTGAGGCAAAACTTTCCAACTACTTCTTTCTAAATACATTTGAAGAGGTATTAAAACATGTGGCCAAGCGTTGACATGATGGAATATTACGGATTCAAGTTTGGCCGCATATTATGTGCGTTTTTCGGCCAATGATCGCTTCAAACGAATCAGCTGTGTTCGGTATGGTCAGATTTCAGCAGCTTATAATAGATTTGCTCCCATCAAATACGGTGACGCTTCGGTGCAAGAGTTCAAATTGTAAGACATTCTTGTGTAACATAAAGTACAGACTACAGACTCATTGAATAATATAGCAAAGTTATTAAGATAATTTATTCCAGGAAATAATCTCTTAAATACATAAAAATCAATGAAATACATAATAATCTGTTTAGGTGTGGACTCAATACAGCTGCTGAAATCATCTTTCCGAAGCTCTCAAATAACTAACACACATGTTTGATACATCAGTACATCCGCTATAGTCCATCTTATACTGCAATTTAAAATCGTCCCATAAATGGCTGAGATGTGAGCAAAAAACCGCTACTGAATCGAGTAGTCTATTTTTGATTTCCATATAAAAAAATCGATTTTTAGTGGGAAATAAAAGTGATCACAGATTATGATCCTTTTTTCATTTGCAGCACTATTATAGGAACTAGAGCCTCTTTAAGGTTTCCATATAAAACAAGTAAGAGTGCTATATTCGTCTATGCCGAATCTTATATACCCTTCACCTTTGTCGTGGATGCATTAATTGCCCACTTTCAGCGTATGCATCCTAAATATATCAAGAAAACTTTTAAAAATTTTACATTTAATTGCTGACGAACAAATTATATTGTACAAGTAACAAACGAAATAACAATCTTATATATATACCCTTCTCATGAAGGTGAAGGATATAAAATCAACAACGCCAAATGAAACAAAATACCAAAAAAAAAAAAAACTAAATATACAAAGCAGTGAACCCAAGACACATCCAAACATACATTTTGTTGCTTTTTCGTCAAAGCATGCAATAAATTGTCTTTTTTATGAATTTTCAGACAGACAGACAGACAGACAGACAGACGGGCGGACATGGCTTAATCGACTCCGCTATCTATAAGGATCCGGAACATAGGGTCGGAAAATTATATTGTGGAAATTACAAACGGAATGACAAACTTATATATACCCTTCACACATTGTCATCCTTTTATCATTCGGAGCACTATTATATATTATTCGTGTGGTACCCTATTTCCCTGCTTTTGGATGAATCCTGCTGCTTGTAAACGTTTTGAAGTTACTGCTTGAGTAGCTCTCATTAATTTTGCAAGAACTTGTTAATTTTTACAACAATCTTCATGTAGTAATGCCTCCAATTCTTGGTCTTCAACCTTGATTGGCTGGCTGCACTTGCACCACATGTCAACCGAACAAACCATATCTGGCACGTTGAAATCGATGGAAGAATTTTCTTATAGAAAATATCTCTGCTCCAGGGACAAGATTCATGTAAAAAATGTGTCTGCTGTAGGGATAATTTTAGTGTAGAAAATGTCTCTGAATCATAGAAAATTTTCTTCTAGCAAATGTCTCTGAGTCAGAGACTATTTTTATGTTGAAAATATCTTTAATTCAGAATCTCTTTCATATAGAAAGTGTGTCTTTCTCAGAGAGAGTTGTCGTGTAGAAAATGGCTCTGCCTCTGAGACAATTTTGTGTAGAAAATGGCTCAGAGGCAATTTTGATGAAGAAAATATCTTTGGTTCAGAAACAATTTAAATTTAGAAAATGTCTCTGAATCAGAGACCATCTTAAACAGAATAAACAAACATTTTCTTGACTTTTTTTATAAATACACATCTGTTGCCAAAACTTTATTCTATACATATATCCATTTCTAAACTTATTCCATACAATAATTTGCTAAGCTCAGTAAAACAATTTAATTGCAACTAAATCTATTGTTTCTATTAAACAAAAAGGAACTGATAAAAAAATCTATCTGAAATCCTATAGAAAAAATAAACGAAAGAAACATGTTTTTTTGTTTTTAGTATTTTCTACAACTTGCTCTATTGAGGTTGATTTTGGTCAGTAGTGTATTGTTCGAATTCAAAGCCACAAAATGAGTTTTAGTTTAAACAAAAATGTAGACGTAGTTTGTTAAAACTAAAGTAACTTTACTTACCAATACGTTTTTGTTTTACTTCCTTTTTGTTGCTGTCTCTTTCTCTGCAGACTGACCAATAAAATGTCAAAAAATCAGTAATAAAAAAAAGAAAAAAAAACAAAAAAACAAAAGCAAAGATATGTATTGGAAAATAGCATAAAGTTGCTGCTGTAACACACAAAAACCTCAAGAAAAAGTTTCGTAATTAAAACAGTCATGCGAGTTTGTAACCATAATAGTTCAACATCATGTTGAGTTAAATATTGTAAATGAACTGAAGATGTAGTTACATGACAACACAATAAAGTTGAAGCAAAAAAAAATAGCAAGACATGAACAAAAATTGTGTTAAAGAAAAGTATGAAAAGTTGGACACAGACATAGTGTTCATTGACCAAAACATGTTGGCTTTAATTGTCAGTGTTTTAAAGCTGGCTACAATCAATTACATTGGATATTTTAACGGAGACAAGGAGGACGGGCTAAAGGAAATTGCAAGAGAGGAAATGGAGTTTTAGGGAAGAAAAAAAAAACTATAATAAAGCAATTTTTGTAATGATAAAATATTAAATAGACTTTCTATGTGCTGCCAGCTAGATATTGACACATGCCACAACATTTCTAAAACTATAAAGTTAAATCTCAAAATAAAAATCCAAATAAAAGCAACGAATTTAGCAACCATAAGTTTATCTGCCCTTAATTATTTGAATAATGTCAAATTTACTTAAATATTTTAAAAATAAAAATCCACTTTTTACTACAATCTAATAAATTACTATTTAATTCATATTCCAACAATTCCAACACACAACTTTGTTTTCTAATTACAATAAATAAACCTCAACTTTATTATACCCCATATTAATCGCAATTTGTTTAGATTTTCGACACACATTAGTTATTAGTTTATAATTTAATCTTTTTCTAATATTTTCAGGATTAACTTTATGTAAATACACATAAAACTAATAAAATTTACTGTTTATTTAGGCAAAATTGCTTCATGGCTACATTTAACATTTTATATTGTTACAAATATTTCAAATTTTAGCCTCAATATGTCCGGCTATGAATTTTTATTTATCACATTATCATGTGGCATAAAGTTTAAAATAATTTAGGTATTTAATAAAAACTATACTGTGGAGCAATAAATTTTGTATATTATAAATTAGTAAAACAGTATTTAATGCCCAGACTAATAATAAACCATTAACTAAACACAAATACACATTTTTGTACACAAATATGTAAAATCCTGCAGATTTTGGAACGGTTTCGTAAGGAGGAATGCTTTGTGGAGCAGAGACAATTTTCATATAGAAAATGTCTCTGGCCACAGAGACAATTTTCATATAGAAAATGTCTCTGAATCAGAGACAATTTTCATACAGAAAATGTCTCTGAATCAGAGACAATTTTCATACAGAAAATGTCTCTGAATCAGAGACAATTTTCATACAGAAAATGTCTCTGAATCAGAGACAATTTTCATATAGAAAAATGTCTCTGAATCAGAGACAATTTTCATATAGAAAAATGTCTCTGAATCAGAGACAATTTTCATATAGAAAAATGTCTCTGAATCAGAGACAATTTTCATATAGAAAAATGTCTCTGAATCAGAGACAATTTTCATATAGAAAAATGTCTCTGAATCAGAGACAATTTTCATATAGAAAAATGTCTCTGAATCAGAGACAATTTTCATATAGAAAAATGTCTCTGAATCAGAGACAATTTTCATATAGAAAAATGTCTCTGAATCAGAGACAATTTTCATATAGAAAAATGTCTCTGAATCAGAGACAATTTTCATATAGAAAAATGTCTCTGAATCAGAGACAATTTTCATATAGAAAAATGTCTCTGAATCAGAGACAATTTTCATATAGAAAAATGTCTCTGAATCAGAGACAATTTTCATATAGAAAAATGTCTCTGAATCAGAGACAATTTTCATATAGAAAAATGTCTCTGAATCAGAGACAATTTTCATATAGAAAAATGTCTCTGAATCAGAGACAATTTTCATATAGAAAAATGTCTCTGAATCAGAGACAATTTTCATATAGAAAAATGTCTCTGAATCAGAGACAATTTTCATATAGAAAATGCCTCCGGCTTAGAGACAATTTTCATATAGAAAAAATGTCTCTGGCTTAGAGACAATTTTCATATAGAAAATATCTCTAGCCCAGAGAAAATTTTCATATAGAAAATGTTGTCCTTTAGAAATGCAGGTTATAGGAATTCACTCTTACACACACAATAGCACAAACATTTAGCTACAATATTGCAACTGGACATGAATTACTATGTGACAAATTGTGATAATTTAAATTGGCAAATAGTAAATGGAGTATAAATATTTTAGAAATTGTTTTATTTGTTTCTATTTTCGTAATCTAGAATTATTGATTTTGTGCTACATGCTAAACAGTAATGGAATTTAAATGTTTGTTTAATTGATAAATCGTAAAAGATTTGCAAAACAAAAGAAAACATGTTGTGTTAACTAAATAAGATGAAATATTGATTTAAAACCTTAAATAACAAAAAGATAATGGAACTTAAAATATTAAAAGTTAATATGTATACACAGGTTACAACATTTTGTAATAGTTTTTTACTTTTGACATAATTATTAAAGCTTAAAGTTTTTTTTAACAAATTTTCAGAAATATTTACTAAATAGTGTCCTTTTAATTTTACATTCCTTCCCCCTGCTTTCCAACAAGGTTCCTTTTATCAACAGCCCCAATTATAAACCAAACTTTTGTTTTTAAATCCCTTTCAATTACATTCTGATTCATTTTATTCGAGTATATTAAGCAAATAATTGAAATACCATTATTTAATATAGCAGCCTTTGAGCTTCAAAACACAAACAAAAATAACTAAGAGTAAAACTTTCTTTAACCAAAAGAAACAATTTATAAAATGTACTTGCTTTGTTTCCTTTTTTTGTACCGCAATTCCCCCCTCTCTCATTACGCTTAAGTGTATTTTTTACTGTTGCGTTTTACAAACAACATTTTAACCATATTTTTTTACTAAATAAATGATTTATGGGAAAATGTGTTTATCCAAAACCCATTTAATGGGGTAAAATTACACCCTTTAGAAAGATTAACTTTAACAGGGTATAAATTGCGCGTAATAAAGTAAAATGTAAATGACATTAGCTTTCCAACTAAGCACATTTAATATCCGCTAAATTTTTTCCTCATTTGTGAAATGTGTAATGAAAATCTTACATTCAAACTGTGCGTAGCGTCAAAGTAATTTAAAACATATACACAATAGTAGCTATACTTGTATTCCTTTCTACACTAGGGAGGAACGCAAAAGAAAATTGGTCCTTGTTTTCAACTTATTGAGAAGCTTATTAATTAATAATTCATACGTACTTCAATGTCCTTTCATATGATACTTAAATTGTGCAAAGTTTCTTTGGAAGAAATATGAGAAAAATATAAAAAAAAATATCCACAAGATATGCCTTAATATCTGCTGATCTAATTCACTGATCTAATGTGGAGAAATATAGAAAATGTCTCTGACTCAGAGACAATTTTCATATAGAAAATGTCTCTGACTCAGAGACAATTTTCAAATAGAAAATGTCTCTGACTCAGAGACAATTTTCATATAGAAAATGTCTCTGACTCAGAGACAATTTTCATATAGAAAATGTCTCTGACTCAGAGACAATTTTCATATAGAAAATGTCTCTGACTCAGAGACAATTTTCATATAGAAAATGTCTCTGACTCAGAGACAATTTTCATATAGAAAATGTCTCTGACTCAGAGACAATTTTCATATAGAAAATGTCTCTGACTCAGAGACAATTTTCATATAGAAAATGTCTCTGACTCAGAGACAATTTTCATATAGAAAATGTCTCTGACTCAGAGACAATTTTCATATAGAAAATGTCTCTGACTCAGAGACAATTTTCATATAGAAAATGTCTCTGACTCAGAGACAATTTTCATATAGAAAATGTCTCTGACTCAGAGACAATTTTCATATAGAAAATGTCTCTGACTCAGAGACAATTTTCATATAGAAAATGTCTCTGACTCAGAGACAATTTTCATATAGAAAATGTCTCTGACTCAGAGACAATTTTCATATAGAAAATGTCTCTGACTCAGAGACAATTTTCATATAGAAAATGTCTCTGACTCAGAGACAATTTTCATATAGAAAATGTCTCTGACTCAGAGACAATTTTCATATAGAAAATGTCTCTGACTCAGAGACAATTTTCATATAGAAAATGTCTCTGACTCAGAGACAATTTTCATATAGAAAACGTCTCTGACTCAGAGACAATTTTCATATAGAAAATGTCTCTGACTCAGAGACAATTTTCATATAGAAAATGTCTCTGACTCAGAGACAATTTTCATATAGAAAATGTCTCTGACTCAGAGACAATTTTCATATAGAAAATGTCTCTGACTCAGAGACAATTTTCATATAGAAAATGTCTCTGACTCAGAGACAATTTTCATATAGAAAATGTCTCTGACTCAGAGACAATTTTCATATAGAAAATGTCTCTGACTCAGAGACAATTTTCATATAGAAAATGTCTCTGACTCAGAGACAATTTTCATATAGAAAATGTCTCTGACTCAGAGACAATTTTCATATAGAAAATGTCTCTGACTCAGAGACAATTTTCATATAGAAAATGTCTCTGACTCAGAGACAATTTTTATATAGAAAATGTCTCTGACTCAGAGACAGTTTTCATATAGAAAATGTCTCTGGCTCAGAGACAAATTTCCCTCTCAACTTGAAGCTCTCATCCTGAGTCGGCATTTTGAGTTTCCCAGCTCTTAACTGAAAGGCCAATACTGCTCCTGTCAACAGACATCTTTCAATTGACTCCTGTCAAAATTTGAACTAGCTGCGTCATTAAGTTTATGTATCAAGTTTATTAACATGTTCATTAGCAGAAACTGCTACTCATCAACAATGGTGATAACATGATATTATTAACATTGTTTATAAGTATGGCAACATTAAGTGTAATGCAGCTTTAAATGCTGTAGATAATCATTGTGGAAATAGAACATTCGAGATTTTTCCATTAGATAATTCTTGAAACTACTAGAAGAGGACACTGTGTATATAAATAGTAACAGCGTGGTGCTGAGCAATATCAACTGTATTACCGGTGTGTTGTTAAAGTGTGTAATATATGTGTGTGTAATTTAAATAAAAGAATAAAAAGAAATTTAAAAGGTAAAAACGTAACAATATTAAAACCATTTCAAAATGCTAAAGTTTTCTCGCCTATTATGAAATTGTGTAAATGTTTTGTATGGAAATAATATGAAGTTTTAAAGTATCTAGTTTGTTTCGTGAGCCAGTCTACTTTACATGTGTTCATATAAAAAACAAAGCTTTTTGTCAATCTTTGCAAAGACTTTATGTACAGAATTACTCTCGCACAGATGTACAGCACAGTAGGATGATTACATTCCGGTAGGAGAAAGTTATTTGTTTTAATCAGTTAAAACAAAAATGTAGTTTGGTCTATGGCTATCCACTACTTCTGTAGCTCTCACGGAGAAGTATATGAGTCGTAATGTTTCTATCTATGAAAAGAACAATTTTTCCCCTTTTCTTCCTACAAGTATCTAATTTCATGTTTATAGGTTATTCATTAATTTCGAAGAATAAAAAAGTAAGTTTCACCTTTGTGGGTTTATATTTCTCTCCACAAGTCAGGATATTAGTACTAACTTTTAAAACAATTGACACAAATTTCCCGCAAAGGATTTTAATCAATCCCACTGTGTAACATTAGAAATTTAAATTTGAAAACGGGGTTTCGAATAACGGCACTGTTAATGGTGATGCTGATGATGTTGCTGATGGAATACTTAAAAGAACCGTTGCTTCTGTTTGCAACACTCACACCAACATATCTACTAAAATGTACATGTGTGTATGTAAAATAAAAAAGTATATTTGTGTAAATCTAAACTCTATAATGATGAGTTTGAGATGAAAAGTGCCACTAGCAAATAACAATTATATGGAATATTTAAAGATGAGTTGTTTGTTGAAGCATATTTTGCATGCATGTTTCTGTCGAGTTTCGTTTACAACATGTACGACTTTTTTTCATTTCCTCTTTTTCACATACTAGCAGCCCTGGGACTACATAATAGATTTGTTGGTTTATAATTGTGTGGAATATAATTTTATTTGTTTCTAACTTATTTGCTAAAAAATTATGTGATATAATGCAAAATTCTTTTAACTCCTGGTGCACAGTCAACACACAGAGGAGCGTAGAAGAGTTATTTTATATGTATGAGTAAAGAAGAGTGAATATAATTGTAATATTAGCTTAACATAAACCTAATTTTCATTTATAATTATGTTTAGTTTAACACATGAGTGAAGTAATGCAACTTAAAGCAAGTATATGTAAGAGTATTTTTCAGTTCTTTACAATTTGAGTTTAACCTCTTTTTGTAAGGATTAAACAGAAGGATAAAAAGAAAAGAAAAACGTTTGTAAGGTTAGTTTTAATTAGTTGCAAGAAAGTATTCGCTTTAGCAGTAAAAGAAATTTGCAAATGCAGAAAGAGTCAATATTTATGAGAAGTTTTTTTTGTTTTATTTAGCGTAATCTTTGCTAAGTAAATGCATTAAATGCAAAGCAAACTTTGATTTACAGCGAACAATGAATAATTAAAGAAATGTGGTCAAGGACGCAAATGTAGTTTGAAACAAACATATAGATAAATAAAACTGCAATAACTGAACTAGAACTGAACTAGAACTGAACTAGAACTGAACTAGAACTGAACTAGAACTGAACTAGAACTGAACTAGAACTGAACTAGAACTGAACTAGAACTGAACTAGAACTGAACTAGAACTGAACTAGAACTGAACTAAAACTGAACTAGAACTGAACTAGAACTGAACTAGAACTGAACTAGAACTGAACTAGAACTGAACTAGAACTGAACTAGAACTGAACTAGAACTGAACTAGAACTGAACTAGAACTGAACTAGAACTGAACTAGAACTGAACTAGAACTGAACTAGAACTGAACTAGAACTGAACTAGAACTGAACTAGAACTGAACTAGAACTGAACTAGAACTGAACTAGAACTGAACTAGAACTGAACTAGAACTGAACTAGAACTGAACTAGAACTGAACTAGAACTGAACTAGAACTGAACTAGAACTGAACTAGAACTGAACTAGAACTGAACTAGAACTGAACTAGAACTGAACTAGAACTGAACTAGAACTGAACTAGAACTGAACTAGAACTGAACTAGAACTGAACTAGAACTGAACTAGAACTGAACTAGAACTGAACTAGAACTGAACTAGAACTGAACTAGAACTGAACTAGAACTGAACTAGAACTGAACTAGAACTGAACTAGAACTGAACTAGAACTGAACTAGAACTGAACTAGAACTGAACTAGAACTGAACTAGAACTGAACTAGAACTGAACTAGAATTGAACTAGAACTGAACTAGAACTGAACTAGAACTGAACTAGAACTGAACTAGAACTGAACTAGAACTGAACTAGAACTGAACTAGAACTGAACTAGAACTGAACTAGAACTGAACTAGAACTGAACTAGAACTGAACTAGAACTGAACTAGAACTGAACTAGAACTGAACTAGAACTGAACTAGAACTGAACTAGAACTGAACTAGAACTGAACTAGAACTAGAACTGAACTAGAATTGAACTAGAACTGAACTAGAACTGAACTAGAACTGAACTAGAACTGAACTAGAACTGAACTAGAACTGAACTAGAACTGAAATAGAACAGAACTAGAACAGAACTAGAACAGAACTAGAACAGAACTATAACAGAACTAGAACAGAACTAGAACAGAACTAGAACAGAACTAGAACAGAACTAGAACAGAACTAGAACAGAACTAGAACAGAACTAGAACAGAACTAGAACAGAACTAGAACAGAACTAGAACAGAACTAGAACAGAACTAGAACAGAACTAGAACAGAACTAGAACAGAACTAGAACAGAACTAGAACAGAACTAGAACAGAACTAGAACAGAACTAGAACAGAACTAGAACAGAACTAGAACAGAACTAGAACAGAACTAGAACAGAACTAGAACAGAACTAGAACAGAACTAGAACAGAACTAGAACAGAACTAGAACAGAACTAGAACAGAACTAGAACAGAACTAGAACAGAACTAGAACAGAACTAGAACAGAACTAGAACAGAACTAGAACAGAACTAGAACAGAACTAGAACAGAACTAGAACAGAACTAGAACAGAACTAGAACAGAACTAGAACAGAACTAGAACAGAACTAGAACAGAACTAGAACAGAACTAGAACAGAACTAGAACAGAACTAGAACAGAACTAGAACAGAACTAGAACAGAACTAGAACAGAACTAGAACAGAACTAGAACAGAACTAGAACAGAACTAGAACAGAACTAGAACAGAACTAGAACAGAACTAGAACAGAACTAGAACAGAACTAGAACAGAACTAGAACAGAACTAGAACAGAACTAGAACAGAACTAGAACAGAACTAGAACAGAACTAGAACAGAACTAGAACAGAACTAGAACAGAACTAGAACAGAACTAGAACAGAACTAGAACAGAACTAGAACAGAACTAGAACAGAACTAGAACAGAACTAGAACAGAACTAGAACAGAACTAGAACAGAACTAGAACAGAACTAGAACAGAACTAGAACAGAACTAGAACAGAACTAGAACAGAACTAGAACAGAACTAGAACAGAACTAGAACAGAACTAGAACAGAACTAGAACAGAACTAGAACAGAACTAGAACAGAACTAGAACAGAACTAGAACAGAACTAGAACAGAACTAAAACAGAACTAGAACAGAACTAGAACAGAACTAGAACAGAACTAGAACAGAACTAGAACAGAACTAGAACAGAACTAGAACTAGAACAGAACTAGAACAGAACTAGAACAGAACTAAAACAGAACTAGAACAGAACTAGAACAGAACTAGAACAGAACTAGAACAGAACTAGAACAGAACTAGAACAGAACTAGAACAGAACTAGTACAGAACTAGAACAGAACTAGAACAGAACTAGAACAGAACTAGAACAGAACTAGAACAGAACTAGAACAGAACTAGAACAGAACTAGAACAGAACTAGAACAGAACTAGAACAGAACTAGAACAGAACTAGAACAGAACTAGAACAGAACTAGAACAGAACTAGAACAGAACTAGAACAGAACTAGAACAGAACTAGAACAGAACTAGAACAGAACTAGAACAGAACTAGAACAGAACTAGAACAGAACTAGAACAGAACTAGAACAGAACTAGAACAGAACTAGAACAGAACTAGAACAGAACTAGAACAGAACTAGAACAGAACTAGAACAGAACTAGAACAGAACTAGAACAGAACTAGAACAGAACTAGAACAGAACTAGAACAGAACTAGAACAGAACTAGAACAGAACTAGAACAGAACTAGAACAAACTAGAACAGAACTAGAACAGAACTAGAACAGAACTAGAACAGAACTAGAACAGAACTAGAACAGAACTAGAACAGAACTAGAACAGAACTAGAACAGAACTAAAACAGAACTAGAACAGAACTAGAACAGAACTAGAACAGAACTAGAACAGAACTAGAACAGAACTAGAACAGAACTAGAACAGAACTAGTACAGAACTAGAACAGAACTAGAACAGAACTAGAACAGAACTAGAACAGAACTAGAACAGAACTAGAACAGAACTAGAACAGAACTAGAACAGAACTAGAACAGAACTAGAACAGAACTAGAACAGAACTAGAACAGAACTAGAACAGAACTAGAACAGAACTAGAACAGAACTAGAACAGAACTAGAACAGAACTAGAACAGAACTAGAACAAACTAGAACAGAACTAGAACAGAACTAGAACAGAACTAGAACAGAACTAGAACAGAACTAGAACAGAACTAGAACAGAACTAGAACAGAACTAGAACAGAACTAGAACAGAACTAGAACAGAACTAGAACAGAACTAGAACAGAACTAGAACAGAACTAAAACAGAAGTAGAACAGAACTAGAACAGAACTAGAACAGAACTAGAACAGAACTAGAACAGAACTAGAACAGAACTAGAACAGAACTAGAACAGAACTAGAACAGAACTAGAACAGAACTAGAACAGAACTAGAACAGAACTAGAACAGAACTAGAACAGAACTAGAACAGAACTAGAACAGAACTAGAACAGAACTAGAACAGAACTAGAACAGAACTAGAACAGAACTAGAACAGAACTAGAACAGAACTAGAACAGAACTAGAACAGAACTAGAACAGAACTAGAACAGAACTAGAACAGAACTAGAACAGAACTAGAACAGAACTAGAACAGAACTAGAACAGAACTAGAACAGAACTAGAACAGAACTAGAACAGAACTAGAACAGAACTAGAACAGAACTAGAACAGAACTAGAACAGAACTAGAACAGAACTAGAACAGAACTAGAACAGAACTAGAACAGAACTAGAACAGAACTAGAACAGAACTAGAACAGAACTAGAACAGAACTAGAACAGAACTAGAACAGAACTAGAACAGAACTAGAACAGAACTAGAACAGAACTAGAACAGAACTAGAACAGAACTAGAACAGAACTAGAACAGAACTAGAACAGAACTAGAACAGAACTAGAACAGAACTAGAACAGAACTAGAACAGAACTAGAACAGAACTAGAACAGAACTAGAACAGAACTAGAACAGAACTAGAACAAACTAGAACAGAACTAGAACAGAACTAGAACAGAACTAGAACAGAACTAGAACAGAACTAGAACAGAACTAGAACAGAACTAAAACAGAACTAAAACAGAACTAGAACAGAACTAGAACAGAACTAGAACAGAACTAGAACAGAACTAGAACAGAACTAGAACAGAACTAGAACAGAACTAGTACAGAACTAGAACAGAACTAGAACAGAACTAGAACAGAACTAGAACAGAACTAGAACAGAACTAGAACAGAACTAGAACAGAACTAGAACAGAACTAGAACAGAACTAGAACAGAACTAGAACAGAACTAGAACAGAACTAGAACAGAACTAGAACAGAACTAGAACAGAACTAGAACAGAACTAGAACAGAACTAGAACAGAACTAGAACAGAACTAGAACAGAACTAGAACAGAACTAGAACAGAACTAGAACAGAACTAGAACAGAACTAGAACAGAACTAGAACAGAACTAGAACAGAACTAGAACAGAACTAGAACAGAACTAGAACAAACTAGAACAGAACTAGAACAGAACTAGAACAGAACTAGAACAGAACTAGAACAGAACTAGAACTAGAACAGAACTAGAACAGAACTAGAACAGAACTAGAACAGAACTAGAACAGAACTAGAACAGAACTAGAACAGAACTAGAACAGAACTAGAACAGAACTAAAACAGAACTAGAATAGAACTAGAACAGAACTAGAACAGAACTAGAACAGAACTAGAACAGAACTAGAACAGAACTAGTACAGAACTAGAACAGAACTAGAACAGAACTAGAACAGAACTAGAACAGAACTAGAACAGAACTAGAACAGAACTAGAACAGAACTAGAACAGAACTAGAACAGAACTAGAACAGAACTAGAACAGAACTAGAACAGAACTAGAACAGAACTAGAAAAGAACTAGAACAGAACTAGAACAAACTAGAACAGAACTAGAACAGAACTAGAACAGAACTAGAACAGAACTAGAACAGAACTAGAACAGAACTAGAACAGAACTAGAACAGAACTAAAATAGAACTAGAACAGAACTAGAACAGAACTAGAACAGAACTAGAACAGAACTAGAACAGAACTAGAACAGAACTAAAACAGAACTAGAACAGAACTAGAACAGAACTAGAACAGAACTAGAACAGAACTAGAACAGAACTAGAACAGAACTAGAACAGAACTAGAACAGAACTAGAACAGAACTAGAACAGAACTAGAACAGAACTAGAACAGAACTAGAACAGAACTAGAACAGAACTAGAACAGAACTAGAACAGAACTAGAACAGAACTAGAACAGAACTAGAACAGAACTAGAACAGAACTAGAACAGAACTAGAACAGAACTAGAACAGAACTAGAACAGAACTAGAACAGAACTAGAACAGAACTAGAACAGAACTAGAACAGAACTAGAACAGAACTAGAACAGAACTAGAACAGAACTAGAACAGAACTAGAACAGAACTAGAACAGAACTAGAACAGAACTAGAACAGAACTAGAACAGAACTAGAACAGAACTAGAACAGAACTAGAACAGAACTAGAACAGAACTAGAACAGAACTAGAACAGAACTAGAACAGAACTAGAACAGAACTAGAACAGAACTAGAACAGAACTAGAACAGAACTAGAACAGAACTAGAACAGAACTAGAACAGAACTAGAACAGAACTAGAACAGAACTAGAACAGAACTAGAACAGAACTAGAACAGAACTAGAACAGAACTAGAACAGAACTAGAACAGAACTAGAACAGAACTAGAACAGAACTAGAACAGAACTAGAACAGAACTAGAACAGAACTAGAACAGAACTAGAACAGAACTAGAACAGAACTAGAACAGAACTAGAACTGAACTAGAACAGAACTAGAACAGAACTAGAACTGAACTAGAACAGAACTAGAACAGAACTAGAACAGAACTAGAACAGAACTAGAACAGAACTAGAACAGAACTAGAACAGAACTAGAACAGAACTAGAACAGAACTAGAACAGAACTAGAACAGAACTAGAACAGAACTAGAACAGAACTAGAACTGAACTAGAACAGAACTAGAACTGAACTAGAACTGAACTAGAACTGAACTAGAACTGAACTAGAACTGAACTAGAACTGAACTAGAACTGAACTAGAACTGAACTAGAACTGAACTAGAACTGAACTAGAACTGAACTAGAACTGAACTAGAACTGAACTAGAACTGAACTAGAACTGAACTGGAACTGAACTAGAACTGTACTGGAACTGTAGAATAACTATCTTTACTTTCCTTTGTTGTTATCTGCCGTATTTAATATGGAATCCCCCTTGTCATATAATTAAACATATTGCCAAATTATGTAAATATTTTGAATAACAAATCACCATATGCACCATTTAATAAAATTAACATTTATTTCCTAAAACCATAAAATTGTGAAGAAAAAAAGTCACAAAATTTATGTTTGTTACAAAAATTACATGCTTGATATGGGTATAAATTAATGAATTTAGAATATTAAAAACCTTAATTTATTACCAAATGCCGAATAATATAAATTACAATCAAACCTATAAAATACAATTAGAAAACTAGAAAATTTATACAATTAATAGTTTGTAACAAATAAATAAATTCGTACATACATATTTAAGCACATATATAAAAATATATAAATAAATATTTAAAGCTTTGTAGCATATTTTAATTAAATTTATTTACCCAGCTCTTTGGGTGTTAAAACAAAACATTTAAAGATTAATTGTTGTGTAAAGATGAAAATTTATTTAGTATAAATACTTTAGATTTTCTTGTTTTTTTTTTCCTACATCTAAGTCATTGTTGAAATATTTGCCAATATTTATTTAAATGATTGTTTTCATTACTTGCGTGTTTTTTTTTCTATGTTTTTTCCTTTAATTTAAACTTGCTGTAAAATATTTTATACTGGCAAGGTTTTTGTTAAATATTTGTGTTAGGTATATTAGGATGGCGCCAAAAAGGTTTCAAGTGTAGGTTTGCTAAATAGTTTTTATTTGCAGAAAAGAAACAAGTCAAAAAAATCCATAAGAAGAGCTTGTAATAGCTTAAAGCTAGGCATTATATTATTTTTATTTGATATTTACCAATGGGATCAACCTAATGTCTATCTTTATATGTATACAAATGTACGCATGCATACATGCATTCTTGCCACATTCACATTTACATGCGAAAGCAGGCTGAAAAATTATTATTAATCCCAATGTTTTGGTGTAATTGTAACAGTTTTCTTTTGGAATTGGCTTCGTATATTTAAGAAATATTCTATTTGAGTTTCAACAATTGTAAACTATTAGTTTATTTATGGCAAATGCCATAAAACAAATGTAAATAAAATATGCCAAGCAATAAACGGAATGTTTGCTTAAACTCTAAATAGTTTAAAATACACAAACACACATGCACAAAATCATACAGCTACACACACATTTATAAACAAATACGTACAGATACATATGTGTGTGTGTGTGCAGAAAACAAATACGTGTGAAAGGATATATGCATAAATATGCCAGCATATTTTGAAACAGAGATGTAGCCAATAAAAAACTCTTGCTTTTATGTATTTTATTACTATTATCAGACATTTCCCTTTTTCCAATTTTAAGCTACGCCCTTTTGGATATGCTGTACTTGTTATAAAACTACCATAAAATGTAAATAAAGGATATTGGATCTTTATAACTTTTAAACAAGACATAGCATGTTTAAATAACTTTTTTATGACTGGCAATGACCATGATGTTTTCGAAAATAAAGCAAAAAAAATGTATTCC
Organism: Calliphora vomitoria; assembly: GCA_942486065.2. Lineage (NCBI taxonomy): Eukaryota > Metazoa > Arthropoda > Insecta > Diptera > Calliphoridae > Calliphora > Calliphora vomitoria. The sequence continues at coordinate 11,884,404 of OW818033.2, forward strand.
AAAAAAAATTGGTCAAATGTCTTTAATTATTTTAACTCATATTTCAAAATTAAATTTCATGAAAAGGAAAATAAATTGTTTATTTGAAACATTTGTACAATATAAATTTGTTCAAAGTCTTGGCCATTGTTAGCTATGACCTTTTCCCATCTTTCTGGCAACATACTGATTCCGAGCCAAAAGAACTGCTCATCTTTTGAGGCCAAGAGCAAATCAAGCCATTATCGGATACTCTATTCCAAAAAGATAGCGTATCCCAGAGAGAGCGTTCTGCATCGATCGAAACAAATAGCAGTCGAAAGGGGCAACATCTGGAAATTTCCCAACCACTTCTTTCTAAATAGTGTTACGTTTATACCTTTTAAAAACGGGGGTTTATTTCCTTTAAGTAAACCGAATACTTTTGATTGCAAATAAAAGCAGTTTTAGTAGTTTAAAATTGTAACAACTCTTTATTTATTTATAATGTATAACAACAACAGGCTAAATAGTCACTCAGTGTCTGTATACACGTTTATCAATTCGCAGAAATGCACACACACTTTATAATGTACAAACTCAAATGAACACGAAAGTTGATGTTTACTCTAACAACGCCAATGATCAACTCAACTCCCTACTGCAACCTCTGCCACTATTTATACACGCGCCATCTATCGTGAATCTTCTACAATGCTCTAGAGCTTTCGATGTCAATGTTAGCAGCTTAAACATTTAGTGTTGCCATACTTATAAACAATGGTAATAATCGCATGCTATCAACATTGTTGATAAGGAGAAGCTTCTACTGATGGACGTAACAATAGTTTTTAACAGGTATTACATAATGTGGCCGTGCATTGTCATGATGGAATATTACGGTGGGCTTTTTTCGTGCAATGCTCTCTTCAAACAAATCAGGTTCCCTGTGATCGTCCGAACAGATTTCAGCAGCTCATACTAGAAAGGATCCTTTTATTCCCACCAAATACAGTGAATTGGGTTTGATGTCAATTCGGCTGCAATGCCTTCAATTCTTGGTCTTCAAACTTTTTTGGCTGACCTTGGCGAACTTTGTCTTCCGTGTCAAAATCACCACTTCTGAACCGAGCAAACTATCTCTCCCAAGTTGAAACGTATGAAACATATTCACTTTAAGCTGCGGTGAGCAATAGGTGTGCTACAGTGGCACTTTTTCTCAAATTAAAGAAGTAAAGCAAAACTTCCCGCATATGACGCTTTATTGTTACAAAATTCGAAATTTTCGAAGCAAAAGAAGACTTTGTTGTTTACACTTTAATGTTCAATAACTAAGTGAGAATAAATGATAGATATGTACCAAAAGGATATATAAGTTCTTAGAAACAAAAAACGCTTTCAAGGGATACACCATCTATTGTAAATCCCGCATTTTTAAGTCATACATCCAATACTTCCACCAGATAATCTAGAGTCGGTCCATTGAATTTGAAACTGTTCTCTAACTATTAGAAATCAACTACATTCCTTGTACATGTACGTGACCTACCTATTTGGTAGCTAGTAGAGTACATTCACATTTTTAATACATTCTTAATATTTTAGTTTAAATTGTATAAAGCTGTTTGTGCTATTACTAAGTACTCATTCAAAGGAATGTCTTTATTTGTTCTCTCTTAAGGATAATCTATTCTGTTTTCCTGTATAATAATCACAGAGAAAGATTATTTAAATATATTAATATTACCAAAAACTCATATACTCAAACATGTATGTAGTTTGTGTTTGTAAGCTTTATACTAATATTAGTATTTTGTATACTATATTTTTTTTTTAAATACATAGGGAGAAAACAAAACATTTACGAAATTTAACTCTGCTGTATAGGAAAGAATGAAATACCAGTGACTTTTCCAACACTTTTCCTGTTGCTTTATAACATGAAATTGTCATCAGTGCCAGTTGCAATGTTCAAGTTTTACAATTTATCTCATGTATAGAATAAGGAATATATTTTCAGTTTACACTTAATTTAAAATTTTGGTTTTCAAGCTCAATTTTATTATTTTTTCTATTTATTTCACCACTGCTGTTTATATTTATATAAAAAGTTTAGATTTATAAAGAATGCCAAAGGGTAAATAAAAATTGCATTGTAATATTTCATCTTATCAGACGTTTATGCATGTCATTTTCATCTTTGCTTTGTTTTATTTTCTAATATATTATTTCTTTATGCTTTTTCCAAGAAAAAAAAAATACAAAAATTTGTTATGATGACCTTAAGATAATAAAAAATATATATAAGAATGTTTGTATGTTAATATCGTTCTAGAAACAAATTAACCCTTTTACAACGGGTAATTAAAGATTCAAATATCTAAACCAACCAATTATTTACTTAAATTATTATTTATTTTTTTAATAAACATAATTTCTTTTAGCAAATAAGTATTTAATAATTTTGCATTACTTCAAGGGTTAATAGTTCTAAATGTTGTTTGATTGTATTTTATTTTTTTATGCTTATTAGGTTGGTACTGTTTATATACAGCCAAAAAATGTTAGTCCATGTTTTAGATAACTCGACTGGACTACAGATTCGACTGTAGACTCGACTTTACTATAGGTTCAACACTACACAGAACTACAGATTCGATTATAGACTCGATCTTAGATTCGACATTAGACTCGACTATAGACTCGACTATATATACGAATATAGATTCGAAAATAGATTCCACAATATATTCGACTATAGGATCGTCTGGATTATGGACTCGACCATACCCTCAACTATAGACTCGAATACAGAATCGACTATGGACTCGACTACAGACTCCACTATAGACTCGACTATAGACATGACAAAAGACTCGACTATAGAATGGAATGTAGTCTCGACTAAAGACCCGAGTATTGACTCAACTATAGACTCGACCATACCCTCAACTATAGACTCGAATACAGACTCGACCATACCCTCGACTACAGGCTGGACTATAGACTCAACTAAAGACTCGACTATAGACTCGAATATAGACTGGACTATAAACTCGACTAAAGACTCGACTAAAGAGTCGAATGTAGACTCGAATATATACTCAACTATAGACTAGACTAGACTATAGACTCGACTAAAGACTCGACTATAGACTCAACTATATACTCGACCATACCCTCAACTATAGACTCGAATACAGACTCGACTAAAGACTCGACTATAGACTAGAATATGGACTCGACCATACCCTCAACTATAGACTCTAATACAGACTCTACTATGGACTCGACCATAGACACGACTAAAGACTCAACTATAAAATGGACTATAGCCTCGTCTATAGACTCGACTATAGACTCGACTCTAGACTCGATTATAGACTCGACTGTAGACTCGAATATAGACTCGACTATAGGCTAGACTAAAGGCTCGACTAAAGACTCTAGTATAGACTCAACTATAGAATCGAATACAGAATCGACTATAGACTCGACTATAGACTCGACTCAAGACTCGAATATAGACTCGACTATAGACTCGACTATAGACTCAACTATAGACTCGACTATAGAGTCGACTATAGACTCGACTATAGACTCGACTATAGACTCGACTATAGACTCGACTATAGACTCGACTATAGACTCGACTATAGACTGGAGTATAGACTCCAATATAGACACGAGTATAGACTCGACTATAGACTCGACTATAGACTCGACTATAGACTATAGACTCCACTAAAGACTCGACTATAGACTCAACTATAGACTAGACTATAGACTCGACCATATCCTCAACTATAGACTCGAATAAAGACTCGACTATTGACTCGACCATACCCTCAACTATAGACTCGACTATATACTCGACTATAGACTCGACTAAAGACTCGACTAAAGACTCGAATATAGAATCGACTATAGACTCGACTAAAGACTCGACTATAGACTGGACTAAAAACTGGACTATAGACTCGAATATAGACTCGAGTATAGACTCGACTATACACTCAACTATAGACTAGACTATAGACTCGACCATATCCTCAACTATAGACTCGAATAAAGACTCGACTATTGACTCGACCATACCCTCAACTATAGACTCGACTATATACTCTACTATAGACTCGACTAAAGACTCGACTAAAGACTCGAATATAGAATCGACTATAGACTCGACTAAAGACTCGACTATAGACTCGACTATAGACTCGACTATAGACTGGACTAAATACTGGACTATAGACTCGAATATAGACACGAGTATAGACTCGAGTATAGACTCGAGTATAGACTCGACTATACACTCAACTATAGACTAGACTATAGACTCGACAACAGACTCGACTATAGACTCGACTATAGACTTGACTATAGACTGGACTGTAGACTGGACTGTAGACTAGACTATAGACTAGACTGTAGACTCGACTAAAGACTCGACTATAGACTCAACTATAGACTAGACTATAAACTCGACTATTGACTCGATCATACCTTCATAAAGATTCGAGTACAGACTCGAGTACAGACTCGACTATTGACTCGACCATACCCTCAACTATAGACTCAACTATAGACTCGACTATGGACTCGACTAAAGACTCGACTATAGACTCGAATATCGACTCGAATATCGACTCGACTATAGACTAGACTATAGACTCGATTAAAGACTCGACTATAGACTCAACTATAGACTCGATCATACCCTCAACTATAGACTCGAATATAGACTCGACTATAGACTCGACCATACCCTCAACAATTGACTCGACTATAGACTCGACTGAAGACTCGACTATAGACTCAACTATAGACTCGAATACAGACTCGACTATAGACTCGACCATACCCTCAACTATAGACTCGACTATAGACTCGACTAAAGACTCAACTATAGACTCGACTGTAGACTCGACTATAGACTCGACTGTAGACTCAACTATAGACTCGACTATAGACTCGACTATAGACTCAACTATAGACTCGACTGTAGACTCGACTATAGACTCAACTGTAGACTCGACAATTGACTCGACTATAGACTCCACTATATACTCGACTACAGACTCTAATATAGACTCGACTATTGACCTGTCTATATAAGAATATTTTGTAAAACTTAATTTAAATAATTTTGTTTCATCCACCTAGCAACTTATGGTTAAAACTAAAACCATTTTGCGAAATATTTTTAAATTTAAATACTAACTCTTATTTTAGTAGATAACATTGATAACTTAGTTTTTGCAGCCACCTTAATGTGTACTTGTATATTTTATATATACTCTATAAACTCCAAATATTTACTTGGTTAAATGCCAATACAATATTTAACATAAATTAAACATATTAAATTTAAAAAAAACATACAAGTTGCTATAAGTTTATTTGTTACATCTACGGAAACAAAAAAACTTGTAAGTATAGTTTAAATAAATAAAAAGGTTGCCATAGATTTTAAACAAAAATCTCTTTAAAAAGAATTAAAAAAAGTAAATTTTAAAGCCAAATCAGATTCATTAAATTTAAAAACTAAAGTATAGACTCTACTTAAGTGTGGAGTTCTTTCCATTCGTTTTAGTTTTTACTGTAAACTGTAACAGTTATATACATACATAATATATGTACGATAATATAATGTAATATAATTTATATATCAACACTTAAGAATTGTTGAGATTTTTTTTTTTTTTTTTTTGCTAGAATATTCTTACAATTTCCGTTTCCTGTGGTAGTTTTTATTATGAAATGATTTAATATAAGTATGTATGTATGAATGAGTAGGCAAACCAATAAAGTAGAGTATAAACAAAGGGATATAAACATACAACAAACATCCTTGTATGTGTGTACTTGTTTACATATTCTTGTCTGTATGAGAGTATTTCTAAGAGCTATTATTCATTTTTCAAGTATTATATAACATTATTAAAGCAATTGTTTAAGTGTAAATAAAAAAAATGCTTATAGTTTAAAGATCAGAAAACATTATTTAATATTCAATTCTCACACATTATTTATTTTGTACTTGGGTAAAAGTGTCAATATTAAAACTGTATAGATAAGTCAAGCATGTTTAATCAAATTCATTTTTATTTTATATAATTAATTTTGAAAAAAAAAGCATTACATTTTATGAACTACACAGCTAGAGTATTGTCTTTATTAAATGGAAAATATATGTACAATAGCAATTGTTTTTTTATGAAAAAAATAATTTGCCTTAATTAGCTATATTAATATTAATCATATAAATTTATTACGGGAAAGACAATATTCATACATCAGTGAGTATGAGTGATATTCTGAATTAAATATCAATCATACGCATTCAATACGAGAATTCATGTTGCAAATAATGCTAAAATAATGCTTTAGTTTTTAATCGATTGGAAATATCTTAACAAAGTTTTACTCTTTTCTGAGTTGATTTATATGGTTCCGTAGTTGGAATTGAGGCTAGTAAGTGATTCCCAAAAGTAGGTCGCCAAAGTTGGTCGCCTGGGGTCTACAAAAATTAATTTATCATTATATAATATGGAGAAATTTTAAACTTGCATAGTGTTTAAAAATATATCTACAAAGTCTGAGTTACGTCTTTTAGTTAAAACTATTTTTTGGATGCTACGTACATAGGAGTTTGTATTTTTGATAAAATAAAATATAAATGGTGAAAAGTTCATACAGTTTTCTTGTATATATTTTGTTTATATAACGTGTTACTTCATCGACTTTGAAGAATATTTTAGTTTCATCTAAAATGATGTAAAGCCCCAATTATAAAAAGAAATTAAATTTTTACATGGCCCCACATGTATTAAAATAAAAATTTTAAATATTTTTTTTTTCAAAATTGTTATTCAAATTTTTTTTTTTTCAAAATTTAAAAATAATAATTTTTTCAAAATTGATTTCAAAAAATTTTTTTTTTCGAAATATTTTTTTTTTTTTTTTTTGTTTTTTAATTTACTAGTGAAAAAAAATATGACAAAAAAATGTTTTTGGAAAAAAAATATTTTTCCCGATATTGACCAAATATGGTCCAAATTACTATAGCCTTATATATAACGTTGCAAAGGAATTTGAAATATCTATCATTAGATATCCATATTGACTATATTAATGACTTAGTAATCCAGATATAGATCAAAAATAGAGGTTTGTCCAGTTTTTTCCTTATATCTCAGAACAGAAAACAGTGTAAAAAGCAGAATAAATATTTTTTTGTTATTTGTTTAAAAAGGGTCACATAAAATTTCAATACCAAACTGAAAATATATAAAATACCTATCAAATAATAGAAATTTTACAAAGACTATCATAGAATACACCCAATATTTTAATTTTCCAAAAACTGAACAAAGTTTAGGTCTAATTTATAGTACATTCGAATGGTGCAACAATTTAGAAATTTTTACTTTTTTTGCAAATTCGTTATAAGTAACTGTTTATTTACAATAATCTTAACATAACACTACGAATATTTCTTAGCATACCAAAACTTTATATATTTACTAACTAAATAGAAATGTTCAAATAACCAACATTATACATGTTTGTATTTTATATATTTATTTCTATAACAAATAAATTATAACACTTAAATATGCAAATATTTATTATTAAATAAAATTAAAGCAATTAAATGCTAAACGAAAATAATATTGAAAGCAATAATCTGTAAACTCTCTGGGTAGTTAAGATGAATATAGAAATACCAAGTCTAATTGTAATTATATTTTAGTTTCTTATTAAAATGAATTTATATTGATAATTTATTTTATGACAATAACTTTAGCAATACGTATGATTAATATTAATTGAAGTAACTAAATAAACTGCCAACAAGACGTATGAGTTATTTAAAATTCAATATTAAATATATAATATTTTGATATTATTTTGTGGAATATAATTACTATTTGAAATAAACATTGACAAAACACTAGCACACAAGTTTATAGCTTTCTTTTAAATCCCTAAAAGAAAAGCACACTAGTAAAACCTTAAAAACTGTAATAGAATTTTATGATCAAACAAAAGCAATAGTAATCAAAGCCTTTTACCGGACACATGAAGCAAAGAGTACTAAATAAATGGAATCATATACTAGACTACATATACAAAAATATTAGGGGTAACTTTTTTAATGAAACAAATAACATTTTAAGACATATTTAAATACAATAGAGTCTGCTCAAGACACCATTCTATAGAAAAGAGTCTTCTCAAGACACTATTCTATAGAATAGAGTCTGCTCAAGACACTATTCCATAGAATAGAGTCTGCTCAAGACACTATTCTATAGAAAATAGTCTGCTCAAGACACTATTCTATAGAACAGAGTCTGCTCAAGACACTATTCTATAGAACAGAGTCTGCTCAAGACACTATTCTATAGAAAAGAGTCTGTTCAAGTAACTATACTATAGAAAAGAGTCTGTTCAAGTAACTATACTATAGAAAAAAGTCTTCTCATGACAATATTCTATAGAATAAAGTCTGCTCATGACCTTATTCTATAGAATAGAGTCTGCTCAAGACACAATTCTATAGAATAGAGTCTGCTCAAGACAATATTCTATAGAATAGAGTCTGCTCAAGATACTATTCTATAGAATAAAGTCTTCTCAAGACATTATTCTATAGAACAGAGCCTTCTTAAGACACTATTCTATAGAATAGCGTCTTCTCAAGACACTATTCTATAGAATATAGTCTTCTCAAGACACTATTCTATAGAATGGAGTCTTCTTAAGACACTATTCTATATAATAGAGTCTTCTCAAGACACTATTCTATAGAATAGAGTCTTCTCAAGACACCATTCTATAGACTAGAGTCTGCTCAAGATTCTATTCTATAAAAAAGAGTCTGCTCAATTACTATTCTATAGAATAGAGTCTTCTCAACACACTATTCTATAGAATAGAATCTGACAATATTCTATAGAATAAAGTCTGCTCATGACCTTATTCTATAGAATAGAGTCTGCTCAAGACACAATTCTATAGAATAGAGTCTGCTCAAGACAATATTCTATAGAATAGAGTCTGCTCAAGATACTATTCTATAGAATAAAGTCTTCTCAAGACATTATTCTATAGAACAGAGCCTTCTTAAGACACTATTCTATAGAATAGCGTCTTCTCAAGACACTATTCTATAGAATATAGTCTTCTCAAGACACTATTCTATAGAATGGAGTCTTCTTAAGACACTATTCTATATAATAGAGTCTTCTCAAGACACTATTCTATAGAATAGAGTCTTCTCAAGACACCATTCTATAGACTAGAGTCTGCTCAAGATTCTATTCTATAAAAAAGAGTCTGCTCAATTACTATTCTATAGAATAGAGTCTTCTCAACACACTATTCTATAGAATAGAATCTGCTTAAGGCAATATTCTATAGAATAGAGTCTGCTCAAGACACTTTTCTATAGAATAGAGTCTGCTCAATACACTATTCTATAGAATAGAGTTTGCTCAAGATATCATTCTATAGAATAGAGTCTGCTCAAGACACTATTCTATAGAATAGAGTCTGCTCAAGACAATATTCTATAGAATAGAGTCTGCTCAGAAACTATTCTATAAAGTCTGCTGAAGACACTATTCTATAGAATAGGGTCTACTCTTGACACTATTCTATAGAATACACTATTCTATAGAATTGAGTCTGCTCAAGACACTATTCTATAGAATAGAGTCTGCTCAAGAATAGAGTCTGATCGTGGAACTATTTTACTGTTTGTGGTTCCACCCTAATGATTGAAAGAAAATACCCCATAAAGTATGTCATTTTATGAGGTTATAATGGAAAACAACACATACTTGACCACAACACTATACCACTATCAATACCGCACTACAAATAATAATCCTAAGAGGCTCAATATCTAGATACACTCCTTTAGTAATGGTTAACAACATATAATAAGAGTTTTAGTAAAAGTTCAATATAAAACAAAACAAATACTCTTTGAAACCTAAAAGAATTTCTGTGTCAGTAAATTTCATATAAAATGTCCATACATTCATACTGATACACAGCACATAGTACTTTGCTAAATATTTATGGTTGAAATTTAATGAAATTCTATTAAGAAGCCCAGGATTTCTTACACAAAAGAGGCAAATTGTTGGGTAGAAGTCACAATGATTATAGTAAACAAACAAATAAATAAACAATATAATAAACTTGACATAAATACGTACAAGAGAAAGAGAGAGACATATACAAGATTTATTGTAAGGTCATAAATATTGGTAGTGTTTTAATACACTTTCCAATAACACTTCATGATTACTGAAGGGGTCAATAAAACAGAAAAATACTCGAGGTTTTGCCAACATGTACAAATGCCAGAAGACCTAAAGAAATAATAATTTTTTTCTATTTTCATAACATATATATATAGATGTCTATAATAGTTATAAACATTTAGTCGTAAATTCATATTGACTGGATAAAACAAGTCAGGTATTTTGTTACTCTTTACTTCAGTAGATTTAGTGCTTTATAGTTTATTTTTATTACAATTTTTGTCCTATTTTTTGGGTTATTGCTGTTGTAACATTTCCTACGTGCTTAAAGGAATAAGTGGCAGTTGAAGTGGTTGACCCTAAATGTTAGAAGTCAAAGGAAGAAGGAAAAGTATGAATCAAAAAAATATATGTATAGAAATAAACTAAAGATTGTAAATCAAGTTGACGCTTTAAGGTGACGTTGAGTATTTTATATGAGAATTTGTATTGAAGAAAGAGAGAGATATAAAGTGTGAGATCCTGAAGTTCTGGTGGCTGACTCTGAACCAATGATATGGTTATCAAATAATTTAGGAGACTAGCTAGAAATTTAAAATTAGAAGTTTAAACTGACTACACTTTCAATTACCTGGGAGCACTAAAGTGACAAATTACTCTTTGCTAGATTAACTGAAAGGGATACACAGCCACTATAAAAATTGTAGGGATTTTATTCTTTTCTATTTGTTTATTTTTGCTTTCTCTACTATATGTTGTGTTTTTGCCTAAAATAAAACAAAAATATTTTTGTTTCTTGTTACTTTTTGGTGATTTATGTTTATATAACAAAATCAATTTGTATTGTTATTGTTTCTCTATTTTCTATCACTTTTCTATTGTCTTTTTTTTTGTGATAATATTATTATATAAAACACAACACATGTTCTTTTATTTTTGCCAGACAAACGAGTAATTAATGTTTTCTTAAGGTATTCATTAGTGAAAACATGCTTAGAATAATAAATAAATAGGATTTTTATTGATGTTAAATTAAGAAATCAAAATACATAACAAATACAATGAAAAAACAATAGCAAAATGTTAGAAGAATTTTATAAATACTTAATTAAGGATTTATTCATATTCAATTAAATATTGTGTGATTTTTATTAACTCTTGAAAAGTATAGAAAAGTTAAATTTGTAAAATAAAAGTGGCTGCTCAAAACACTATTCTATAGAAAAATAACTGCTTAGGACACTATTCTATAGAAAAGTGTCTGCTCAAGCCAATATTCTATAGAAAAGTGTCTGCTCCAGACACTATTTTATAGAAAAGTGTCTGCTAAAGACACTATTCTATAGAGAAGTGTCTGCCCAAGACTCTATTCTATAGAAAAGTGTCTGCTCAAGACACTATTCAATAGAAAAGTATCTGCTCAAGACCCTGTTTTATAGAAAATTGTCTGCTAAAGACACTATTCTATAGAAAAGTGTCTGCTCAAGACACTATTCTATAGAAAAGTGTCTGCTTAAGACACCATTCTATAGAATAAAGTCTGCTCAAGACACGATTCTATAGAAAAGTGTCTGCTCAAGATACCATTCTAAAGAAAATCTCTGCTCAATACACTATTCTATAGAAAAGTGTCTTGTCAAGACATTATTCTATAGAAAAGTGTCTGCTCAAGACACTATTTTATAGAAAAGTGTCTGCTCAAGACACTATTTTATAGAAAAGTGTCTGCTCAAGACACTATTCTATAGAAAAGTGTCTGCTCAAAACACTACTCTATAGAAAATTGTCTGCTGAAGACTCTATTCTATAGAAAAGAGTCTGCTCAAGACAGTATTCTATAGAAAAGTGTCAGCTCAAGACACTATTCTATAGAAAAGTGTCTGCTCAAGAGACTACTCTATAGAAAAGTGTCTGCTCAAGACACTATTCTATAGAGAAGTGTCTGCTCAAGACTCTATTCTATAGAAAAGTGTCTGCTCAAGACTCTAGTCTATAGAAAAGTGTCTACTCAAGACACTTTTCTATAGAAAAGTGTCTGCTCAATACACTTTTCTATAGAATAGAGTCTGCTCAAGACACTATTTTATAAAAAGGAATGTTCTCAAGACACTATTCTATTGAATAGGGTTTGCTCAAAGCACAATTCTATATAATAGAGTGTTCTTAAGACATTATTCTCTAGAATAGAGTGTGCTCAAGACACTATTCTATATAAAAGTGTCTGCTTAAGACACTATTCTATACAAAAGTGTCTGCTTAAGACACAATTCTATTGAAAAGTGTCTGCTCAAGACATTATTTCACAGAAAAGTGTCTGCTCAAGACACTATTCTATAGAAAAGTGTCTGCTCCAGACACTATTCTATAGAAAAGTGTCTGCTCAAGACACTATTCTATAGAATAAAGTCTGCTCAAGACACGATTCTATAGAAAAGTGTCTGCTCAAGACTCTATTCTATAGAAAAGTGTCTGCCTAAGACACTATTCTATAGAAAAGTGTCTGCTTAATACACTATTCTATAGAAAAGTGTCTGCTCAACACATTATTCTATAGAAAAGTGTCTGCCTAAGACACTATTCTATAGAAAAGTGTCTGCTTAATACACTATTCTATAGAAAAGAGTCTGCTCAAGACACTATTCTATAGAAAAGTGTCTGCCTAAGACACTATTCTATAGAAGGCACTATTCTATAGAAAAGTGTCTGCTCAAGACTCTATTCTATAGAAAAGTGTCTGCCTAAGACACTATTCTATAGAAAAGTGTCTGCTCAAGACACTATTCTATAGAAAAGTGTCTGCTCAAGACATTATTCTATAGAAAAGTGTCTGCCTAAGACACTATTCTATAGAAAAGTGTCTGCCTAAGACACTATTCTATAGAAGGCACTATTCTAAAGAAAATTTCTGCTCAATACACTATTCTGTAGAAAAGAGTCTGCTCAAGACACTATTCTATAGAAAAGTGTCTGCTCAAGACATTATTCTATAGAAAAGTGTCTGCCTAAGACACTATTCTATAGAAAAGTGTCTGCTTAATACACTATTCTATAGAAAAGTGTCTGCTCAAGACATTATTCTATAGAAAAGTGTCTGCCTAAGACACTATTCTATAGAAGGCACTATTCTATAGAAAAGTGTTTGATCAAGACACTATTTTATAGAAAACTGTCTGCTTAAGACACTATTCTCTAAAAAAGTGTCTGCTCAAGACACTATTCTATACAAAACTGTCGGCTCAAGACACTCTTCTATAGAAAAGTCTTTGCTCAAGACACTATTCTATAGAACAGTGTCTGCTCAAGACACTATTCTATAGAAAAGTGTCTACTCAAGACACTTTTCTATAGAAAAGTGTCTACTCAATACACTATTCTATAGAAAAGTGTCTGCTCAATACTCTTTTCTATAGAATAGAGTCTGCTCAAGACACTATTTTATAAAAAGGAATGTTCTCAAGACACTATTCTATCAAATAGGGTTTGTTCAAAGCACAATTCCATTTAATAGAGTCTTCTTAAGACATTATTCTCTAGAAAAGAGTGTGCTCAAGACAATATTCTATAAAAAAGTGTCTACTCAAGACACTATTCTATAGAAAAGTGTCTGTTCAAGACACTATTCTATAGAAGAGTGTCTGCTCAAGGCACTATTCTATAGAACAGAGTCTAATCAAATTAATAACCTATAGAAAAGTGTCTGCTTAAGACAGTGTCTGTTGAAGACACTATTCTATAGGAAAGTGTCTGCCTAAGACACTATTCTATAGAAGGCACTATTCTATAGAAAAGTGTTTGATCAAGACACTATTTTATAGAAAACTGTCTGCTTAAGACACTATTCTCTAAAAAAGTGTCTGCTCAAGACACTATTCTATACAAAACTGTCGGCTCAAGACACTCTTCTATAGAAAAGTCTTTGCTCAAGACACTATTCTATAGAACAGTGTCTGCTCAAGACACTATTCTATAGAAAAGTGTCTACTCAAGACACTTTTCTATAGAAAAGTGTCTACTCAATACACTATTCTATAGAAAAGTGTCTGCTCAATACTCTTTTCTATAGAATAGAGTCTGCTCAAGACACTATTTTATAAAAAGGAATGTTCTCAAGACACTATTCTATCAAATAGGGTTTGTTCAAAGCACAATTCTATTTAATAGAGTCTTCTTAAGACATTATTCTCTAGAAAAGAGTGTGCTCAAGACAATATTCTATAAAAAAGTGTCTACTCAAGACACTATTCTATAGAAAAGTGTCTGTTCAAGACACTATTCTATAGAAGAGTGTCTGCTCAAGGCACTATTCTATAGAACAGAGTCTAATCAAATTAATAACCTATAGAAAAGTGTCTGCTTAAGACAGTGTCTGTTGAAGACACTATTCTATAGGAAAGTGTCTGTTGAAGACACTATTCTATAGAAAAGTGTCTGTTGAAGACAATATTCTATAGAAAAGTGTCTGTTGAATACACTATTCTATAGAAAAGTGTCTGTTGAAGACACTATTCTATAGAAGAGTGTCTGTTGAAGACACTTATCTATAGAAAAGTGTCTGTTGAATACACTGTTCTATAGAAAAGAGTCTGTTGAAGACACTATTCTATAGAAAAGTGTCTGCTCAAGACACTAAAGAGAGGTGTCTGCTCTAGACACTATTCTATAGAAAAGTGTCTGCTCAAGACACTATTCTATAGAAAAGTGTCTGCTCAAGACCCCATTCTATAGAAAAGTGTCTGCTTAAGACACTATTCTATAGAAAAGTGTCTGCTCAAGACACTATTCTATAGAAAAGTGTCGGCTCACGACACTATTCTATAGAAAAGTGTCTGCTCAAGACACTAATCTATAGAAAAGTGTCTGCTCAAGACACTATTCTATAGAAAAGTGTCTGCTCAGGACACTATTCTATAGAAAGACCCTATTCTATAGAAAAGTGTCTGCTCAAGACACTATTCTATAGAAAGACCCTATTCTATAGAAAAGTGTCTCCTCAAGACATTATTCTATAGAAAAGTGTCTGCTCAAAACACTATTCTATAGAAAAGTGTCTGCTCAAGACACTATTCTAAAGAAAGGTGTCTGCTCAAGACACTATTCTATAGAAAAGTGTCTGCTCAAGACACTATTCTATAGAAAAGTGTCTACTCAAGACACTTTTCTATAGAAAAGTGTCTGATCAAGACACTATTCTATAGAAAAGTGTCTACTCAAGACACTTTTCTATAGAAAAGTGTCTGCTCAAGACACTATTCTAAAGAAAGGTGTCTGCTCTAGACACTATTCTATAGAAAAGTGTCTGCTCAAGACACTTTTCTATAGAAAAGTGTCTGATCAAGACACTATTCTATAGAAAAGTGTCTACTCAAGACAATTTTCTATAGAAAAGTGTCTGATCAAGACACTATTCTATAGAAAAGTGTCTGCTCAAGACTGTATTCTATAGAAAAGTGCCTACTCAAGACACTTTTCTATAGAAAAGTGTCTGATCAAGACACTATTCTATAGAAAAGTGTCCACTCAAGACACTATTCTATAGAAAAGTGTCCACTCAAGACACTTTTCTATAGAAAAGTGTCTGATCAAGACACTATTCTATAGAAAAGTGTCTACTCAAGACAATTTTCTATAGAAAAGTGTCTGATCAAGACACTATTCTATAGAAAAGTGTCTGCTCAAGACTGTATTCTATAGAAAAGTGCCTACTCAAGACACTTTTCTATAGAAAAGTGTCTGATCAAGACACTATTCTATAGAAGAGTCTACTCAAGACACTTTTCTATAGAAAAGTGTCTGCTCAAGACACTATTCTAAAGAAAGGTGTCTGCTCTAGACACTATTCTATAGAAAAGTGTCTGCTCAAGACACTATTCTATAGAAAAGTGTCTACTCAAGACACTTTTCTATAGAAAAGTGTCTGATCAAGACACTATTCTATAGAAAAGTGTCCACTCAAGACACTATTCTATAGAAAAGTGTCCACTCAAGACACTTTTCTATAGAAAAGTGTCTGATCAAGACACTATTCTATAGAAAGGTGTCTGTTGAATACACTATTCTATAGAAAAGTGTCGGTTGAAGACACTATTCTATAGAAGAGTGTCTGTTGAAGACACTATTCTATAGAAGAGTGTCTGTTGAAGACACTATTCTATAGAAAAGTGTCTGCTCAAGACACTATTCTATAGAAAACTGTCTGCTCAATACACTTTTCTACAGTAATCCTTTTAAAAACATTACTATAGCTTCAAATAAATTTCCTTTTAATTTGCCTGCTTAAAATCCTTTGATATTAAATTATTTATTTTTCAATTATTTATAATAATTAAATTGGTAAAACAATTCAAAATATTTCCCATTTATACAAATTCTTCTAAAACAAAATGTTGCTACAAAAAAATCGAAAAAAGAAAACATGTTGAGGTTTTAAAAAGCTTTCAAAAAATTTACTTGGTTGGTTTAAGTCATTCACAAAGAGTGATTTGCCTCCCAAAAAATAAGAAAAGTATTAAAAAAATATATAAAAGAAAAGCAGAAAATGAACAGAATAAAACTACAAACAAATCTTTACACATACGCACCAACCCACAGTGGGATTGATTGAAAAAAAGAAAGTTGTAATTAATCTGAATTAACTAAACTCTTGGTCCAGTTGCACATTTATATACTTATCAGCGAATCGTAGAAAAGACCAAAGGTTTTTAGAAAGTGAAATGCATAGGGTGGTTAGAATACAAGAGTCGAAGGTGACCAGCTTTTGTTTTTAAAATATTGTACATCTCGTAACTTGTACACATATCGACAGATTTCAATGAATGGAACTATGTTTGTGTCACTTAGTTATCTTCTGTAGTTTTAATGATATTTAATATTAAATTTTCGAAGAGGTGGACGACTTTGACACCCTGTATCTGACCTTGTATTCTAAAAGAGTGATAACAAATTTAATTTTCTTGAAGCATGTGCTCTTCTTCTACTATACATATTTATACAATCGGACTAGTAGTTTGGAAGATTCAGATTTATTATCACTAATTTCGAAATCGGCCCTACTGTGCAACTCTCAGTTTCTATTCAAAAGGCAGGAAAACAACAACATATAAGAATAAAGTTGATTATTTTCTGTGGAAATAGAAATCTTTTTATACATTTTTTATTAAGCCAGTCTAACGTTCTATATCCAGCTCTCTACAATTCTTGGCTTGTTACAAAAAATAACAAAAAAAAAAAAAATTAAAATTGTGACAATTTATCGCCTGTTTGCAGCAGAACATTTTTTAAAAGCTTCACTTTCATACATGTTTGTAATGGGAACAAACACACTTGCATATATATGCATTCATATATGTAGTTCTTTAAAATATATAAAATACACTCTCTCTATCTCTCACACACTTTTACTTAAACATCTGTTGTGGTTGTGCAACTTGCAATTAGATATCTACATACATACACATGTATCCATACAATCCAACCATGATCTGGAACAAAAATAACATTTTCGGAAAAAAGGTTTTTAGGTTAAACTTGTGACATTCTAAACTCGGTTAAACTAAAATAGTTTTTTTTTTGTTGTTTGTTTCTTTTCGTTCTATTTTTGAGTAAATATATTTTGCAGCAAATGCTTTTTATAGCAAATTTAAGATAATTGTGACAAAAGTGTTTTTGTGTTTCATTGTGTGTTTCGTTGAATGTAAACATTTTAATTAAATTAAATTTTGATTTAGTATTTAAAATTTTAAAAGACATTTTATGACATCTATAATAGACAAATTAAAAAAGAAAAATTAATTAATTAAATTGTTGTGTCAATTTGTAAATATTGATTTAGTTTTTAGACATTTATTTGACATGCAATATCAGAAATGTTATAAATTAAACAACAAAAATTAACATGCCTTAAGCAAATAAGATATAAACAGCAAAACGTTGATACCGTCTCACAGACTAAAAAGTAATCTAGAGTTAAAACTGAAATATATCGAAGTCACAAAAAGGAACCACTATTACCACTATCAGCAAACACCTTTCTACAGAATATAGTATTTTATGCACATGTTTCAAATGAAGTGTCTGTGAAAGACACTGTTCTATAGAAAAGTGTCTGTAAAACACACTGTTCTATAGAAAAGTGTCTGTGAAAGATACTGTTCTATAGAAAAGTGTCTGTGAAAGATACTGTTCTATAGAAAAGTGTCTGTGAAATACACTTTTCTATAGAAAAGTGTCTATTCAAGACCGTGTTCTATAGAAAAGTGTGTGTGAAAGACACTGTTCTATAGAAAAGTGTCTGTGAAAGACACTGTTCTATAGAAAAGAGTCTGTGAAAGACACTGTTCTATAGAAATGTGTCTGTGAAAGCCACTGTTCTATAGAAAAGTGTCTCTGAAAGACTCTGTTCTATAGAAAAGTGTCTCTGAAAGACTCTGTTCTATAGAAAAGTGTCTGTGAAAGACTCTGTTCTATAGAAAAGTGTCTGTGAAAGACACTGTTCTAAAGAAAAGTGTCTGTGAAAGACACTATTCTATAGAAAAATGTCTGTGAAAGACACTATTCTATAGAAAAGTGTCTGTGAAAGACACAATTCTATAGAAAAGTGTCTGTGAAAGACACTGTTCTATAGAAAAGAGTCTGTGAAAGACACTGTTCTATAGAAATGTGTCTGTGAAAGCCACTGTTCTATAGAAATGTGTCTGTGAAAGCCACTGTTCTATAGAAAAGTGTCTCTGAAAGACTCTGTTCTATAGAAAAGTGTCTCTGAAAGACTCTGTTCTATAGAAAAGTGTCTGTGAAATACACTTTTCTATAGAAAAGTGTCTATTCAAGACCGTGTTCTATAGAAAAGTGTGTGTGAAAGACACTGTTCTATAGAAAAGTGTCTGTGAAAGACACTGTTCTATAGAAAAGAGTCTGTGAAAGACACTGTTCTATAGAAATGTGTCTGTGAAAGCCACTGTTCTATAGAAAAGTGTCTCTGAAAGACTCTGTTCTATAGAAAAGTGTCTCTGAAAGACTCTGTTCTATAGAAAAGTGTCTGTGAAATACACTTTTCTATAGAAAAGTGTCTATTCAAGACCGTGTTCTATAGAAAAGTGTGTGTGAAAGACACTGTTCTAAAGAAAACTGTCTGTGAAAGCCACTGTTCTATAGAAAAGTGTCTCTGAAAGACTCTGTTCTATAGAAAAGTGTCTGTGAAAGACTCTGTTCTATAGAAAAGTGTCTGTGAAAGACACTGTTCTAAAGAAAAGTGTCTGTGAAAGACACTATTCTATAGAAAAATGTCTGTGAAAGACACTATTCTATAGAAAAGTGTCTGTGAAAGACACAATTCTATAGAAAAGTGTCTGTGAAAGACACTATTCTATAGAAAAGTGTCTGTGAAAGACACTATTCTATAGAAAAGGGTCTGTGAAAGACACTATTCTATAGAAAAGTGTGAAAGACACTGTTCTATAGAAAAGTGTCTCTGAAAGACTCTGTTCTATAGAAAAGTGTCTCTGAAAGACTCTGTTCTATAGAAAAGTGTCTGTGAAAGACTCTGTTCTATAGAAAAGTGTCTGTGAAAGACACTGTTCTAAAGATATGTGTCTGTGAAAGCCACTGTTCTATAGAAAAGTGTCTCTGAAAGACTCTGTTCTATAGAAAAGTGTCTGTGAAAGACTCTGTTCTATAGAAAAGTGTCTGTGAAAGACACTGTTCTAAAGAAAAGTGTCTGTGAAAGACACTGTTCTATAAAAAGTGTCTGTGAAAGACACTGTTCTATAGAAAAGTGTCTGTGAAAGACACTGTTCTATAGAAAAGTGTCTGTGAAAGACACTGTTCTATAGAAAAGTGTCTGTGAAAGACACTGTTCTATAGAAAAGTGTTTGTGAAATACACTTTTCTATAGAAAAGTGTCTAGTCAAGACCGTGTTCTATAGAAAAGTGTGTGTGAAAGACACTGTTCTATAGAAAAGTGTCTGTGAAAGACACTGTTCTATAGAAAAGTGTCTGTGAAAGACACTGTTCTATAGAAAAGTGTCTGTGAAAGACACTGTTCTATAGAAAAGAGTCTGTGAAAGACACTGTTCTATAGAAAAGTGTCTGTGAAAGACACTGTTCTATAGAAAAGAGTCTGTGAAAGACACTGTTCTATAGAAATGTGTCTGTGAAAGCCACTGTTCTATAGAAAAGTGTCTCTGAAAGACTCTGTTCTATAGAAAAGTGTCTGTGAAAGACTCTGTTCTACAGAAAAGTGTCTGTGAAAGACACTGTTCTAAAGATATGTGTCTGTGAAAGCCACTGTTCTATAGAAAAGTGTCTCTGAAAGACTCTGTTCTATAGAAAAGTGTCTGCGAAGGACACTGTTCTATAGAAAAGTGTCGGTAAAAGACACTGTTCTATAGAAAAGTGTCTTTGAAAGACACTGTTCTATAGAAAAGTGTCTGTGAAAGACACTGTTCTATAGAAAAGAGTCTGTGAAAGACACTGTTCTATAGAAATGTGTCTGTGAAAGCCACTGTTCTATAGAAAAGTGTCTCTGAAAGACTCTGTTCTATAGAAAAGTGTCTGTGAAAGACTCTGTTCTACAGAAAAGTGTCTGTGAAAGACACTGTTCTAAAGAAAACTGTCTGTGAAAGCCACTGTTCTATAGAAAAGTGTCTCTGAAAGACTCTGTTCTATAGAAAAGTGTCTGTGAAAGACTCTGTTCTATAGAAAAGTGTCTGTGAAAGACACTGTTCTAAAGAAAAGTGTCTGTGAAAGACACTATTCTATAGAAAAATGTCTGTGAAAGACACTATTCTATAGAAAAGTGTCTGTGAAAGACACAATTCTATAGAAAAGTGTCTGTGAAAGACACTATTCTATAGAAAAGTGTCTGTGAAAGACACTATTCTATAGAAAAGTGTCTGTGAAAGACACTATTCTATAGAAAAGTGTGAAAGACACTGTTCTATAGAAAAGTGTCTCTGAAAGACTCTGTTCTATAGAAAAGTGTCTCTGAAAGACTCTGTTCTATAGAAAAGTGTCTGTGAAAGACTCTGTTCTATAGAAAAGTGTCTGTGAAAGACACTGTTCTAAAGATATGTGTCTGTGAAAGCCACTGTTCTATAGAAAAGTGTCTCTGAAAGACTCTGTTCTATAGAAAAGTGTCTGCGAAGGACACTGTTCTATAGAAAAGTGTTTGTGAAAGACACTGTTCTATAGAAAAGTGTCTGTGAAAGACACTGTTACTCTTCATAGAAGAGTGTCTCTCACAGACACTTTCTATAGAAGAGTGTCTATCACAGAAACTCTTCTTAGAATAGTGTCTACCACAGATACTCCTCTTAGAAAAGTGTCTCTTACAGATAGTCTGCTATAAAAGAGTGACTCCCAGAGACATATTTCAATAGAAATGTGTCTCTCACAGTCACTTTCAATAGAAAAGTGTCTCTCACAGACACTATCTCTCTCAGACACTTTTATATAGACAGACACTTTACTATTGAAAAGAATCTCTCACAGACACTTTTCTATAGCAGCTGTCTCTCACAGACACTTTTCTATAGCAGACTGTCTCTCACAGACACATTTCTATAGAAAAATGTTTCTCACAGGCACTTTTTTATAGAAGAATATCTCTCAGATACTTATCTACAGAAAATAGTCTTTCACAGACTGTTATCTAGACTCTTATCTTCGGGGACACTTATCTGTAAAATAATGTCCTTCACAGACACTTATCTATAGAACAGTTTCTTTCACACATACCTATAAAATAGTGCAATTCACGGATACCTTTCTCTAGAAAATTCTCTTATACAGAGAATTGGCTATAATAATGTGCATTTTGCAAACATTTTTATTGAATCGAGTCGTTTCAATAAAGATGTTTACTTAGCTCTTTAAAAAATATCCTCATTCAAATCAGCATTCATTACTCTAATCAATTTAATTAACTATTTTAATCGCTATTAAATGAAATTTGCTGTTTTTTTTTTTTTGTTTTGCCCAACAATTATATGCCAAATTATTTCGCACTATTCCATTTCATTTAAAACCATTACAATTTAATACTGTTTTTAAACTCAATTTTCCACTAAATAAATTGTTATAAATACTTTCGGAAATCACCCCTATGACCCCAGCAAGAAAGTGAGCTCAAAAACTGTTCACCTGTATGTAAATGTTTTGCCACTTGTTTTCAACTAAAGGCTAAAAACTATGAACTTTGTGTTCAACCTTGTTGTGGTGTTTTCATATGTTTTTCCCCATATTTTTATGTTTTATTTTTTTTTTGTTGCTCTCTCTCTAAATACAACATACATACATATTTTAAGCCTTTGAGCATAACATATGTGGAAAAAAATTATTATATTACACTTTTTTGTTTTTTTGTATATTCTAAACAAATTGTTAACAAATCAGGCGTTAGATAGTTTTTCATCATGTGTTCTCACATTCACTTTGTTGTACTAAAACTATGGACAAAATTGTCATTGTATAATAAAAAATATAAAAATTTTCAAATCCAATATTGAATATAGCAAAGTATTCTCTATGAGTTTATGGAGAACGAAAAAAAAAATATTTAGTTAACACTCAAACAGCTTTTAGATTGTTGAGCAATATTTAGTTTTTTTTTTTTATTTTTTTTTTTTTTGTTTAGTCGACCACAAATACATCCGGTTCATTCATTTCCGCAGGATTTACAAAATGGTTGATGATATGTGTAAGAGTATGTGTGTTTGTGTATAGAAAAAAAACATATAGACCAAAAAATTTGTTTTTTGTTTGAACATAATACTTTATAATATAGTTAACCATATTGCCGTGTGCTGTAGTTATTCGAAGGCACTTCGAAAAGTATTTTAAAAGAAATGATATTTCAAAATTTAAATATAGAAATGTCTTTCACAGACTCTATCCTCTAGAATTGTTTCTTTCACAGAAACTTTTCTATGAAAATGTCTCTTTTTCAGACATATTTTCATAGAAATATCTCTTTTCCAGACACTTTTATATAGAAATGCTTCTTTCAAAGACATCTATCTATAGAAATGTTACTTGAAATTTTTTTTACTTTTCTACATAAATGTCTCTTTCACAGACACTTTCTAAGAAATATGTTGTTGAAATATCTCTTTTAATGAAACCTTCTATAGAAATTCATCTTAAGCAGTCTGTTTTCTATTGAAATCTGTCACTGACAGCCTTTTTTCTACAAAAATGTGGCTTCGGTAGACTGTTTTCTTTCCAAATTTGTTTTTGGCAGGCTGTTTTCCATTGAAATATATGTAGTAATTATTGTTACTACTCGTCAATAAAACACATCACTTAAAATCAAAATAATAAAGAATTCATTTATTCATTTCTTAAAACTTATATTTATAACTTAAGTCAACTTCATTCGTCGGCTTCTGTGTAACAACTCAACTTTGTCAAACGTCCAATCGTCCACAACACCTGATCGTCCGTTCTCACAATCTCACTCAACCCAAAACCACTCAACCATTAGCTCACTTACTTGCACGCCTGGCTGACTTTCTTAACCCCTGTACGACCGATCCTACATTCGGCCCTCCTGACGCAGCATTCGACCCGAATGAGGTGCTCCAAGGCTTCATATACTCTACGACCGTGGTACATCTCCTGGAACCTTCAAACTCTCCAACTTTCTCAACTTCATATCGGCCATGATTCAGCTTCTTAATGATCTTATAGGGTCCTAAAAATTTGGGTTTCAATTTCAATCCGGTCCCGTACTGTGTCCGCTTAATGGCGACTAACTCGTTCAAATCATATTCTCTCCCAGGTACACGATTCTTATCAAAAGAATGTTTGTTCTCCTGCTGGATCTTCAGGATCCTCTCCCGCGCTCTATCTCGTAGGGTATCTCTCTCTTGGTGGAGTTCGTTGACCGCTACTTCTTCCAATAACTCACCCATGTCTGCATCATACTTGGTCCTCATCTTAAGACCTGTCATCACTTCAAAAGGTGTACTTCCGGTACTTCTCGTGGGCGTATTATTTATCATCCTTTGCACCTTATCAACATGTCGATACCAATTCTGTGAATTCCCAAGACATAACTTCGTCAACATGGGGACGACAATTCGGTGTATCCTTTCCACCTGTCCATTACCCCTTGGTACCCCTGTCGCAATCAGCAAATGCTGTATACCTTCTTCCGCGCAATAGCCACTAAATTCATTGGACGTGAAAGCCGTACCTCTATCGGTTATCACTCGCATTGGATTTCCAAATACTGCTGCCTGCTTACGCATACGATCCACTACTTCGCTCGTACCTGTACTCTTTGTAGGATAAAGCCATACAAATTTCGAGAATGCATCCACGATGACCAAAATATGATTGTACTGCTTCTTAGTATTCTCCATAGGACCAACGTGGTCCAAATGATAAGTCATCAATGGTTTGTCCGCTTTATCAATTGGATTTAGTAATCCCTCCTTTCTACCAGACTTTGATTCAGCCATAATGCACTCAATGCAATTTTTAACCACACCTTCAGCTTTCGAATTCAACTTAGGGACATAAAATGTCTTTTCAACCAGATCTGCAGTCTTCTTCGCGGCAAAATGTCCTTGTCGATGAGCCATCTCTATAACTTCACGCTCCATACTTGATGGAATAACAACAAGCTCCTTGGCTGGATCCTTGTGGACTATACCATATTTCAAGTAGAAATCCTCATAGTTCTGCGTCTCCAAAATCTTGCTGATCGCCCTGATCCAGTCATCATTCAATTGTGCCTCTCTTATCCTATGGCGTAATGAATCCTCCATCATCAAACATGAAACTCTACTTAAGGCATCCACGTGCCGCATCTTTGAGCCTGATCGGTGCTCAATAACATAGTCGAAATCTTGAAGGAAGAGAGCCCATCTTGATACCCTCAATGGTACGTCCTGTTTCTTCATCGTCATTGCAAATGCATTGCAATCTGTGATGATCTTCACCCTCATTCCCATCACATATACTCGCCACTTCTTCAAAGCCTCAATGATGGCTAATACCTCCAACTCATATGAGTGGTATTTTTCCTCAGCCGGTGTAGTTTTCCGACTCATATATTGGATAGGATGTAATTGGAGATCCTCTGAGTCCCTTTGTAAAAGCACAGCACCATAGCCATATTTACTGGCATCAGCATGTATTTCCGTTTCAGCACTGGGATTAAACAATCTTAACACGGTAGCTCCAACTAATGCCGCCTTCAGCTGCTTAAAAGCCAAAACTTCTTCATCGTTCATCTTAAAAACCGCATCCTTCTTCAATAAATCTGACAGTGGCTTCGCCATTAATGCATAACTTGGAATGAAACGTCGGAAATAAGATGTCAAGCCCAAAAATCGTTGTACCGCCTTTCGATCCTTTGGAACTGGAAATTTGTCAACTGCTACTGTCTTCTCTTCTGATGGTAAAATAGTAGAATTCTCCAATATGTAGCCCAGGAATGTTATCCTTCTCTTCAGAAATTGACACTTGCTCCATTTTATTCTAAGTCCGTTTGATTCCGCAACTTTCAAAACCTTCCTCAATTTCTCTACACCTTCCTTCTCATCATTGGATGGTATCACCATATCGTCCATATACACCACTATAGTACCGTCCATTATCAGCTCATGGAATATTGCCGAAATATAACGACAAAACACTGCCGGCGAATTTGATATTCCGAATGGTACATACAAAAATTCAAATTGTCCACTATGTGTCACGAACGACGTATATCGCTGGCTATCCTCTTCAATCGGCACATGAAAGAAACCATTCTGCAAATCCAAAGTCGTATAAACCTTCGCCTCTTGTAGTCGCTGTAGCACATCATCAATCACTGCCATTGGAAAATGGTCACGCACAATCTTCTCATTCAAACGTCGGTAATCACAACACAATCTTTTAGTGCCGTCCTTCTTGGCCACTAAAACTACGGGCGATGAATACTCCGAACAACTAGGCTTCACGATACCCTCCTTCAGCCATTCCGCGACTTGTTGGTCGACGGTCTGCTGATCTGCATACGAGATCCTTCGTGGGTTGTGACAAACTGGAATTTCATCCTTAAGTAATATCCTCATCTTTACCGGGAACGTAGTTGGTTTAGTCGGGTTATAATCATCTATCATCTTCAAAATCTCTTCTCTAGCATCACTCTTCAAATGGGTTACATCAAATTCATAGGGTTGTGTTACAACACAAATCTTACTAAATTCACGAACGACTTCCTCGTACTCCAAAACATCAGCATCCTTCATCTCCACTACATCTGATTCCAATTCAGGTTTCGAAGACTTTAGTGAGAACTTCGCTCCATCCGCATTAATCAAAATATCAACATAATCAAGGACATCATTCCCCAATATCGCCGGATATAAAATATCTCGTTCACGTGCAACATGGAATCTCACTGGTACCGATACACCATCCAAATCAACATCAGTCTCGAAAGCACCAATCGTCTCTATCTCCCTCTCACCTATTCCCAACATCTTTCGTCGTTCAGCACTCACACTCACATCTTGCATCATCATTAGGGAATCGTATCTCACACAACTAATGTCACTACCGGTGTCCACTAAAGCTGATATATTCGCCCCAAGTACCGTAACATCCTTAAATATCCTGTTGGGTCGCGAAAATACAACCTCACGCGATTCAGCACTCTTGGGTGACGACAACGTATGTAGACTGCCACTAGGTTTTCCTCCCCTAGCTTCAACCACTGACTTCTCCGCCTTCTTACAGTTAAAGGATTTATGGCCCATCTCATTACACTTAAAACATCTCGGTTGCTTCTCGGTGCAATCCTTAACTACATGACCCTTTTCTCCGCAATTGTAACAGCGTTGGACTTTATCATCTTGCTTCTTCACATCAACTGGATTCTCCTCATTCTTCTGTCGCGATCTGTTAAAATTCGATGTTTGAGCCGGTTTGATTACCTTTTCGTACACTTTCAACTTCGATTTCAAATCCTCGATGTTCAATGCTTGATATAGAACCGTCTTGTTCGCCTTACTATCGGGTATCCCCTCGATAAAGTACTCCATAATACTGTCCTCATCAAGCGCTATTGGAGAACCAATTTCCATAAGACAATACAGATACTCTCTAAAACTTTCACTTGGTCGCTTCCTTCGATTCTTCAGCTTACGGTGGACTTCTATGGCTGAGAGTCTTACACCGAACTCCTTTTGCAATGCAATTTTCAACGATGACCAATCTCGAACACCTGACTGGCTTCGGCAAAATATTTTTGCTGCTCCCGAAAGTAATTGCCTCGCGTAGATATATTTCTGCAAATCATTCCAACCTACGGTAAAAGCGCATTCCTCAAAATCATTTAGCCACTGGTCAATTTCGGGTTGCCCCTCGCCTGAGAATTTCGATAACGTTTCCTCAATATCCCTCAATGTGAATGTTGAAGGTCCATGACGTTCTGCATCCACTGGTCGTCGAATAACCGATGCCGCTTCGTCGTACTCTGAGTTATCTCCATCAGCCAGACGCCCAAACCCGTAATGCCTAATCACCCGCTCCTGTAAAACAGTCTTTGATCCGTCCGTGTCCAAACCTAATTCACCACACTTACCCCTTAACTCATCAACAGTCAGTCCCAAAATCTCCGATAATTCCATGTCGTCTCAAAAGTCAAATATTACAATATTATGAAAATTCAATAAAATCAAATTAATTAAAATATTATAAAAATAAAATATTATCAATACTCTTAGTATAACAATACACCAATATTCATCAACATCAATAAAATTACATCAAAATTCAAAATTCAATCATTAATTTACGTATCAAAGTTAAATCACATAATTAGGTTCACCCTAATACATCATACATCAGTAGTAAACAATTTAGCATGCATGCATTGATTTGCAAGCTTTTTTTCATTTACTTTATATCAACAAAAAACTCAAACTTCAATATTTACGTTAAATTCAAAATTCAACTCTCTTCAATAATCATTAATACTCAATACCTCTCATGAGCATACAAGAATATTCTCCTCACATTCGTTAAACACTCAACGTTCAACATTTACTTCTTTCAAAACATCAATAAACTTCTATACTTCTTTAACATCTTAACATCATTAACATCTTAACATCATTAACATCTTTAACATCTTTAACATCATTAACATCTTTGACATCTTAACATCTTTAACATCTTTAACATCTTAACATCATTAACATCTTAACATCTTTAGCATCTTAAACATCATTAACATCTTTAATACTTCATTAATACTTCACCGCATAAATCTCACTAATAATGCAGCAACTTCAATTCAGAACTGTAGCTCCGCCCAGCTTCTCTTCTCTGTGGCAATATGGTATGTTGAAATGTTGTTCAAATGACCAGCTCACTCACATCAATACATCTTCATCTTCATGGCAACATCAATTCAAAACAATTTATTAATGCAGCTTACTCACATCACTAAGCTATACACGCACATCAAATTGTCTTCTGCACACACTCATAAAATTCGTCTCTCTCGTATACAAAAACTATTGTTTTCACTCAAAGTTCTTGTGCACTCTTCATACACATTGGTTGTGTTTTATTTAACTCACTGTTCACTCTTTAGTTTATATGTGTGTTCATCAACATCAGTGTTTTTTTTTTTCTTTCTTCTTTTACAAAGTGTTTTTGCACATTTTTTATTTCTTGTGTGTTTTTTTCTTCATACACTAAAAATTCCACACATTTTTTCTCCAAACGTCTTATGTGCCTCACAATGTTGTTGTTGTAATCGTCTGTTCTTAGCAACACATCAAGATCACTTGTTAACTTTTGTAACGTCTTTTCTTTTACGTAGCAACAATTGGGGTTGTTTCTATTTCTTTTAATTCTTTAAACACAAACACACATAGTTCATTTAATACACAGTAACATCAGTTTTTTCTTTTCACTCTTGATTTTTCATAAAATAAAGCTTCTTTTTCACACACATTTCTTTACTTTAGCACTTCTGTTTTCTTCTTTTGGCTCGTTTCTTCTTAGTTAGTCCATCCCGGACGTGCCCACAATTGTAGTAATTATTGTTACTACTCGTCAATAAAACACATCACTTAAAATCAAAATAATAAAGAATTCATTTATTCATTTCTTAAAACTTATATTTATAACTTAAGTCAACTTCATTCGTCGGCTTCTGTGTAACAACTCAACTTTGTCAAACGTCCAATCGTCCACAACACCTGATCGTCCGTTCTCACAATCTCACTCAACCCAAAACCACTCAACCATTAGCTCACTTACTTGCACGCCTGGCTGACTTTCTTAACCCCTGTACGACCGATCCTACATATATTTTTCGCACACTATTTTCTATCGAAATGTTTCTTTGACAGATTGTTTTCTATAGAAATGTGCTGCGGTGCCAACAAAACGCCACATTTTCAATTTGAAAAAAATGCCGCTAAAGATTTCCGATTGCTCACCGAAACTTATGGTAAGGGTGTTCCATCGGGATCAACGTGCGAAAGATGATTTCTGCCACGGAAGTGAAATATCGCCCAGGCCAGCCAAAAAGACTTTAAAGACCAAGAATTGGAGATATTACTCCATGAAGATTGTTGTAAAACTCAACAAGAGCTTGCGAAATGATTGAGAGGTCCTCAGTCATCAATTTCAAAATGTTTGCAAGCAGTAGGATTCGTCTAAAAGCAGAGAAATTGGGTATCATACGAATTGAAGCTTAATGACCCTGAAAGACGACTTTGTACAGGTGGCGCAAAAGTAATCCTTCTATCAGAAAATGCTATAAATTTTGCCGATTATTGGTCAAATAAATCGAGCCATAACCGCCAAAAAGACGTAAGCGCCAAAAACCAAATTTTACAGGGGAAGGTTTTTTTTAAATATCTTTTGTTCAAGTCTAAATATTACCTTAAAATTGAGTATGTATGCACTGTTACTTCTTAGCTATACATTGCATTTAGTTTATTTCACATATTTCCAAGATAACGGGTATTTATGTCGCTTACGTCTTTTTCGCTGTCATGATGTCTAGCCAATATTTTATGTTAAGGCGGTTACGTCCTTATGATTTTATTAAAAAACAACTTTATGTTATAATTTTTTATATTTTGTTGAAATTCTTTTCGTGTACAAAAATTAAAATTAACGTTTTTAACATTAAATTCATTGGTTAAATTCATATAAGTAGTAGAAAATGAATGCTGATTAATTCTAAATTACATAAATATAAATAATGTTTATCCTGTAAGGGTTCAATGGTTTTAAAAAGAATAAACTTTAAAGTAAATACTAAATGTCTTCTTGATCTGTTTCAGGTAGTGAATCTTTAATAGATTTGTCGTATTTTAAATTTAAAAATTCGTTGTGAAATCTTGCAGGTATAATGTTTTTATCACAAAGTGTTTTTAAATCTTAGTATTTGTTTGAGGAAATGTTTAATAAACTATCGTATAAACGCAGAGGTCCATTGGATATTAAAGCAGTATTACGTCTTGTACGTCCAATTGAGTTGAGATTATATTCTTTAATTTCGGAATCATCAGAATATCCATACTTAAGTTTTATGATTTTGACATTTTTTAGTTGCACACGGATTCGGCTGAACACTAGTATCATGTTGTTTCTTATTTTGTAATCTCTTTGGTAACATTCTTGGCTTTTTGTAACCCCTTTTACCCACACATGTCTCTTCTTCAATCTCATTCTCAGATTCTGTAGGTACTGAATCTGAAGATTCCGAAGCAAAACATGTTTGTGAAAATTGTTTTTGCTTAGAAGAATGATTAGAATCAGTATCGCTATATGGAACAAGACCATTTTTGGTTGAAAACTGAAAAAAAGTTTTACAACGCCAAAAAATAATAATTTATCGATATATACATATGTACACATATATATTAATATCAAACAATGCACTTACCACTTGTTGCCACAACTCCATATTGCACAAACACTGGTAAAAATACAAATATTAATTCATTTGTTGAAACGAATAAAAATACAAATTTTAATTAGTTTTTAATTTTAAGACGTAAGCGCCACTTCGTTGTCACAAAATATGTATAAATTGTACATACGTCTAAATTGTTTTTGCTGTAAAATCGTAACGGTACATTATACAGCGATGGTTTTTTGTGAGATGATGCGAATGATCGAGTACTATCGATCTTTATCAAAAAACGAAAATCGATAATCATGGCGCCTACGTCTTTTTGGCGGTTATGGCTCGAAATAGTCAGCAATATTCTGCGTTTTGGAGCAATGTAGCGTTACATTGTTTATTAACGTGTATTTCGCATGTGTTTACTACACAAATGTCAAAACAGAACTGACATTAGGGGCCTCGGAAAATTTATAGCATTTTCTGATAGGAGGATTACTTTTGCGCCACCTGTACAAAGTCTGTAAATTGTTTAATGTAAATGGTACAATATATGTATTTTTGGTTTTTTTCTAGCGTTTTGTATTAAAAATTTAATTCTCATTTTCATAAAATATGGACTTAGCAGGTTTGCACACTAAGTTATCTATATATGTTAGTATCCACCTAACCAAAGCATTTGAAAATTGTATCACCATCGAACTTTATGTGAACGTTGCTCTTGCAGACATTCGTGAATGACTAAGTAAAGGTTCTTCCAACAGGGACTTTCGAACTTTGACAGTTGATGGTTCCCACATTATTGAAGCTGCATATGTCGAGTTAACTGTCATTTATTCAGTTAATTTTGCCAAATCACCATGACGGATATAGCATTTGTCAATACGTGCCAATGCTAACATTGTTTTATCACCATGGATGTTCTGTTTGGATAACATTCCGCCCGCTTCGCCCATTTTACGGAGAGGCCCATTTTTGTATGAATGAGTAAGTCAACAAACAAAATTGTCGAACTCCGGACGATACCTATCCACCTGAGATCGAAGAGCGTGTAATGCATCCCGAAATTGTCACTATTTTGTAGGGATTTTGGGCTGACGGTGTCATACTTATCTCGATGATTACTAACATCTTTTGGCCTGAATTGCATGATGGGGACTCCAATGATATGTGGTTTCAACAGGACTGCTCTACGTGCCACACAGCTCATACTACATTGGATATTCTTCAGGAGCGATTTGAGGGCATGGTCATCTCAAGTGGAGGTGAGGAGAACTGGCTACTGAGATCGTGCGATTTAACCCAGTTAGACTTTTTCTAATGGGGTTTTCTAGAGTCGCGACCCTCAAAGACATTCGGATGAGAGCCCGTTGTTATATTTTATGCATCGTTAGATCTTTGAAACGAATAAAAAATTTCGATTTTATCTCACACACTGTTTGTTTAATTAAAATATAAATATAGGAAGCGCTTAAAGACCCTTTATGGTAAACGATGTTCAGCTGTCGCTAAGTTTGTGATAGCAAATGATTTATTTCCGGAGGTTGGATAACTATATTATTAATGAATCTCACATACTCTTCGTTTTGTTTAAATTTATAGATAAGAAGCGCTTACTGAAAGACCTTTTGTAGCAAACGATGCGAAAATATATTCACATGTCGCTAAGTTTGTGGTAGCAAAAGCTTCGTTCCGGAAGGTTCGAGAACGATATTAGTAATATCGATCGAGATTTATTTACTATTACAAAGCTTGGTAATTTTATAAATTGTGTACAATTTCTACAATTTACCTTTCGAAAAACGATAAAGAATTATTCGGTATTGTGAACATTTATATTTTTCAAGATTCGAGAATTTTTTTTTTTTTTTGTGAATAATTTTTCGATTGTTTAGGTAAATGGGTCTGGGTGCATTTTTTGTGTGTTTGTAAAGAGTTTAAGTACCAAATGTATTTACAGGTGTTTCTCTTTTTTGTGTATACATATGTATTTAGTTTTACTTACACAAATTCCTGCATAGTGTGTGTTTTTTCCTTTTCTGTATTTCTCCCCTCTACAATATTTTTACGGAGTTTTTTTTTTGTTAGTTGTGTCGTTTTACTTTTAATGATGTTGTTGTAATTGAATCACGTTTTGTATTAAATAAACTTTTCAAATTATCACAAAAACGGAAACTGACTATTCACATATTACAATATTACAACTACAATAATAACTAAAGGTAGTATTGGTAAAAATAAAAAATCAAGAACACATACGAGGGTATTTCAAGAACAAAATTTGAGAGGAAATAATAGAAAAAAAAGCAAAAGTTTTGAAAGGTCAAGGATATTTGTATCAAAAGGAATCACTTTTATTTAGATTTTTAATGTTTTAAAGAAAAGAAAGGAATGCTAATTTCTTATCCACCTTCCTGTAATTAAAGTAAACTTTAACAATACTAATATTTATTTGTTTATTTAACAATAACGTTAACTGGTATTTTCCGTTTATTTAGCAAATAACTAAATGTTCTCGTAAAGCACACAATTTATTATAAACAAATTGCTCAAAGCACAATTTGTTTATTTACTTTTAACATATTTTATTATTAAGATTATGTTGCAAACAACAAAAATATTTACATTTATTAAAGAATTTCAAGCAGCAGTTTTCTATAGAAAACTGAACGAAGATGAGATCTTCGCAAAGTTTTCTATAGAAAACTCAACGAAGATGAGATCTTCGCAAAGTTTTCTATAGAAAACTCAACGAAGATGAGATCTTCGCAAAGTTTTCTATAGAAAACTCAACGAAGATGGGATCTTCGCAAAGTTTTCTATAGAAAACTGAACGAAGATGAGATCTTCGCAAAGTTTTCTATAGAAAATTCAACGAAGATCAAATCTTGACAATGTTTTCT
The DNA here is from genome assembly GCA_942486065.2 of Calliphora vomitoria. Taxonomy (NCBI): domain Eukaryota; kingdom Metazoa; phylum Arthropoda; class Insecta; order Diptera; family Calliphoridae; genus Calliphora; species Calliphora vomitoria. The sequence goes on from OW818033.2 coordinate 11,918,423, forward strand.
ATAGAAAACTGAACGAAAATGAGATCTTAAATACTCTTCTGCTACGCCTATGTGAAATTTCATGTCCATCACATCAGATATATTGCCAATATGTTTTGATTCTGCCCCACTGTGCTATACAAAACAAGCAAATTTAACATATTTCATATGAAAAGAATACTCTTCTTTTCCTGATTAAGTCACAAATTCCACAAAAAGTACCTTTTCCATTTACTTATTTACTGATAAATTAAAAATTATTGATTACGCTAATGAGACCTTAATGTAAAACGACAGCCACAGCCATAAAATGACAATACTTGCAAGTAACTTACAAAGTCATTAAAAATCTCAGAACAAAAAAATATCTTCTCATTTTAAGTTGCTACAAGAAGCATTAAAAGCTATAAAGAGATATAGTATTTGCTACTTATATACATATATCCTTGCAACAAATAACCATTTTTTTTCTTCCACTTAATTGTATTTAAAATAACATTTACCACTATTATTTATTCTCTTTTGTTATTGTTCTTTTTTTCTCAATTTCTTTAACAACAAACATGAAACATGTTTGAGAATACAAGCGAAAAGAAATGAGAAAAAATTGCAGCAGGCAAAAAAAAAAAGAAGGAATTACCCCAAAATGCACTTTGCAATGTTAAAAGGAAACGGAAACAAAAAGACATTTGCATACTTTGTACACATTATTGTTAAATTTTTTTTTTTTTAGCATTTCTTGTTTATTTGTGGCTGTTTGTTTTCTCCTTATGTTGCTTTTTAAAACTTTTCTTAAAAGTATAAATTTTTTAACGACTTTATAGGGAAATGTTACAAAAAAAAAAAATCAACCATTGTCTTCAGCTGAAATATTTTTTCGTGTTTATTGTGGCCCGCTTTTTATCGTAAACAAGAAACAAATATTTTTTTTAAACAACATTAAGAGCTTAGTGGAAATATTTCGTGCAATGTGTAAAACCAAAACAAATACCAAAAGCAATGTTATCATTTCAAAAGAAATAGAAAAAGGCGAAAAGGAAATGTACACTAAATAACAGTCGTGACAAGAAACAAGTTAATGGTCAAAATATTTGTAATTTAGTTTAAATTATTATTTACATTTTATTAAAAAAGAAAATTTAAATTTATATTTTTAACACATATAACAAATAGCTCATATTATTTCAAAGTTTCCTTACACCTAGCCTTAAAGCAAAGTTTAGTTACTGGGCTTCAATAAAAAAATCATTGTCTTCCTACACGCAGAAAAAAAATATAGTTGTACATTGTTACTGTAACCATTTCAAATTTGTGCATGGTTACTGTAACAATTTCAAAATTTTTAACAATATTATAGTCACAGTAACTATATATATGATTGTGGTAACAATAATATGGTTAATTTACGATTCACATGAATATTTCAACCATATATATGGTTACAGTAACCATGTATATGTTTGTGACAACCATTTATATGATGAATAATTTTATCATAATATGTTGTTCTCAGATTATGATATGAGAGCATCATAATATGGTAAGTCCTTCATCATATAAATGGTTGTCACAAACATATACATGGTTACTGTAACCATATATATGGTTGAAATATTCATGTGAATCGTAAATTAACCATATTATTGTTACCACAATCATATATATAGTTACTGTGACTATAATATTGTTAAAAATTTTGAAATTGTTACAGTAACCATGCACAAATTTGAAATGGTTACAGTAACAATGTACAACTATATTTTTTTTCTGCGTGTATTGTTGGCAAATAGTTTAAACAGGTGTATCCGGTATTACGTAGTTGCGCAACAGCAACACACACACACAAACGAAGCCATATTAAGTATGATAATGATTGCTAAACCGGAAATTGCAAACACTTTAAAAGCCATAAATCCCTTGTAAATGTGTGATAAACTCAGAATATTGAACTTTAAGTTGGCAAGGGAAATATGTTAAAACAAAATTATAGCAGATTTTGCAAATTACTTAAAACTAAATATGAAAGGAAAGTACTGTCTATAGTCTCGTATGTAGACTCATCTACAGTATCATCTACAGTCTTATTTATAGTAACGAGTAGAGTCTCGACTATGATGTAGTCTATAGTCTTGCCCATAGTCTCGTCTATAGTCTCGTTTATAGTCTCGTCTATTGTATCGTTTATAGTCTCGTCCATTGTCTCATCTTTTGACTCATTTATAGTATCGTCTATAGTCTTGTATAAAGTCTCGTCTATAGTCTCGTCTATAGTCTCGTCTATAAACTCGTCTATAACCTCGTCTATAGTCTCGTCTTTACTATAGACGAGGTTATAAACGAGACTATAGAAGAGACTGCTGACGATACTATAGACGAGACTACAGACGATACAATAAACGTGTTTGTAGGCAAGACTATATACGAGTTTATAGTCTCGTCTATAGTCCCCTCTATAGTCTCGTCTATAGTCTCGTATAGTCTCGTCTATAGTCTCGTATAGTCTCGTCTATAGTCTCGTATAGTCTCTTCTATAGTCTCGTCTATAGTCCCCTCTATAGTGTCGTCTATAGTCTCGTCTATAAGCTCGTCTATAGTCTCGTCTTTAGTCTCGTCTACAGTCTCGTCTATAGTCTCGTCTATAAACTCGTCTATAGTCTCGTCTATAAACTCGTCTAAAGTCTCGTCTATAGTCTCGTCTATAGTCTCGTCTACAGTCTCGTCTATAGTCTCGTCTATAAACTCGTCTATAGTCTCGTCTATAAACTCGTCTATAGTCTCGTCTATAAACTCGTCTATAGTCTCGTCTATAATGTCGTCTATAGCCTCGTCTATAGTCTCGTCTATAAACTCGTATATAGTCTTGCCTACAAACTCTTTTATTGTATCGTCTGTAGTCTCGTCTATAGTATCGTCAACAGTCTCTTCTATAGTCTCGTCTATAGTTTCGTCTATAAACTCGTCTATAGTCTCGTCTATAGTCTCGTCTACAGTCTCGTCTATAAACTCGTCTATAGTCTCGTCTATAAACTCGTCTATAGTCTCGTCTATAAACTCGTCTATAGTCTCGTCTATAAACTCGTCTATAGTCTCGTCTATAAACTCGTCTATAGTCTCGTCTATAGTCTCGTCTATAGTCTCGTCTATAGTCTCGTCTATAGTATCGTCTATAGTCTCGTCTATAGTCTCGTATATAGTCTTGCCTACAAACTCTTTTATTGTATCGTCTTTAGTCTCGTCTATAGTATCGTCAAGAGTCTCTTCTATAGTCTCGTCTATAGTCTCGTCTATAAACTCGTCTATAACCTCGTCTATAGTCTCGTCTATAGTCTCGTCTATACACTCGTCTATAATCTCGTCTATACACTCGTCTATAAACTCTTCTATACACTCGTCTATAAACTCGTCTATACACTCGTCTATAAACTCGTCTATACACTCGTCTATAAACTCGTCTATAACCTCGTCTATAGTCTCGTCTATAAACTCGTCTATAGTCTCGTCTATAAACTCGTCTATAGTCTCGTCTATAATCTCGTCTATACACTCGTCTATAAACTCTTCTATACACTCGTCTATAAACTCGTCTATACACTCGTCTATAAACTCGTCTATACACTCGTCTATAAACTCGTCTATAACCTCGTCTATAGTCTCGTCTATAAACTCGTCTATAGTCTCGTCTATAAACTCGTCTATAGTCTCGTCTATAAACTCGTCTATAGTCTCGTCTATAAACTCGTCTATAGTCTTGTCTATAAACTCGTCTATAGTTTCGTCTATAAACTCGTCTATAGTCTCGTCTATAAACTCGTCTATAGTCTCGTCCATAGTCTCGTCTATAGTCTCGTCTATAGTCTCGTCTATAGTCTCGTCTATAGTCTCGTCTATAGTCTCGTCTATAGTCTCGTCTATACTCCCTTCCATAGTCTCGTCTATAGTCTCGTCTATAGTCTCGTCTATAGTCTCGTCTATAGTCTCGTATATAGTCTCGTCTATAGACTCGTCTATAGTGTCGTCTATAGTGTCGTCTATAGTCTCGTTTATAGTCTCGTCTATAGTCTCGTCTATAATCTCGTCTATAGCCTCGTCTTCACTCACGTCTTATAGTCTCGACTTCAATCGAGTCTATTGTCCCGATTATAATCTAGTTTATAGTCCTGTCTATAGTTTCATCTATAGTTTTATCTATAGTTTTCTATTCTGAACCGAGTAAATACTTTTCTATTAAATCTTATTTAATATTTCATTCAAAATACATGTTTTCAATTTATTTCCCCCACAATTTATTAAATATGTTGCAACTAAAAATTTCTAAAAAATATATATATCATTTACATTGCAACATTTGGATACACTTCACTAACCTTATTTTAGCTAAGTAATTTGATCAATTGTAACAAAATGAAAAGTAGTGGAAAAAAATTATTAAACTTTTCCTATTTTCAATGGTTTAATATAAACTTTTAATTGATTTAGTTCAATGTTTATGGGTTCGCTGAATAATTTAATAAAACAATAGCAAAATATTTTGCTACTAAACATTGGTAGTATGATACTTGATCAAAATGTGTTGTTCAATAACAAGAAATACATACATTTGTTTTCAGTTATGAAAGTTGGTTGATGAAATCCAAAGCAGAGGGAAAACCGTACCCTTTTAAAATAAAATAGAAGAATACAAAAGTTTTATATTATGACATCAATATTTATAAAAACAATGCATATAATGCTTATATGTAAGTATGCAAATATATTTACTTATATATATTTATTTGTTAAAAAGGGGGGGTAAATGAATGTGCTTGTAGTTGCTACAACAGCAGCTTAAAATATAATTCCAGTGACACGAGTTGGAAAATTCTTTTCGCACGTGATTTGCATTTGGTTGAAATCCCCACACAACCTCTGATAAAAATATGCATTTTTGATAAACGAAAAAACCCTAAAAATATGACAACCAAATAATCTGTTGCCAATGACTTTTGGCGACATGGTGTTGTTGATGCCGATGTTGTTGATACCCACCCGCTGCTGATTTGTTGTCAACTCATTGTCGTTCAATTATGTGTAAAATATGGATGAAATAAATGTTATGGAAACTGATTAAGAAAATATATTTTTTAAAGTTACTTGAAATAAACAGTGAGGAGATAATAGTGGGTTGTGTATAGTTATTTGATTTAAATTTATGATATTTTTATATTTGTTTATTCATTAGTATTTTTATTAATTAGTTGAAAAATATTGGAATTCATTATTAGATTTTATTTTAATTAGCTTTTTAAAAGTCGAAATAAGTGAAAATGGAAATTAAATATGAATTTTTAATATATTTAGCAGAAATAATTAAGGGTATTCATTTCAAAAAAATGGAAAATTACACTCTGATTTTTTAACACTTGGTTATAATTCGTGTTTGTTGTGTAAAATTGTTAAAAATCAGAATGTAATTTTCCATTTTTTTGAAATGAATACCCTCATTATTTAAAAAAAAAAACACAGAAAAAAATTTCCAAAAAATAAAAAGTTTTTCAAGCAGAAATTGTTTATCTAAAATTGTTGCCTAAAAGCTTTCAAGCAAAAATAACCATTTTTTAGTTAATAGCGAATTTGTTATTTTATTTAAAAAGGGTTATAGTTTATTTAGAAAGGGTTTTTGCTTTTAAAAATTGCTTTCTAAAAAAAACCCTTTTTTTATTAATTACATTTATAACAAAAAATACATGCAAACAATATTTTTCACTAAAACAGTTTTGTTCCATGAAAAAAATTGTCCAACTAATTTTTTTCACTAATGTTTAGCTGAAATATTTATTATATTGGAAAATTGGAATTGAATTTGTTTGCTCAGCAATAAACAAAAGTTTCGAATAAATGAATAGAAAAGAAACAACAAATGGAATTAAGAAATGTAATTTATTGATTATTATTCTGGAGGAGAAGTTCTTATCAGTATGAAGTTTTGATTACGATAGGTTATGTTTTAACGGAAACAAGTAGCTGATCCATTTTATTATTTGACAGTTTCTTATGTATAAAACTACGTCTTATACTAAAGACTACGTCTTATACTAAAGACTACGTCTTATACTAAAGACTTCGTCTTATACTAAAGACTACCTCTTATCCTAAAGACTACGTCTTATACTAAAGACTACGTCTTATACTAAATACTACGTCCTATACTAAAGACTACGTCTTATACTAAAAACTACGTCTTATATTAAAGACTACGTCTTATACTATAGAACACGTCTTATACTAAAAACTACATCTTATACTAAAAACTACGTCTTATACTAAAGACTACGTCTTATACTAAAGACTACGTCTTATACTAAAGACTACGTCTTATACTGAAGATTTCGTTTTATACTAAAGACTACCTCTTATCCTAAAGACTACGTCTTATACTAAAGACTACGTCTTATACCAATGACTACGTCTTATACAAAATACTACGTCTTATCCTAAAGACTACGTCTTATACTAAGGACTACGTTTTATACTAAAGACTACGTCTTATACTAAAAACTACGTCTTATATTAAAGACTACGTTTTATACTATAGAACACGTCTTATACTAAAAACTACGTCTTATACTAAAAACTATGTCTTATACTAAACACTACGTCTTATACTAAAGACTACGTCTTATACTAAAGACTACGTCTTATACTAAAGACTACGTCTTATACTAAAGACTACGTCTTATACTAAAGACTACGTCTTATACTAAAGACTACGTCTTATACTAAAGACTACGTCTTATACTGAAGACTTCGTCTTATACTAAAGACTAACTCTTATCCTAAAGACTACGTCTTATGCTAAAGACTACGTCTTATACTAATGACTACGTCTTATACAAAATACTACGTCTTATCCTAAAGACTACATCTTATACTAAGGACTACGTTTTATACTAAAGACTACGTCTTATACTAAAAACTACGTCTTATATTAAAGACTACGTCTTATACTAAAAACTACGTCTTATACTAAAGACTATGTCTTATACTAAAGACTACGTCTTATACTAAAGACTACGTCTTATACTAAAGACTACGTCTTATACTAAAGACTACGTCTTATACTGAAGACTTCGTCTTATACTAAAGACTACCTCTTATACAAAATACTACGTCTTATCCTAAAGACTACGTCTTATACTAAGGACTACGTCTTATACTAAAGACTGCGTCTTATACTTAAGACTACGTCTTATAGTAATGGCAACGTCTTTCTCGATTTTCTCGATTTTAAATAGCAACCGAACCGGGTCTATAGAGGATATATTGATGTTAGAATCATGTATGTAAGTTATTTGGGGGCCACGGAAAGTTGATTTCAACATACAGACGGTCAGATGGACATGGCTGTTTCGATTCCGCTATCTATAACGATCTAGAATATATAATATTCTAGATAATATTCTAGATCGTTTAAAAGTATACACTTTTGAAAGCAAACTCCAACTTTAACCATTTTTTTTTATGCCATGGACATTATATTTTCCAAAAACAAAAAGGTAATATATTTTCATTGTAATTCAATTCAGAATTGGCATTCTTTATTTTGATAAATGATTGAAAAATGTAAAACTCATGTTCATCTTGCAAAAATTACTAAGAAAACATGAATTGCAAAAAGAAATTATTCCAAAAAAAATATTTGAAAATAAATTATTTCAAAAGATAGAAAAAATTAATTGTATAAGATGAGAAATAACAAAAATGCAAATAAAACAGAAAAAAAATGTTTGTTATGAAATTCACAGTCATCTTCGTGAAAATCAAAGATAGAGAGTTATGAATATAGACCCTCGATATATACTTTGTGGGGTCGCAAATCGAAAAATTACAAACGTAATGACAAACTTTTCATGGTGATTAGTATAAAAAGAACAGAGTTAGCCACTAAATGTTTGAAATTAGAAAATTCCAAACATTTGGTACTTTAAAAAAAAAAATCATTAAATTTATGATTTCCTTAGTAGATCATAAATAGTAAAAATTAACTTCCTTAAATAGCTTAATTTCAATCTAATTGAAAAAATACGTCCTTTATTAAAACATTTTTAAACAATCTCGTCGTTTCACTTATTTTTGCTCTATAGTAAACATTTTTGTAATTTTGTTTAAAAAAAGAAAAATATATGCACAGAATATATAAAAAATTCTTAGCACGATTTTGCAATTTTCTCACCATTTTAACTTACTGCTTGCTGCTGCTGCAATTGGTGGCAAACAAAAGCTTTTTAATTGAACACTTCATGCTGCAATTGTAGTAGTTTTCATTTTGATTTTTTTGCGTAAATTTTCCAATTTTCAATGTTTTTCCTTGTAGTTTTTTTTATTTAAAAAGTGAGAAAAAAAAAGTAACGGCTGCTTTAAATTATTTTGTGTGTATGTAGGTAGGTAGAAAAACTTGCATACATGTCTATGCATGCCACAGTATTTGTGTGATTCTTTGTTTGTTTGTATAAATATGTATGTATGTGTGCATGAGTTCATAGGAACGTGTTTTTATGTATGTATATGTGCGTGTTCTCGATGTAAGCGAATGTGATTTTAACTTTATGGCTGATTGGAGTTCCGTTTCCGTTTGTTCACAGTTTTTTTCTTTTTTACTTTTTGTTCGTGAATCTTTTTTACTGTTATTTGATTTTTTCTTTTTGCTAATTCTATTGTCAATGAAATTATTTGTAGCGAAATTTTCTAGTGGTTGAATATGTAACCGCTTAGAAAGTTTTGAAAAAGTTGTTGATTAAGTGGATTTGATTAATCAGAAACTAATTTGAATAATTTGGGTTAACAGCTATTGTATAAACTTAAAGAGATATTGAATAAACACTTAGCTTTTAAACAATTTCTTTTAATTGGAAAATATGTATATGGTGACAAATATTTAAACAACATTTATGCAAACTTTATATGTACTTTATTGTTAACAAGTGTATGGACCCCTTTTATTTTAATACCATCCTTTAAAAAAACTGTGCTTGCAAATAATTAACTATTTATTTGTCCTTGTATAGTATGTACTTTAATTAAATAATTCAATATCTTTCCTGGCAATGCGTGGCTCTGTTATTTTACTGCCAAAATAAAAGTTTTTGTTAAAAACATTAAGACCTTTTCTTAATAAATGTGCGTACGAGTACAACTGTTTCCGTAAGCATCAAGTAGATCCTTTAGCTACCCTTTAATACAGCATCTTGTTTCCAGTGACTGTTGCCCAGGCTGTGCCTGTGTATATTTTGCATAAAGTTTATTTCCACTTAACGCAGGTGTCCATTTTAATTAAAACGTTTGTGACTCTGGCTACAAACATGTTAAAACATGCACACACATTATTTTCGGTTTTTTCGTTGTTTCCTTTGCTCCTTTCAACATCATCCCAAAATACTATTTACTTGGGGTAAACTGCACACCAGCACTGTTCGACAGGACAATAACCATATTATTGCACATGAAAATGAACCATTCATAGATATCGGAAAAAAAGGCCAACACAAACTATGTATGTACATGAAATTACTGGCAAAAAAAAGGTCTTAATAACGTCAAAAAAAGGGCTCAATACAATTTTAATATGAAACAGACAAAACAGTTAAAAGGAATACACAGAAAAAAGGATTAAAAATGCGTGCAACAGTGCAGAAATAACACATGATGCCAATATTTAAGTTTATGCTTCTTTTTTTATTTAAACAAATGAAATATTAATTTTGTTTGGAAAGAGTCTTACTGCAACAAATTAATTATTTAAATATATCTTTTATATACCCAGTATTTAAGAAATAAGCTGAAGAAATCCTTTTTATAGTTTTTTTTTTCTGGGAAAAAAAGCATTATAAAGCTTTCCTTAATAGGAAAAAATGGTTTTTGTGAGAAATGCTTGCTTCTTTAGTATTAGACGTAGTCATTAGTATAAGACGTAGTCGTTAGTATACGACGTAGTATTTAGTATAAGATGTAGTCCTTAGTATAAGAAGTAGTCTTAAGTATAGGACGTAGTCTTTAGTATAAGACGTAGTTTTTAGTATAAGACGTAGTCTTTAGAATAAGACGTAGTCTTTAGTATAAGACGTAGTCTTTAGTATAAGACGTATTCTTTAGTATAAGACGTAGTCTTTAGAATAAGACGTAGTCTTTAGTATAAGACGTAGTCTTTAGTATAAGGCGTAGTCTTTAGTATAAGACGTAGTCTTTAGTATAAGACGTAGTCTTTAGTATAAGCCGTAGTCTTTAGTACAAGACGTAGTCTTTAGTAAAAGACGTAGTCTTTAGTAAAAGACGTAGTCTTTTGTATAAGACGTAGTCTTTAGTATAAGACGTAGTCTTTAGTATAAGACGTAGTCTTTAGTATAAGACGTAGTCTTTAGTATAAGACGTAGTCTTTAGTATAAGACGTAGTCTTTAGTATAAGACGTAGTCTTTAGTATAAGACGTAGTCTTTAGTATAAGACGTAGTCTTTAGTATAAGATGTAGTCTTTAGTATAAGACGTTATCTTTAGTATAAGACGTAGTCTTTATTAAAAGACGTAAGGGCTTATTCATAATCAATTTTTTACAGGTTTATAAAACAAATTTTGTATGGAAATTCAGTTTTATAAATCTTAAAGACGTAGTCTTTATTAATATACGTAGTTTTAATTAAAAGACGAATTACTAACTCATTAATATAGACAATATGGATATCTAAACAACTTTGCAACGACGTATATAATGATATTGTAAGTTGGACCTAAAAAATCAAGAAAAATATTTCTTAACAAGATTTTTTTTTTCAAAAAAAAAAATTTCATTAAAAAATTTAAAAAAAAATAAATTTTTAAAAAAATGTTGGCATACAATTTTTTTCACTAAGAAATTAAAAAAAAAAAAATTTGAAATTTTGGAATAAAATTAAAAAAAAAAAATTATTAAAAGCGGACAACGTTAACCCTTAAATCATGAAGGTCAAATAAAAGGTTTTGCAATATTTGGATTTTCTAAATGAAAGATAGAGAAATATTATATATTTTTGGGCCGATTTTAATGAAACTTAAGAAAAAAAAACCTTAAGGTCTAGCATTTTTCATAATTGTGAGAAAATGGAAATTAACCCTCAAGAGCACTTGGTGTCACAATATGCTGGCCGGCACCCTTAAAAATTGGAACAAACATTTTTTTCACTATTTGAGTTTTTATGGCAAAATATGCAGCAAAGAGCCCACATCTGCTAAAATTGATCGAAGTCACAAATTAAGTCCAATTTAAAATGTATTTCTAACAAAGAAAAACCCTTTATCTAAAGAAATTATTAATTTAAAATGAATTTTTCGTGTAGAAAAAAAAAAACAATCTGTAATTAATAAAATTGCAAAATGTTTAAAAATCAATTATATGTAGAATTTGGTAGAAGAAATAATTGAATATTCTTTATTAATTATCGAAATAAACAGCTTTTTTACTCTTCTGACAACTTGAGTTTTCTATATCTTTAACACTTCAACAAGTAAAAACCATCAGTGACATATGAGGTACAACCAGAGCATTCAGTATAATATTACTGACACCAAAAAAGGACTACAAATTATCAAATTAAAACAATTTAATAAAATTTGTCTATTTTCTCACCCAAATACTCCGCTCTATAAACTAACCTAACGAAAACATAAAAAAATAATAATAATTTCGTTAAATAATTTTCATTTCCGTTGTGCCAACAATTGACAACAGGTGTTACCTGCAGGAATTTTTCAACAAAGCACTCAACACAAAACTTTCATCAAACCAAATAAACGTTTCAACCAGCCAGCCAGCCATCCAGCCAGCCAAACAACCAACCAACCAAAGAACAAACCATTCAACCATCCAGATAGCAAAAAAACTTTCGTATATAAAGTATAAAAGTGGGGTCAAATGTAAAATAATGCCTTTGGCGATTTTTACACAAGTAAGACAAAATACACATACTCATACATTCACAAGAATAACACAAGAACGAGAAGAAAAACTAAAGCAAAAGGACATAATGGCTGGTTTGCAGGCACAGCCAAAGTATGTATGGAAAAAAAATGAAAAATAAACTTTATTGTAGTGGAAAATGTAATAAAAAAAAAAATATAAAGTACAAAAGAAGACAAACTTAAAGCAAATGTGCAACACTTGTTTTAGCAATTTCCATAATTTTTCAGTTGTAACTTTATGTACGAACGAGTAGACAGACACCAAACACCCTCTAGCCAGCTAGAAAAATTGCTTAAAATAAAAAAACTTTGTTCCAGTTTTGTTCTAATTTTTTTTCAGTTATTTTTTACACTTTGCAAGATTTTTTCTATTAAGTATTTTTAATATTTTACAATTTGTTCTTTTCTAGTTTTTTCTTTCTGGTTAATGCCACAATTTAGTTACGATATTTTTGTGGTAATGAGTTTAAGTGTTGGACAGTAGTTTGGTTTAAAAAAATTATGAAAAGAAGTTGAATTAAAATAAATATATATACATAATTGTAGGTAAGTTAAAAAGGGTATAGACTAATTTAACACTCTTTTTAAAGTTCAGTAATATCCTAATTAGAAAATTTATTAACAATAAGGGAATTTTTTCGAGTTTTTCTGATTTGACTTGTTTTTATTATTAAATTTTCTATTAACACATATATATTTTAAAACAGATTATTAAAGAAATTTTTATTGTGATTTTAAAAATGTTTCACTTACTTAAATCGCAAGAGAATTAAAGCATTTATTCAACTTTACAGTAACTACTTAAAACTCCATACAATTTTCATAGCGACACCTAAAACTATGCTACGAAAATCAAACATGTGGATGTATGTGTGTAATGCAATGTATATGAAATAATTATGATAAGGTTTAGTAAAAATGTTGTAACTTTTAGAGTTTCCAGCCGATTTTGTTAAAAAATAGCTTATTTTCTTTGAAACAGAATTTTCTTTAAATATTTATAAAAAAATTTATTTGACTTCTAAGAAAAAATTTAAAATAGTGGACCTCAAAATTGAAAAATCAAATTACTATTATTTTCCACTCAATTTTTATAGAGACACCTTAAATTATGCAACGAAATAAAACAGAAAATCAAAAATGTTAAAGTATATGTGTAAGTCACTGTTTATGTAAATTTATTATCAGCTTTAGTAAAAGTTTAATAACTTTTGTAGTTCTCAATCGATTTCAATAAAGAATGTTTTATTTTTTTCAAAATAGAATATTCTTTTAAACCTTGTAGCAAAATATATTTGCCTTCAAAGAAAAATTTAAAAAAAAAACTTACCTCAATGTTGAAAAGCCCAAAAATAATAGGAAAGCGACTAAAAAATTTTTAAATATTCATGACTAAATTCAGAAATAGATATCAAATTTGATTAGAGGTCACGTTCATCTTATTCATAGAATAGTTTTAATATATTGAATCATCTAAAAACTAACTTAGTTACACTATTTTAAGGGGCCCATAGACACATACTGCTCATGCTCATGCAATAAGCATGTGTTGGTAAATTTAAAATTTTTGTTTATGTATGCGACACACAGACAATGCAGTATGAAAAATCAAAATAGTTTTGATTTTGAAATGAACTCGTACTGCTGACAGTTGTTCAAATGAACAATAGTATACATTTTTCATTTTTATGAAATATAATTTTTAAATTTGACCTTTTAGTTACTGAAAAATAGAAAATAATAATTTTTTTTCTTCTCAAACGCAGGGTTCATCGGCAGTATGTGTCAGCAGTATGTGTCTATGGGCCCCTTTAAGCTCAGTAATGAACCTAATTTGTTCGAGAGTGTAGAAGCGGCACTTTTCCCCTTTATTTCTTAACACCCACATTTCGCAATATTTCCCCTCTTGATACCAATGTGCTATGCATTTAATTTTTTTCAGTTTTATTATCTTTGTCTTATTTTTCTAATTAAATTTTTTATTAAAACATATACATTTTTATACAAACTATTAAAGAAATTTTTGTTGTGAATTCAAAAATAGTTTACTTTTTTAATTCAGAAGAAAATTGTAGAATTTATTCAACTTTACTCTAACTACTTAACACTCCCTACAATTTTCATGGCGACACCTAAAAATATGCTACGAAATCAAACATATTGATGTATGGGTGTATGTTTATGAAACATTTATGATTAGCTGTAGTAAAATTGTAATAACTTTTAAAGTTTTCATTCGATTTTAATAAAAAAATTGTTATTTTGTTCAAAATTGAATGTCCTTTAAATATTTATAAAAAAATGTATTTGCTTTCAAAGAAAAAATTTAAATTAGCGAACCTCAAAGTTGAAAAATCGAAAAAAAACTTTAACAAATCAAAAATGTTAAGAAAATCATAACTAATTTCGAAAGTTCATATTAAATTAGTATAGAATTGAAAAGCTAAGTTCTAGGTATAAGAAATGATATACCACAGTTTCCATGATCGCTTATTACATTTCATTCCTTTCTTAAAGCAAAATACATTTTTTCATTGACATTTCTCTATGGTGCATAAGCTCCCTTTTCTCCCTTCAAATATGCATTTACAGTACTGTTTACTTTCCTTGTAACCACTGTCCTTTGCATCTTGTCACAGAAACTTATAATTGAAATTTCTACATGCTTCCCTTAATATCCCCGACTCTCATCTTTTATTATTTTATTATCAACTTAAAGTTTACAATTTATTAATATCTAAGCAAAATAAAGAAGAAAGAACTCCTCAGCTAAACTAATTTAAACAGTCATGAATTTTTATGCAAATTCTTTAACAACCAAAATGAAATAAACAAACAAAACTTGGTCTGTCTACGGATGCAAACAATAGGGAAAAAAGAGGAAGTTAAAACACACTCATACAAGAAACAAACACTCATACATACAGTTATTATTTTTTGCAAAAAATATGGCCATAAATCTTAAGGGCAAGTAAACATAGCATAGACAGACACTCATTTGCTTGAAGTAAAGACACCGAAATAATACCACATACATTCATATGTAAACATCCATTTACACTTACACCAACAAACAAACAGACCATACTACCCTAAATTCAAACTAAACTATATATAAAGAACTATATTTATATTTAGTTTAAATTTAAGCTAGTGTGAGCATGTTGATTTTTTGTTTATGTATGTAAGTGCAAACTGTTGTGATGTGTTAATACTTACATGCTCTCATAAGAACATCAAGTTAAAGTGTTTGTGTCTTCAAGCTTTTGTAACATACAAGCTTCTTAAGGAAGCTGCTACTTGGTTTGTATTATTTCCGGTTTCCTTTACTCTTCCTAAATATTTCTTTTTCCTTTTTTAGCAACAATAGTTTAACAAACTCTTATTGTGCAATTCATACGCACTCAAATTGTATTTTTAAGTTTTTGCTGCTGCCTCTCTCTCTCTTTTTCTCTTTGTCTGTCTTATTAGATTTTTCACAATCAGTGAGTAAATTTACATAATTTGTCAATTGTTTTCAATTTGCAAAAACAACAATTTTACTTTTAATTGTTTTTTTTAGTTGCTTTATGAGACTTGTTTTGTAATATGATTTTAAATGGTTTTTTCTCAAGTTCTCCCTTTTCGGTTACAACTACTTAAGTTTTGCATAACAAACTTTTTTGTTACTTGGCACAAGTTTTTCATGCAGTTGGGGGAATTGAGTGAAAAAATAAGAACTACAACTAGAAACTCATTCATTGTTTTTTTTTTTTTTTTTTTTTGTTAACAATTAATAGTGATTTATAGGATTTTAATAGAGGTGGGTAGAATAAGAATAAGATTTTTAATTTTTATTATTTTAAATGATAGAGTTTTCAAGTGTAACCTAAAGACCTTAAAACTTATTGGAGACCATTGTGGAAACACTTTGTTATTAGTATTGGCAATATGATTTAAATAAATTTTACTTTTAATGTCCCTGTTTGTATAAAAGGTAATCTACAAGGTATCAATAGGAACATATCTGAATTGTAATCAAAACTTTGAGAGTCTGAGTCAGTCAGTTTAACAGCTTAGCGCTAGTTTAAAAATATAAGTGGGTAATAAAGTGTATTAAAAAAAAGTTTTTCTGCAAAATTATCTACAGTTTAAGAATAAATCTTTCGCAATTTGGAGAAAAAAAAAAAATTTGGGATAAAAAATTTTGTGAAAAAAAAAATTTTGTGAAAATAAGCGAATTCACTTAATTGTGAATAAATTCGAAAAGAATCCATCGATTTTTATGATCGATATCTCGTTTTGTTCCTATTAAATATAGCTTTACGATAAAGCCATAAATCTGAACAAATTATGCAGTTTTCGATTTTTCATGATTTTTTTAAAACAAAAAAATTCGCCATTTTCACGTAAAAAATATTTTGTTTGCTTCAATTTGTTATTTTAACTCCGAAACTACTGAGCCGATTGAAATGCAATATACAAGTGGAAATTTGTACATAGCATGGGAAAAATGTTTTCAAAATTTAATCAATCGACAGAAAAACATTAACTACTCAATTTTATGATCAATATTTCATTTTATTGCTATTATGTGTGGCTTAGCGATAAAGTAATAAACTTAAACAATTTCTGCCGTTTTCGATTTTTCATAATTTTTTTAAAACAAATAAATTCGCTATTTTCACGTAAAAAATATTTTGTTTGCTTCAAGTTGTTATTATAACTCCAAAACTACTGAGCCGATTGAAATGCAATATACAAGTGGAAATTTGTACATAGCATGGGAAAAACATTTTCAAAATTTAATCAATCGAAAGAAGAACATTAACTCAATTTTATGTATATCAAACAAAAAACTAAAATTTTGTGAAAATTAGAGAATTCACTTAATTGTGAATAAATTCGAAAATAATTAATCGGTTTTTATGATCAATATCTCATTTTGTTGCAATTATATGTGGCTTTCCGATAAAGTAATAAACCTGAGCAATTTCTACCGTTTTCGATTTTTCATGATTTTTTTAAAACAAAAAAAAATGCTATTTTCACATAAAAAAATATTTTGTTTGCTTCAATTTTTTATTTTAACTCCGAAACTACTGAGCCGATTGAAACGCAATATATAAACGGATTTAAGATTATGTAAATCTCTACTTGTCTAAGTTTATTTTAATAACTTCGGATATATTTAATTATGTGGAGAAACGTCTAACAAAATTCACAATTTTAATTAAAAATTTAAAAAAAAAAAAAACCTCTCCATAGAATTTAAAATTTGGACCATATTTTTACTACTGGAACCATAATACATCAAAATTGTGTAGTGGTTTAAAAAGCCTCTAAAATTTTTTCGATTTCGTTGCCCTGTGCAATTAACCCTTTCAGTACCGATGGCACACATATGGTACCACCATGTTTTAAACTCTCCTAAAAGTTAAAATTTTTACTTTGTTGGGGTTTAGAATTCACTGTTACATGTTTTCAATGATAATTTTTGTAGTTTAACGATATTTTGTAAGAAATCGTTGTAATAAGTGCTCAGTTTAGGAATTTATTGACAGAGGCGGACACTATTTTAATCTTTTTTTCAGATTATTGCATATTTGGAATTTTATAAGAAATATAAATTATAAACCTCGAATAGAAAAATTCGGTTTACTTAAGTTTTAAAGCTGGTAAGAATAGTTAACATTTAATTGTCACTCATAGAAATGTTGTAGGTGATACTCATGTCTATCAATCGGCTATTGACTAAATAAAAATCGTTCACCAGCTAACGCAAAAATTATGAATGAAAAATGTTGTCTAAAGTTGAAATTTACATAAAAAATAGGTCTACTTCGGAATTCTCTGGACCACGCAATAATATGAATTTTGATATTATTTAGCTTTTACAATACTTCCCGTAATGTTATCTTTCAGGAAAACGTAAATACATTAATTATCTTTTTCTCATCTTCTGTATAATATAAAATTAATGTAAGTACTTTTTTCGAAAAAGAATTCCGAAAAAACAACTTTTTTATTTTTTTAAGTTTGAATGCATAACTTTTGACTCAGGATTTTAAAAAATGTTGTTAATTCCAAAAAAGATATTTCAAGAATTGGACCCGTTGTTAGCAAAAAAGCAGACAAAGGTAGGTAAAAAATATAAAATTTTTCTTTTCAAATTCGAATAACTCGTAAACTATAAGAGATAATATGGCTAAAGCATTGTTTTTTGTGCATCTCTTCGAGCGGATTCCATATATATAAAAATCTTTCAAATCGGATCGCAAACAAATTTGGCATCATTTTTAATTTTTGATGGGCATTGTGGTTAGCCAAACCCCCCCCCCCCCCCCTTGGTGTTATCCCAGCAAAAAATGGTGCTTCCTCGAAAGCAGGTTTGTAAGGCAGAGAGCACTTGTATACTGCTACCACTTCGCATGAAAGATTACATGATTTTTATATGGGATTCCTCACTTAGAGGCTCTGCATAAGGAATCCAAAATAAGCATATTTCCCAGCTTTAAAGTTAACCTGATTTCATCGAATTAAATATGTACAAATAATCGTTTAAATTTTATAAAATTGTATATTTATAATTTTAAAAAAATGTAAAATGGGGATTATTATTACAATAGATACATTATTACAATTAGATGAAAATTATTTAATTGTTATGGAAATGTTTTATAAATGTCAATATTAGAAAATATCAAAACTTAATTATAGATTTTAGAGCTGCTGAGAAGCAATAAAATCTTACAGACCCAGTGATTGCCTAACAAGAAGCGCTGATTTTTTCTAAGTTCTTCACCACCTGTACGAATAGCTTAATGTATGTCTTCCAAAATCATTTTTGTAAGGCAATAATTTTAGGATGCAATTAATGTAGCAGTAGAAGAAGCAGTAATCATATTTATTGCTTCCAAATCCAGAATATTTTTTGCTGGGATAAGTCTAAATTCAAAACTTAAACATACCAACACGTCCTCTAAAGCTGTGGGATTTTAATAAAATCGGGCTATTCGTATAGAAGTTACAGATTTATTTCCACTTTGTGTTCATGTCCCCCACTGTGGATCTTATATAAAGATAAATGTTTTTCTGTGTTTTTCCATTGCATAGTTTTAGGTGCAAATATCGAAACTGTGTGGAAAGCTATAGTAAAGTTTAAAATTCTTTACAACATTCATCGAATTTGTGAAAAAATGCCATTCAAAACTAGTTTATAAATATTATTAACAGTAAATTGAATAAAAATTAACTTAAAGTTACTACCTTTAAGCCGTTTTAAAATAAAACCACAAAATTTATTTTGGTTAAATTTTCAATTCATAATTTTTATAAAAATGACTTATAGTTAGTGCTAACTTTAAGTTAAGTTTTTATTTTTAAGTCTTCTTAGAAAAATTATTTTAAAAAAGAAGTCAAAATATAAGAAACAGGAAAAATTTGTGATTAAGATACGTTTGAAAAAATACTTCCAGTATTTAAAGCAGACATAATTATTTGCTAATCTTTCCAAAAGACCACCTAAACATTATAAATCAAATAGTAACTAAATAAGTTAGGGTTTTATAGTATTTATATGAATTTATCAGAAAAAATCAAAATTTTTAGAGTTTTTCTTAAATTTTTAAGTTTAATTTGCAATGTAATTATAAAGTAGTTAATTTTTTCAACATATATCCACTTTTATGTAGTGTTGTTAACCCAATCTCATTATAAATATGCTCCATGAAAGGTACCAACCGTTTTGGGTAACTTTATAAACTTGTTCAAAAATGACTGCCTTATCGATACTTGCAACAGTTTCATTCATTTTCATTTTAGTAACGCCTTTTAGTTTTTCAAATCAACCTGGCAGCTTCTAAACAGTACAAAGTTTAAAACTCTACACTTTATTATAAAGTTTCACCACTTCTCTGTAGAGTAAACACTATCTCCGCCTTCAACCTAGCAAATTTAAGTGCAGACATTTATCTTAATTTGTTAGGTGTGGTAAAGCAGGTTGCATGCACAGTGTTACCATGGTGTAATATGTAACGTAGGGTCGTTGTTTTTAACTTATTTTTCGAATTTTGTGGAGAGGCGCGTCACTCATAGTGGTTAATTAATTTTTGTCAAATATTTGATCAATGTGAAAGTACCTTAAGTTTATCATTAAAAAATCAAAAAGTCACATCAGGCTTTTCAAATTTCTTTACAAATTCTAATTCAAATTTTATTGGAATTGATCTGCCATTCGACTGTTGTCCGCCCGCTTAAATAAGTGAACAGGGAAGCAGATTTTGTTAAAATACTCAAATTTTCAGTAACATTTTATTCAATTGCATAAAAATTATACTAAACAAGTAAGAATGCTATAAATGAACAAGTTCATTTTTATTCTGCGGTGTTTCACTGAACTAACTGATTAAATGATTTCTCTGTGAATGTATTTGCAGATAGTTTACAAAACGAACAGGTGACAACAGGTAATCTTAAACGAACAAAACGAATAAAAAGAACAAGAAAACTGAACAAATTCACACTGATAACTTTACTGAACTTGTACGTTCATGAACAACACAACTCTAGCTAGAACGTATATCTACGTCAACAACAAATCGAGGCCAATATATGTTTATATATTAATATACGATGTTCTTAAATGGGCAATTTTTTGGAACTTTCAAAAATATCTAATGATCATATGATAACCTACACTAATTAAATGAGCAGAAAACCTTTTTCTATTAAAATGTCAATAATTTATTTTCGTGAGTCATTTTCGAAAGTAGGTCTTATATACGAGCTGTGACCAATTATGTACCCATCGTCATCAAATTGATTCGTGTAATTTATTACTATTGTTACGTTTTAACCTTTTTAAAATATTGGTTTATTTCCTTTAAATAAACCGGATACTTTTGATTGCAAATAAAAGCAGTTGTAGTAGTTTAAAATTGTAACAACTCTTTATTTATTCAAATGTACAACAACAACAGTCTAAAATAGTCACTATGTGTTTTTAACAGCGCCTATGATCAACGCACTCACAACTGCAACCTCTGCCACTATTTATACACACGCCATCTTTCGTTAATCTTCTACAATGATCTTAACGGACAACTGGAACATTCGAATTCTAGAGCTTTCGATGTTAATGTTAGCATCTCAAACATTTAGTGTTGCAACTCTTATTAACAATGCTAGTAACCGCATGCTATCAACATTGTTGATGAGTAGAAGCTTCTACTAATGGACGTGTTTATAAACATGACCGTTAAATTCAAATCGTTATTGCACATTCGTAACACTATATTAAACCTCTTTCTGTTAAATTATATTAGCATATCAACATTTTTAAGATATCTATGCTTGTTAAAGTGATTGTCGGAAGTAGGCCTTGTATGGGAGCTATGACTAATAATGGACAGATCGCCATGAAATTTCTGTAATCCATCTTTAGCCAAAAAGATGGATTTTTAAAAGCAACTAATTATTAAAAAAAACCGGTGGTCATTTCAAACAGTTTTTTTTTTTAACATAACTAACCACTACATTGCTACATTTATTTAACTATTAATACTTAATAAAATAATTTAACTTCATTTATTTTATTTGTTTTTACTTAATTTTTTCTTTATTTTATTTTATTTTATTTTTCTAAAATAATAGTTTTATTTTATGTTTTAATAACTTAAAAACTAAATGAACTAAATTTTTAAGTATATTATTTATTCATGCTGTTAAAAATATGAATTAATATTAAAATTATAATATACAAACTATTAAAACCTAAGAACTTGACTGATTTCATAGAAATTTTCATTTTGTTTCTTAAAAAAAAAAAAAAAAACAAAATAAAAAATTTGTTAAATTCAATTTATAGCTTAAAAAATTAAATTAAAATATAATAAGATTAATAATCATTCATATCAAATAAAAAAAAAAAAAATGTAAGGAAATTTTACATAAATTTTGTATAAAAAGGTAAGTAATTTCAACAAGGCACATTTATAAATTTTGTTACAAAATCGAATATTTTGAAAAGGTATAAAAATAAAAGTAAAGAAAAAGCAAGTAATGTAATGTAATAAATATAAATATTAAGAAAATTAAAAATTAAAGAGCATCATATAAAACTTAAAAACTATATATTAGAGTTTGAAAGTTAAGAGAAGTTTAGTTACATAGATGTATAAAAGAACATGTGGTTTGAAATTTTTTAAATATTTTATATACATGTTTTTATGTTTTTTTATATTATTGATTTATTGTAAATTGAAAATGTATGCTAAATTTTTACAAGCTAAAAATCGGGATCATAATCACGTGCATAACGTGATGATCGGCCATTCGTTTGATTATTGTATGTATACATTTGATGGGCATCCGCAAAAGCATCCGGATACTGATGTCCTCCATACAGTGACTGTTGATGATGCTGTTGGTGTTGGTGCTGCTGATGCTGCTGTGAGTGAGTGGAGTATTGTGAGTGAGGATGATGTTTAAGAGATCTTTGCAGTGAGTCACCCTTTTGAGAAGAGTAATTATTTTGCGAATCGTAATAGTAGTCACCTTGTTGGCGTGTTGAACGCCAACTGTCGTAGATATTCGAGCCGCTGCTGTCGTTCATGGAGTTGGTGAAGCGCTGGAAAATGCAAGAGAGGTTAACCATTTAATAATTTAACTTGAAATCTATTTGGGTTGACTTTTCCCAATCAATTTACTTACCTTTGGTTTAATTGGTTGTTTTGTATCATTCCAGGCATCATCTATATTATAGAAATCATCTACCCCATAGTTATCCACACCGCCCATATGATTGATTTTCAGCTCATTCAGCATGTCATTGGTCAAGGGTATGGGTGTCTTTTTAGCACGATTCTGGCGATTTAGTAACTAGAAAAAAAACCGAAATAAATACAAATCCCAAATCATTACCACAAAAATCCTAACTTACCACAGTTATACCAAATATAACCACAAATACCAGGGAACCTACTCCTATGACTATAACCACTATAGCCCATTGGGGTATTAGTAAATCTTCCTCGGCAAATTCCACATTAGGCGTCAAGGGTTTGGGTATGACTTTAGTTCATTTAATTACATTACAAATAAAAATTAATAAAACTTTACTTTTTTTTAAACAAATAAATAAAGTATTTACCTGAGAAATCTGTGGCCACTGGATCTATAACATATTTACCCATTAGGAAGGTTTCTTTGACTAGTTTTTCCTCTTTGATATCCTGATAACTGCTGTCCTCCTCATTATCGGTTTCATTTTCGGTTTCCGGTTTGTGTGGCAATATGGGTTGAGGCGTTAAAGCATCATGGAAGAGTTTTTTGATTTCCAAGGTATTAACATCCTGGGTAATATTGGCCAGTTCCACATAGTAGTCCACCAAAACACTGCCTTTACTGAAACTGTCTATACGCACTTTTTTATACCATTTACTGAGTTTAGGGGCCGAGGAGTAGACTTCATTTAACTGTTTTAAATAAATAAAATAATTAATTTATTGTGTAAATTATTAACAAAAAAAGATCTACTTACTTGTGCCTCTACTTCTCGTGCCAAATTTTTCCATTCATCTGTATTATGATCCAATAACTCTGGCTTCCAGGATACTCCATCTATAATTTTAATGGTGGCGGCCAAATCACAATCGGCTGTACAGAAGCCGGGTTTAGTGGGTTTGGGTGTGGTAGTGGTGGTTGTTGTGGTGGTAGTGGTTGTAGTAGTGGAGGTGGTGGAGGATAACAGTAAATCTTCAAAATTAATGGTGGCTGCCTTGGCTTGTTCCAATAACTTCTCTATGGATATGGGTGTGGTAGAGGGTGTAGGCCAGCCGGTAAATTCTGTGGTGGCTCTGGTGGGAGGACCTTTCCTCACAACAACTGCTGGTGAGCCCCCAAAACCCCCCATATTCTCTCCTGAATCAATTTGGGACCTGGGTGTAGTTAAGCGATGAGCTCCTAAACGTTTGTGTATACCCTTAGGAAAGACCACTTTGAAGCCTGAGCCAGCGGCAGACGAAGAATTGCTATTAGCTTCCTCAGCCGGCTTTTGTGTGGTGGTAGAGGTAGTGCTGGTGGAAGTTGAGGCCGGATGTTTGGGTTTATCATCCTCACTGCTATCAAGCTTAAAACCAGGTGGCAGCAAAGAAGCCACTTCTTTAAATTCAATTTTCTTTAAAATATCCACTGGATCCTTTTCCTTGTCTTCGGTAGGCTTATAACCCTTAGGCAATAGTTGAGAGATATCTATGGCCTCCGGTTCCAATTTAGGCAAAGGTTTTCTGGTTGTCCTTAACTTATAGCCAGGTGGCAGGAATTTGGTTATATCATCTGGTTCTGCAGCTGTAACACCAGCCGTGGTTTGCTTAGTCTCTTCTGATTTCTTGTTGTCCTCCTGCTCCTTGTTGGTGGGCGTGGTGGGTGTGGTTATTTTATAACCTGGTGGTAAAAATTTGGATATATCATCTACCAAAGTAACCGCAGGTTTGGCCGTGGTAGCCTTTTCTTTATAATCTTTGGGCAGCAATTTATCGAGGTTATCATCAAACTTGATTTTGCTTAGGATATTGTGTAAATCGTTTTTGGGACCTTCGGTGGACGTTGGCGGTTTATAGCCCTTGGGCAATAAACCAGCCAAAGAAACATCTTGTGCTTGTGGGGTGTTTTTAAAGGATCTGCCTATAGTGGAATTTCTTAGGGGTTTTTTGAATTCATGCAGCTCTTGCTCGGGTTTCTTGGTGGTGGTAGTTATCTTACGATTCTTATACGAGGTTCTTTTAAAGCCATCAGGCAGTAAACTGGCCAATTCATCCATTTCGGTTTCATCGATATGATGTACTTTGACTTTAGGAGCTGGTGTTGCATCGAAATTGTGTACCCTCACCTTGGGAGCTGGTGTTGTCTTGTGCTGGAACTTGCGTATATTGGGAGCAAATCTATTGCCGGAGGTGGAAGTGGTGGAGGGTGTTGAAACTCCCATTTGACTTATTATGGGATATTTGCCAGCCAATAAGCCACTGGATAACTCTGATTGTACCCTATCCAATTTGTCTATGATACTCTCGGTGGAGGAGGAGGCCTGTGAGGAGGTGGTGTTTTCAGTAGTAGATTCTGTTTGTGCTGTAGTAGTATTCTCCTCCATTTCACTACTTTCGTTGGTTTGTTCCGAGGTTGAGTCTTGTTTGTTTTTGTTGGCTTTGGCTTTAGCATTGTGTTCCAATTCGGATAACGACTTCTTGGACTCATCTTGTTGTATGGCCGGGAAGGGTAAAAAGCGTGCGCCATTTATACTTCTGCTGGTCTGTATAGAAGCTACCACTATATAGCCCTCAGTGGTATTACTCAAACCTTCTTCACTGATGGCTTTAGGTGTAGGTGTTGTGGGCCCTTCAATTTCCTCAGAGGCCTCATCAGAAGCTGGTGAAACTTTGTGTTCGGTAAAGATGGCTTCTTCTTCCATGGACAGTGTTGTAGAACGGGGTGTAACGGGCGAGGGAAAAGCGGTGGAACCATTAACCACACTCTTGGTGGTGACCACCGAGATAACTTCTCTATCCAAGATCACGGGACTGGGTTCTAAGGTGGTAGTAGAAGTGGTGGTAAAGGAATCATCAATATGTTCCGAACTTTGTTCCGAACTATGGGCTGAACCTTCATGTTCCTCTTCATGCTCCTCCTCACCTTCCTCATCATCACCACTCTCCTCATCCCCACTTTCTTCCTCATAGTCCTCTTCATCATAATCCGCACTAGACTCTTCATCATGCTGCTGCTCTTCCTTTTCACCCGAAGACTCAGTGGTGGTCATTAAAATTGTGGCTGTTATTTTATCTGTTTCAGCTTCAGCCTGTGATTCAGTAGTGGTTATCACTTGTGGCTCCTCTTGTTTGTTAGTGGTAGTAGGTTCTGTTACTGGCATAACGGTGGCTTTCAAACCTTCTTCATGCTCCTCTGCCTCATGATATTCTTCATCCTGTTGCACAGGCTTTTCAGTGGTATGTGCCACTTCCTCTATAGAGGTCTGGGTATTGGCTTCTTTGCTACCACTTTCTGTATCTTGATGTTCTTCTTGGGAATATTCATCGGAATAATTTTCACCACCTTCTTCATCGTTGTCCTCCGACTTTTGAGTTTCTTCACTTTGTGAAGCATTAGCGGAATTTTGAGCCACTACTTCCTCTTGGTGTTCTTTTGAATTTGTTGGCACTTTAAAGGTGGTGGCAGAAATTTCTGTTGACTTGGCTAAACTATCTATAGCTGTGGGTTTCACTTCTGCCTCTTGCAGTTGCAGTTTTTCTAAAACTGGCTCGTTTACTTGAGCTTGGTTTAATTTATTATCCAACTGCTCTTGGGTTTCCTCATATTCATCACTCAAACCTCCACTTTCTTTTTGTGTAACAAAAGGCAATGCTGGCCTAAAGGGTGTAGAGGAAGCGGAAACCTGTTGTTTTAGCAATTTATCTTTAAGTGGCAATTTCACTCTTCCTTGTTTAACCGGATAGTTCTTAAGAGGTTTATTTTGTTGTATAGGCTCATTTACCTCACGGCTGATGAAGGCGGGTCGGCGATTGTTGGTTTTTACAGTGAGTCTACTTAGTTCAGGATTATTGGCCTGTGTGGTGGTTTGTGTTGCAGGTCTAAAACCTCCTGAGGAGAGATTTTGTGTTCTGCCGCCAAAACGATTGTACCGGCGACTGGTGCTTGGATATTCAGTAGTTGAAGTTGAGGTTGTAGTTGTGGTGGCCGAACTGGGTTGAAAACGATTTCTGGTGTTACGGAAAGGAACCTGTTGTTGTTGAGTTTGAGGTCCTACGGGGGCATCCAAGTTTGTGTAGCTATTGGCTGCAGGGCGATTACGATTTGAACTGGGCGAGAAACCACCATTGCCAAAAGGTCTAGCCACTGAATTGCCAAAGCCGGTTGAGGCCGACAAACGGTTTGAGGTTGCGGGTTTATCCACCTGTAAAGAAAAGAAGGAGAGTAAGAATATTTATTGTATTTTGTAAATATTTTTTAGTGTATTGTTATTAAAATTCATTTTATTTTGTAATATTTGTACAACGTAATGGTCCCGAGCCAAAAGAACTGTTCTTCTTTTGGGGCAAAGAACGAATCCAGCCAATTTCGGATACTCTGTTCGAAAGTGAAGCATATCCCAGAGAAAGCGTTCTGTATCGATCGAAACAAATAGTAGACGGACGGGGCAAGGTCTGGACTATGAGGCGTGTGAGGCGAAACTTCGCAACCACTTCATTCTAAATACTTTTTAACAGGTATTGCAACATGTGGCCAAGTGTTGTCATGATGGGATATTAAGGTTTCATATCTGGCCGAATATTCTGGGCTCGCTTCAAACGAATCGGTTGCGGTGTTACAGGTTCAGGGTTATAGTAATGGATCGAGTGTTCACGCAAATAATGATTTGGTGCAAAAACGATTTTCTTTTATAGCGTTCAAGCATCATTTCGGACATGCAACATCGTCTTTCAAGGTATTTCGACTTTAATTCGTGTGATACTCAATTTCCCTGCTTTTTTGGGTTTAACAACAATCTTCATGGAGTAAAACCTCCAATTCTTGATCTTCAAACTTTTGTCGCCAGCCTGCAAATTACCGTTTAATGGCAATTTGATCTGTACTTTCCAAAGTTATGGAAAGTATGGTAAACTCTTTCTCCTACTCTATTCCTTATTTTTCTACTGACTATGTCAAATTTCTAACCCTATCTATTATTTTGCAAATGACAGCAACATTTTTCATTCATATTCATTCAATTAAAGACCAAGCCTGTCGGAGATTGGGGCAATGAGGCAAAGCATGAATGATTCCCTTAGTCGGGAACGTCTGATAATCTCTGAATGGAGTCGTCTGAATAGGGTCGCTTTCAACGCTCGCAGACTCAGCATTGCATGTTGACACATAGTTGTCGCTTCATTTGTATTTATGGGAGGTGTAAATATTGTTTAATCAGACGCTCTTGGTGTTCTGGGCATGATAATACAATGTGATGTCTGCTGAAATAAGCATTCAAGTGTCTCAGTTTTCTAAAATTACTCCACTCTATCTGATCTACTCACTATTTACACCACATATATCCAACCAGGCCCATGAATAGGCTGATGCTTCAAAATAGTCTTTTACATCGCGCACAGGAGAGGGCGAAGGTGATTATTGGTGACAGTAGGGTATCCAACTCTATTGTTTCGCTGGAGCATCGATGCAATGTGGGCTACGTTTCACTGTTCTATCGGTATTACAATGGAATGTGTTCTTGTGACATCAGGGAACTTGTTAATGATGCCCTTAGATTTTTAAGTAATATACGTTTTTCATCCATAACACATGCATTTGTGGTCGATTGGCCAGTGGACCTCACAACACACTACAGGGAAAATTTGTTCTTTAGCCGCACTGTCCGAGTGCGAAACAAACTTCCCACTGAAGTTTTTCCTGTCATTTTCAATGTAGAAAAGTTCAAATCGAATGTCCAGAAACACTACTACCCTCCCATAATCTATTTTCCTAGTTTATAACACAATGCTTTACATGAGTAGATGTGATCGCTGAGTGCTGATCCCAGAAGAACAAAAATTTACACGATATTAACATATGTAAACAATTATGTAAAATTGGTGAATAAGGACAAATTAAGGTTTATAATGAAATCATTCTAAAATAAGTATGAGATCAATCAAATTTAGAAGAAATTTAATTGTCTACATTAAAAAATCACGAAAAATAGTATTTACATTCATAATTTTTGTAAACATTCAGAATATATAAAATTTACATGAGTTTTACTTGTGTAAACAATCATGGTAAATATGTAAATAATGTAAAAACGAGGTAGATTATGTAAAAAAATAATAAAATAAACATTTACATGGGTAAACAATGAAAAAAATCACGCAAAATAGTATTTACATTCATAATTTTTATAAATACTCAGAATATATAAAATTTACATGATTTTTACTTGTGTAAACAATCATGTAAAAACGACGTAAATTATGTAAAAAAAATATTAAAATAAGCATTTACATGAGTAAACTATTGAAAAAATAACGCAAAATAATGATTATCTTCATACTTTATATAAAAACTTAAAATATAAAAAATTCACTTAAATTTTACGTATGTAAACAATCATGTAAAATATGTAATTAATGAAAAGGTGTGGTAAATAATCTAAAGAATATTTATAAAGGTTAAATCTAAAGAAATTAAAGAGAAAATGTAATTGTTTACATGTGTAAACAATTATGTAAAAATTTAAATAATGTAAAAAACGAGGTAAAAACTAAAAAAAGTTATAACAAATGATCAATGAAAAAAAAGTAGAGTTTTACTGAATTTTTACATGTGTAAACAATTAGGTAGAAGATGTAAAGAATGAAGTTAACACGTGTAAAGAATTACAGAACTTTCGCTAAATAATATTTACACATTCTTAATTGTCATAGAAACTCAAAAAAATATAAAATTTACATGAACTTTACTTGTGTAAACAAACATGTTAAATATGTAAATAATGTAATAGCGACGTAAATTATGTAAAAAATATTAAAATAAGCATTTACATGAGAAACAATTGAAAAAATCACGCAAAATAATGATTACAAATAGACTATATGGAAACTTAAAAGACTAAAAATGTATGTAAATTTTACATGTGTAAACAATCATGTAAAATATGTAATTAATGAAAAAGTCTGGTAAATAATCTAAAGAATATTAAAAGAGGTTAAATCCAAGGAAATGAAAGAGAAAATTCAATTGTTTACATGTGTAAAAAATTATGGAAAATATGTAAATAATGTATAAATCGAGGTAAAAACTAAAAAAAGTTATAAATAATGATCAATTGAACATAAATGGGTTTTACAGAATTTTTACATGTGTAAATAATTAGGTAGAAGATGTAAAGAATGAAGTAAACACATGTAAAGAATTATAGAACTTTCGCTAAATTATATTTACATATTCTTACGTGTTATAAAAACTTAAAAAAATAAAAAATTTACATGAACTTTACTTGTGTAAACAATCATGCTAAATATGTAAATAATGTAAAAACAAGGTAAATTATGCCACAAAATAACAAAACAAAGATTTACATGGAAAGAAAAAATTAAGAAAAATAATAATTACAATCAGACTTTATATAGAAACTTTAAAGACAAAAAATGTATGTAAATTTTACATGTGTATACAATCATATAAAAAATGTTATTAATGAAAAAGTCTAGTAAATAATCTAAAGATGATTAAAAAAGGGTAAATCTAGAGAAATTAAGGAGAAAATTTAATTGTTTACATGTGTAAACAATTGTGTAAAAAATGTAAATAATGTAGAAAACGAGGTAAAAAAATAGAAAAAGCTTATAATAAATGATCAATTGAAAATAAATGAGTTTTATTAAATTTTTACATGTGTAAACAATTATGTAGAAAATGTAAATAATGTAGAAAACGAAGTAAAAATATAAGAAAGTTATAATAAATGATCAATGGAAAATAGTCGAGTTTTACTGAATTTTTACATGTGTAAACAATTAGGTAGAAGATGTAAAGAAAAACAAGTAATAAAAACTGAAATTATTTATTGGCACACAAACTAAATTGTTTACATGTGTAAGCAATTATGTAGAAAATGTAAATAATGTAGAAAATTAGGTAGAAATATAAAAAAAGTTAAAATAAATGATCAATTGAAAACAAATGAGTTTTACTGAATTTTACAGGTGTAAACAATTATGTAGCAAATGTAAAGAATGAAAAAACAACGAAAAAAAGTAATAAAAACTGAAATTATTTATTAGCACATAAAAATTTAAATAAATAAAGAACTTTAAATCACCTTCAATTGTTTACATGTGTAAAAAACTTTAGAACTTTCGCTAAATAATATTTACATTCATAATTCTTATAGAAACTAAAAATACATAAAATTTACATTAATTTTACACATGTAAACAATGAGATAAAATATGTAACAATCAAAATTTCATAAAAATATGACTGAAATAGATCTCTTCTAAAATATTTTGAATTGTTTACACAAGTAAACAATTAAAAAAAAATCAGTATTCAACCGTTTTCTTCATAACTTATTAATAATTGCCAATTTATCAATAATTTTGATTTAGTTCAAAAAGCCATTAACCCAATTATACTTAAAATCAGACTAATTATAACATTAAAAAAAAAACAACTATCTCACCCAATAACAATCTAATCAGTTACCAATATTGTTGTATTAATAAATAATATCAAGCCCTTTTTTGGGATTAAACTCAATAACAATTGTTTTACAATTTCTCATTAAATTCCAATACATTACACAAATACAACAAATATGTTACAAACTTTTGCTACAATACACCTGCCTCAGGCTAGATACTCTTAGATTTACAACATGCTGAGTGGTAGACAGCTCCCACAATTGCACTACATACAATTTTTAGAAATCAATACACAAACAATTCATTAACATTAATAAAACCAAAAATCAAAGCAAAATATGAAATACATTTTTAACAAATCATTTATTTTCAAAATTTAGCTTTCAAACCCAACATAAAATGTATCAATCTAAGAAAATGAAAGTAAACTACAATACATAGGTAACAACAAATACGAATATTTGACCAAAACGCTTTTAAACGCCACAAAACTATCAAAATTGCATAACAAGAGCGTTAAAGCATCATGGTTAAAAAGATAAAAAAAAAACATAAAAAATAAAAATAAACAACTACAACATTAACCAGAAATATAACAACCAACATGAAATTAAAACTGAACTGAACAAGAAATGTTAGTTTTTAAAAAAAAAAAAAAGTAAACCAAACCAAAATCCTACAAACACCTCAAACCAGACTTAGTCTGTTGAAAAAAAAATCACTTTTTAGCTGCAAAATTGGAGCACCAAGTAGCAAAGAGGCCCCCTAAAAGCACTAAAAACATTAAACAAAAACAAAACAAAATAAAATTAATCTATAACTAAACAAATACTCAGAAGTTAATGTTGTTAACAACGAACTAAATATTTGGTTTATTACTTTTTTCTTTATAGACCACTAAAGCAATAAAATAAAGGCGTTCAATACACATTTGGTCGGTTACATTAAAGTTTTGTAAATCACAACAACAGTGATGAGAGAAATTTTAGTAAAGGGTATGAAAAATATTTCCATATAAAAAAGGGTATAAGAAAATCTATTAAATAGGAAAATATATCAATTTCTTTTGATAGGGTTGTCTCATATTTAAATCTACTTACTGGGTTTTCAATACAAAACTGCTTAGAACAATGATAAATATTAATAATATCGGTTGAGTATTTTGGATGTGAGCTTGTTTTACACAGACAGACAACCATTTTGTACAATGTGTGAGCTATGTTCGTATCTACATATATAGTAAAAACCAAACAAAATCGAGGTAGTCGTGTTTTTTGCTTATATTTCAGCCATTTAAGATCCGATTTTCTTGATTTTAAATAGTAATCTAAGTTGGACTATAGCGGATGTATTGATGTATCAATAATCATGTATGAAAGTTATTGGCGGGCTTCTGAAAGTTGATTTCAACAGACATATGGATAGGCTCCACAATCTATAACGATCTTGAATATATATACTTTATGGAGTCGTAAAGTCAAAATGTGTATATTACAAAACGGAATGACAAACTAATATATTCCCTTGTCATTATTCATGGTGTAGGGTATAAAAAAATCACAAAATAATTTAGTTTTACTCAATTTCTACAAGTGCAAATATTTAAGCCCAAAATAGCAAAAGAAAAAGTCTCAAAAGTAAGAGAGAAATTTAATTGTTTACACGAGTAAATATTAAGAAATTTTAATTGAATATAAACTATATCAAGATTGCGTAATTGTTATTTGTGTAATGTAAAATATGTTAATAATAACAAATTGGGGTAAACAACCTAAAATGTGTAATAATAGTTGCAGAAAGAAGTGATCTAAAAGAAATTGTATTGTTTACACGGGTAAACAATTAAAAATGTGCTATGGGATAATAATCATCTTAATACTTTAAACAAATGTATATAAATAATACAATGGAATGAAGACGTTCAAAATAGCCAAGTTTTACATTTTTTACATGTGTAAACAATAAGTTAAAAAGTGTTAAGTTTGTGTATATAATTGAAATACGCAGTAAATTACCGAGAAAATGTAAAACAATGAAAACAAGAGATTTTCGGAAGCGGGCCTTATATGGAAAACTCAGTGATAGAATTCCGTAAAAGGAGTGAGCTCGAAAAAACCTTAACACACATTTTTCCCTAAAACTTTTATTATTTGATTTTTTTTTATCAAGTTACCTTTGTAAAGCATGTCAGTTATTATGTTTAATGTCAATTATGTTCATTTGTTGTTAATAAGATTAAAATGAGTGACGAGAAAAAAGTGAGTACTAAAATTATTAAATATTTTCAACAAAACCCAAATTGGTCTTACAAAAAGTTGTCCAAACAATCAAAGGTCTGTCATCAAACTGATTGCAATGTTATAAAACAGTATCGAAAGAACTTGTCCGTTGATAGAAAACCTGGTTCAGGTAGAAGGAATAGGCCACATAATTGGTCAATTCACAAGGTCTCTTATCATGTCATGTTGTCATAATGTCCAAATATTTCACAAGGGTTTTTATTACTTTTCAAGCAAAAAGTGTCATAAAATAATAATGTTTTCTATGCTATGTTAATTGTGTTATCGTAACCAACCAGCAGAGACCAACGCCGAATGCCTAAGAGTCGGTTAAGCTGAGCCGCCGAGTCGTAATATATTAGGACATTATGATAATATGACTGATAAGAGACCTTGTGAATTGACCAAATGTTTCTAAAGCCAATAAATAGAAAGCATTTTCAAAAGAGCTCCCAACACATTCGGTAAGAAAGCAGTCCGGTTAGCTCAGTACTCGGACTATTTGGTACGAAAAGTTAAAGCCAATGCAGTTTAAAAACATCCAAGTCTCAAAAAGTTCCTGACATTAACTCTGCTAAAAATTTAGAGGCCAAAGACAAAGCACGGAAATTAAAGTCAAATTTTATAAAAAAAACATACTTGCTGTATAATGGATGACGAAATGTACATATGGAAAATTTTTTGCAGCTTCCGGCGCAATATTTGTATGTTGCTGATGCTTGAGGGAATATTGTAGAAAAGTTTAGGACCCATTAGCAGAAAATTTTCCCAAAATGTTCTTGATATGGCAAGTAATATGCAGTTGCGGCAAAAGGAACCAAACATTTGTTACAAAGGGCTGTATAAATACCGAAATTTACATCAAGGAATGTTTACAAAAAAGGATGCTTTCATTTATAAGACTTTTTAATGTGTCCATTAATTTTTGGCCTGATTTGGCATCCTGTCACTATGGTAAGCAGGGTTATGAGTGGTACAAGAACAATAATGTGGTATTTGTATCAAGAGAGGCAAATCCTCTAAACTGCCTGTAGCTAAGGCCAGTGGATAGATATTGGGCTCCTGTTAAAAAAGAATTGAAGAGCACAAAAAAGGTGTCCAAATGTATGTAGATTTTAAACGGTGAAAGCACTATAAAAACTTCAGTGTAAGGAAGCCCTATAAAAACCTTAATGGAAAGGTTTTCTTAAAAGGAACTATTAAAAAAATTTTTTGTAAGTTGTAATAATAATTCAATAAAATAAAGAAATCAAAACTGTAAGTTTAGTGGTTTAATTTT
Organism: Calliphora vomitoria; assembly: GCA_942486065.2. Classification (NCBI taxonomy): domain Eukaryota; kingdom Metazoa; phylum Arthropoda; class Insecta; order Diptera; family Calliphoridae; genus Calliphora; species Calliphora vomitoria. The sequence continues at coordinate 11,953,090 of OW818033.2, forward strand.
TATTAACATTTATGTATGTTAAGATCTTTTCGAGCTCACTCCTTATATAAAACCTATTTGGAGCGAAATTTGTGTAGATACCTTTAAAAATTAAACAGTTATGATCGATAAAGTCTACACTGCAAAAAAACCTAGTCGTTGCTATCAATTATCTCTTACAGCTTAGGAGATATTCACATTTGAAAATTAAATTTTCAAAATTTTTACCCACCCTACTCCAGTTTTTTGATAACAGCGGGTCTAATTATTTTCCGATTTTCTAAATTTTTCCTTTATGTAACAAATAGAAAAAGAACTATTTAAAAGCAATGTTTGAGTACAAAGTTACATGCATTTGAATTTAAAAAATATTAAAAAAAAGCGATTTTCCACCTGCTTTATATCTTTTTTAGTTATCTCAAAAAAATTCTAGTAACTCTTTTCAGATGGCCCAATATGTTCTTTATTATTTTGAAAAGGGTTCCGATAACTCTACCCCTGGTAAGGATATTATAGCCAGAAAACTAAAAAATCTAATTTTTGGGATTTTTAAAAACTTTTTTGGGAATTGCGGGATTCCTGATAACAAATTTCGAAATTGGTTTTTCCATTTCCAATACAATAATCTATATAACTGAAAAACTGTAAAACTTTATTAACAAATATTCATGAATAAAAAATTAATTACAATTTGAAAAATGTTTATCTTTGGAAAAACTCAATAAAAAGTTTTTTTTCCAAAAAGTATTCCATGAATTTGCACCTTCGTGAGAAGGGTATATGTAAGTTTGTCATTCCGTTTGTAATTTCCACAATATAATTTTCCGACCCTATAAAGTATATATATTCTGGATCCTTATAGATAGCGGAGTCGATTTAGCCATGTCCGTCTGTCTGTCTGTTGAAATCAATTTTCTGAAGACCCCAGATATCTTCGGTATCCAAATCTTCAATAATTTTGTCAGACATGCTTTCGAGAAGTTTCCTATTTAAAATCAGCAAAATCCGTCCATAAATAACGGAGATATGAGCAAAAATCCGAGACAACCTCTATTTTTGGCCTATTATTGATCTATATCTCGATTACTAAGTTATAAATATAGACAATATGAATATCTAATGATAGATATTGCAAGGTCCATTGCAAAGATGTATATAAGGCAACAGTAAGTTGGACCTACAATGGGTCAAAATCAGGAAAAATATTTTTTAATTCGAATTTTTTGTCACAGAAAAAATTTTTTGTCGTAAATTTTTTTCACTAAAAAATTAAAAAAAAATTAATTTTTAAATTAAATTTTTTTTAAAAAAAAATTGGAAAAAAATTTCGAAGAAAAAAATTAAAAAAAAAAAAATTTTTTTTAATTTTATTTTAAAGTATAATTTGGTGAAGGGTATATAAGTTCCGCACAGCCAAATATAGCTCTCTTACTTGATTATTGTCAAAATTATATATATTTTTGGAAAGTAGACAAAATCAAATTGATTAGGGAAAACTTAACAACCCGCAGAGAATTTATTTATATGATTATATGATTACTTTAGATCATAACTATGATTTCATTGTCTCATAACTATGATAACGTTGGATCATAATATGATTTCATTGGGTAATATGATTACTTCCGAACTTGTTATGATCATATATGACAATGATATTATGAATATACTTGATCATAATATGATATTTTATGATACTAATAATGATCATAATATGTTAGGACTACAATCATAAATCTTATGAAAATATGTTTACCATAATCACGTTTTTTCTCTGCATGTGTGTAAGGTAAATAATGTAAAATATGTAAAAATAAAAAAAATAACATAAATTTTACATATTTTACACATCAACATTTTTAAATTTTACATGAAAACAAATTTTTTCGCCACAACTTTCTGAATATCTCCAATACTATTGAACAGATCAAAAACTTATGTTGTTATTATATAGAGGTAATTTTAATTAGAATCCTTTTTTTCTCACCCAACTGTTGTTTGTAATTTATTTTATTTATTTTTAAAACGATTTTAATTTAAGAAACTTGTTTATGCTTTTAAAATACTTTTATTAATATGTATTACTACTACATGAATTGCTGAAGTTGTAATCAATTTATTAAAAAACTACAACCAGGTTTTGCAACAATTTTTTTTTTCAGCAAAAAAATAAAAACAATTTTGCAATAAATTATTAATGAATTTATATTAAATTAAAAAAAAAAACAAAATTTCAATATATGTTTTGCCAACAACAAAACATTACAAAATTCTTAAGAAAACAAAAACATAAATTTGTGCAAAAAAAAAAAACTTTAAGAAAAACAACAATAATATGAAACAATTGTTGCAAATATTATGAAACACAACATTCCCACGTAAAAAACCTTTAGACTGATTGTAGTTTCATACACAAAGCTGAGTAGTTAGTGGTGGTGGTATCATTAACATTTTACTCTACATTTGTATTCGCACATATTTGAGTACACTTCACTTACATTTTGTTGTTGTTGTTGTTAAGGTTTGGGTATATTTAATTAGTGGTTTCAATTCAATTTTTATTTCTTTTTTTCTTATTTTGTTTGTAGAGCACTACACTTCATTTGTAATTCATATAAATTTCATGGATTTCTAATACTTCACACAGTTAACATGGTTAGATATGTATATAGAGACATCAGAGACAGACAGACAGAGACATAAATACCCATAGATATGTGGTAATTTGTAAGATAAACTATTGTCTTAAGCTCTTCAAACACCATACAATACATACATGTATGTATGCCTGAATAGTGGGGCTATGATGGGAGTGACATTGTAAAAAAAAATACCCAAACTAAAACAAATCATATACATTTTAAATACCACAGAAAGCAGCTACAAAAAAATAAACCTCTATCACGTGTTGTAATATTCAAACAACAAATTGATGAGTGTCTTGCAGTTTTTGGTTTCAAATACCAGAAACTATGTAGACAGCAAAAATTAAGTTCAACATTAACAACAGCAGAAAAAAAAAAAAAACTGGAAAAAATGGGTGTTAGTTTGCTGAAATATATTTCCCTTACAGGCATGATTATGCACTTTTCATTATATATTCCTGGCAAGGTTAGTTAGTCTATGCAGTTATTTATATTTTTAAAATTCATTTATCATAAAACAATGTGTGTTAAATTGTTTTGTAATTTAACTTACCGTTGGTTCATTGAAATGCTGCAGAAATTGTGTCTGTTGGTGTGGCACATTCACTCGTTGTGGCACAAAACCGCTGGTTTGTGTAAAACTGCTACTGGGCTTGAACGACTTGGAACGTGTATAAGTGTTGACGGATGCGGCACCAGTGGCTGAGCCCGGTGCGCCAAAGGGACGGGGTGAAATGTCATAGTAGTCATTGTTGCGAGTGTTCTGAAAGGAGAAATAAGCAAAAATGTTTAATCAATTATCAAAACAATAAAACAAATTTATAACAACAAGAAATTCCAAAAAAAAAATTTTCTAAAATCCCTAAATTACAATTTTTAAGTAAATTTGGTACTTTCTTAAAAAATGTACCAAAAGCAGTTTTTTAAGCTACTAAAACTGTTTTGAATTTTTGTCCTTTAAAAAAGTAGCAAAAAGAGTTTATGAACATTTTTTTAAAATGTTTGCAGTTTTTAAAATAGTACCAAAGAGTAAAGTTCTTTAGTACTTTTTTAAAACAAGCTCATTTTCTAAATATTTCAGTAAACAGCTAATAATAAAATAATTATATAAAAAATTTAAAAAAAAATTGTTTTTAAAACAAAATATTTTTATTATTAAAAAGTACCTAAAGGTACTTTTTGGAATATAATTTTAGCCATAAAGTACTTTTTAAAATTCAGAAATTTTTAGAAAAAGTAGCAAAAAAGAGTAAATTATACAAATTTAATAGCAAAAAGTCTTTATTAATGTTAGTACTTTTTTAAGAAAAAAGTACTACAAAATACTTTTCCAAAATTTTCCAAAACTAAAACTTTTGTTTTAAAATTTTTGTACTTTTTTTAAAAAAAAAAAGTATCATAAATATTTCTAGAAAACAATACCACAAAGCACTTTTTTTATATGTCATTTTGAAGGGTACATATCTGTCATTTATTCTATCTTAGTTATTAAACATTATAGTGTAAACAACATAGACTTTTTTTTACTTCGAAAATGTTGAATTTTATGCCAACAAAGCGTCATATGCGGGAAGTTTTGCTTTACTTCTTAAATTTGAAAGAAAAGTGCCGCTGAAGCACACCGATTGCTCACCGAGAGATGGTTTGCGCGGTTCAGAAGTGGTGATATTGACACCGAAGACAAAGATCGCCCAGTCCAGCCAAAAAAGTTTGAAGACCAAGAATTGAAGGTATTACTCCATGAAGATTGTTGTAAAACTGAACAAGAGCTTGCAAAATCATTGGGAGCTACTTAATCAGCAATTCAAAAAAGTTTGCGAGCAGGAGGATTCATCCAAAAATAAGGTAATTGGATACCATATGAATTGAAGCCGAAAGACATTGAAAGACGATTATGTATGTGTGAAATACTGCTTGAACGCTATAAAAGAAAATCATTTTTGCACCGAATCAGTACTTGGGATGAAAAAAATATCCATTACGATAACCCGAAGCGTAATAAATCCTATGTGAAGCCTGTAAAACCAGCCGAATCGACACCAAAGCCAACTATCCATGGCTCTAAGGTAATCCTCTGTATTTGGTGGGAGCAAAAGTTTCCTATCTATTATGAGCTGTTGCAATCTGGCCGAGGTGCTCCACTTTGGGGCATTGTGGCTCGGCCGCCTTGTTGTTTTAAGCCCAAACTTATGAACACCTCCTCTATAACCGCGGGAAATTTTATTAAAATCCTGCTATTCGTTTAGAAGTTACAGATTTATTTCCACTTTCTTCAGTTCCCCCACTGTGCTACGTTCGGTTACATGTTGCAATACCTGTTAAAAAGTATTTAGAATGAAGTGGTTGGGAAGTTTTCACTCAACCGCCTTATAGGCCAGACCTTGCCCCGTCCGACTACTATTTGTTTCGTTCGAAGCAGAACGCTCTCTCTGGGATAAGCTTCACTTTGGAACAGTATCCAAGTAGCCAAATTTCCTTGATTCGCTCTTGCCAGAAAGATTTGAAAAGGTCATAGCTAGCACTGGCCAATACTTTGAATAAATTTATATCGTGCAAATATTTCCAAAAAAAAAAGCTAAAAATTTTAAAACATTTAGCATTTTTATGAATTTTTTATTGATTATTCGAATCGAGGAAATTTAAAGAATTAATCGATCACTCGAATAATTAAAAATTTTTAACTTTTATTCCATTAAAATTAAACTTGAATAATTGTCAACATATTAAATAATAGGGTATTCAATCGATTAACCGTTAATCGGTTTACCGATTAATTTTGGTCGACTAACTGTTCGAATAATTTAAAATTGCCCACACATGCGAAATACACGTTAATAAACAATGTTACGCTACACTGCTCCAGAACGCGGAATATTGCTGACTATTTATTTGACCAATAATCGGTCGGTGACTTTGGCACAACGTGAATTTCGTCGCAGATTTCCTGGCCGTCCAACGCCTACTGGTGAAACACTGCGACGTTTAGCCGCTCGCCTCAAAGAGACTGGCACAACACGAGATGCTGCCAGGTGTGGCAGACCCCGGAGTAGCCGTTCTGCAGAGAATATTGCTGCTGTAGCCGAGGATGTCATGGAAGCGCCGTCGACATCGACCAGACGACGTGCCACGCAAATGGGTACCAGTCGACAGTCTTTACAGCGAATTTTGGTACAAGATTTGAAGATGTTTCCGTACAAAGTCCAGACGGTGCATCAGCTGTTAGCTGCTGACCGCCAATCGCGTCTAACATACGCTCAAGCCATCCTTAATCACCACCAAGAGGAAGATGATTTTTCATCAAAAATAATCATGAGTGATGAGGCCCATTTTCATCTTAGCGGGTACGTAAATAAGCAAAATTTACGCTTCTGGGGCACTGAAAATCCGCGTGTAACCCACGATGAGCCATTACACCCGCTCAAAGTCTCTGTATGGTGTGCTGTTTTAGCTGGAGGAGTCATCGGACCTTTTTTCTTCGAAGACGTCGCGGGCCAAACGGTTACTGTGAATGGTGAGCGCTACAGAGCAACTTGATGAATTGGGATTGGAAAACATGTGGTTTCAACAGGACGGTGCAACGGCACACACTGCACGTGCCACAACCGATATGCTGAAGGATGCATTTCCCGGGCGCCTAATCACCCGTTTTGGCGATTTGCACTGACCAGCAAGATCGCCTGATTTGACCGCTCCATACTTCTTTTTGTGGGGCTTTTTGAAGTCGCGGGTTTATGTCAACAAGCCTCAGACTCTTGCAGCTCTTAAAGACAATATCCGACAAGAATGTGAGGACCTATCACCGGAAGTTTTGGCCAAAGTGATGGAAAATGCCATAAAAAGGGCTCAAATGGCAATCAACTGTGACGGCGGCCATTTACATGACATCATATTCTCGACTTGATGTAAAAAAAATTAAAAGACCAAATAAAAATAATCCACAAGAAGAATCAAAGTTTTTCATTTTTTTTTTTTTTAATTACAGCCAAAAAACATCGGAAGATTACTTTTGCGCCACCTTGTAGAAATATAGTTTTAAATTCAATTTAAAATTATCCGATTATTAACCGATTAAATCCAGACCCCTATTAATTATTCGCTCGATTAACCTATTAAACAAGAAACTCAATTAATATACAGAATATTTTACCAAAATTAGGGAATCTTTTATCAAATATTCTTTATATTGAGAATCTTTATAGAATATTTTACAACTTTATATAATCATTTAACAAAAAAAGCTTTATATAGCCATTATTTTTGCCAAATATTCTCTATGTGGAGGATTTTGAAATGTATTGACTGATTCATATTAAATATTAAATTTTTCTATCCCAAAATATAATTTTTTTTAAACAATTATTTACCAAGTCCATTATGTTAAAGTTGCACAACTAATAATTTTAATTAAATTGCTTGCATAAGTCTTAACATTTTTAAATTTCCTGGTTTGTCAAACAGCTTTGCTCTTAATTAGATGTGTATTACTTTCAAAAAGTCATCATAATTTAAGCTACAAAATTATATGATTTATGAACATTTTACTTTAACACAATAACATTCCAAATTATTTGGTTAAACTAAAAAATCTAAAACAATAATTATAAACTATATCAAGGTTATTTGAAAATATGAAAACATTCAATCAAAACTGTTATTAATACCAAGAAACATTTTAATCAATTATTTAAAAAAAAACAAGACTCTAATATTGTTTGCTTTCTTATTTCTTTTGTCTTGAACACATCACTTTAACATAATCTCTTGTGACCTTGTTATACATCCAGGTTTTTACCTTGTGTTTTTTTTCCACACATTTTCTTTTATTAAAGCTGCTAAGTATTTTTTATAGCTTTTGATTTTCACTTTTACTTACTTACAGTTTGTGTGGAAGTAAAGTCTAACACCAGACAATAATAGAGCAATAAAATGTATAATAATGTTAATAAGAAAGTTTATTATTAACAACATTTATGTGTAATACAGAAAAGATAATAAATAAATGTAATAAGTGAAGAAAAAACTAAGATAATGATGTTTAATGAAAGTGACATGAACATTGAACTTTTGTGGTTGCAAAGAAATACATATGTAGAAAATTATATTTATTGTGATAAATTGTAATAATGGGAGAAATTATGAACAATTAACAAAGCAGATCATAGGTTTGATGAGATAAATTTTTTTTTGGTTTTTCAAATATGTAATTTAAATCTTTTGTTTGGCGTGTATCTAAAAAGTTAACGGAATTTTTGTTGCCAATATATGGGAATAGATTTCATGGAAAATGTTGTAATAATGTAGACAATTGCTAGATAATAGCAGTGAAAAATATAAAGCAATTTTAAAAATGTCTTTATTGGAGACAAATCGGTGGAAAAAATAAGGATATACAAGATTTTTTAAAGAAAACACTATTTTACATAAGACTTTCTATTTCTAGAGAGTAAAGATTTGATATAGAAAATACCGTTGTGCTTAAGATTTTCTATAGAAAATAGCATCTTGCTAATAAAATTTCATAAAATTTTACATAATTTCCCAAATTTTTCTATTTAGGTACAATAAAGTAAAAATTTTCATTAAAAAAAGTACTTTTTGGTACCATTGAAAAAGGAGCAAAAATTGATTTCAATAAGATATAAAAAGAGGTATTTACCTCATTTCATAGTTAGATTTTTAATACCCGAAATTTCTGGTACTTTTTTGAAAAAATATTAAATTTAAAAAAATATATCGGTTTTTTGTATTTATTATTCCAATAGTATTTTTAGCCAAAAGAATTTAAAAATAATTGCCGGTATAAAATTTTAATACAGAAAACAGTAAAAAAGTACTTTTTGTAATATCTAAAAACTACTTAAAAAGAGCAAAAATGGGTTATGACCTGCGGGATTTTTTAAAAAAATTAGCTTTTATTTTGAAATATAAGTTCATTCAAAGTATTGGTCATTGTTAACTATGACCATTTCCCATCTTTGTGGCAACATATGGATTCCGAGCCAAAAGAACTGATCATCTATTGAGACCAAAAACTAATAAAGCCAATATGGGGTACTATGTTCCAAAGTGAAGCGTATTCCAGAGAGAGCATTCTGCATCGATCGAAACAAATAGTAGTCAGACGTGGCACGGTCTGTACTATAAAGAGGGTGAGGTAAAATTGCCCAACCACTTCATGTCTGATCTTTTCTCATCTTTCTGGCAACATATGGATACCGAGCCAAAAGAACTGCTCATCTTTTGAGGCCAAGAACGAATCAAGTCAATTTAGGATACTTTGTTCTGAAGTGGAGAGTATCCCAGAGAGAGAGAGCGTTCTGCATCGATCGAAACAAATAGTAGTCGGACGCGGCACGGTCTGGACTATAATGCGGATGAGGCAACACTTCCCGAACTCTTCATTCTAAATAATTTTTAACAGGTATTGCAACATGTGGCTGACCGTTTTCATGATGGAATATTACAGTTTCATATCTGGCCTCATATTCTGTCCGTTTTTCGGCCCCTGTATTTGCTCCCACCAAATACAGAGAAATACCTTAGAGCCATGTATATTTGGCTTTGGTGTCGATTCAGCTGGTTGCCGGGCTTCACATTTGATATTTTCCGCTTCGGTTATCATAATGAAATCAATTTTCATCGCAACTAATGATTCTGTGCTTTTATAGCGTTCCAGCATTATATCGGACATGCAACATCGTCTATCAAGATCTCGCGGCTTCCATTCGTATGGTACCCAATCTGCTTTTGGATGAATCCTGCTGCTCGCAAACGTTTTAAAACTGCTGTTTAAGTAATTCCCAATGATTTTGCAAGCTCTTGCTGAGGTTTACCTCTTCACGGAGTAATGCCTGCAATTCTTGGTATTCAAACGTTTTTGGTTGGCCTGTGCGATCTGTGTCTTCCGTGTGAAAATCATCACTAACGAACCTTCTCTCGCGCGTTGAAACCGATGTTACACATTCGCCATAAGCTTTGGTGGGCAATAGGTGTGCTTCAGCGGCACTTTTTTACAAATTAAAGAAGTAAAGCTATTGTTGTTTACACTATAAGGTTTAATAACTAAGTGAGAATAAATGACAGATATGTACCCTTCAAAATGACATATAAGCTATCAAAAGATACGTCATCATTTTTATGCGGGACCCTTATCAGCAGAGAGTGTTTGTGGAAAACTTCAGCCAGCTTGATCCTTTCATTTGGGCTCTGCCGTGTTTTCAACAGACAGACAAACAGACAGACAGACAGACAAAAAAAAAATAACGAGATCATCTTACTATATTATGATGTGTATATACAAGTGTGGGAATACAAATAACTTTTAATGATAATATGATTACTTTGGATCATAATATGATTTTATTGGATCATAACTATGTTTACGTTGGATCATAATGTTATTACTTTGCGTCATATTGTGATTGCTTTGGACTTGTTGTTATATCTTATAATGCTACATTTTTTTAGCTCTAAACTGTTAGGTGTAAAACAGTTTTTTTACTGCTCAAATGTGGGCAAACTCAAATCATACATGAATTTTGAGATACTCTTTAGTACAATTAACATCAGAGCTACCTACTAATACAATTTTGTAATTGCTAGGAAATTTGCTTACCGGAAATAATATACTTAAGATACAAACTTTTCCTCTAAATTATTACTCAAATTAGTTATTAATTAACCATTTCTTTGTACATATGTATCACTGTTATTAAAAACCAATCATCTATAACATTTTTTTCCCTAATTTTATAAATGTTATTATAATTTCTTCATATGAATTTCACTGTTTAACGACCCTACAGTCATGAACTCTTTTGTGCATTTTTTACTAAAACATATCCATACACTAGGGCTTATAGTAATATAAACCAAATTCCATTTACTATTTACTACAAAAATATACGTCACGCTCACAAAAATGTTCAACTAAAACGGTAGACTGCTTGAATTTACAATTGATTTGATTCGCTATTTGGTTAAGTTTAACTATATGGTTTTTATTTATATTTTACTTTTTTTTTTTTTGTGTATAAATTTAATTATATTATTTGATTTTTACTTTAATGTATGACTTAATAACTGCTATTTAACTTTCACTTGACCAAATGCAGTTTGCTTTTTCTTTCTTTTTATTAAGTCCGTCCGTCCGTCTGTCTGTCCGGCTGTCTTTTTTTAGCGTTTTTTTGTGGTAAGTATTGTTTGAATTTTTGATGGTTTATTAGATATTTTGAAGAGTGTTGATTTTTTAAACAATAAACTTAGTTTGAAATAAATATTTAAGTAGCTTTGCTTTAATATTTATTGAAAAACAATATAACAATAACATGTATAGCCATAATAGTTGCCATGTTTGTTGTTAATGTTTAAATAAAGGGGTTTGCTTTGGATTTTTTTTTTTTTTTTTTGGTAAACTTACCGTATATTGTTGTCCGAATGGTGTGTAGGCTGCCGAGGTTAAAGGTTGACTTTGTGGCTGTTTGCTTTCATTGCCTATAAATAAAATCTGTTCCTGATAAGAGCCCGGACTACCAGCCGCTGTGCTGGCAGCTGCTCGATTGTAATTGCGTGAATTTTGAAATTGTGAAGATGGCACAAAACGATTTTGGGTATTTGGATTAGAAAAATAATAATCTATAAAGAAAATTAAAAAGATAAATAAGATTAGTAATATGGAATTGAATTTGTTTTCTTTTTGGTATATAAATCATTAAAAGAAAGACCTTTTGTTTTTTATAGCTTTGACTTTTTTCACATTTTTTTAACCTTTATTTTGTTTATCTTTTGTAATGTAAATTTAAATTATATTTTTTACACAGGTGTTTAAAGCATTAAAGTGTTGATAATTCAGTTAGGTATGACAAGTTATAAATGTGTTATAAACATTTTTTATTATATTTTTTGCTTCATTTTGTTTTTTTGTCTTAACCATAACGGAGCAAAATTTTGTAATAAATTTAAATTTTAAGGGGCATAAATAATAGGTTTTGTTGTTTAATTTTTTGTTTAAATAAAAGCAATAAAAAGCGAAAGCTTAACTTTTTCTTAGAGAAAAAAAAATAGCAATCATTAATTGTGTAATAAATTTTAATTAAAAAGAAATTCCATCAAATTCAAAATTATGATTATGAAATGTAACAGACACATGTTAATATAAATATTCAAAATAAAACTAGTTTTTAAAGGGGATGATTTTTATTCGTTAAAATATTTTCTATATAGAGAAAATTTGGTAAAACATTCCCTATACAACGAACATTTGGCAAAAGATCATATATGTTTATATTGAGAATATTTGGCAAAAGATTCTATGACATTTTGAAGTTTACATATCTGTCATTTATTCTCACTTAGACAACATTATAGTGTAAACAACTAAGCTTTTTTGGCTTTGAAAATGTAGAATTTTGTGCCAACAAAGCGTCATATGCGGGAAGTTTCGCTTTACTTCTTTAATTTGTAAAAAAGTTCCAATGAAGCACATCTATTGTTCACCCAATGTGTGATCGATTGCTCACTCAATGTGAATGTGTTTCATCAGTTTCAACATGCGAGAGATGCGGTTCAAAAGTGGTGATTTTAACACGGAAAACAATCTTTACATTTAAACAAAACAAATTGTATGTGAGATATCATCGAAAATGCCTATCGTTGCAAATGCCAGCCGCGGCTTCGATGGGCGGCGCACATCAAACTAATGACATAGGTTATGTTGCTTTTGAGGGCCGCTGTGGATTGTGTCTTATTCGGATAGACCTGCACCTTAGGAAAACCCCACAAGAAAAAGTCTAACGGGGTCAAATCGCACGATCTCAGTGGCCAGTTCACATCACGTCCATGCCCTCAAATCCTTCGTGCACAATGACCAATATCAACTGTCGAAGTTCTGAAGTCGCTATTGGAAGACCATTTATCAATAAAGGATTATCTATATAGCGAATATTAGACAAACGATTTTCCCTAAATAGAATATTTGGTCAAAGATTTTCTATGTAGAGATCAGATCACTTTCAGAGTCGATTTAACAATGTCCGTCCGTCTGTCAGCCTGGCTGGCTGACTGTCCATGTAAACTTCTGCGCAAAGTACAGGCCGCAATTTTAAAGATATTTCAATAAAATTTGGCACATGCATTATCTTCGGCCCAAAGACGAAGCCTATGAAACTGGTACAAATCGGTTTATTTCTTCACCTAGCCCTCATATAAATGTCTTCCCGAAAAAGGACTTTATTGGCCACAAATACTTGATTAATACAGATATCCACAACAATTTTTCCACAAATTAAGTTTTATATATAAATAAAGCACACCTACAAATTTCGTTAAGATCGATTCATAATTGACCATAGCTCCCATGTAAGGCCTTATTCCGAAAATTACTTTACCGAGCATAAAACTCTTCAGAAGAACTTCACCACAATTAAGTCTAATATAGAAACAAATCACGCGACCAAATTTCATGGCAATCGGTCCATAATTGGTCATAAGGACTAAGATCGTAAAATTCTTAACACACGTTTTTCCTTAAAACTTTTAACGCAAGTATTATTTGATTTTCTGTTTTTTGATCAAGTTACCTTTGTAAAGCATGTCAGTTATTATGTTTAATGTCAATTATGTTCATTTGTTGTTACCCTGATTAAAATGAGTGACCAGAAAAAAGGGCGTACTAAAATTATTAAATATTTTCAACAAAACCCAACTTGGTCCTACAAAAAGTTGACCAAGCATTCAAAGGTCTGCTATTAAACTTTTTCCAATGTTATTAAACAGTACCGGTAAAACTTGTCCGTTGATATAAAACCTGGTTGAGGTAGAAAGAATGGTCCACATGATGTTTCTAAAGAATGGTCCACATGATGTTTCTAAAGGCTCAAAAAGTTCCTAACACGAACTCTGCTTAATATTTAGAGGCCAAAGACAGAGCACGGAAATTGAAGTAAAATGTTATACAAAAAATATACCTCCTGCATAATGGATGACGAAATGTACGTATGAAAAATTTTTCGCAGCTTCTGGGTCAATTTTTTTACGTTGCAGATGCTCGAGGGAAAATTGAATTGAAAGTTTAGGACCCAAAAGCAGACAAAATTTCCCAAAAAGTTCTTGGTATGGCAAGCAATATGCAGTTGCGGCAAAAAAGCCAAAAATTTGTTACAAAGGGCTCTATAAATACCGCAATTCACATCAAGGAATGTTTCCAAAAAATTATGTTTCCATTCATAAGACTTCTTATTGTGTCCACCAATTTTTGGCCCGATTTGGCATCTGTCACTATGGTAAGAAAGGTCTTGAGTGGTAAAAGAACAATAATGTGGTATTTGTACCAAGAGAGGCAATTCCTCCAAACTGCCTGGAGCTGAGTCCATTGGAGAGATATTGAGATCTTGTTAAAAGATAATTTAAGAGCACAAAAAAGGTGTCCAAAAGTGTGGTATATTTTAAACGGAGATGGACAACCTGTTCGAACAAAGTGACATAAAGCACTATAAAAACCATAATGGAATGGTTTTCAAAAAAGGTTTAAAATTTCATCATTAGTGATTAGAACTATAAAAATATTTTTTTTCGTAAACTGTAACAATAATTTCAATCAAATAAAAAAAGATTCAAAACTGTAAGTTTAGTGGTTTCATTTTTATTAACATATATGTATGTTAAAAATTTTTCGATCTCAGTACTTATCTCCCACAAAAATCCCACTTAGGAAAGTCACTCACGAATAAAATTATTGGAATTTTAATGGAATAATGGTTGGGCTTTATTGACCATACTTTCTTACTTATTTTTATTATTCTCTTCAAGGATATATATAAGTTTGTCATTCCGTTTGTAATTTCCACATTTTTCATTTGCGACCCCACAAAGTATATATATATTCTGGATCGTTATAGATAGCGAAGTGGATATAGCCATATCCGTCTGTATGTTGAAATCAACTTTCCGTAGCCCCCAAATAACTTACAAACATTATTGATACATCAATATAACGGGAATTCTTCCGGCTCGGTCGCTATTTAAAATCGAGAAAATCGGTTTACAAATGGCTGAGATATAAGGAAAAAAACCGGGACAACCTCGATTTTTGGCCTATTTTTGATCTATATCTGGATTACTAAGTCATTAATATAGACAATATATTTCAAATTCCATTGCAAGGATGTATATAAGGCTATAGTAATTTGGACCTACAATGGGTCAGGAAAAATATTTTTAAACCCGAATTTTTTTTTACCAAAAACTTTTTATTTTTTTTTTACTAAAAAATTAGAAAAAAAAATTTTTTAAATTTTGAAAAACAATTTGGAAAAAAAAAAATTTTTAAATGTTGAAAAACAATTTTGAAAAAAAAAAAATTTTTTTTTTTAATTTAAAAAAAAAAATATATTTAATTTTGTTTACCTAAAAATATTTATAATTTTTATTTTAAAGTATAATTTAGTGAAAGGTATATAAAATTCGGCACAGCCGAATATAGTTCTCTTACTTGTTAAGTAATGGGTTGGTTCCATATGCCCAGTTTTTGACTTCGTATTTAAATACGTATTTAGTTAATTTTTACTTAAATTTAAATGGTATTTAAATACAGTTTGAGTTTTTCAGTGCAATATAATTTTTCTTATTTAAATAAGATAAAAGTGTGGTAGCACTACTAAATATCAAAAAATTATCGATAGTTTTGTATAACACAGCTGTTCAAGCAAAACAAAAATTGATACATTTTGCCAAATAAGAAAAAAAAAAGGTTATTAAACAATAAAATATATGTAGGAAAATTCACAAAAGAAGCCCCAACTTCACCGCATCGGAAGTGTAGTTTTTGTTAGATGCCGTAAAAAAATACAGCGCTACAATAGAGTGAAAAAAAAAAACAGACAACAAAAGACAGCTGTTAAAAACATATGGTAGTTTATGAAACTTAAATAGAATTTAAATGGCCAACGTTGGCCACTTAAGTATCATTTAAAAAAGCACTGAGAAACCCATTTTCGTATTTAAATAGAACTTAAATATAATTAATATTTAAATACGAAGTCAAAAACTGGGCATTAGTCTGCTCAATTTGTTATTAAATTCATAAAACATTTTATTTGTAAAGCAGCAGCCATTACTCAACTGTAAACAAGTTCGTATCGAAACTCTTTTGTTTTGTATGCAATCAACAGACATTTGAATGACACACATTTTCCTTGTTGAACTCCCTATGTCACACTGTTATGTAAAAACCATATGGGGTTTTTCTTATTTGTAATAATAAAATAGATCATAGTTTACCTGACACTATAATTCTGTTATATTTTCGATTATTAAATTCTTGTTACAAAAAAAAAAAAAAAAAAACAAATTATTACCTTGTAACTTACATTTGCTAACAAATTTGAACACGTGCTTGCAAACAATATACAAAACCATAAAGAAGTTTAACAGACATAACACCATTCAACAAGCCTAAACAAAATATAAATATCTATATATTTAAAACATTTATAAGCAATCAACAAAAAAAAAAGAAATACTTTTGTTAAATGTCATATGAGTTAAATATTTTTATTCAAAACAAAAGTATGAATCATTTTGTATGAACACACACCACCACAACCATTATATTTTTGTTTAACATTTTCAAATAACCAATGAATTCTTGAAATTTATATTGTATTTTTATATACATTCAAACATTCTCAATACCAATTTGGTGGCTTAAGTAGTTGTTTGCAAACAACTGAAATTGTATAAAAATTGTGTGTGTGTTTAAAGAAAAGCAACAGAAATTCTTAAAAACAAATCAATATTCGTAAAGTGTTTAAGTAGAATTGACCTAAATTGTTGTTTTTTTTTTATTTGTTTGTTGAGTTTTAAACAAATTTTGTTTAATAATAAAAACTAAAGAATTATTTAGTATTTATAAGTAGACTTACTTATAAGTAAGGTGCGGTAAAAGTGTTGTGGGCTTTTACAAAAACATGTCTATGTCTTAGAGGGTAATTATTTGCTTAAATGGCAATTTAATTGAATAGAATTTTCTCTTTTTTTAAAAAAATATGTGACTTTATGAAGTTGTTAGGGAGATAGATAAAGGCAGATAAGTATTTTCTTAAATAAATGTAAAAAAATATGAATATGATGAATATTATTACTTATGTTCGATTTTGATAACATTTAAAAATTTATTGAGGTTAAGTACTTCAATAAATTTTTAAATTCTAGCTCAAGTTCAAAGTTTGACTTAAATATTGTAATTATTATAGACACATAGTAAAGTGCAGTGGATTCTCTGGACCGCTACGTTCATCTTCAGCACCCTTTAGAAAATCAAAGCTGCCTCAAAATTTAAGCCAGATTTGAAGTAAATTAAAGTTTCTTTCAGATTTCAGAATTTCCTCTTGAATCCTAAAATACACAGGTTAGAGTAATGCACTAGCAAATCGGGCAAATTGGCTACACGTACACACATAGACACTCTTTTGTCGAAATTTTGCTACTCTTTACCATGAGTGGTTGGGTTATATATAAGTTTGTCATTCCTTTTCTACATCTTTCTACATCTTTCGTTTGTGACCCCATAAAGTATATAAGGACTGAGATCGAAAAATGTTTAACACACATATATGTTAATAAAAATGAAACCACTAAACTTACAGTTTTGAATCTTTTTTTATTTGATTGAAATTATATATACAATTTCCAAAAAAAAAAAAAATATTTTTATAGTTGTAATCACTAGTGATGAAATTTTGAACCTTTTTCAGAAACCCTTCCATTAACGTTTTTATAGTGATTTTTGTCACTTTGTTCGAACAGGTTGTCCATCTCCGTTTAAAATCGACCACACTTTTGGACACCTTTTTTGTGCTCTTAAATTCTATTTTAACAAGTGCCCAATATCTCTCCACTGGACTCAGCTCCAGGCAGTTTGGAGAAATTGCCTCTCTTGGTACAAATTCCACATTATTGTTCTTTTACCACCCAAGACCTTTCTGACAGATGCCAAATCAGGCCAAAAATAAGTGGACACATTGAGAAGTCTTATGAATGGAAACATCCTTTTTTGTAAACATTCCCTGATGTAAACTTCGGTATTTATAGAGCCCTTTGAAACAAATGTTTGGCTTTTTTGCAGCAACTGCATTTTGCTTGCCATACCAAGAACTTTTTGGGAAATTTTGTCTGCTTTTGGGTCCTAAACTTTTCTTCAACATTCCCTCGAGCATCAGCAACATAACATTTTTAACCAGGAAGTTGCAAAAAATCTGCCAGAACATACGTTTCGTCATCCATTATGCAGTAAGAATATTTTTTTTTTATAAAACTTGACTTCAATTTCCGTGCTCTGTTTTTGGCCTCTAAATTTTTAGCAGCGTTCCTATCAAGAACTTTTTGAGACTTGTATGCTTTTAAACCTGCATTTGCTTTAACTTTTCGTACAAAATAGTCCGAATACTGACCTAACCGGGCTGCTTTCATACCGGATGTGTTGGGAGCTCTTTTGAAAATGCCTTTTATTTATTGGCTTTAGAAACATCATGTGGACTGTTTAATAACATTGGAATCAGTTTGACAGCAGACCTTTGACTGTTTGGCCAACTTTTTGTAAGACCAATTTGGGTTTTATTGAAAATATTTAATAATTTTAGTACGCACTTTTTTCTGGTCACTCATTTTAATCCGATTAACAACAAATGAATATAATTGACATTCAACAAAATAACTGACAAGCTTTACAAAGGAAACTTGATCAAAAAAATCAAATAATACTTGGGTTAAAAGTTTTAATGAAAAAAAAAAAGAAGTTGTTGTCCCAACAAGTTTTCTATAGAAAAGTTGTTGTCCCAACAAGTTTTCTATAGAAAATTTGTTGTCCCAAATTGTTCTCCACAGAAAATTGTTTGCGACAGTTATACGACCTTGCGATAAAAGTCAAAGAATCTCAGATTTTATTTGGTTTAAGGATATATTAACAATCTCTCTTCGAGCAGATCGTAGAAGAGGAAATTTTAATTCGCCAATTATGTCTTCAAATACTTCTATTATTTGAACCAATATTGCATTCCAAATTTTCTTTAAAGAAATTATCATTTAATTCATAGTTTTAATGCATAAAGTTCAAATTGTTTAAACAATTTGTTTGTAATTACATATTTTTTCTATTTTTGGCAATTTTTTTTTAATAGCATTTATTACCAATAAATATTTCTAGCATGCCATGTTTAAAACAAAACAAAAACAAAGTATGTATTGGCAAAACATGATTTGGTTTTTTGATTTTCATTTTTATAATTTCAAATATCAAAAGCTTCTCTAGAGAACCAGCTTTTGTTTAGCTAGAGATTTTCTGTGTATAACTATATACTATGATCTGCAATGTGAACTTGTTGGCATTTTCCACTTGTTTTATTTAATAATTTTTTTTCTTGATTTTCTTTGTTTTTGTTATAAATATTTTCATTATTTGTTATAAAATCATGTTCTGTAGAGAAAAAAAAATAAACAAAAAATTTAACTAAATGAAAATAAAAATATTTTAAGCAACTAAAAATTTGTTTAGTTAAGAAATGTTGCTTTACTTAGTAAAATATTTTTCTAAATTTAATATAAATTTTATCTGATTGACAGAATCTTTAAAACTATGTTTTTTTTTTTTTTTTTTTTTTTGCAATTCATGTCAAATTGTCATAAAATTTTGTTAAGTAACAAAATGCGTTGCTATTTGAAGATCTGTTGAAGATTATTGAGTGTAATATATTCTTTAAACAGAAAAAAAAAATAAATAAACATCTTTTACAACAAAACTGAAGGTTACAAGCAGATTGTTTAAAATTAAGCTGGAGTTTTGCAGCATCTTTAGATTGTTAAATGTTGTTTATTTTTTTTGGGAATAAACAATTGAAAGTCTTGAGCTTGTTTTAAACCAGACACTAGCATCATTTAAAGTGCAATTTTTAACAGTTGCTTTGCCTTAATAATTGTCACCTGACACTTAAAATTACATTTCAGTAGAATCTCAAGAGTTGGGCTAAACAATTTTAGGTAAGAAATAAAGAAATAACTGCCATATCCTCGATGACGAAAGAATATCCGTGCCAATTTCCCCCTACCAAGTATTAAGGGAAATTATCAGATTTGTTCACTGTTGAAATACTGTCAAAACATTATCAAAATGTTTCAGATATAAGAAATTTTTAAATCTTATTTAAAACATATATTTCGTTTAAATACCAAAAAACACAAGCAGACTTTTAAACTTCCCAAAAGCTGTACAATAAATGTCTTCCAAAAGCTTAAACATTCTAATCAAGACTACATTGAGACCTCCATTCCAATTGAATAAAGAAATCTTAATATTTTATTTAACATTTTTCCCACAACTTCCTTTAGCAGCAATCACAGAAAAACACATAAATATCTCTTATCATCTTTTCCTAAACATTAAACTAACATAAGCACAAGTTTTCAAACATCATTTCTAACTCTATCATGCATTTGAACATATCAATCGATCAAACAAATAAATTTCATCATGACATAACATGTCTACCATAAATAAATATTAAACAAAATTACAATGTAACGGTTTTCCAAGATTATTTCAATAAATTTAGTTTTGTAAACATAAAAATTAAAATAAATAAATCTATAAATAAAAAAACCTTATGAAACTTAATCAACAAACATAAATAAATAATGATTTAGCTGTAAATATTATTTCACACCAACAAATTTTTACAATATTTATTTAATATTTCAATATTTAGTAACTATTTTCATAACATATTTATTTATTTCTGGTGAATATATTTGTATATATTTCTTTTGTAATAATCATACCACTGACACTATTAAACTTTAAAACATAAACTTAAATTCAAATGAGCCAAATAATAAATTTTGTAAATTATAAATGCAAATAAATCTATGACGTAAAAGATGTTTTAATTAACACAATTTATTATAGATTTGAGAATTATTTACAGACAAAATTGTTTTATGGTAATGTAAATTGTTAAATGTCTATGCTGTTTAATATTGTAGGAGATGTTTATTGAAAAATACAGAATTTTGATCAATTAAAGACCGCTTTTTAAAAATTTCCTATATTAAGCTCGAATATATTACAAGTATTAGTGCTGGTTCACACACGTCAAGTTTACTTGAGCAAGTCTTGAGTTTACAGATGAGAGAGAGGAGAGGAGATTGTAAAGATTTCCCGATTTTTTTTCTTCTTTCTTCTATAAACTCAAGACTTGCTCAAGTAAACTTGACGTGTGTGTACCAGCACTTACCACCTTTAACAGGGAAACAAGAGAAATTAAGCACAAACATATTGTATGAATAAAAACCTCTGGCTTATATTGGTACTAGAGTATCCAAAACCGAAACCAAAAACCGGTCAACCGGTTTTTTCATCTTTGTAAAACCGACCGGTTTCGGTTTTCTTTAACTTTTCGGTTTTTTGACAAACCGGTTTTTTTAAGACGGTTAACCGGTTTTAACGAAATACTTTGTAAAGCTTATTTGAACATATACTTAAAAATATTTTGATAACATTTTTAAAAATATTCATTTATTTGTTAGAAAAAACCGGTTAACCGGTTTTTAGAATGACAAACCCGAACCCGGTTTTTTTAGAATGAGAAACCCGAAACCGGTTTTTTTATATAACACTGTTTTCGGTTAAACCGGAAACCGGTTTTTTGAATTTGCCGGTTTTTTGGACACTCTAATTGGTACTTTGTATCTTATTTTTAAAACACCTGTCTGTTCAAATCAATCTTTGGGATTGCCTATATAGCTAATAGACCTTTAGTTTGTTGGAAATACTTTCAAGATTATAGCTTTTGAAATTAAACCAAATCGGGTTTTAAATGGCTGAAATATAACAAACAAATATTGACCTTTAGTTACCCAGAATCTCATTACAGAACCACAGATTTGTCGGACATATTTCTTGAATTAAATACTATTGAAAATAAACAAAGTTTAAAACAATAACATTAAATTTCAACAATGTTTCTTTTTATCAAAAAATTGATTTTTGGTTTCTCTAAAAGAAAAAGCTTTCTTCACAAAAAAGTTTTTATAGAGAAAGCTAATAAACATTTTCAACATGGAAATCTATACATAGGAAAAACAGTTTTCACAAAAAAGGCTCCATTCCACATTAAAAACATTTTAATATAAGCTTTCCTTAAAAAAGCTTTTCTGAAATATAATTATTTTTCACGAATTAAATTTTTTCACAGAAAAGCATTTTATTAAATAAGTTTTTTCCTAAAGGATGTTAAAAAAGCTTTTTTTACATAATAAAGCTTTTAACGAAATAATCTATGTTACAATAAATAGCTTTTCTCAGTAAAAATACACATCGCTTATCGATGAAGTATTTCGAAACAGTCATTGGTGATTCTTTCGCTTATTTTCTCACTTTGATGTAACATAAAATTGTCATAGGCTGCTTAATCGGTGTGCTCTCGCTTAGAATGTTAGCCAAAATATCAATAGGTGCCATTACTATTTAATTTAGATGAAAAATGGAGTTCTAAGCGAACTTGATGATATGCCTATAAAGCAGTTACGTCCAAGGAGACACACATCGATATTTGAGTTTGTGAAAGCTCTTTTTTTCAAAGTACAAAGTACATAGCGTAACATCGATTGCAAAATAAACAGCAAGCATTGTTGTCTGATTGCTTGTTGTACTCTTGTCGGTGTGAAAGCACAAAAGCTCGCACATTGTGCATATGAGCTGGGTGTAAATGCTATAAATACTTACATATTAGAATGCAATAAATGTAGATTACAGCTGACAATCCGCTTAAATCGTAGTTGAAATTATAATTAGTGCATGTTGTGTTGGATTACGTATAGATTGCAATTTAAGTATGTACTTAGATTGCTCGCTTAGAATGTCATGCTGACGTTATTGATTATTATCTAGTTACTTCGTCTCATTAACCGCTGGGTACTATTTAAGAAAAAGCTTTTCTCACAAAAAATGTTTTTTATAATAAAAGTTTTTTTTTCAAAAGAAAAGCTTTTTTATAGAATAAGGTTATTTTACAAGGGGAGCTTATATTTTACAACAAAAAAAACGCTCTTCTAAAGAAAAACGATTTATTTTTTTTATCAAAAAAAGCTTTTCTCACAAAAATTCTTGTCACACCAAACATATTTTGTAAAAAAGTTTCAAAGGAAAGTTTTTTGTTAAAACAAATTCAAACCCGTTCATCTCAAAAAAGATTTTCAAAATCAATATACATTTTTCCGTCAAATAAGTTTTTCTCTGACCAGAAAATTCCACAAAATAAGCTTTTAACAAACTTTTTACAATAGTTTCTCCATGGCATTCATCATCAAACATTTATACAAAATTTCTTCCCATGATGCTGGTATTAGCTATAAAGCATTTATGTTAGATTTCAAATGTCTATTTAATTGTCAAATATTTAGCAAGTAACTTAAATTAAATTACAAACAATTCTACAACAAAACTACAAAGTCGGCCACCGCATCAATCACTATAACTCGAACTTGTTTACGAGCATCTATTTGCACAGCAAAACTATTATAAACACAACGCTTAATAGACATTTCATGGCAACAATTAGCATAATTTTGAGTGCATTTAGTTAACGATTATTAATGTGGCCAAAACACACCATCTTCTAAAGAAATTTGTTGTTAGAGATAATGTGCAGCCTAAGTTTAGCTCAAACTTTAAGATTTTAAAAATTAAAATATGTTTTTCCGTCAAAAAAGTTTTTTTCTGACCAGAAAATTTCTCTCACAAAAAGTTTTTTAAGAACTATGTATATCTTAAAAAAAGTTCTCTTTCGCAAAGAAAAAGCTTTTTAGAAAACAAAGCTTTTTAACAAAATAGTACTTTTACCAAAATAAGCGCTTAAAAGGCTTATTTACAAAACAAGATTTTCTCCCAAAAAAAAAGCTTTTTTATAAAATAAGCTTTTCTCTATCTTTATAAATTTTTTCTCAAAATTAGCTTTTCTCACTTAAATATTCTTAAATACGTTTTTCATATAACAAAAATGCTGTTATTGCCAAAAAAAAGCTTTTTTTACAAAAACTTTTTTTCCATAAAAGCAAGATTCATACAACAAAAAAAAGCAATTCTTCACAAACAAGGTTTTTTTTTGCTTTGAAAATTTCAAATTTTGTGCCATATGGAAAATTGGGTACCATGCGAATTGAAGCCGAGAGACCTTGAAATCCGAGTTTCCATTATGATAAGGCGAAGCGTAAGAGATCGCATGCTGAATCGACACCAAAGCCAACTATCTATGGTGCTAAGGCAATGCTCTGTATATCTGTACCGAACACGAAACCGTAATATTCCATGATGACAACGCTAGGCCACATTTACAAAAATGTATTTAGAATGAAGTGGTTGGGAAGTTTTACCACATTCGATTTATAGAGCAGACTGTGCCCCGTCCGGTTACTATTTACTTCGTTCGATGAAGGACGCTCTGTCTGGGATACGATTCACTTTGAAACACAGTATCCTATATTTGCCTCAAAAGATGAGCAGTTCTTTTGGCTAGGAATCCATATGTTGCCCGAAAGAAGGGAAAAGGTCACAGTTAACAATGGCCAATACTTTGAATACATTTATATTGTTGTAAATGTTTCAAAATAAAAGCTAAAAGTTTGAAAAATTTGTTTCATGAAAACAAATTTTTCCAAGAAAATGTTTGAAAATATTTATTTTACTACCTTTCTGGAGCATATTAAAGGGTACAAAGAAATATAAATACAAAAAATAATTAAAGCAAATAGTTGTTTAAACACCCCAAACATTGCATTATTAATACCTCCTTGACAAAGTGTTTGTCTAAAGTCTTTTGTTTCTTTATTCCCACAATTTCATATTTCCAAACATTTTTCATCATATTGATTACACAGCACAGATTTCTGTTAAATAGCCACAATTTATTACAGTTTAATTTTTCCCACTAAACACCCTAAAGGCGTAGTTACACCAGTACTAGCAAGACATCTAAAGCCAGCAAAGATAAATTATAGCTGTTAAACTTGCACAAGCAAGAACTTTACAGGGCAAATGTATAAAATATAGTTTAAAGCGACTTATAAGGCATTTAAGCAAAGATAAAGACATGGAATACTAAAACAAAAACTTGTTATAGTTAAAGTTTAAAGTTGAAGATCTTAATGTTTTAAAGGTAAAGAAGAAGAAAAAACGGAAAATGGGAGTGGATGGTAAACAATGAAAAAAAAAAACATGACTAGAAATAGATTTTTTAGAAAAAAAAAATTCTAACAAATTTTGTAAAATTTATAAATGAAAGAATAGGAAAACAAGTTTTGTTTGCTAAATTTTAACATAAATTTTTATATATTTTTTGAATTTATGTTGTGCAGTATTCTTCAATTTACCACCAACATTTTTTGTGGATTACTTTAACGCCTTTAAAATGTTTATTTTTTTTTTTTCTTCTTTTAATTTTATTACCAAACTCACCTCAACATACATTTTTTTTTAGGAAAAAATAAAAGAAGTTCATTTAACTCTCAAGCCACCACTGACCTAAAGAATTATGACTAAAGAAATATTCTTTAAAACACTCAAACATACAAAAACACTTAATAACACAATCATCATTTGCTTAAATGTTTAAAAGCTGTGTGTTGTTCTCTTCAGCATCAACAATAATTAAAGTATTTCCTTTTTTTCCAAAACATTAAAAACCACAAAAATTTTATAAATTAATAACCATTTTTTACTTCTTTAGTTATGATATCATTTAGTAATTCTTAAGAATTTTAATTAGTTTTTAAAGGGGATTTGAAACAGATATTAAGAAAAACCAAAGATTTAGTTAAATAACAGGAAAACGAAATGAATAGTGGACATTAATGGATGAATGAATGTTTAGGTAATTCTAACAGTTTGTTTAAACATCAAATCAGTAACTTTAATTACAGTTTTAAACATTTAGTGTTCATTAATGCAATAATAATAATATTTCTTTGCCAATTTGATTAGTTCTTTTTGATGGCATAATTATGTTTGTTTTTTTAGTTATATGTCGACTACAAAAAATACTGAAATAAAACAAAACTTGAAACAAATTGCCGCTTTTAAATTCAAGTGTTTACCTTGATCTATTTATTTTGAGCAAAAAATAAATAGATTTATTTTGAATATTAAGATTTTAAAGACCTATAATTAGTAATGATACTTAAAAAAACAAGCAAAAGTGCTATATTTGGTCGAAACGTATCTTATATACCCTTCAACAGCTTTAGAAATTCAAATCCAAAGAAAAAATCGCCAATTTAGAAACAAATTCATTAAACAATCAAATTATTACACTTTCATTGAATTCTTACACTTGCTGCTTCAGCTCAAACAAACACACAACACCTCTCAACAGTTAAGCAATTAGACAATGTATCCCTTATAGACAGTAATTGTCACCAATGTCTGAGCACTTGGCTGATTCCAATTTATATATTTTGAGTCATTTGACATGTATGTGCTTTAGTAGTGCTGAGAGAAGTGAATTGGTTACTTTATACATCACAGGTAATCTAGTAGGAAGACAATTGTCACTTAATTGTCTCTAAGTAATATATAATGTAGTCACTTTAAACGTTTTTTTACTGCACAAACTGTTTTTATACAAATTGTATTGATATAATTAATTATACCTTCCTTTGAAGCCACGTAAAAGATTAGGTCTACGCCAACAGCCCAGCGTCGATTCAAGACCTCGAAAATAGAAATCGTGAGGCAATCGAGGACATAGGGCAGCCACTTTGCGATTTGGTTATTGAAGATTAACATCGAGAGCTCTAGAATTCAAATGTACTAGTTTGTCCGTTAAGATCATTGTAGAAGATTCACGTAAGATGGCTTGTGTATAAATAGTGGCTAAGGTTGCAGTCGTTTGTTAGTTTATAAGAGACGTTGTTCGAATAAATTTCATGTTTGGCCGCATATTCTGTGCGTTGCATCATATTTCAATAGTCCATAATAGATAGGAGCCTTTTGCACACAGAATATGCGGCCAGACATGAAACCGTAATATTCCATCATGACAAAGCTTGGCCACATGTTGCAATACCTGTAAAAAAGTATTTAGAAAGAAGTGGTTGGGAAGTTTTGCCTCACTCACTTTATACTCTAGACCTTGCCCCGTGCGACTACTATTTGTTTCGAGCAATGCAGAACGCTCTCTCTGGGATAAGTTTCACTTCAGAACAGAGTATCCTTGATTAACTTGGTTCGTTCTTAATGAGTTTATAAAATTTTGTAAAATGTTTCCCCTTCAAAAAATGAACTTAGAGCCTTTGTTTGCCAAGCTAAAGTTTCCCTAATCATTACCGTTTTAATTAATAATGATTGTAATCTTAAACCTATAATTTTCTGTTCATTAATAGCAGTACAAATAAACCTCTACTCCATAACAGACAGAACACACTTGTTGTCCTTGAAATTTTGCAAAGACAGAAAAAAAAATCAACCAAAAACCAGTAAATTTACTAAAATATTATATGATTAAATTTAAAAAGATAAAACAACTTTAAAAACAATGTACTTAAAATACAAACTGAAGTATTTCTTTGTTACCCAAATATCATACATATATGTAGATACAGTAACGACTTTGTAATAATGTCCCTTCATGAATATAAAAATATCTATAAAAAAAAAAAACTCACTTTACAGCTATGTAGGCTGGAAGTTTACAGGCCTGATGGCAAAAAAAAAACCTTAAGAAAAGAGATACAAAATTAATGATAATGTGTAAAAGAAACAGCACACAGCAGTTAAATGCAACGGGAATTTTATGTGAATATAAAAACTTATGTTTATGCCAGTCAACAGGAACTTGAAAAATTCACTTTAAGTCAAGTCATTCAAAACACTGGTTGTTGATGTTGCTAAATCTAGACAAGGATTGTAATTTATTAATGAGAGCATAAGAGTTTAACATTGTTACTGGTTTCTTAAAACAGTTCAGTTAAGAAGGATGTTAGCAAAAGTGACAAATCATGATAAAATATTAAAAAAGACCTTGAATTTTCAAGAGAAAAAACCACAAGACACAGACAAATTCTTGAAAAAAAATCTTTATTTTTACTGTATTAAAAGAAATGAGCAGTTGCTTGAAATTGAAATTGATTAATTATACTGTTCTTATGTGATCTACTCGCTGACTAATTGCTGATATACCTGGTTGGAGATCATTAAACGATTTTTGAAATTGCAGAAATGATTCTTAAATTTAAATTTAAAGTTATAATCATAACTTTACATTTTGTGTCATATTGTTTCAAAGTCCAAATACACAATGTTAATTATTATTATTATGGAAACTTAGGATTAACAATCAAAGGATCTAAGTTCATTTTTAAACATTTTATAGCAGAGATAAAAAAAACGTTTTAAACTAGTTTGTTTAAAATATTTGTTAAATCAGCTTGGCTCGGCTCATTTGCTTTTAGTTATGTAATCCTTATATCTATACTGCAGATAGCCCCTATTGAAAATATAGACGCGATATGTTTGTGTTCGGTAGACACAACAAGAGCAATACAAAAGCAGTTAAAAACTGTATGATTCAGAACATTGCAATTGAAAGTTTATATCCATCTAATTGTTGCTAAAAACAAAAATTTATAACATCTGTAATGGATTTCCCATTTCTAATTTAAAACTTTATAAATTATTTATTTAGTTTTTTTTTTTTTTTTTGTTAACGAGCTGTGGTTTGCTTTAGTTTAGTTTATGTTTCTTTAAGTAGACTACAAACACCCAGTCAAACACAGCAGCTGATTTTTTTTTTTCTTAGCAGAAGTTAGTAAATATTTAGCAGTTAATATATACACTATTTAACCGCATATTTTGGACGCTCTAATTGTTGATTTATTTCAACAATTACATGCAGTAAAATAACGATTGCAAATCTGCATAAATTAACAACTAAAAACTAAACAAACTAACAAACAAAAAAAAAAAAAAAAATTATTAAGAAAATAACAGATACACTCAAATAAACAAGGTGTTTTAGATACAGAAATAACTTACAGTGCACTCGCGGTAACGTGAACAGCATCTAAAGTGAACACCACCTAATGGGAACAAGCTTTTGTTTACATTGACTACTCTGTAACGTGAACAAACTCAGAAAGCTCTATAATGTGAACAATTTTTTCACTGCATTTGTTTTCTAAGCATGTAGACAACACTGAAATACATACATTATTTTCGATTTTTAAATTTTATGGAATCCCCGTATATTAAAAATGTGTTTGTATCCTCTAAATTAATATTTTTGTATGGCAACGAATGAGAATTTTATTTGCTATGTAATTTGTTTTGTAATGCATTTTAATCAATAATTTTTGTGTTATATTTTAATAATGAAAATAATAATAAAAGAATTTCACGTTCAAGCGCGTAAAACACAGGTTTATATTATAAAATGTAATATTTTTTCCATGAAATTCGACAATCGCTAACGTGAACAATTTCACTAACATGAACTCCCTTGGTTTTAATTAGTTCACGTTACCGTGAGTGCACTGTACATACCTATATTTAAACATACTTATGTATATATGAATCTTAAGTAAATAGAGACTATTTTATAGTTATAAGTAAGTAAAAAAAACAAACATATTAAAAAAGCAACTGTTATAGCTATTAAACGCAAAAAATATGCATGTTTTAAAAAAAAACCAAAAATGTAAGACACAAACTTGTTTAAAAAGTATTAAAAAGAAGTTTGAAAATGTGTTAAAATTTGTATGCATTTAAACAAGGATAATTAAAAATAGTTTCAAGAGAAAATTTATAACATTCTCCTAAGAAATATTATATAAACAAATAACGTTATTTAAATTAGTTTGAGCCATAGATGACCACTAGAGAGCTTTTGGTCTAAATAAGGAACATCAGAATTCATTTTAGAGGTATAGTGTTCCTTGGGCAAAGTTTCTTATTTTAATCCATAGAATACGATTTTTCTTGTCACTTGGGGGATTTTTTTGCGTCCCTTAAAAATGAACCCGCCCTAAGACGAACTAGCTGTCTGTCGTAAACACGATATGGCCCAAACGAAAGGAGCTACCTGGCGGAAATTGTCCACAAATACTATCTGTTGATAAGATTTGTTTAGTATGTATTGAAAATTGGCAATATCGACCATTGATTTCACTTAGCCCCCATACAAATGTTGATTATGTAACAATCCTAATACAATTTTTCACAAATTAGTTCTAAGTATCCTGAAATTATACTGTAAAGTTTGGCGAAAATTGGGCAACATTTCTCCCCAGACCACATACAAAGCCCCACTCAGAAAATGACTTGAACATTTATAATTATCTTATAATAATTAATATCATGATAAACTAGTTTTATATGAACCTAAATCCCAACTTTTGTGACCCTACCCCACCCCCATACAAATACTGATGGTGGGTATAAAAAATTCGGCACATCAGAATATTACACTCTTATTTGTTTTCATTGACATTTCTCTCTCCTTGAATTCTATGTATTGGGGGAATTCACACGGTCTGCTATTAGGTCATAATGTCCTAATATATTATGATAGTTTAAATAGTTTATATAGTAAAAAAAAATACATTTTGTGACCTTGTTTCATAGCCCAAAACATATAATAAATTGGGAGTTTCACACGGTGTGCTATTAGGTCATAATGTCCTAATGATAGTTTAAAAAAATGTTTGTTGTGTTTCAAACAAAATAAGTGTTATTTTATGACAAAACAATAAACATAGTTCAAAAAGTCTTATTAGTGTAGAAATAGGTTTTGTTTGAAACACAACAAAAATTTGTTTAAACTATCATAATATATTAGGACATTATGACAATATGACCTAATAGCACACCGTGTGAATCCCCCAATTTATTCTATGTTTTGGGCTATGAAACAAGGTTACAAAATGTAATTTTTTTACTTTCATTAAGCGTTTCCAATCTTTAAATTTATATAAACAAAGTGTGTGTGTGAGATACCATCGACATTTTTTATTCGCTTGAAATGCCTAACCATGTCATTATGTATGGCATATAATATCGTGCAAATGTCCGCTTCGGCATCGGTGTATGACGCATATCCGAACTTTTTCATGACTATGGCGCATAAATTTGCTTGAATTTGACCGATTGCATAGATCTGCGAGAAAAGCCCACATGAAAAAGTCTAATTGGGAA
Source organism: Calliphora vomitoria (assembly GCA_942486065.2). Classification (NCBI taxonomy): domain Eukaryota; kingdom Metazoa; phylum Arthropoda; class Insecta; order Diptera; family Calliphoridae; genus Calliphora; species Calliphora vomitoria. Next base: position 11,983,945 of record OW818033.2, read on the forward strand.
AAATCGCACAAACTCGCTGGCCAGATCCCTTGCCATCTGGCCATAAGTATTTCATTCCATTTATAATTTCTACGTTGTTCATTTGCAACCCAAAAAAGTATAAATATTCTGGATCGTTATATATTTCGTTCGTTCGTCTGTCCGTCTGTATGTTGAAATCAACATTCCGTAGTCCCCAAAAAACGTACATACATGATTCATAAATCAATATAACCGCTATAGTCCCGGTTCGGTTTGTAAATTCGGAAAAATAGGCCAACAAATGGCTGAGAAATAAGCAAAAAAAAAACACGATTACCTCGATTGTTTACCAATTTTTGATCTATATTTGGATTAGTAAGTCATTAAAATAAACAATATGAATATCTAATGATAGTTATTTCAAAGACCTTTCCAACCACGTACATATATTCGGGAAAAATATTTTTTAACACAATTTTTTTTTTCACAAAGAAATGCCTATAGCTCTGAAAAAAGTACCATTGCTATATCGATTTAAGTTAATATGTACTGGAATAATCCTTTGAAATACAATTAAATTTTCAAAATCTGTTCTACTAAAACCGGGGGTTTGTTTCCTTTAAATAAACCGGATACTTTTGATTGCAAATAAAAGCAGTTTTTGTAGTTTAAAATTGTACAACAACAACAACAGAATTAAATAGTCACTCAGTGTCTTTATACACGTTTATCAATTCACAGAAATGCACACAAACTTTATAATGTACAAACACACATGTACACGACAGTTGATGTTAACTCTAACAGCGACAATGATCAACTCAACTCACGACTGCCACCTCTGCCACTATTTATACACGCGCCATCTATCGGGAATCTTCTACAATGCTCTTAACGGACATACTAGTACATTCGAATTCTAGAGCTTTCGATGTCATTGCCAGCGACCCAAACATTTAGTGTTGCCATACTTACAAACAATGCCAACAACCGCTTGTCACTGATGGATGTGCCCTCAAATATGATGAATGCTGCAGGCAGTCGTTACAGACTGTTAAATTCAAATCGTCACTGCACATTCGTAACAATATAAACATACGATGACATGCAAATGTCCATATGGGAATGAAAATGGACACTTGTATCATTACATCAGATACGCCCAGATCAAAAAAAAAAGTATAGTTGAGGAGACTTGGCTTGCCCTACAACGACTTCTGCAGAAGTTGTCAAAACGAGGAGGAGAATGAAACCATTTTTCATCTTCTTTGTCACTGTTCGGCATTAGGGGATCTACGTTTACGGTTTCTGGGACACCGTTTCATAAATAGTCTTTCTGAGCTCTCGAATATGAGGCTTGAGGGCATCAATGCCTTTATAAGGTGTAGTAATTGGTTAATAGGACCAGATATGGGAACCTCTCGAGGGTAACCTAATCACCGCTATCTTATTGATAGGAAATTTTTGTAAATCTCCTTCTCTCTTCCTTGAACATCTTCTTCTTAACTACTCAGTCTTCCACTTCTCTCTTTTCATTTTTATCTGCCCCTTTTTCTTTTTAACTTTCTACTTTCAGGTAATACAAAAGGAATATTGCTTGGACCCACGTGAGCTGTTCTTCTACTCTTCAACTTCGCGGCTGCCTGGAAACCTAACCACCGCAATCATTTCGACATTATTACTAGTATTTTTAACCATATTATGGTCGTTGCGGTAACCATAATATTTTACAGTTACGATTCACATGATATCTGATTGTAGTAATTAGGTATATGTTTGTGACAATCATGTTCATGATAAATCATTATAGCATAATATGTTGCTTTAAGATTACGATAATCATAATTAAAAAACTTGTAACAACTATATTTTTTCTCTGCGTGTAGGAAATTGTGAATTCTTTTAAACAATTTATTATTTATTTTAATACATATCTCAATATATATTCTTAAATTTAATATATATTTTCTTGCCTTGAAATACCAACTAATATTGCCATTAAAAGAAATAAGCCGGCCTTATTAACTATGTGCGAAACTATTTCCTAACTTAAACTAATGACTATATTTCTTTAAACAAAATATGTATGCGGAAAGAAAATGATTTATTAAAATTTAGAGCAAGACTTGTTCTTAAGATTTAATTGACAGTTTGCAAATTTTAAATATTTAAGTTAAAAACCCTGATCTGTTTTTAGCAATAACAACAAAAGTCATAAATCATTATGTAAGTGTTTGAGATCAGGTTTCAGTGTTTTGTTTTACTCTTAACCCGGCCGTGATATTGTTTATATAATTAATAATAATAATAATTTTTCATGTTCTTTTAACATAATGTTAAATAATTGTTGACGTTGAAATAACCGCAAGCTTACACACCACATAAGCTTTTGCCAATATACATAATATGTACGTACTTCTACATATTTTGTATTTTATAGAATATAACTAGCAAAAACTAAACTATTATAGTTCTATTAGTTGTTGGCTTAAAACTTCTAAACTTCAGCTATAACGTTTCTTTGTTATTGAACTCGTTTAACAGGTTCCAGTGTTACTTGGTAATAGAGTATGTGCAACAACTAACTACTTTATGGTCATTTTGTTCAAACAACAATCAATATCACCAGCCAGCCAGCCAGCCCCAAGCCAAACTGATTTCCAAACAATTTCATGTTTGTTTCAATACTTTAGGTTTAGAACATGTTTAGTTTGGTTTGTGCCTGTTCTACATGTGGGGGTGGTACTAGATTTCTTTTATTTTAGATTATATAAAGCCTTTTTTTGTTGTTGTTGCCTGTAATGTAAATTGAAACCAGTTTCATTTTGTATATTTAAAATAAAAGTATACAGAACAGAGAATTAGTCCTTGAAATATTTATTATAAAATAAAGTGTTTAACAATATTGTTTCTTTCATAATATGATTGATTAGAATTGTTTTTATTATTTTTTTTTTTTTTTTTTTCTACAAGTGTTTTGTGTTGTGCAAATATTTCTAATGGCCATTATTTAGATACAAGTAAATAACATGTTATGAAAAGAAAATTGCTTTAAATTTCAAAATCTAATAATTAAATTAAAGGTGGGGTTCTGCAAGCTAAAGTTTAAAACGGCTGTTGTATAATAGTAGTTAGTACTATAGATATTAAGGTATTTCTGTTGACGTAATTCATTAGATTAGTCAGCCAGTAATGAACAAAATAATGAATATTAATGATAACACTAGGCTACACAAACAAATTATCAACATGTTACCCTTTGTCTTCATTTTAAAATTATTATTTTACTTATTAGCCCCGCCCATTTAGAGAAAATTTAAAAGTGGGCGTGATAACCCACATAAACAATGAAATAAATATTTACAATTTCGTATATTATCCAGATTTACAAATATTTAAAGATTCCACCACCCCACAAAAACCTTGCAAACGACCTTAAAATTCTGAAAAACTAAATACACCTAACAACCAAATGCATTAAAATGCATAATATTACTTCACAAAAAAAAACCCAATAAACATTAAACCTGACCCCCTTTTTTTTGTTTGGTCAAGAAAACATCAAACTAGAACTTCATATAGTTAAACTTCAATACACCAGTACACTTGATACTTTGGAAATGCAAATGCCAAACATAACATAACAATCAATATACAACCCCATTCTTTTTTAAACATACATATGTATGATTTCTGTATAAAATCTTAACCTTTAAACAATTTCCGTTCTAAACTCAGCACATTATAGCCGGTCAAAACCACCATTTCAAAAAAAACATGAATTAAATTGAATTGAGTTTCTTTTTTTTTTAATTTTTGTTTATAACAAAGTGTTGATAATTTTAATGTTTAATCCTACAACCACATAATTTAATTTTACAAAAAAAAAAAAAAAAATACTTGCTAAAATAAAACTGATAGGCCACAAAACTACAAACATCCGGTTTAACATTATGTTTGTACTTATGTCATACATATACAAGCAGTGGCCAGAAAAAGTTTTCGGTCAATATGTTTTATTGAAATGTTTTATTAACAGGTTCCAGTTCAGGTTCTAGTTCAAGTTCTAGTTCAGGTTCTAATTTAGGTTCCAGTTCAGGTTCTAGTCCAGGTTCTAGTTCAGGTTCCAGTTCAGATTCTAGTTCAGGTTCTAGTTCAGTTCAGGTTCTAGTTCAGATCAGGTTCTAGTTCAGTTCAGATTCTAGTTCAGTTCAGGTTCTAGTTCATGTTCTAGTTCAGGTTCTAGTTCATGTTCTAGTTCAGGTTCTAGTTCAGGTTCTAGTTCAGGTTCTAGTTCAGGTTCTAGTTCAGGTTCTAGTTCAGGTTCAAGTTCAGGTTCTAGTTTAGGTTCCAGTTCAGATTCTAGTTCTGCTCAGGTTCTAGTTCATGTTCTAGTTCAGGTTCTAGTTCACTTCAGGTTCCAGTTCAGGTTCCAGTTCAGGTTCCAGTTCAGATTCTAGTTCAGTTCAGGTTCTAGTTCATGTTCTAGTTCAGATTCTAGTTCAGTTCATGTTCTAGTTCTGGTTCTAGTTCAGTTCCTGTTGTAGTTCAGGTTTTAGTTCAGGTTCTAGATCATGTTCTAGTTCAGGTTTCAGTTCATGTTCAGGTTCCAGTTTAGGTTCCAGTTTAGGTTCCAGTTCAGGTTCTATTTCAGATTCTAGTTCAGTTCAGATTCTAGTTCAGTTCAGTTCAGGTTCTAGTTCTAGTTCAGTTCAGTTCAGTTCAGGTTCAGTTCTAGTTCAGTTCTAGTTCAGTTCTAGTTCAGTTCTAGTTCAGTTCTAGTTCAGTTCTAGTTCAGTTCTAGTTCAGTTCTAGTTCAGTTCTAGTTCAGTTCTAGTTCAGTTCTAGTTCAGTTCTAGTTCAGTTCTAGTTCAGTTCTAGTTCTAGTTCAGTTCTAGTTCAGTTCTAGTTCAGTTCTAGTTCAGTTCTAGTTCAGTTCTAGTTCAGTTCTAGTTCAGTTCTAGTTCAGTTCTAGTTCAGTTCTAGTTCAGTTCTAGTTCAGTTCTAGTTCAGTTCTAGTTCAGTTCTAGTTCAGTTCTAGTTCAGTTCTAGTTCAGTTCTAGTTCAGTTCTAGTTCAGTTCTAGTTCAGTTCTAGTTCAGTTCTAGTTCAGTTCTAGTTCAGTTCTAGTTCAGTTCTAGTTCAGTTCTAGTTCAGTTCTAGTTCAGTTCTAGTTCAGTTCTAGTTCAGTTCTAGTTCAGTTCTAGTTCAGTTCTAGTTCAGTTCTAGTTCAGTTCTAGTTCAGTTCTAGTTCAGTTCTAGTTCAGTTCTAGTTCAGTTCTAGTTCAGTTCTAGTTCAGTTCTAGTTCAGTTCTAGTTCAGTTCTAGTTCAGTTCTAGTTCAGTTCTAGTTCAGTTCTAGTTCAGTTCTAGTTCAGTTCTAGTTCAGTTCTAGTTCAGTTCTAGTTCAGTTCTAGTTCAGTTCTAGTTCAGTTCTAGTTCAGTTCTAGTTCAGTTCTAGTTCAGTTCTAGTTCAGTTCTAGTTCAGTTCTAGTTCAGTTCTAGTTCAGTTCTAGTTCAGTTCTAGTTCAGTTCTAGTTCAGTTCTAGTTCAGTTCTAGTTCAGTTCTAGTTCAGTTCTAGTTCAGTTCTAGTTCAGTTCTAGTTCAGTTCTAGTTCAGTTCTAGTTCAGTTCTAGTTCAGTTCTAGTTCAGTTCTAGTTCAGTTCTAGTTCAGTTCTAGTTCAGTTCTAGTTCAGTTCTAGTTCAGTTCTAGTTCAGTTCTAGTTCAGTTCTAGTTCAGTTCTAGTTCAGTTCTAGTTCAGTTCTAGTTCAGTTCTAGTTCAGTTCTAGTTCAGTTCTAGTTCAGTTCTAGTTCAGTTCTAGTTCAGTTCTAGTTCAGTTCTAGTTCAGTTCTAGTTCAGTTCTAGTTCAGTTCTAGTTCAGTTCTAGTTCAGTTCTAGTTCAGTTCTAGTTCAGTTCTAGTTCAGTTCTAGTTCAGTTCTAGTTCAGTTCTAGTTCAGTTCTAGTTCAGTTCTAGTTCAGTTCTAGTTCAGTTCTAGTTCAGTTCTAGTTCAGTTCTAGTTCAGTTCTAGTTCAGTTCTAGTTCAGTTCTAGTTCAGTTCTAGTTCAGTTCTAGTTCAGTTCTAGTTCAGTTCTAGTTCAGTTCTAGTTCAGTTCTAGTTCAGTTCTAGTTCAGTTCTAGTTCAGTTCTAGTTCAGTTCTAGTTCAGTTCTAGTTCAGTTCTAGTTCAGTTCTAGTTCAGTTCTAGTTCTAGTTCAGTTCTAGTTCAGGTTGAAGTTCAGGTTCCAGTTTAAGTTCTAGTTCAGGTTGTAGTTCAGGTTCTAGTTCAGGTTCTAGTTCAAGTTCTAGTTCAGGTTCTAGTTTAGGTTCTAATTCAGGTTCTACTTCAGATTCTAGTTCAGGTTCTAGTTCAAGTTCAGGTTCTAGTTCAGATTCTAGTTCAGGTTCTAGTTCAGATCCTAGTTCAGGTTCTAGTTCGCGTTCAAGTTCAGGTTCTAGTTCAAGTTCTAGTTCAGGTTCTAGTTTAGGTTCTAGTTCAGGTTCTACTTCAGATTCTAGTTCAGGTTCTAGTTCAAGTTCAGGTTCTAGTTCAGATTCTAGTTCAAGTTCTAGTTCAGATCCTAGTTCATTTCTAGTTTTCTCCAAACTAAATTTTTTTTTTTACTTTATTCCAAAATTAATTTTGTACAAAATAAAAATCAAATGAATAATAGAAATTACTGAGGTAAAGGTGAGTCCCCAATTTACCACTATTACTTTTGTTAAATTAAATATCTGCTTGGCACACCTTCTTGTTTGCCATTGACTGTATAAATTTGTTTTATAAGTACAAAACGTTGACTTTTAATGCATTTGTTCAAGCGTTCAGTTTTTTTTTTAAATTATTTTTTTGTATTTTCAAGAAAAAAAATAATACAAATTAAAGATATACATTTTTCGTTTATGGCTGTTGAATGATTTATGACAAAAAGACAAAAACTTAGCGGTGGTGTTGGTATAATGAAGACATTTATGACGGAAGAAGTATTAATATTTAGAGGAAATATTTTGTAGGAAAAAATACTCAATATGACATCTCAAAATGTTAACGAAAAATGATAATTAATTACTTTTGTTGAAAAAAATTCAAGGAAAATAAAAATAAAAAAAAATACACAAATATGGTGTTTAAAGAATCTTATGGTAGACAATTAAAGATACACAGAAATGAAGGCGGTAAAACAAATTTAGAAAACTTAAATCAAAATCAGAGTTTTCAGTTCTTTGAATGATAGTTGTGACAATTTCCCAGAAAGTCATTCCAAATTTATAGTTTAGCCAACTCTGCCTTTTTACAGTTTTGTAGTTTTAAAAATTATGCAAAAAGTCTTAACGAAATCCAATGCTAAATCAAAACAAAAATGTCAACTACTCAGCAGCTACAATAACAACAGTTAGAGAACTTTAAGAAAATGACATTTAAAAAAAAAAATCCCAGTAACACAAAATTCAAACCAAACCAAAATCTACAAAACGTTTTAAACACAAAAAAAATCATATTCAAATGACTAATAATAAAGGTTTATAGTAAAAAGAAATAAATGAAGAAACGGCAGCATATAGCAGAATTTGCAATGCAAATGTTAAATAATAATGAATAAAGAAAAAAACCAGAAAAAATCTAAATGATACTTCAAAATTTTTAATGAGCAAAACAACAAAGACATTAACCATAATAATCGTAGTTAAGACACAAACCCTTTTGATCAATACATACAGCAGAGCACTTAAGAGTTCATTATATTTTGTTGGTACCAGTTTGGTTTAATAAAGTCTTGTGTTTTACATAAATGTAAATTTTGGCTTCTTTTTGTTTTAGTATGGTTTTTTTTTCTCTTTTTTTAAGTAATAACGCCCATGCATTATGCATTAAGTAAATGGAACAAGCGAAAAAAATGTATTTATAACCACCTCCAAAAATACTTGGTTTAAGAAAACAAAATGTTATAAAATTTTAACAAATATGCAGATGTACAAAATTAAACAGTTAAAGTGGTGATTTACAGTGAGTGACACTACAATGGAAACTTTTTTAACGTTTTTATTTACAAATTGATTGATTGATGGCAGCCAGGCAGAAGCAATAAATAAGAAATAATAAAATCCAAAAAAAGACAAATTAAAGGAGAAATTTAAAAAAAAAAGCTATTTAAACTATTTAAGGGAATTTAAATTTTTAACAAAAGTAGCTTAAGATATGGTTTTATTAAAAGCTATTATAACAATAATTTTAGAAAGAGTTGGACATTTTTTTCCATCCAAAGTATGTTACAGTATTGTAATAAAAGCTCTGTTCGTTTTATGTGTGTGTAAAACTCGCTTATTTCCAAAATATCCAACCAAAATGAATGAAATTCTTTTGTAACATTTGTCATTCTTCTAAGCTGTTTGCTATTAAAAATTAGTGCAATCGGTTTATTATACTAAAAGTTATTAACTGAAATGTAAGACAACCTCGAAAATTTTCAATGTAACTACAATTTATTGGTTTATTTGTTGATTTTTAATAAATCTAAAGTATGGTTTATTATAACACTAATTTTAGGAAGAGTTGGACATTCAAGTTTAGTATAGAGAGCTTTTTCTATTTCCATCCAAAATACGTTAAAGTAATGAAAGCTATGTCCGTTTTATGTGTGTGTAAAACACGCTCACTTCCTAACTATCCAACCAAAATTAATGAAATTCTTCTGAAACATTTATCTTTCTTCTAAGCTGTTTGCTATTAAAATTTAGCGCAATCGGTTTATTATACTAAAAGTTATAAACTGAAATGTAAGACAACCTCGAAATTGTTTTATGTTTTACACAATTTTCATTGTAACTACAATTTATTGTTTTTTTTTTGTTGAATTTTAATAAATCCAAAGTGGTTTTAGGAAGAGTTGAACATTCTAGTTTAGCATAGAGAGCTTTTTTCATTTCTATCCAAAGTACGTTAAAGTAATGAAAGCTATGTCCGTTTTATGTGTGTGTAAAACACTCTAATTTCCAAAATATCCAACCAAACTGATTAAGATTCACCTGGAATATTTGTCATTCTCCTAGGTTGTTTGTTATTGAAAATTAGCACAATCAGTTCATTAGAACAAAAGTTATAATCTGAAATGTAAGACAACCTCGAAATTGTTTTAGGTTTTACACAATTTTCAACTTAGACGCAGTTAATTACTTTATTTATTGATGGTTTATTATAACACTAACTTAAGGAAGAGTTTGAAATTTAAGTTTAGCATAGAGAGCTTTTTTATTTCCATCCAAAGTACTTTAAAGTAATAATTAGCTATGTCCGTTTTATGTGTGTGTAAAACACGCTCATTTCCAAAATATCCAACCAAACTGATTAAGATTCATCTGGAATATTTATCATTCTCCTAGGTTGATTGCTATTGAAAATTAGCACAATCCGTTTATTAGAACAAAAGTTATATATCAAATTGTAAGACAACCTCGAAAATGGTTTATTTTTAACACAATTTTCCATGTAAAAACAGTTTACTGGTTTATATGTTGTTGTAATAGCTATCTGAGTTTATGAAATTTTAACAACAATTGTTGTAGTTTTTATTGTTGTTGTATTTTGTTTGAATACTGCCCCAGAACTACAGATTTCACCTGTTATTTCTAGCTACCGAATTAGATAAGTAATTTTTAAATAAGAAAATCAAGAGCAATAAACTTTTATATAAATTTAAAAGATTTCCTAATGATCTGGCCTAAGCAACCAGTGAAATGCACATAGGAACTAGCTTATCCCCCAATTATAAATTTCAGTGAATGTATCAATAAAATTGGGAATTTAGCATATGAAAACTATCTTACTAAAATATTAATTTTGTATTCCCGAGTAACGTTTTAACTAAAAATGCTTGTTTGCTTAAAAAATATAAATATATTCTGTAACTCACTGTATTTTTATAGGCAAATCTACTTCAAATTTTAATAATCCCATGATAAACCAAACAAAGTAAGATAAATGTAAACTCATTATATGAAAATCATTAAAAAAAAATATATAACAAAAATTTGTTTATGCCTGATAAATTTTAAAGGAAAAAAGTAATTATTAAAAAGTAATAATACTATGATGGGTGTATAACTTTAAGAAGGCGGGATTTTTTAAAATTTGTTGCTTTTATTTTAAAACATTTGTACAATATAAATTTATTCAAAGTATTTGCGATTGTTTGCTATGACTTTTTCCCATCTTTCTGGCAAGATATGGATTACGAGCCAAGAGAACTGCTCATGTTTTGAGGCCAAGAACCAATCACGACAATTTCGGATATTCTATTCTGAAGATAAGCGTACCCCAGAGAGAGCGTTCTGCTTCTGGACGGAGCTAGGTCTGGCCTATAAGGCGGGTGAGTTGAAACTTCCCAACCACTTCATTATAAATAGTTTTTAACAGGTATTGCAGCATGTGGCCGAGCGTTGTCATATTGATGGAATATTATGGTTTCATGTCTAGTCACATATTTCGGGCATTTTTCGGTAAATACTCGCTTCAAGCGACTCAGTTGTGTTCGATACAGGTTCCCTGAGATGGTCTGGCTAGATTTCAGCAGCCCTTTGGTCCCACCAAATACAGAGTATTACCTTGATGCCATGGATATTTGGCTTTGGTGTCGATTCGTCTGGTTGGCCGGGCTTTACATACAATATCTTACGCTTCGGAATATTTATCATTCTGGATGGATCCATTTTTCATCATGATTTGGTGAAAAACTGATTTTCTTTTATAGCGTTCAAGCATCATTTCGGACATGCAAAGTCGTATTTCAAGGTATCTCGACTTCAATTCGTATGGTACCTAATCTCCCTACTCTTGGATTAATCCTGCTGCTAGCAAACGGTTTGAAATTGCTGCTTGAGTAGTTCTCAATGTTTTTGCAAACTCTTATTGAGTTTGAAAACCATTTTCATGGAGTAATGCCTCCAAGTCTTGGTCTTCAAACTTTTTTGTCTTTCGTGTCAAAATCACCACTTCTAAACTGAACAAACCATCTCTCGCTCATTGGAGCCGATGGACCACATTCACCATTAGCTTCGGTGAGCAATCAGTGTGCTTCTGCGGCACTTTTTTTTAAATAAATGAAGTATAGCAAAACTTCCCGCAATTCCACATTTTCGAAGCAAAAACGCAAAAAAAACAATGTTTATTAACTAAGTGAGAATAAATGACATATCTGTCATTCAAAATGACATATGTATAAGTTATTTAACACAAAAATCGCGTTCAAAACATACGCCATCTGTTGTGAATACCGCATTTTTAAGTTATACACCCAATATAATTCATATTGCAAACACAATACTAAAAATTGATTTTAAATATTTTTTATTCCCAAAAAAACAAAAAAACTTCTAAACAAAGTTGTTCATTGACTTTATGAACCCAATTCTTGAAAGCCCTCTCTAAGCAAAAAAAAAAAAAGCCAAAGGTGTTGATTTAATTATATATGTTGTTCCCCAAAAATATTTGAAAAAAAATACAAGAAATTCAAATAAACCAATAATTTTTTTACATTTTTTAAACATATTTTCTTCATCATTAACTCTGTTTTTTCCATATTTTTATTTTTTTGTTAACGTGTTGATTTAAATTTCTGTTCTTTTCTTTCAAATCATGTAACATTTTAATTTATTAAAGAACGGCTTAAGATTTGTGTATGTTGATTAACCGTAAAACACCCTCACGTTTTGTTAATTATAATGATAGATAGAATTAGTTAAAAAAGGAAAGAAAAAAAAACTTGGCCAAAAGGCAAAACATATTATTTTCTACAAAACAACATGATGTTTTTTGCCATTTTAACATAATGTTGGTTTAATGAACTTTTTGGAAAAAAGTATTTAAAATGCCACAGAAAAAAATAACTAATCAGCCAAAATTAGAAGAAAAAAAAACGGTAAAAAAAAATTCCGCAGAAATCTTAAAACATTAAATTATTTAAGAGAATTTTGAAATTCGCCTTAAATATTAATAAAATATAAAACTAAATCATTAAAATTTACTATAACTTAAAAAAAATAAGCAAAATACTGTTAGTTTTCATTAAAAAAAAAACATAAATCCAATAGACTTAAAATTCAATTTAACTTACATATAATTCAGTCCAATAAAGCAACAAAAGCAGTGGCAGAAGCTTTAAGTAGCCATCAAATTAATTTGAATTTGAATATTTATACTTTTAAATACATATTTTTTAAAACCTCCTTTTTTCTGTTTAACAGAAAACAAACTTCTAAGTAAAAGCCACTTTTTAAACAAAATTCTCACAGAACATTTGTTTTAGTTGTTACTCCTCTGAATCTTGAGGTAATTTAAGGCATCATGATTGTAGAACTTACCTGGAAATAAAAGAAAAGTTAAATGCTTAGTTATTTTAATAAAGAAATTATGAAAAAAAAAATTAATAGTTTAACAATTTCAAACGATTCCCAGCATTTTTAGGATACTGTCCCGAACCAGTAATTTTACCTATCATTTTAAAAAAGTAGTAAATCTACTACTAAAATTACTTTTAATTTTCATTATTAAAATGTGAAATTTTGGAATATTTCTAGTATTAATTGCTTTAAAATGAATTTTTTTTTTAAATTTTCATATTTTTTAAGAACTCTTAAAAAAGTACTAAATCTACTACTAAATGAAATGTTTATATTTATAACTAAATTTTCAATTTATATAATATTTCCAGCCTAATTGCATAAAAATTTAAATTATTAACGATTTTTAAAAAAGTAGTAAATCTACTACTAAATTAAATGTTCCTGTTTTTATTGGAATTTTTAATTTTTGTAATGTTTTCATCATAAATTATATAAAAAGTAAATCTTGTACAAATTTTAAAAAAGTACTAAATCTACTACTAAAATTACTTTTCATGTTCACCCTTAAAATGTAAAATTTTGTAATATTTCCAGTATTAATTGCTTTAAAGTTATATTTTTGATGAAATTTTTTAAAGAACTTTAAGAAAGTACTAAATCTACTACTAAATTAAATTTTTCAGTTTTTAATTGAATTGTTAATTTCTACAATATTTCCAGACTAATTGCATAAAAATTTTAATTTTTTACAACTTTTAAAAAAGTAGTAAATCTACTACTAAATTAAATGTTCCTATTTTTAATTGAATTCTTAATTTCTGTAATGTTTCATCCTAAATTAAATAAAAATAAAATCTTGTATACATTTCAAAAAAGTACTAAATCTACTACTAAAATTACTTTTCATGTTCATCATTAAAATGTGAAATTTTGGAATTAATATTCCAAAATTTAATTTTTTTTATACATTTTTTATTTTTTAAAATATAGTACTAAATTTACAGCAAAAATTAGATTAATAAATGTGTTTCCTAAGATTTTACCAGATATAGGTGAACTGCGGAAGAAGATATCAAAAATTGTATTCTTTAAACTTCATAAATATAATCTAAACACATTTAATATTGAAATCTCACAAACTTTTATATTTTGTTTTCATTTTAATTCATTTGTAATGAAATTAGCAGTTCCCTTAAGTTTGAATTATTTATTCTAATTTATATGCATTGAGCTCTAATATAATGTTGTGTGAGAATTTTTAAATTGCTTCTAATTTATCATTTTCTATTTTCAAAACAGAAAACATACAAAAACATTGAGGAAACAAACGAAATTTGTTTTTACTCATATATTTCGTTTTTTAATTTGAAAAACAAAAGATTTAAAAAACACACTGACTGGTAATATGATTTTGAATGCTAAATGTTTCACACCAAATTCTAATAATTTCAGTTTTTATTGCTCTTAATGATGTAGATTGAATATTTTTTTTAAGTTTTACTAAAATTTTCTTGAAACATCCAAATGTATATTGTATAATTTAGCTGCTAAACTAATTATATATAAACAATTTTATTATATAAAACTTAGATTTATATAATTTCGTGTAATATTAAGAAGCCCCATATTTTTTTATAAACCCGGTAGCTTTGTTTACTTATATTTAAATATAAATTAAACATTATCATTTAAATATTTTATTTTATATAATTTTGCTTCTTTTTTTTCAAAACAAATACTGTTAATGGCGTCATTTCATTTTATTAAACATATTTGTTTATATTCATTGCAGTTTTGTTTTTTTTTTTTTTTTGCAGTAACTCATTACCATGATCATCATTGCCACCATCATGATCATCATCGAAACCGTATGGTGTTATTTTAGCCAAATGCCATATCATCATCATTCATATTAAATTTAAATGTTTTTTTTTGTTTTTTTGGCTTGAAGCTAAAAAAAAAGATTCAAATACAAATATCTAAAACTGCTTAAAAAACTTAACGATGCAATGGCAAGCAACAGAAAAATACTCTTAAAGAGAGCAAACATAAACTTTTAAAGAGAGAGAGATTAATATTTGTATTATTTCAAGCTATTAATAATATTGAAGATTTTTGTTAAAAAACTTTGGTTTTAAAGATTTATTTTTTGTTATTTTTTTGCAATATTAGTAATGGCTTGAAACATTGCAATATTTGTTTGTTGTTTAAATAATGTTTTTTTTTCATTCTTCTACTTTGTTTTACCAAGATTTTTGTATTGTAATTGTCGATGTTTAACATCTAAGTTAAACAAAAAAAAAATAACAACAAAGAAATATATATGTAAATAATAATAATACTGGCAGCTTGAATGTTAATGCTGGCTGAATGAAGCTGTGGTGTTGTGTGCGGCATGATCATAATGATGATGTTGTCAAAATGAAAGTAGGCCATTCACAGCATTCATGTGGTAAATATCCAACCAACATGTTACCACTTTATTTTTAACCACCAAACCAATACCACCATCATCATTTATCTGCACGCTGCACTTTTCCAAAAATTTAAGCGTTTGAAAACATTAAAGTAATTTTACCAAACACTTATATGTTTGCTATGTTGTGGTACATCTTTAAGAAAAATTTTATTGTTGGTTTTGTTCATATCTCTAATTTGTGTAAAAAACGCAAATTGCCCATTTTGCTGATTAATGATTGGAAAATGTAAACATTGAAATAAAGTGAAAAGGTGTTAAAGAAAACTCTCAAGGATAACAAGCATACACAGTGAAAAATAGCAAAAATAATTTTTTTTTTTTTTTTGGAAAAAATAAAAATTTTCAAAATATTCTGAAATTCAATATTTAGAAATTTCAAAAAATTCCAATTGTATTTCAGAAATGTTAAATACAATTAGAAATTTCTGAAATACTTTTGGAAATGGTGTAGTTTCCCCGTATATAAGGATTAAACAAAAATTGTTATTTATGTTGAGATTTTTGTAAAATTTGTTGGGATTATCGAAAGTATGTTAACAAGATGTTAGTAAAGAATTTAATTTGTTTTAAGACTTTAATTTGCTTATTTCTGGTTTCCCCACAAATTGGGATTTTAGTAAACATTTTTGGGAATTTCTAAAGTGTGTTAAAAATTTATTTTATTAGTAGAAATAAATAGTTTTAAAAAATTTTCTTTGATTTAAGGTTTCCCCGGAAATTTCTAGTTTCCCCGGAAATTGGAATTTTTATAAATTTTTTAGGAATTTCTAAAGTGCGTTCAAAATTAATTTTTTAAGCAATAATAAATCTTATTAAAGAGTTTTCTCTGATTTTAGACTTTTACTTGCTTATTTTTAGTTCCCCGGAAATTGGGATTTTTATACCAAATTTTGGGAATCTCTAAAGTGCATTAAAAATTATTTTTTTAGGAATAATAAATATTAGTATATAATTTTCTTTGATTTAAGGCTTTTATTTGTTTTTTTTACTTCCCTGGAAATTGGGATTTTTATAAAATAATAAATCTTATTAAAATTTTTTTTTCGATTTAAGGCTTTTATTTGCTTATTTTTAGTTCCCCGGAAATTGGAATTTTTGTAAACTTGTTTTTCCAATATAAGTTACCCACAAATTTATGTTTTTAAATTTTTTAGTAAATTTTAAAAAAGTACTAAATCTACTACTAAAATTACTTTTCGTGTTCATTATTAAAATGTGAAATTTTGGAATATTTCCAATATTAATTGCTTTAAAATTAATTTTTTTTTATTAAATTTTCATATTTTTTAAAGAACTTTTAAAAAAGTACTAAATCTATTACTAAATGAAATGTTTATATTTATAACTAAATTTTCAATTTCTACCATATTTCCACCCTAATTGCATAAAAATTTTAATTTTTAACGATTTTTAAAAAGGTAGTAAACCTACTACTAAATTAAATTTTCTTGTTTTTAATTGAATTCATAATTTCTGTAATGTTTCTATTATAATTTATATAAAAATTAAATCTTGTATAAATTTTTAAAAAGTAATAAATCTAGTACTAAAATGACTTTCCAAATTCATTAATAAAATGTGAAATTTTGAAATATTTACAGTGTTAATTGCTTTATAATTAAATTTTTAATGAAATTTTCATATGTTTTAAGAACTTTTCAAAAAGTACTAAATCTACTACTAAATGAAATGTTTATTTTTATAATTAAATTTTCAATTTCTACCATATTTCCAGCTTAATTGCATAAAAATTTAAATTATTAACGATTTTTAAAAAAGTAGTAAATCTACTACTAAAATAATTTTTTAATTGAATTCATAATTTCTGTAATGTTTTTACTATAATTTATATAAAAATTAAATCTTGTATAAATTTTAAAAAAGTATTAAATCTACTACTAAAATTACTTTTCATGTTCATTATTAAAATGTGTAATTTTTGGAATATTTCCAGTGTTAATGCTTAATAATTAAATTTTTTATGAAATGTTTATATTTTTAAGAACTTTTAAAAAAGTACTAAATGTACTGCTAAATAGAATGTTTTTATTAAAATTAAATTTCCAATTTCTACCATATTTCCAGCCTAATTGCATAAAAATTTAAATTTTTAACGATTTTTAAAAAAGTAGTAAATCTACTACTAAATTAAATTTTCCTTTTTTATTGGAATTCTTAATTTCTGTAATGTTTTATTCGAAATTATAAAAAACTAAAATCATGTATACATTTTAAAAAAGTACTAAATCTACTACTAAAATTGCTTTTCATGTTCATTAATAAAATGTGAAATTTTTGGAATATTTCCAGTATTAATTGCTTTTAAATTAAATTTTTAATGAAATTTTCATATATTTTAAGAACTTTAAAAAAAAGTACTAAATCTACTACTAAATGAAATGTTTATATTTATAACCAAATTTTCAATTTCTATAATATTTCCAGCCTAATTGCATAAAAATTTTAATTAGTAACGATTTTTAAAAAAGTAGTAAATCTACTAGTAAATTAAATGTTGCTATTTTTAATTGAATTCTTAATTTCTGTGATGTTTCATTCTAAATTATATAAAAATAAAACCTTGTATACATTTTTTAAAAGTATTAAATCTACTACTAAAATTTGTTTTCATGTTCATTATTAAAATGTGAAATTTTGGTAAATTTCCAGTATTAATTGCTTTAAAATTCAATTTTTTATGAAATTTTCATATATTTTAAGAACTTTTAAAAAAGTTATGCGTTTGTGCTGATGATTGTAATGCCTAAATTACACCGATCGACACAGAGTAACTTTTTGAGTCGATTGAACGATGTCCGTCCGTCCGTCCTGACAAAGTATAGTTCGCAATTTTGAAGATATTTCGTTCAACTTTGGCACGTACCTTTTTGTCGGCCAAAAGACGAAGCCTATTTAAACTGGCTGAAATGAAATGTCCTCCCGAAATAAGACTTTATCGGTCATAAATGTTTAATATATATAGGTATCTACCAGATGTAGTTACTAACTTTTCTGGCCTTTTAAAAATATTGGAATATTTTTTGTTTGCCCTCTCTATAAAACTAAATTTAGCACAGCCCTGCATTTAAACATTAAGTAATGTTGTTGACTTTTTCTGAGGAGTGTTTCTGCAAATGACTGCTTGATTTACCACATTTTTTCTATGCTAATGTGCAATTGTTACAAACAAGAAAATAAAAATGGAATAAATTGAAGTAATAAAAAAAAATAGAAACCAAAACTAAATTGCAAATAAATCATGACTTCTACAGTTTTAATCCAGACTTTTGTTACAAATACATATGCAAACAATATAGAATAGATCTAGATAACATTTGAACTACATGCTTAAGAAATCGTACAAAGTTTCAATTTTGTTTATTAAGCAATATTTTGAAGTTTGTGTAAGTTAAGACTTTTTGGTTTGTGCAAAATGTTATTAATAATTTCAGCACATAATCTAACTGGTATGTTGAGACTTAAGAGGGTTTAATAAAGAACTACCTTATTTAGATTAAGAAATAAATTATATATTTTTTTTAAATTTTCTATTTTTACTTTCATACAAAATATGGAATATTTTAACAATAATGAGGTAATTTTTTTTGCAAAGTTTGGTTTTAATTATAATATTATATAATAGTTTAAGCACATTTTCTCTATTTAATGGTTAAATATTTAATTATTTTGTTGTTGTCTTTAATGATTTAAATAGTTTCTTTTTTTTGCAAATTTTCGTGTATAAATATTTTTGTGTGCGTTTTATTTTGCCCAAAATGAGAGTTTAATTTCTTTGTAATTTTCTTTTTTTTTGTTGTTAATTTAAACAAAATTTCGCAACTTAATGTGTTTCCCAATACAAATATTTTTGGTCAAAACTAATGACATAATAAATATGTATTTTGACAGCCAAATTGTTTTAAATTCAAGATATTAATTTGAAGTTTTATTTTAAATATATTAAAACGAGTATGACAAATGTAATTAAGATAAACACACTGATAAACATAAATATTTAATAAGAAATTCAAGTGGTGATCAAGGTCAAGTTAAGCCAGTTGGTGTCCTCTTTAAGCTGTATTTTGATGTTTGTAATATTGATTAAGTAGCTGAGTGATTAAAGATCATTTTTTTGTCTAGTTTAAATATTTTTGAAAAAATGTTTGTCAGTTTTAAGCAACAGGTTTTTCTTGTCAGTTTTGGATATTATAGAGCGGATACTAAAAAACTCTAACAAAAATATTACTCAAAACCATCACACATACGCAAAAGCTTTGTTTTTACTTAGGTTTTTCACAACAGAGTTAGGTCTTTGACAGCAGAGTTTCCAATCTATGTATTTATCTATGATTATATCTATATGTAGATGTCTATTTATGGAAAATATTCAAGGTCACACAACTTAAAATTGCTCCAATTATTTAATAGAAAATACTTTCAAAAAAAGTGCACTAATTTGAAATTCCTTAAGCAGCATTTAACAAGGTCAGTTGGTGTGTCAACAGCCTTGAAAATATTCAAAATAAAAGTTGACTTTAAAGAAAAATTCACATTCAATTGAGCAAAATCATATAACGTTTAGAGTTTGCACACTTTATTTGAATTTTTTGAATTTGGTCAAAAATAGCAATATATTTCAAAAAATTTTAAAATTTAAATGTTGAAAAAAACCTTTTAAAAATAGCTTTATATTGGATGTATGACTTAAAAATGCGGGATTTTTAATAGATGGCGTATATTTTGAACACGGTTTTTGTTTTTAATATAATTTTGAAGACTCATATTAATAAAAAAAAGAGTTAAGTCTCCCTTTCGCCCAAGAAACAGCAAACATCGACTATTTTTTTAATTTAAAAATCGTTTATTTTTGGATCCATACTTGATATTGCTCTGAAATCTTTTGTATGTTATTACTAGTTTAGTTCTCTAAAAAATTTTGCAAAAGTATGATCTATATTTTTAAAAAATCGAACCAAGGAATGTCAACATTTTAAAATTTCAATTTTGAAATGTCTATAACTTGGAAATTATAAGAGATAAATAGCACATGCAAGCATGTTTTTTCAAGACCTAACCAAACGTTTTTTAAAAATATAAAAATGTTTGAAATCGGATTGGAAACAAAAAAAATTCCATGTGTTTAAATATTTTACACGTCGAAGGTACCAACCCTGTAGCATTTCTAGGCTCCATTTTATTAACTTAAGCTCGAGTACTCCTTGTCTACGCTCACGTTAAATTTTATCCCGATCGCACCAGCCGTTTAGAAATGCCAGATTTATTTCCAAAAAATTTTTATTCTGCCCCAATGTGCGTGCGAGAGATGGTTTGGGCGGATCAGAAGTGGTGATTTTTACACGGAAGACAAAGATCACCCTGCCAGGCAATTGTAGACGAGAGACCTTAAAAGACAATTTTGCATAAAAGAAAATAATTTTTGCACCGAATCGTTACTTACGATGAAGAATGGATCCATAACGATAACCCGAAGCAAAAGAGAGCCAAAGTCAAATATCTATGGCGCTAAGGTAATTCTCTGTATGTGTTGGGAGCAAAAGGGTCCTATCTATTATGAGCTGCTGAAATCTGACCAGACCATCACAGGGAATCTGTACCGAATGTAACTGATTCGCGAGCATTGGCATTACAACATGTGGCGAAAAACAACGCCACATGTTGCAATGCCTATTAAAAAGTATTTAGAATGAAGTGTTTGGGAAGTTTTGCCTCACCCGCTTTAAAGTCCAGACCGTGCCCCGTCTGAGTACTATTTGTTCCGATCGATGCTGAACGCTCTCTCTGGGATACGCTTAACTTCAGAATAGAGTATCCGATATTGGCTTGATTCTTTCTTGGCCTCAAAAGATGAACAGTTTTTTTTGGCTCGGAATCCATATGTTGACAGACAAATGAAATTCATGAAATTTTCCATAACCAAATCGCAAAGTGGCTGCCCTATGACATCGATAGCCTCACGAATTCTATCTTTCAGGTCTTGAATCGACGCTGAGGTCTTAAATCTTAAATCACGTAACCCAAAGGAAGAAGTTGCAACGTGTTAAATCACAAGATCTCGGTGGCCAATTGTGATCACCTCATCGAGAGATAACAGGGTCCGAAAACTTTTCCCGTAAAAGAGCAATGGTTTCGTTGCATGTGTGGCACGTAGCGCCGTCTTGTTAAAAGTAAACGTTGTCCAGATCAGTATCATCCAACTCCGACCATAAGAAATCATTAGTCATCTCACGATAGCGCATAGGACGAGGAATGAACAAACCTGGGTTTTCTGCAACACTTTGGACTACAGCAGCAATATTCTCAGTTGTTCTTAAGCGACGTGCACAGGTTTTATTCTTCACATCACTAACTTGTACCAAAAGCTCGAATTTTTCCACCAATTTATGTATTGCGGTCCGACAAGGTGATTCACGAATGATATTTGTATGGGCGCTAAGTGAAATAAAGAGACAATCACAAGCAATTCATTCTTGTGGAGAAATAATGATTTTTTAGGAAATTTCATTATCAATTTGAATTTAACGGTCTGTAATGGCTGTTTGCAACATTTATCATGATTATAAACATTTCCACCAGTAGAAACTTCGGCTTATCAACAATGTTGATAACACGCTGTTATTAACATTGTTTTTACAACATCAACTGTTAAAGCTGCTAACATTAAAGCTGCAAAAAGCTCTAGGTGATGATTGTGGAAATGGAACATTCTATTGTAGATAGTTCATGAAACTTCTTCTAGTAGTTTCATGAATTATCTCACTGTGTATATAAATAGTAACAGCGAGTAGCAGAGCAGTTATAATAACTGTTAGAATTATCATAAACTTTTAACTGTAACAATTAGAGTTAACAGCAACTGTATTACCAAAGTATTATTGTAAATTACAAAGTGTGTTTATTAAAAGAGATCAGTAGTTTAAAAATTGTAATAATTCTTTATTTATTTCAATTAACACAACAGTTTTAATTAGTCAAGATTAATTAATTTAAATAAATAAAGAGTTGTTACAATTTTTAACCTACTGATCGCTTTTATTTGTAATTGAAATAATACGGTTTGTTTAAACCATCGTTTTTAAAAGGTAAAAGCGTAACAATATGTTAAAAATTGTATTAAATTAGCTTCAAAGTTTATCAGCTTCAAGGGTTTACAGGGACAGATATGAAGCCTGACGGACGGACGTACTAGGTTTAATCGACTTAGCAAGTGATTTTGAATCGATTGCTACACTTTAAGGTGAATGTCTATTTATTTTGGCCATAACAATGATCCACCAAATAACACGATAAAACGTTATTAACTTTCCCGTTTTAAAGCGAAAGTTAATAGCAAAAATAATTCCAATGTTTCTTTTAATAAATATTGTTTTTTTCAATGACTATTGTTACAACTGTCGGGATCTTGGGAAAGAGGAGACAGTTTATCAGCTTATCTTGTAAATGTCTGGATCATTATTTAATCAGACATATGGTCTTACATTCTATCTACATATCTGAGTTATGGGGAACTGTACTCTAAAAGAGAAGCTCTTCTATATTTTCCGTATTTTGGGTTTCAGTCGGCTTAGTAGATTAGAAAGTACATTCAGCCATTACAGCGATATAGCTTAAGTAACATTACAAAAAAATAGTTCCCGTAAGGGTATAATTTGCTTTTAAACAAATATTAAGATTGTAAATACTTATATTTACTTAAATCAACGATATCTTTGTTTAAATCTTATTTTAAGAAAATTTCGGTGAGAAACTAAAATTTCTTTTTGAAATTATGAAATATTTGTTTAACTAAATATTTAATAAAATTTATGAAATTTAATTAAACCGCATTTCCCCCCATAATGAAAATTTAAATAACAAAAGAAAACATTTATTATTAAACGTTTGTAATTATTTTCTTTTCTTTAAATACCCTTTAATATTGATGTAAATTTTTACTAAACCATCACATTTTTACACAAATATTTTTTTTTTTATTTAAATATTTATATTTTGTTATTATTTTTGTTTTGTTTGTGTATTATCTAATACCTTAATTAGCACTTTGATGGTGTTACTAAGTTAAATACATATAAAACAAAAAATGTATGCTAATCTAAACATGATTATGGCAAAGAAAGTTGTTGTATAAATGTGGAAATTTAAATTTTTGTGTCAATAAAACTAAATTTATCATTTTAAATTTTAAATATTTTATATACTTATATTGCATCATAGTTGGGACAAAAAGAAAAAAGAAGAGAGACAAAGCAAGAAACATAAACCAGTATAAGAAATTAAATATTTAAAGAGGCAATATCAAAAGAAATAACTTTGATTTAGATAAAATCTTTAAGTTGTTTAATAAATATTTATATTATGTTAATAATAATGATTGGCCTAACATTTTTAACAGAAATTTTGGGAACATAAATATTGGGAAGATTTGTTGGACTAATTCGTTCACATAAAGTTAGGGAAACCAAAATCACTTTTGCTTAAAATGCAAACAAAATCTTTCATTCGATATTGTGAAGCAGGCTATAAGTTTTTTCAGAGTAGCTTTTTCAGTTTACCATTTTTAAGTTGGCAATAAGGGAATTATCACTTGTAAAGAAAGCTTACATATATATTTATGAGAAATATTCATCTAATACCTTACAAAATGTATACATACACATATATTCTTGATCCTTATGAAATTCTTAGACAATTTAGCTATGTTCGTTAGTGTAAATCACGATCGTGACCAAAATACCCACTCCAAATTAAAAAGATTTAACCCAAAATATTTGTCATTGTCTTAAGCAGTTTGGTATTGCAAATCAGCAAAATCGTTACAATAGAAAAAAACTTGTGAAACAAAATGTAAACCAACTTAGATAAAATTTCATGTATTTTCCCAAAATAATTTCCAACTAGCTTAATTTGTTTGTTGTTGTGGCTGCGACTTATGTTGTTGTTGTTTATTCTTACACAGTTTAGGATAAAGCAACAACAACATGCTTTAGATTTGTATATATTCGTAAATGAACGAGTAAATGATTATCAATTTAAAGATTTATACAAAATTAAATTTTTAAAATCTTGTTATTTTACTGTATCATTGAATTAACAACATACATATTTATAAGACTAAAAGCTTTTGTCTTACTAAATATTTCGCAGCCAGTGCGGTTTACTGTCTGAAACCATAAATAACTTGTCCTCTAATTCAAGTATTAGAAATTACCACTTATTTTCAGTAACAAAAAATATAAATCATCTATCTACTCATATCTAGATATAAAAGAGTAACGTCACTGAGTAACTGACTGATTCAACATCGCCCAGTCTTAGAGACTAAAGCTAGAGAATTCTACATAGAGACGAGACACTCCGATTTGTCAAACAAAAATACCACAAACTAATGACAACAGATTTAGGTTTTAGACAATTACGTTTCGTCTCTATGTTACCCTATGGCTAGAGACATGCAATTTGGACTGTTGGTTTCTTTCTCCGCGCATAGATCCACTATGAAGGGATTTTTGAAAATTCGAATGTTAAAAAAAGGTTAAATAAAACAAACAGATACAAACAAAATTATATTGCATGTTTGTCTACATAAAAAATAAGTAGGTAGGTGTTTGGTACTATTTCGAAAATCGAACCCTTTAGGGGGGAAAATGGGTTAAAACTATATTTCGGTTTTTTTTTTTTTTTTTGGCAGCCTATGATCTTTTAAATCAATAATTATGGAAATAAATTTTAAATCGTATTCTTTACTTATCAAAAAATATCAAAAACAAATTTGGTACTTTTTGGAAATTCGAATCTTTAAGGGGTAAAAATGGTGTTTATTTTTGGTACTTCTTTCATAAAATAGGATTTGTATAAATTCAATTTATAGAAATGAATATTTTGTTATAAATTTCCATTATGATACTGAAAATTATTGCAATAAAATTTGTAGCATATCAATGGGCACAAAAAAGTACCAAAAAAGTGGTAAACACTGGAAAATAAATTTTATAAAAAATTATTAAGCCAATTTTGTTAAAATGTTAAACATTTGTTCCTATAGTCATATAAAAATTAACTAACATGTTGTTATTTGGAACTCAAGAGCGAAGGTGTAGATTGGTTCAAATACGGGTAAACAGTTTGGTACTTTTTTAAAAAAAATATTTTTTTCTTGAGCTGAAAAATTTTGCAAAAAAAGGAGTTCGTTTTAATTCAAAACATTACGGATTAAAAGAAGGTAAAGGAAAATTGGTACTTTTTCTTTTAATGGTACTTTTTAAAATATGTTAAATTACTCTGATCAACAAAATTTTGTACCAAGAAATGTACTTACTAATTTTGAATTACCTACCTACCATCATTCGAACACCAAATTTATTTTGAATTGATCTGGTCTAGTTTTTGTGTTACTGCAATATGTGAAGATTTTAAATTCTCCTAAATGCACAAGCAGAAAGAAAAGAATAAAAGCAAAACCTGCTCTAAGTTCTTATCGGCGAGCTACGCCAGAAGCAATCGAAAACGATTAATTAGACATTGACTTTCAAGAAACTTTCTCATCTAATTAGTAAAATCTGCTGCTTCAAAAAGATCTCAATGATTTGATACGTGACTTAAATTTGTCCAAACAACAGGCAGAACTTTTGGCCTCTCTATTAAAGGGATGGAATTTATTACAACCCGTAACAAGAATATGTTACTATAGCAATCAAGATGAAGAGTTAAAAGGTATTTTTCACAAGATGATCAGTTAGTATATTATAATAATGATTATGGAGTAATGACTGTTTATCAATCGTTCAAATGTAAGTTTGAAAGCTGTTATTTTACATATCGGCAATGAAATAATCTTATGAAAATATTAAATTTATCTTGGATAAAATTCAATACAACGAACACAACTGGAAAGATTATTGTCCTAATTTTAGGGTATACAAAATACTGTGGTTTTCTTTTGTGAGTGGTACAGCAGAGAACGGAAAAATCATTATGTTGAAAATACTTCTTAGTACAGCTGATAATACATTTTTACCACATTTACACAAAAAGCTTGGGCTTATGAAAATTTCGTGAAAGCTGCAGATAATTGTGATGATGGCTTTTTATATTTGACAGAAAAATTTCTTAAACTTAAAGAAAAACTTAGTGATTGGGAAAAATCAGCCTGGGAATCCTTAATAAAAGTGACTTTAAATTTTCTTGGTATTGTCGCGGAGCTGTTTTCTACTTATAAGGATTTTGGTTGTAGTATGTCGTTGGAAATAAATTTCCTGCATTCACATTTAGATTTCTTTCCTAATAATTTGGGAGACGTCAGCGATGAACACGATGAAAGATTCTACCAATACATTTCTACTATAGAAAAACGATATCAGGGCCAGTGGGGTACATGAATGCTGGCGGACTACTGTTGGACATTACAAAGAGAGTTTCCTTAAGCAAAATACAGAAAGATACATTCACGTTTTTGTTACAATATAACAAAATAACTTAATTTTGTTGATAAAAACTGAGATTTTTTAACATAGAATAAAATCAAACTACGAAAGAACTATTCGTATTTAAAACATTCTAATTACTATATTTATGATATCCTTATATTTGTTCCAAGCATAACTATACACGCAAAGTTTTTTTTTTTTTTTTTTGTTGACCAGTTATTTAACTTGTGTGTAAAGAAATAATCGAGTAAAGGCGGCTTTATTGTATTAAGGTACCAAAAAGGGAGAACGAATGGTACTTTTTCGTTCTTCAAATGGTACCTTTACATTTTTCCAATCTTTTTGAATTTTCTATATTAATGATGTGGCAACGTATAATGGTACTTTTCTATATTTCTATCACAATGGACCTAGAAACCTAGAAACATGAATTTAGAACATGTTATGCTGAATGAGTAAGATTGGTACTTAATGGTACTTTTTCCATAATCTAAACATTAGTACGTTTTCTTAATGGTACTTTTCTAATTTTATATTATAACGAATTTAGTAATATGAAATTGGACACATGTTGAGGATTGAATTGAATTTAAAGGTACATACATACATAAGTCTGTCATTTCGTTTAATTTTCGACCCCATAAACCATATTCCTGATCGCTATAGATAGCGGAGTCGATTTTCGTCTGTCTGTTGAAATCAACTTACCGTAGCCCCCAAATAACTTTCATACATGATTCATACTTCAATATATACGCTATAGTCCCGGTTCGCTTGCTATTTAAACTCGGAAAAATCGGCCCACAAATGGCTGAGATATAAGCAAAAAACCACGACTATCTCGATTTTGACTATCTTTGAATATCTGAATTACTAAGTCATTAATATACACAATATGGGTATGTGATGATAGATATTTCAAAGGCCTTTCCAACGACATATACAACACCATAGTAGTTCGAAGCTACAATGGATCAAAATGTGTTTTTTTTTCACAAAAAAAAATATTTTACGATAACATTTTTTTCACACATATTTTTATACCCAGATCCACAAGACTATATGGTTACGTTTTAACCTTTTTAAAACGTTGGTTTATTTCCTTTTAATAAACCGTATACTTTTGATTGCAAATAAAAGCAGTTTAGTAGTTTAAAATTGTAACAACTCTTTATTTATTTCAAATGTAGAACAACAACAGTTCAAATAGTCACTTAGTTTCTTTCTACACGTTTATCAATTCGCAAAAATGCACACACACTTTATAATGTACAAACTTGAATGTACACGACAGTTGACGTTAACTCTAACAGCGCAAATGATAAACTTACTCACGACTGCAACCTCTGTTGATGTTAACTCTAACAGCTCAAATGATAAACTCACTCACTACTGCAAACTCTGCCACTATTTATACACACGCCATCTTTCGGGAATCTTCTGCAATGCTCTTAACGGACAAACTAGTATGTTCGAATTCTAGAGCTTTCGATGTCAGTGTTAGCACCTTAAACATTTAGTGTTGTCATACTTATAAACAATGCAAATAACCGCATGCTATCAACATTGTTGATAAGTAGAAGCTTCTACTGATGGACGTGTTTATAAACATGATGAATGCTGCAGACAGTCGTTACAGACCGTTAAATTCATATCGCTATTGCAAAATCGTTACAATATATAATGGGTCTTTGTGAAATTGTTAGACGATCTAGCTATGTCCGTCCGTCTGTCTGTTGAAAACACGATAAGGCCGAAACGAAAGGAGCTAGCTGGCTAAAATTTCCCACAATCACTCTGTTTAAATGGTTTGGTATTAAATGTGGACAATATAGGTCATTGATTTCACCTAGCCCCCATACAAATATCCCCCCGCAATACGGTTTGAGCAGTCATAAATATGATGATTATGCGGTAATCCTGATAAAATTTTGTACAAATTAGTTCTAACTACTCTGATATTATACTGTAAAGTATGGCGGAAACCGGACAACATTTGTCCCTAGTCCCCATACAAGATCCCCCTCAATTATAACTGTCTTATAATAATTAATATCGAAATAAAATTGGACATAAACCAGTTTTATATGAACCCCTAAATCTTTCTACCAACTTTAGGGAGGAACGGTCTATAATAGACCCCATATAACCCCTATATTGGAATGATATTTATTATCAGAAATTGATGGAGGGTATATAAGATTCGGCACAGCCTAATAAAATCGTCTTACTTGTTTTATTTCTATTTTAATAGTAAATTTTACTAAACAAATATTAGCTAATAATATTTGGAAAATAAATAGTCCCCTTATTTTTGATTTGTGAACTCCATGTTGAACTGCTTGTTGTATGCTTTAACAGTTCCGCATGATTTTAATAAACCGAATTCGATTTTACTGTCTTGTTTTAACATGCTTAAACTAAAACAAGTTTATTTTATTTCTAATTTTTATGTAAATTTTTTATTAAAGATTTTTTTTTTTTTCAGATTATTTATAATAAATTTTAGATTTTTGTTATTTTTTTATGATCTCTTAGTTGTGTTGTTTTAAACCCTAAACCTTGAATTCACAAAAATCTTATTGTTAACAATATCAAATTTTAAATTAAATGAAGTTTTTTCCATTAGTCATTGGAAGTCATTGTTATGAATAAAAAAATTTAAATATTCAAACCGGAAATTTTCAAAAAGAAATTAGAGTTTTTGTATGGAAAAGAAAACAAACTTTTTAAAATAAAGTAAATGAAAATGAAAGTGAATGAAAGTAATATTACAACACTTTATGTGTTTTATATCTT
Organism: Calliphora vomitoria; assembly: GCA_942486065.2. Classification (NCBI taxonomy): domain Eukaryota; kingdom Metazoa; phylum Arthropoda; class Insecta; order Diptera; family Calliphoridae; genus Calliphora; species Calliphora vomitoria. The sequence goes on from OW818033.2 coordinate 12,012,960, forward strand.
TCATTCATACATTTCTTTAAACAATAAAAAACTGAACTCTATTTAGTTTTTTGTCTTGTGTAGAGTTTTTGTTAACATTGAAAACAAAAAAAAAGTGCTGTATTTGTAAACATTGTACGTTTCGCAGCCATGTGTTGTCTACTATGTAGTGAGTTTAATGTTAATGTTTTTTTTTTGGAAACTGTAAGCGAATGTGTTGAAAAATGTTTGTTATAAGAAATTTATTACTTTTTTCTTTCAAAAAAAAATAAAAAAAAAAGAAATTATAACACGTGAGGTTATTGTACATACATGTTAAAACTATTCCTCAAAAAATAAAACCCTTGTGATGAACAGGTTGTAAATAACAAGTGATTTTTTATGTGTTTATTTTTAGCAAAACAAAAAGAAAAAACATTGTTAATTATTGTGTTAAATGTAGCTGTTGCTATTTTTGTGAATAAAGTCATAATGCTGGCGACCAAGTGTGACGAATCTTCAAATTATTTTGACGGTTTTAAAATGCAAAATATATGTATGTAAGTTTGAGTAATATATAAAAACAAATTAAGATACTGTTAGCTAATTTGGATATAAGCTACAAAATTTGTTAAAACAATTAATAAGAATTTAAGCAAAAACCTAATGACTTGAGTAAAACAGAAACAATACTCAAACAAAATTGATGTTTAAATAAAAAACTAGTAAAAAGCTATATTCAACTGTGCTGAATCTTATACACCATACAATAAAATATATAAAGATTGAAATATTAAAAAAAAATAAAAATTATTTTTTAAATATTTTTTTTTTAATTTATTGCTGAAATAAATGTTATTAGTTAAGAAAATGGTTGAAAAAAATTTTAAGGTAAAAAAATTTTTTTTGTGAAAAAAAAACTCGGGTTAAAAAATATTTTTCCCGATTTTGACCCATTGTATGTCCCAATTACTATGGCGTTATATACACCTTTGGAAAGGTCTTTGAAATATCTATCATTAGATATCCATATTCTGTATATAAATGACTTAGTAATCCAGATATTAAAAAATATGTAAAAATATAGGTAATCGTGGTTTTTTGCTTATATCTCAGCCATTTATGGACCCATTTTCTCCATTTTAATTAGCAATTGAACCGGCACAATAGCGGATATATTGATGTATGAATTATGTATGAAGGTTATTTGGGGGATATGGAGAGTTGATTTCAACATACACCCAAAAATTATTTTTTGGGTAAAAAATATTTTTTATTAATTTTCATGAAAAAAATGTTATTAGACAAAAAAAAAAAAATTTTAGTAAAAAAACTCGGGTTAAAAAATATTTTTCCCGATTTTGACCAATTGTAGGTCCAAATTACTATGACGTTATCTATGTTGTTGGAAAGGTCTCTGAAACATCTATCATTAGATATTTATATTGTCTACATTAATGACTTAGTAATCCATATATTCAAAAATAGGTCAAAATCGAGGTAGTTGTGGTTTTTAGCTTATATCTCAGTCATTTATGAGCCGATTTTCTTGATTTGAAATAGCAACTTAAGTTGGGCAATAGCGGATATTTTGATGTATAAATCATGTATGAAAGTTATTTGGGGGTTGCGGAAAGTTGATTTCAACATACAAACAGACAGATATATCTGTAACTATCCACATTATTTATAATTTATGGGCATGCAAATGAAAATTGTAGAAATTACAAACGGAATAACAAACTTATATATACCCTTGCCACTCATGTTGAAGGGTATAATAATACAACAACAGGTTTTAAACAAATGTCGCAAAAGATGCATTATATGCATCACACTTTTTTAAAACACTTAAACCCATTACAATTGTAACATTTTTCCTATCAAACCATTAACCCCTCTTGACCAAACTAGATATATGTTTGTAAACACTCAAATCCCCACTAAAACAAAAACATTTATCTTCCCTCTCTCTCCCTCTTTCTCTGTCTTAGAAATTAATAAACCTCGTGTCCCCCCTTGAAACCTGTTGACCAAGTTACACACATATGATTAATTGTTATAAAAATACGGTAAATAAAGACAAATTAAACAAAAAAAAAACTTAATATAAATAACAAAGTATGAAAAATAAAACTTGTTTTACACTTACTAACTACATACATATTAAACAAGTGCTAAAACTTGTCTTAACCTGGAGGTTTAATAAACCAAAAATCGATTGACTAACTAAAAAAAACAAAACATGAAAATGAAGAAAATACACACAAAAATTAAAAAAGGGGGAAATATAAAACAAACTAGAAATTCAATCCTTCATGCTTGTGACAGCAAAATAATTATAAAATGTAAACAGCACACAATGCACAGTGGGGGAACTTCCAAAAAAAAAAAAAGAAAAACGATGGAAATAAATCTGTAATTTCTAAGCCGATAGTACAATTTTAATTAATAGAGGCTACGGAAGAGGTGTAGTTAAGTTTAAATTTCAACTTTAAACACTAAAGGGGGTGGGGCCTCAAGAAATGTGTCTTTGAGAGACTCCTTTCTATAGAAAACAGTCTTTGAGAGACTCTTTTCTATAGAAAACAGTCTTTGAGAGACTCTTTTCTATAGAAAACAGTCTTTGAGAGACTCTTTTCTATAGAAAACAGTCTTTGAGAGACTCTTTTCTATAGAAAACAGTCTTTGAGAGACTCTTTTCTATAGAAAACAGTCTTTGAGAGACTCTTTTCTATAGAAAACAGTCTTTGAGAGACTCTTTTCTATAGAAAAGTGTCTTTGAGAGACTCTTTTCTATAGAAAAGTGTCTTTGAGAGACTCTTTTCTATAGAAAAGTGTCTTTGAGAGACTCTTTTCTATAGAAAAGTGTCTTTGAGAGACTCTTTTCTATAGAAAAGTGTCTTTGAGAGACTCTTTTTCATAGAAAAGTGTCTTTGGCAGACTCGTTTTTTGAGAAATGAGCCTTTGTCAGACCGATTTCTATACAAATGTGTTTGTGGTAGACTATTTTACATAGAAATGTGTTTTTGGTCAAGTGTCTTAAGCAGACAGTTTCCTTTCGAAATGCTTTTATTTTGAAACATATGTATCACATATGACCTTTTCCAATTTTTCTGTCACCGAGCCAAAAGAACTGCTCATTTTTTGAGGCCAAGAACGAATCAAGCCAATTTCGGATACTCTGTTATGAAGTGAAGCGTATCCTAGAGAGAGCATTTTGTATCGATCGAAACAAAAAGTAGTCGAATGGGGCAAGGATGGGACTATAGCAAAACTTCCCAACCACTTCATTCTATATACTTCTTAACAGGTATTGCAACATCTGACCGAGCGTTGTTATTATGGAATATTATGGTTTCATGTCTGGGTGTTTTTCCGCCAATGCTCGCTTCAAACGAATATTATACGGTCGGTACAGGTTCCCTGTGATGGTGTGACCGGATTTGAGCAGCTCATAGTAGATAGCACCCTTTTGGTCCTTCTAAATACAGATCATTAGCTTAGAGCCCTGTATTTTTGTCCTTGGTGTCGATTCGGCTGGTTGGTCGGGCTCCAAATACGATCTCTTACACTTCGGGTTATCGCAATGGATCCATTTTACATCGCAAGTAATGATTTGGTGCAAACGTGATTTTCTTTTATAGCATTCAAGCAGCATTTCGGACATGCAAAATCGTCTTTCAAGGTCTCTCGGCATCAATTCGTATGGTGCCCAATTTCTATGCTTTTTGAAAAATACTGCTGCTCGCCAACGTTTTCAAATTGGTGATTGAGTTTGACAACAATCTTCATTGAGTAATGCCTCTAATTATTGGTCTTCAAACTTTTTTGGCTGGCCTTGGCGATCTTTGTCTTCCGTGTCAAAATCACCACTTATGAACCGAACGAACCATCTCTCGCACGTTGAAACCGATGAAACACATTCACCATAAGCTTTGATCAGCAATCGGTGTGAATAAACGGCACTTTTCTTCAAATTAAAGAAGTAAAGAAAAACTTCCCGCATATGATGCCTTGTTGGCACAAAATTTGACATTTTCGACCCCAAAAAAATATTGTTGTTTACACTATAATTTTCAATAACTATGTAAGAAAAAATGACGGATAAGTATCCTTCAGAATTACTTATGACGCGTTTAAAAGATTTGTCATATATTATAAATCACGCATTTTAAAGAAAAACTCTATTATAATACATTATAAAAGTCTTATAATAAACTATAAAATATTATAACAATTATATTAAATAGTAATGCATTATAACAGCATTATAATAATTATAATGTATTATAACAGTTTTATAATAAATTAGAATGCATTATAACAGTGCTAAGAAATTATAAAACATTATAACGGATTTATAATATATTATAACAACAAGATAAGAAATCTGATGTTTTGTTATTAAACAGGTCTCTATTTCTCTAACTCACTTTAATGTTTTTTTCAATATAATAATTATAATGAATTATAACACATTATTACAATCATATAAGAAATTATAAAACATTATAACAGATTTATAGTAAATTATAACGCATTATAACAGCATGATAAGAAATCTGACATATTTTTAAACAGGTCTCTTTTTCACTAATTTACTTTGATGTTTTTTGCATTATAATAATTATAATGAATTATAACACATTATTACAGTCCTATAAGAAATTATAAAACATTAAAACAGATTTATGATAAATAATAACGCATTATAACAACATGATAAGAAATCTGACATTTTGTTTTTAAACAGGTTTCTTTTTCTCTAGTTTACTTTGATGTTTTTTGCATTATAACAGTGTTATAATAAATTATAATGCATTATAACAGTCCTATAAGAAATTTGACATGTTGATATTAAACAGGTCTCTATTTCTCTAATTTACTTTGATGTTTTTTGCATTATGACAGCATTATAATAATTATAATGCATTATAACAGTGTTACAATAAATTATAATGGATTATAACAGTCCTGTAAGAAATTATAAAACATTATATCAGAGTTATAATAAATTATAACGCATTATAATAGCATGATAAGAAATCTGACATTTTGTTTTTTAACAGGTCTCTTTTTCTCAATTTACTTTGATATTTTTTGCATTATAACACCATTATAATAATTATAATGGATTATAACAGTGTTAAAATGTATTATAACAGTCCTATAAGAAATTATAAAACATTATAACGGATTTATAATAAATTATAACGCATGAGAAGAAATCTGACATTTTGTTTTTAAACAGGTCTTTTTTTCTCCAATTTACTTTGATGTTTTTTGCATTATAATAATTATAATGAATTATAACAGTGTTATAATAAATTATAACACATTATTACAGTCATATAAGAAATTATAAAACATTATAGCAGATTTATAATAAATTATAACGCATTATAATGGCATGATAAGAAATCTGACATTTTGCTGCTAAACAGGTCTCTATTTCTCTAATTTACTTTGATGTTTTTTGCATTATAACAGTGTTATAATAAATATAAAAGTTTACATTTTGATATTAAACAAGTCTCTAGTTCTCTAATTTACTTTGATGTTCTTTGCATTATAACAGCATTATAATAATTATAATGGATTATAACAGTGTTATAATAAATTATAATGCATTATAACAGTCCTATAAGAAATAATAAAATATTATAACAAATTTATAATAAATTATAACGTATTATAACAGCATGAGAAGAAATCTGACATTTTGTTTCTCTTTTTCTCAATTTACTTTGATGTTTTTTGCATTATAACAGTGTTATAATAAATTATAATGCATTTTGCATTTTGATATTAAACAGGTCTCTATTTCTCTAATTTACTTTGATGTTTTTTGCATTATAATAATTATAATAGATTATAACAGTGTTATAATGCATTATAACAGTCCCATAAGATATTATAAAACATTATAACAGATTTATAATAAATTATAACGCATTATAACAGCAAGATAAGCAATCTGACAGTTTGTTTTCAAACAGGTCTCTTTTTCTCTAATTTACTTTGATGTTTTTTTTTTTTTTTTTTGTTTAAAATCATTTTTATTTAAAAACATAAATTTACTTTGAATTTTCATCACTACTTGATTAGAATTTACATTAAAGTTTGTGTCTTAAGACTTTTGTTTTGAACAATCAAATATTGAATTGAACATTTTTAGTTTGTATCTTATATATATATGAAATAATTATAATTTTATACACAAAACCTGTTATAATCATTAGCAATCAAATGCTCTCTAACAGCTTTAGTATTTGCTAAAACTCATAATAAAAATAATAACAATAATGAAACAAAAACAAAAGTAAATTAAATTTAACAGACTCATATTTTCTAAAAAGCAGCAGCAAAACAAACATATTTTAGATGATTTTTTTGTCTTTTTTTTTTCGTTTTAATCTGTTTAAGGGGTTGTGTAGCTAAAGCAGTTAAAAGATTTTTCTGCAAAGTACTTTTTGTTTTTTGTTGCTGTTGCTATAAACTCATACTAATATGGTTTTTCTAGAGCATAACACAGACTTAGATTTGTAAAAACAAAAAGTATCAAGTTAAAGTTAGGAATATGTATACAGAAATGTATTGTAAGTACATTTGAATTGCAGTTTACGAGTACCATACCACAAACTAGTGGATTTGTAATAAAAATTGTAAATAAACAAATTTTCCAACAAGTTTTTCTAGTTTTTCTATGGTTTTTGTTTAGTTTGTGCGATGTGTGTAGTTTTCACGTTTCATATTTAAAACTCGTGCAAAGTTGTGTTTAAAAGCAAACTTTGATATGAATAGCTTGAAAGAAAAAACTATAACACTATTGATAGTTTTTGCTTCAATAATCAAAAATAATAAAAAAAAAATAAAAATAGTAACAAGAAAATGTAATAAAACTTAATGTTTAGTTTGTAGCTAAGTATTTGAGTAGATATTTATGTATCTTTTTGATGTAAAGCAGACTTACATAAGTTTAGACACCTGTTATGGTGATTTTGTTTTTAATTAAAAAAAACTTAAGGAAATGCAAAATTTACACCCTTAGTGTAAATTTCATATAAAAAAATTTAAAAATTTAAATATGCTCTACTTAATTTGTTTAACATTTAATAGCTTACGGGCCATTACAGCTGTTTGTTAAAAAAAATTTTTGAAAAGTTTCTTTTTTATTTGAACAGCAGGCTTCTTTTTGTTAAATTTATAAAAATTGTGGGTTTGCATGTTATTTATAATTTGCTTAAAAAAAAAGAAGTTCGTTTTTATATAAAAAAATACTTTTTTCTATTTCACAAAATGTAAAAAGTACTCAGCCATTAAGTCTTTCATGAGCATCAGTGTGAAAATAACAATAATAATCATGATCATTTGTTAAGTTTTATGCATTTTTTTCTTGTTTTTTTTTTTAAGAAAACTTTAAATTTTTTGTAAATTTTTCCTGCTAACCAGACAATGCGTTTTATTTTAGTTTCCATTTTCTTTATTTTTTTTTTTACAAAAACTCTCTGTGGCATTGAAAACAAACCTCTTAAAGTCTTGTAATAATAGAGTCAAACAATGTCAAGTGAAATGTTAGGCAAAAAAGAAAGAAAGTTTTTGTTGTTTATAATAAAAAATCAAATTGTGGTTAAAGAAAATATTAATAAATAATGGTTAGTTTAGCTATTGCTAAAATGTACTGGAAATATAATAACACTGTGCTACAAAAAAAAGAAGCCATGAGAACATTAAAAACAAATTATAATGCATTATAACAGTATTGTAATAAATTATAAGAGAGTTATAAGAGAGTTATAATAAAATATAATACATTATAACAGCATTATAATAAAATATAATGCATTATAATAAATTATAATGCATTATAACAGTATTATAATAAATTATAATGGATTATATCAGCGTTATACAAAATTATAATGAATTATAACAGTATTATAATTAATTATAATTCATAATAACAGAATTATAGGAAATTATTACGCATTATAACAGTATTATAATAAGTTATAAAATATTATAAGAGAGTTATAATGAAATATAACAGCAATATAATTAATTATGAAACATTATAACAGAGTTATAATGTACTATAATACATTATAACAGTATAATATAATAATAATAAAACATAATGGAGCATAAAAGTGTTACAATAAATTATAATACATTATAACAATATTATAAAATAATACAAGAGTTATAATAAAGTATTATAATAAATTATAATGGATTATATCTGCGTTATAAAAAATTATAATGAATTATAACAGTATTATAATTAATTATAATTCAGTATAATAGTGTTGTTCTAAATTATAATGCAATATAACAATTATAATGGATTATAACATTCATGTAATTAATTATAATACGTTATAATTAATTGTACTGCATTATAACAGAGTTATAATGAACTATAATAGCATTATAACAATTACAATGTATTATAACATTCGTGGAATTAATTAAAATACATTATAACAGTGTTATAATACATTATAACAGTGTTATAATTAATTATAATGCATTATAATTAATCGTGCTTTAAACAATCGTGGACTTAATTATAACACATTATAAAAGTCTTGTAATTAATTATAATGCATTATAACAGAGTTATAAGAAATTATAATGGGTTATAATAGTGTTGTACTAAATTATAATCCATTATAACAATTATAATGGATTATAACATTCGTGGAATTGATTATAATATATTATAACAGTGTTTTAATAAGTTGTAATTCATTGTAACACTATTATACTAAATTATTAAACACTAGCTTGACCCGGTGCGCTTCGCTACCCCTGTCGATGTAAAAATCGGTTCAGCCGTTTAGTAATTATTGTTTAAAAACTAAAGGTACCAATTTTACCCGTTTTTCCCCCTTTTTATCCCTTTCTGGTCCAAGTATTGAAAAAATTTTTAGCCTATTGACGCTTCCAAGTAAGGATCTATCTACGTTCCAAATTTCAATAAAATCGGTTCAGCCGTTTAGGCGTGATGCTCAAACAAACAAACAAACAAACAAACAAATAAACAAACAAACTTACAAAGACATTTATATATTTATATAGATTATAACAAAGTATAAAGAGTGAGCCAACAAATAACGTTAGCTTTTAAAAATATGTCAGACATTATCGCTTCTAAATCATTAATTCTCAACTGTTATTTCGAACAACATGGTCACAGAAAAAAAAGTACTTGAAAAAATAACTAAAACTTTTCAAAAAAAATCCAATATGGACTTTAAATATCTGAAGGTTCAACGTCACACAGTTTCCAAAGCCATTCAACCAACAGTATAAGGAAGACTTGAACATTGAAAGGAAATATGGATCAGGAAGAAAAAAAGGTCTAACCGATATTGGTAAGGCAAAAGAAGTCCAACACTTCTTTCGAAGAGCACCGAACGCTTCTATCAGAAAAGCAGCTCATTAAGTTAAATGCTCTGATTCTTTTGCTGGCTTAAAGTCGTATAAAGTTCAGAAAGTTCCAGATTGCAATGCGGTAAAGAAATTAGAAGCAAAAGAACGAGCCAGAAATTGTGGTCAAATTTTATTTAAAAAAACCACTGTTGTGTGATGGATGATGAAACGTATGTAGTGACAGACTAGTGACAAGAACAAACAAAATTCCCCAAGAAGTTTCTTGTTTGGCTAGCCATTTGCAGTTGTGGCAAAAGAAGCCAATCATTTGTGACATCAGGCACGATAAACACAGAAATATATATTACGGAGTGTCTACCTTTCATTAAACAGCACAAAGTGCCTTCATATATCTGGCCCGATTTGGCAACATGCCACTACGAACAAAAGGCCATTGAGTGGTATTCAAACAATAATGTAAATTTTGTACCACGGTAGGCAAACCCTACCAACTGTCGAGAACATCGGCCTGTGGTAAGGTATTGGGCTCTTGTAAAATAAGAATTAAAGAACACAGGAAAGGTATCCCAGGACATTTCTGATTTTAAGCATAAGTGGACCAGCTCGTACATCTATAACATATTTAATGGGAGGAATCCCGGTAAATGTGGTTAAATTATAATTGAATTTGTATAACATTTGAATAAATTTACGTATTTTTGAGAATTTTTGTATTGAAAGGTTTAAATTTTATTTAAATTAATAAAAGTGTAAATTTTTTTTGGTTCACTCCTTAGCAGTGTTGCCAATTCTTGGTGAACAAAAAGGGCTAAATACTTAGAAAAAAAGGCTAAAAAAAGGCCAAAAAGTGGCTAAAAAAGGGCTAAAATTTAAAAATTAAAGAACACATACATTTTACACAAAAAACAACTTAGGGCCATTATTACAACTTGCCTTTACGTTCGTAATACTAAAAGGTAACTTGAAAGCTACTTTCTTCTATTATTTAAAGTTACCTTTTACTATTACGAACATAAAGGCAAGTTGTAATAATGGTACTTAGAATGTTACATTAGGTTATGTTGAATAGACAAATAAAAATGTATGAATATAACAAATGTTCAAATAGAAGAAAATAAGAATATAATAAATAAGAATATCATATGCAGATGTTTTGAAAATCTCATACTTATCACCTGGCCTGCAAAAGCTCAAATTTTTTATATGAAAGCCAAATTTTAAAGTAATCCTTTGTGATAATTCGAAATCGATGGAGAATATTTTTTGATAAGTGAATAATACGCTCTCAAGTAATGCAGAAAAAAATATTCTAAAAATTATACACGTCGTCGGACAGAATTGATTTTCATTGGTCAAAACATAAATTTTGCCATTAGTTAGTAATCATATCAAAAATAAGGTAGCCAAAATATTGGAAATTACGGGTGTGGAATGCTGGTAATCATAAATATTTAATTTAATTTTAGAAAAAAGTTAATTTTTAATATTTGATCAGATATAAATCATAGCTAAACTATTCTCGATAATGGACTGCAATTTTTTTCTACATTGGTTGGATTGTAGTTTTTAAAATACATGGTATACATGGGCTGTGTAAGGTGTTATAAAATATGTTTTAAAGTAGTATATTTACGTCAAAATTTTATTTTAGAGGAAAGTAACTTTTAAGGATCAAAAAATACATCGCCCAGATAAAGTTCAAAGTGTTCTCTTGAATCCTATATATTCTTTTATAAACGTCCGGACCCGCTAATATTCTCTATATTATTTATGTCATTTTAATTTAAATTTTTATTTGAATCTTTGTAGTCGTTATCATTTTACCTACTTATATTTATGAGTCTAATATACGCGAAGCCTTAACTATGGGAGTTCAAGAAGTTATCGGCACATTAAACAAATTTTAAAATATCTCAATCGTTTCAAAGTTACAGAGTTTTGGCCAATGAAAAACAATTCTGAGGAACTGTGCGTCCCATGCAAATAATAAAATACTCGAGCAAAAATTTAATAATATAATTTGAGAACTGGAGCAAGTTTGAAGAATATATGGAAGGTTCCAACAATTTGTATGTGCTTAAATTGTTTACTGGTTCAACATTTTCAGTTAATTTTTGTCATAATATTCCTGCCAAACTGATTTTAATAATTTTCCACAGCAAAAAATTTAAAATTATTAGAGTAAATATATGTTTTAATTTAGCCATAAAAATGGCTAAATGAAAAAAAAAAGGCTAAAAAAATGGCTAAAGGCTAAATTGATTTTTTTGAGGCTAAACAAGATTGAAAAGGGCTAAATTTAGCCAGAAAAGGGCTAAATTGGCAACACTGCTCCTTAACTACTTAAACAATATTTAGAGTATTTATACAAATAATGACCTTTTCAAAAAAAATTTAATACGTAAAAATTTAATACGAGGACGGGTCAATAGCTATGTGACTTTTTGAATTTCCCGCCTCTTAACTGAAAGGGCAGCGCTGCTTCTGTCAACATGCGTCTGTCTTATGTCAAAATTTGTACAAGCTCGGAGGTCTCTTCAACCGAAAGAATTGCAAATAAATCACGATATGGTGTTGGTCGATCGGAGATTGTGAAAGACATTGGCATCTCAGTGGTTTCAATTTTGAATGATTACTTGAGAATGAGACAGTTTTACGCAAGATGAGTGCATCGTTTGGTTACATCGTCCACAAACGCAATCGTGTGACAACTTCGCAGGAGTGCTTAGCGTTGTGCAACCGGTATATGTACAAGTGGACCGTGGACGAAACGTGAATCCACCACAACACACCAGAGACAAAACACCTGTTAAAACAGTGGGTTTCTCGGGTTGAATCGGCTCCAAAGATGGCCATGGTGGGTTTGCAAGCCAATAAAGTAATTGGTTGGGATGCGCGTTGTGTAATCCTACCTTCATAAGGGTAAAACCATCAATGGCGAATATTATGTCAACTTATTGGGTCGCTTTAATAAGGATATGAAAATTAAAACTAAGAGTGCTCACATGTACAGTTTCCATGGTAAAAATCCACAAATTAGGCTACGAATTGCTCCTTCAACCGCCCTATTCTCCGGATTTAGACCCAAATTATCATTTATTGCTTCCAAACCTTAAGGAAAGGCTCGGCGGAAAGACATTTGACAACAATGAAATCAACTTACTAACAAATATCTACCTATTTTGATGACCTCGAAAAATTTTATTTTTTGGAAGGGATACATATTTTAATAAAGCTATAGCTGATTTTTATATGGCTTTTTATATTATTTATAATTAACAAAATTAACTTGATATATTCTTTATATATTTTCAAATCCCTTCTTTTCCCAAACGATTTCTTGAGTTTATAAAAAAAAAATATTCCAAACCAACTTCTTACAAAACAAAAACTCAAAACAACTTGACATTTACAAAACTTGACAAAACAAATTGCACAAAAAGTGTGCCTTCGTTAGCTATGTAGCTTCTCCTTATTGATTAAAATCTTAAAGTGTAATAATTATAAGGCGAAACAAAAAACCACAAGCACCACGACCATTACAAACAACTGACTGGCTAACATCAAGTAAAAAAAATACGTCGCTAAGGTAAACCGCTTGTTAAGCTAACTACTGGTTTTCTATATGTTTTCAGCTAACTTGGCACTAAAACAAACTTCTCTGGTTCTTTTTGTAGCCGAATTTCTGCTTCTTCTTCTTTTTGTACTTCTAAACTGTCAAAGTTGTTTGTTTGCTTTGTTATTTATTCGTATGGTATGTATATGTGTATGTAGTTGGTTTTACAAATGAATTTGTTTACAAAACAATAGGGTTTCTATTAAATATTACAGCCACTAGCAGAGAGGTAACAAAATAAAGATGGACATCAAGCTGTTTGTTTGTTTTAGTTGTTTGTTTGTCATTGTCCGTTCGTTTGTTTGTTTGATTTGACTTTTCTATGCTTTGTTTTTTTTTTTCCAACCAACCAAAAATAGTGGCAGTCTCTTGTTTTTGAGGTTTTCAACTCTAGTTGTTTGGTTTTTGTTTATGTTATTTGCAATTGCTGTTGTACTGTTACTAAACATGCTTTATTTTTCTATATATTTGTTTATTTTCTTCCATTACTCTTAAACAAAATGTCAGTTTGTGTTGTTTATTTGTAAAAATGTGTGTTTGTTTTTTGCGATTTTTGTTTTCTTTCTTCGTTTCTTTTTTTTAAGTTATTTATGGCACAAGCTTGCCATGAGCAAATAATTGTACAGGGCAGTAGTTTAGCCAAACATTGTACAACAAAGTTGTTAAACATAATAATAATAATAAAAGTCTCTAGATCAAGCTATGTGTTGAACATGGTGGAGGGGGGAGTAAAATTTTTACATCTTAATTATTATTACAGAAATTTACAAAAAATAATGCGTGAGTGTAGAAAATTGAAATTGAAAAATTGTTTACAAATAAACCTAAGAGTTAAGATAGAAGATTTCAGTAAATCAAATGTCATGTTAAAAAAAGGTGTGTTGTGTGTTGTGCCGAATCTTCTATGTGTACCCACCACCAGTTTAATACGGGCAGCGATTTTTCACATTTTTCAAACTACAAAAGCGTTGCGTTTGTTATCTCAAAATGTTTATTTTATATCATAGACCACTTTAGTTCAAGGCTAGCCATTTGGAGAATTGTATCCCCCTACGTCCTCACCTCGAGGCCCAATCGTGTCAACAAAAGATAGACGGACGGACATAGCTAGATCGTCTTAAAATATTATAAGCTCCCAAAATATATATACTGTTTTGATTCTACGGCCGATATTTCGATGTGTTACAAATGAAATGACACCACCATCTTTCTAGTTTTGGGTAAATCAACCCAGCAGTTCTAGGAAACTCTCCCGAACTAGTGATTTTACGTATCATTTAGGGTGACAACTAGTTACATAACTAGCTACGTGATTAGTTATTTTAATATGAGCATGTTCTAAGCAGGAGTTACAATGAGACTGTCTAATAGTTGTTCCGAAGTAAGGACTGAGGTCGAAAATTGTTTAACATACATATATGTTAATAAAAATGAAACCACTAAAGTTACAGTTTTAAATCTTTTTTATATGATTGAAATTATTATTACAATTTACAAAAAAAAAATAATGTTTATAGTTCTAATCACTCCTGATGAAATTTTGAACCTTTTCCATTATGGTTTTTATATTGCTTTATGTCACTTTGTTCGAACAGGTTGTCCATCTCCGTTTAAAATCTACCACACTTTTGGACACCTTTTTTGTGCTCTTTACTTCTCTTTTAACAATAGCCCAATATCTCTCCACTGGCCTTACCTCCAGGCAGTTTGGATAATTTGTCTCTCTTGGTACAAATAACATTGTTCTTGTACCACTCAAGACCTTTCTTACCATAGTGACAGATGCCAAATCAGACCAAAAATAAGTGGACACATTAAGAAGTCTTATTAAAGGAAGCATCCTCTTTTGTAAACATTCCTTGATGTAAATTTCGGTATTTATAGAGCCCTTTGTAACAAATGTTTGGCTTCTTTTGCTGCAACTGCATATTGCTTGCATTGCCAAGAACTTTTTGGGAAATTTTGTCTGCTTTTCGGTCCTAAACTTTTCTACAACATGCCCTCGAGCATTTGCAACATAAAAAAATTAACCCAGAAGCTGCGAAAAATTTGCCATACGTACATTTCGTCATCCATTATACAGCAGATATATTTTTTTTATACAATTTGACTTCAATTTCCGTGCTCTGTCTTTGGCTTCTAAATATTTAGCAGAGTTCCTTTCCGGAACTTTTTGAGCCTTGTATGCTTTTAAACCTTCAATGGCATTAACTTTTCGTACCAAATAGTCCGAGTACTGACCTAACCGGGCTGCTTTCCTACCGGATGTGTTGGGAGCTCTTTTGAAAATGCTTTCTATATTTTGGCTTAATAAACATCATGTGAACCATTCCTTCTATCTGAGCCAGGTTTTATATCAAGAGACAAGTTCTCCCAATACTGTTTAATAACATTGGAAACAGTTTGACGGCAGACCTTTGATTGTTTGGCCAACTTTTTGTAGGACCAAGTTGGGTTTTGTTGAAAATATTTAATAATTTTAGTACGCACTTTTTTCTGGTCACTCATTTTAATCAGATTAGCAACAAATGAACATAAGTGACATTAAACATAATAACTGACATGCTTTACAAAAAAATCAAATAATACTTAGGTTAAAAGTTTTAATGAAAAACGTGTGTTAAGAATTTTACGATCTCAGTCCTTAGTCAACGCATTGGTTTTACATACCGATTACATAGAGTCAGTTCCCTTACTAGCTACCTAACTGTTTATTTTACCAGCTACATAACTAGTTATTTTAACAGGTACGGGCACCTCAAATTGTCACTTAAAAGGAAATCTTGTTTGTAAACAAATCTTCCTCCGACAACTCTCCAAAAGATTACATCTGGTGGATAATATAACTACTTTCTAAAGTTTAGTACAAAATAAACGTTTAAACTGACTACACTATAGATTACTTAGAGACACTAATTTTGACTTCACGCTAAGTTACCTGGGACGTCAGTATACTCAAGCAAAAATAAAATAAAGTGATTACACTCTAGAATACTTATAGACACTTAAGTGGCAATTGACTTCACTCTAGATTACATGGGATGTATAAAGTAAACAATTTACTTATATCTGCACTACAAAGAGCACATACATGTCAAATACTAGAAAATATGGGTGGTAAATTTCAGCCAAAAAATTCATAAATCGATGGAAATCATTCACAAAAGCTTCGGTTGTAATCGATGTGCTTCAGCGGCACTTTTTTTCAATTAAAGAAGTAAAGCAAAACTTCTCTCATATGGCGCTGTTGGCACAAAATTTCACATTTTCGAAGCAAAAAAAAAAAAACTTTGTTGTTTACACTATAATGTTCAATTGCCAAGTGAGAATAAATGACAGATATGTACACTTCAAAATGATACGCCATCTGTTAAATAAAAGTTTTCGAAATTTATAATTAAGTGTTCAAAAATAATTTTAAGATGAAAACTAAAAAGTTTTAAAAAATTTTCTTTGATTTAGGTCTAGCTTCCCCGGAAATTGGAATTTTTTAAAAAAATTAGTCACTTTATTATAATTTTTCAGTTTTGTAAAACATTAAATTTTTTCAAAGTTGTCTAACATTTTGGTTTATAACTTCGTTGCTGCTGCATATATTTTTGTGATTTTCAATAGCCAACTGCCTAGGAGTATAACATAAATGTTATGAAAATATAATTTGTGTCAGTGTCATAGTTTAAATGTGAGAATGATTTACACACACTAAGTAGTATTAATGATAAATTGCTTAGTTTTCCTAAAACCTTAATTTGTATAATCAATGATCAATCAATATTGTAAATGACGTAATAATTTTAAAAACCATTATTTGTCTATAGCATACATCCCTTTACCCTGTATTTATGTATGCATATATTTACTTAAAGTCCCCAAGTGTGATATAACATTAAAGGATGAGAAATATTTACAATATTTTTTTTCTGACTTTTTCATTATTTTCTTGTGACAAAATAAATACCATAAATAAGGTTGATGACTTTACTTGGGTAGAAAATACAAAATATACAACAGTTGACATAACATTTATTGCTTTATGCATACCTAAGTAAATAATATGGGGGACTGCTTAAAGAAAAATTCTGAAGAATTTATTTAAAAAGATAATAAAAAATTTGACACAAAAACTTAAAGATTTTTCTTACAAAATCTGTTCAATGACTAAATGATTTTTTTTTTAATTTTTTTGTATGATTATCTTCATATTTAGCAGAGAAAACAGATATATAAAAAAAAAATATCAATTTCAAGATGTTGTGTGTGTTTTCCAAACAAGTGTAAAAAGCTACTCACCTTGTGCGTTAACGTAACTACTCATCATCGTCAGCTGTAGCAGCAGCAGCATTATGGGCAGCTTTATAACTGCCTTAGACATGTTGAACATTTTAAAAGATCCACTATGAAATTGTTGTTGTTGTTTACTGCTTCTGCTGTTAATGTTAATGTTGTTGTTTTTACGATGTAGTTGTTGTTTTTTGGCTGTTGATTTTAAAGCCGGTAGAGTCATTATTTTGTTGAAATTTTTAAAACAAAAAATTTTAATTTTTTTTTTTTTTTGTTTTTTTATAAACAAAAGACAAGTTTCAGCGCAATTTTTGTTAAAGGTTTTTTTTTTCAATTTGGTTTTAACAATAAAAAAATTTAAAATAAAAAAAAAAAAAATATTTAAATAAAAAAAATTTAACAAATTTAACCAGTTTTATATAAAAACATGTCTTCTGATTGTATTAAGCTGATTTTTGGGGTATTTAAAAAACAATTTTAAAAGCTGGAATTAAAATAGAACGTTTAGTAATTTTTAATCACAACAAATTAAATTAAATGTAACGGTTTAAAATTTTATATAAATGAATAAAAATATATTTGGTTTGTAATTTTTGTTAATTGTTTTGAGTTTATTTAAATTCTTTTGTAGTAAAGTAACCTTGAATTTTTCTTTTTAATTGGTATCAAACCATTCATTTAAAATGTTTTTTTTTTTTTTTTTTTTTTTTTTTTTTGATTTTCTAAGCTTATTGGCATTTATATTATTTTAATATTTTCAACTTTACAAACAATTTCTTAAGCTTTTAGTTATTGGTTATTTTTGTTTTTTTCTATAAATTTTTTATTATTTTTTTATGTTTAATGTTTTTTAATTCGTGTTGTTTCCACTTGTTTGCCACTTAAAGCGCGTTTAATATCTTAAAGGTCATTTGTATCTGTTTTTTTTTTTTTTATTATTTTATTTCTAGTTTTTTTTTTTAATTTTTCTTTTATACCAACAACGTTTTCAAACCCTGTGTATATATGAAACAAATGTTTATAAAATATTTCAAAATATGTTGAAATTGTGCAAAAAAAAATCTATATATTTGTCATTAGAAATAAACAAAAGTTTTGAGACACGAACTTGATTTTGTTTGAATATAAAACAAAAATATTGATTTGCTCTTTGCTAAATTATAATTTCATTGACAGAGATTGTAAGCTAAGAAAAAAACAGCAAGGTTTTTGTATCAACTTCAATATAAAATCAATTTAAAAGTTATTGTATCTTATTATTAAAACATTCTCTATAAATATTGCAGAAATTTTAAGTTGGAAAAAAACTAGACTAAAAAGACAATACAATATTTGTAAAATATTAAATTTGTTGGCTATTGTCTAACATTTTGATTTATAACTTCTTTTCTACTGCTCCTATTTTACTGATTTTCAATACCAAACTGCCTAGAGGTATGACAAATATGTTATGAAAAAATCATTTGTTTCGGATGCATAGTTTGGTCATGAGCCTGATTTACACACACTGCATTCGATACAATTCGTAGTAACAGAAATAGATGATTCCATCTTTAATTTGAAATAAAGTGCCTCTAAAGCACACCGATTGCTCACCAAAGCATATGGTGAATGTGATCCATCGGTTTCAGAAGTGGTGATTTTGACACGGAAGACAAAGATCGCCCAGACCAGCCAAAAAAGTTTAATGACCAAGAATTGAAAGCATTACTCCATGAAGATTGTTGTCAAACTCAACAAGACCTTGCTAGAGGTTTGCAAGCAGCAGGATTCATACAAAAGCAGGGAAATTCGGTAGCATACGAATTGAAGCCGAGAGACCTTGAAAGACAAATTTGCATATCCGAAATGATACTTGAACGATACAAAAGAAAATTACTTTTGCACCGAATCATTACTTGCGATGAAAAATGGATGCATTACAATAACCCGAAGCGTAAAAGATCGTATGTGAAGCCTGGCCAACCAGCCGAATCGATACCAAAGCCAAATATCCATGGTCCAAAGGTATGATCTGTGGAGCAAAAAGGTTCTTATCTATTATAAGCTTCTGAAATCTGGACAGACTAGCACACGGAACCTGTACCGAAAGCAGTAATTGGTTCGTTTGAAGCGCCCAGAATATGCCAGACATGAAAACGTAATATTCCACCATGCCAACGATCGACCACATGTTGGAATACCTTTAAAAAGTATTTCAAATGAAGTGGTTGGGAAGTTTTGCCTCAATCTCTTTATAGTCCAGACCGTGCCCCATCCGGCTACTATATGTTTCGATCGATGCAGAACGTTCTCTCTCTCTCTTTCTCTGGGATACGATTCACTTCATAACAGAGTATCTGATATCGGCTTGGTTCGTTATTGTCCTCAAAAGATGAGAAGTTCTTTTGGCTCGGAATCCTTATGTTGCCCGAAAGATGGGGTAAGGTCACAGCTAACAATGGCCAATACTTTGAATAAATTTATGTTGTACAAATGTTTCAAAATCAAAGCTAAACATTTGAAAAACTCCCGCATTTTTAAGTTATACATTCAATATTACTAGAAAATATCAGTGGTTAATTTCACCTAAATTTATTAAAATGTGTATTTTTAGGTGGAAAACTAAATATTTATGTAGAAAAATTGCCTTAAATAGCTTCCCCGGAAATTTGGATTTTTGTAAAAAAATTTGGGAATTTCTAAAGAGAGTGTTAAAAAATTAGTTTAAGAGGAAAACTATAGATTTTAAAAGGTTTAGGACTTTATTTATATTATTTCTAGTTTCCCCGGAAATTGGGATTTTTTTAAAAAAAAATTTGGAATTATTAAATCAAGTGTTTTTGAGTAGAAACATAAATTTGTTTAAAGTATTCTCTTATTTTTATTACATGTATGTATATTAAATGCCATATATAGTCTCCCCGAAAATTGGGAGTTTTGTAAAAGTTTTCGGAATTTTTAAAGTGCGTTCAGAAATATTTTTAACAGGAAAATTAAAGAGTTTTAAAGAATATTCTTAGATTTAGGACTTTGGTTACATTATTTCTAGTTTCCCCGGAAATTGGGATTTGTTTTAAGTAAAAAAAAAAATATTTTTAAAGAATTCTATCATTAATTAATTATGTAGGTATAAAAATAACATTATTATAGTTTCCCCGGAAATTGGGATTTTTATAAAAGATTCCGGAATTTATAATTTAGGACTTTAGTTACATTATTTCTAGTTTTCCCGGAAATTGGGATTTTTAAAAAAAAATTTCGGAATTATAAATATATATTTTTTTGATTAGAAAAATAAATATTTTTAAAGAATTCGATCATATTTAATATATGTATGTATAAAAATTGCCTTATTATAGTTTCCCCGGAAATTGGGATTTTTATAAAAGTTTTCGGAATTTATAATTATATGTTCAAAAATAATTTTAACAAAGAAACTAAAGAGTTTTAAAGAATTTGCTTTGATTTAGGTCTTTATTTTTAGTTTCCCCGGAAATTGGGATTTTTTTATCAAAATTTGGGAATTATTGAAATAAGTATTGTTAAGTGGAAAAATAAATAGAGAATTCTATTATATTTAATTTATGTACATATGTATACAAATAACATTATTATAGTTTCCCAGGAAATTGAGATTTTTTAAAAAAATTTGGGAATTTCTTAAATGTGTTCAAAATTAGTTTTAACAGGAAAACTTAAGAGTTTTGAAGAATTTTCTTTGATTCAGGACTTAATTGGATTATTTCTAGTTTCCCCGGATATTGGGATTTTTATTTGGGAATTATTAATATAAGTGTTTTTGAGAGGGAAAATAAATATTTTTAAAGAATTTGGGAATTATTGAAATAAGTATTTTTAAGTGGAAAAATTAATATTTTTAAAGAATTCTACTATATTTAATATATTAATGTATAAAAATTACATTATTATAGTTTCCCCGGAAATTGGGATTTTTATAAAAAAAATAGGGAAATTCTAAATTGTGTTCAAAATTAATTTTAACAGGAAAACTAAAGAGTATTAAAGATTTTTTTTTTTTTTATTTAATTAGATTATTTCTAGTTTTCCCGAAAATTGGGATTTTTTTAAATAAAATTGGGAATTATTAAAATGAGTATTTTAAAGTGGAAAAATAAATATTTTTAAAGAATTCTTTCATATTTAACACATGTCTGTATAAAAATTACATTATTATAGTTACCCCGGAAATTAGGATTTTTGTAAAAAATTTTGGGAATTTCTAAAATGTATTAAAAATAATTTTAAGAGGAAAACTAAAGAGTTTTAAAAAATTTGCTTTGATTTAGGTCTTTAATTACATTACATATTTCTAGTTTCCCGGAATTTGGGATTTTAAAAATAAAAAAATGGGAATTATTAAAATAATGTTAATTTTTGATCCGGCACTGGCAACAGAATAATGTAAATGATTTAGAAAATAAAAGAGTTGCCCGTTTTGTAATCTCAGCTTTGGGATTTTATATACACTTACCCCCCGACTAGACTAGCAAATATATATATTGGCAATAAAGCAATAACGCCAGCATAGTAACAGAACAATATTGCTCATTGCTTTAGTTATATTAAGGCTATGTGAAAACGTATTTATGATAACACACAATTTAAAAGACGATTTACTTTATTATTTTTTTTTTTTAAAACAAACTTTAAATTTTATGTTGACAATTATTGCCAGTTATGAAAAAGATGCGTCTTCACTGGAGATAACATAATTTTGACATTTGCTGCAATATATGTTAATGAATTTATTGCCTGTCTAGACGAAGGTGGGGCATAAATTTAAAAATTTTGGTTGTACCGATATTGCCTATCTTCAATACCTAACATTTCTAATCAACAGAGAATATTTGGGGTAAATTGTATGCCCCCAGGTCATATCGTGGCTACAACAGATAAACATACATATATACGAGTAGATCTTATTAAATGTACTTTTGTGGATCTATGTTGAATATTTCGTTGTGTTACAAACACAATGACAAATTATATATTGAGACGCCCTAACTTTTGGTGATGAGTTTTGAAATCTTAAACCAATTTTAGATTTTTATTTATAAATCCTTTATTTATATTAACAACACTTTTTCGTTCTGCTTTGCCAAAATAAATGAATTTAGAATTCTTTCCAACTTCCTTTAAAAATTTAAATAATTGTAAAAGTGTGAACACTTTCTTAATTATTTGGTTTGTCCACAAAATACTACCGTCTTATTAACAGACTACAGTGTTATTAACAGACTACAGTGTTATTGACAGACTACAGTGTTATTAACAGACTACTGTCTTATTAACAGACTACAGTGTTATTAACAGATTACTGTCTTATTAACAGACTACCGTGCTATTAACAGACTACAGTGTTATTAACAGACTACCGTGTTATTAACAGACTACCGTGTTATTAACAGACTACCGTGTTATTAACAGACTACCGTGTTATTAACAGACTATCGTGTTATTAACAGACTACCGTTTTATTAACAGACTACAGTGTTATTAACAGACTACTGTCTTATTAACAGACTACAGTCTTATTAACAGACTACAGTGTTATTAACAGACAACCGTATTATTGACAGACTACTGTCTTATTAACAGACTACAGTGTTGTTAACAGACTACTGTCTTATTAACTGACTACAGTCTCATTAACAAACTACAGTGTTATTAACAGACTACTGTGTTATTGACAGACTACAGTGTTATTAACAGTCTACTGTCTTATTAACAGACAACAGTGTTATTAACAGACTACAGTGTAATTAACAGACTACAGTGTTGTTAACAGACTACTGTCTTATTAACAGACTACAGTGTTATTAACAGACTACAGTGTTATTAACAGACAACTGTCTTATTAACAGACTACTGTTTTATTAACAGACTACTGCTTTTAAACAAATTATTTCCAACTTCCTTTCAAAATTTAAATAATAGTGCAAAATTTATTAACAGACTAATGTCTTATTAACAGACTACTCACTTAATAACAGACTACTGCTGCTTTAAAACAAATTATTTTCAACTTCTTTGCTAAATTTTAATAATTATGCAAAAAACTAAAAGTGTGAACACTTTCTTAATTTTTTGGTTTATCTAAAAAATACTTTTGTTTATTTACTTAGAATTCAAATGGTGTAGAGCTACACTATTTGCTTTGAAAAAATAATATTTGTTTACTTTATTAAATATCTTTTTCATTTTTCAATAAATTGTTTAAGTTTTGTTGCAAAATATTTTTTTTTTACATTTTTTCAATAAATTGTTTAAGTTTAGTTGCAAAACATTTTAATAAGCTTTTATTACATTTTAATTTACATTTAATTTCAATTATTGTTTGTTTTTAATTATTGTTGGTTTATAGTTTTTATTATAATTTTATTTAATTATGCACTTTTTGAGTAGTTAAATTAGATCATATTCCTTTCTAAAATGAACAAAGCCAGCTAAAAACGAAAGAGTTAAGACACACTAATTTGCTTTAGTTTGAATTGTAGTTGTATTTGTATTTGTTTTTTACATATTTTTATAATATTTATTTAATATTGGCAAATTTTTTTAAAATATTTGTTATTACACGCTTGAATGCAAGAATGCATTTGATTAAAATTATTTTCATTATTATAAAATACTGTTGAAAGCTTTAAAACACTTGTTCACCACAAATCCATTAGTTTTCTATTTAGTTTAATCATATTTTGTTACATATGGTCAAACTTTTTGATAAGTAAAAGCTATTTTTTTTTTTAATTTATCAACAAATATTAAATATTTGTCAGCTTATTAAGGGTTTTTTTGTTTAAATATTCAAACACATACACATTCTCATATTATTTTCATTATTTTTAAATCAAAATTCACTACAATTTTAGTTTTTTTTTTCAATATATACATATAGAAAACGCGTTGGTGTTACGTCTGCTAAAGAAAAATGCAAATATACGTTGTTTGCATTTAAATTAGAAAAAAAAACGTTAAATTAAACAACACACATTTGTTTCTCTTTTTGTTTAAATTTTGTTAATAAAACACCACACACACAATCTACTTATTAAACATATACATTGTTTTAATATTATAATGGCTTTTAAAAATTAATACGTTTCTTTTTCTTTTTCCATTTTTTCATTATTTTGTTTTCTTTTATTAATAAATTTTTCCAATATGAAAAAAAATTAACACACACACAAAATAAAACGCACGTTTGTCACCAACTGTTGCTGCGTCCCCAAAATCTACCATACAAAAAACTCTTAAACTCCCAAGCATAAAAAATCCAATAAATATTTTGTAACGCTCAACCAACCGTTAGTAGTACTCGAACCACGTCTCATAAACGCGTATCACGACAGACTAACTCAAGGTGGTTTACCAGCAAAAGCTGAAAGACCAAATGTCTTTTGAATAAAACCAGCTAAAAACAATAACAAAAACCACAGCTAAAAGCCACAACTAAACACAACAACAAAAGAGTTAATAAAACTTTAAAATCATATGTGTGCCAGAGAAAGAGAATAAAAGATTGGTTGGCTTGGGCAAATACTCGAGAGAGTTTATAACGTAAATGCTTACGTTATAACGTATGAGGTTTATAAAACATGTATTAGTAAAACAGATCACTTTTAGAACATATGAATAAACTAAAGGTTAATGTGACCAACTAATAATAAAATGGTGCAACTTTCAATACAAATATACAAACTACAGGGTTATATTGGTCTTAAAACTCAGAACACCGTCTTAAGCTCAGACTACCGTGTTATTAACAGAGTACCGTGTTATTAACAGACTACCGTGTTATTAACAGACTACCGTGTTATTAACAGACTACCCTCTTATTAACAGACTACAGTGTTATTAACAGACTACCGTGTTCTTAACAGACTACCATGTTATTAACAGAGTACCGTGTTATAAACAGACTACCCTGTTATTAACAGACTACCCGTGTTATTAACAGACTACCGTCTTATTAACAGACTATCCTGTTATTAACAGACTACCGTGTTATTAACAGACTATCCTGTTATTAACAGACTACCGTGTTATTAACAGACTACCAAGTTATTAACAGACTACCATGTTATTAACAGACTACCGTGTTATTAACAGACTACCATGTTATTAACAGACTACCGTGTTATTAACAGACTACCCTGTTATTAACAGACTACAGTGTTATTAACAGACTACCGTGTTCTAAACAGACTAGCGTGTTATTAACAGACTACCGTGTTCTAAACAGACTAGCGTGTTATTCACAGACTACCGTCTTATTAACAGACTATCCTGTTATTAACAGACTACCCGTGTTATTAACAGACTACTGTCTTATTAACAGACTACCGTGTTATTAACAGTCTACCATGTTATTAACAGACTATCGTGTTATAACCAGACTACCCTGTTATTAACAGACTACCCGTGTTATTAACAGACTACCATGTTATTAACAGACTACCGTGTTATTAACAGACTACCATGTTATTAACAGACTACCGTGTTATTAACAGACTACCCTGTTATTAACAGACTACAGTGTTATTAACAGACTACCGTGTTGTACACAGACTAGCGTGTTATTCACAGACTACCGTCTTATTAACAGACTACCCTGTTATTAACAGACTACCCGTGTTATTAACAGACTACCGTGTTATTAACAGACTACCCTGTTATTAACAGACTACAGTGTTATTAACAGACTACCGTGTTCTTAACAGACTACTATGTTATTAACAGAGTACCGTGTTATTAACAGACTACCCTGTTATTAACATACTACCCGTGTTATTAACAGACTACCATGTTATTAACAGACTACCGTGTTATTAACAGACTACCGAGTTATTAACACACTACCGTGTTATTAACATACTACAGTGTTATTAACAGACTACCGTATTATTAACACACAACAGTGTTATTAACAGACTACAGTGTTATTAACAGACTACCGTGTTATTAACAGACTACCGTGTTATTAACACACTACAGTGTTATTAACACACTACAGTGTTATTAACAGACTACCGTGTTATTAACAGACTACCGTGTTATGAACAAACTACTGTCTTATTAACAGACTACCATATTAATAACAGACTACCGTATTAACCGAATACTGTGCTATTAACAGAATACTGTCTTATTAACAGTCTACCCACTTATTAACAGACTATCGTCTAACTCTGACTGCTGTATTTTGTCTTATTGACTTCTTATATAAGGAGTGAGATCGAAAAAATCTTGAATTTGTATTTTATTTTAAATTATCATAGGTTAGGTTATAAAGGCAGCCAGTCCATAAATTGGTCCCTTTGTGATACCTAAGGTCATGCTCAGGCCCTCAAGAGGTCCTTCACATGTCAGAAATGGGTTCAGTCTCGAACCAACCTGACGCACGAATGAACGAATCTATCTTCCTGACATCCACAGTGGAACTGGGCAAAGACAGAGGAGATTTTCAACCGTTTCCTCCTCGTCTTCATCATGGCAACTTCTACAGAAGTCATTGTATGGAGTGTTCAGTCTCCTAGCATGCGCTCCAATCAAGCAGTGCCCAGTAAGCACTGATATCAGAGCTCACAGCCTAGTCCGTGATAGCCCCGTGAGGGACAGTGACCTATGATGGTCAAAAACGGGCCATATGAACCTCGCTATGTTAAGGTTTTTTTGATCTCACTCCTTAGGTACTGCAGTTTGCATAGGATTTGTCACTCACTGCATTGTAGGCCTTTAGGATTCATATAATATTAATAAATGATTAAGCTGATGCTGCAAAAACCTATTTTATTTGTCATGGTATTTCTAAAGTGCTGTAATTTGTCATACATTTTTTAGCCCTTAATATTCGATACATATTTCTTTTTGCCGGGTTTTTAAAATTACAAAAGTAATTTTTTAAATTTAATCACAACTTTTAGCTTAATTCCCTAACAAATGACTACTAAACTATATAGTTTTTTTTTTTTAGTTATTTTAAATGTTTTCATTTAAATCTTTAACCATTAATTTTCTTACTGTTTTCCAGCGTTACTAATCCTAAAAGGTATGTGAGTGAGTAAGTGAATGAATGTCTTAAGTGACTATAAAATTGGGAATGTGTGTATAAAAGACTGAGTGAGTGAATGAATCTGTAGTATAAAGTACAATATATTGTTAAATGGAAAATTGCATTTTGTCGTGACCTAATCACACATAAATCTACTAAACGACATTTTATCACTTCACATTTGCAGACATAGAGAGTACTCGTACTTAACATTAATGGTGTTTCTTCTATTTTGTTTTCAAAAACATTTATTTAATTTTTGTTTTATTTTTCGGGTATTTTTATATAATCAAGCCATCTTTGTCTTGTTTGCTTTTGCAATTGAACAATGATGATCCCTTCACTAAGAAAACAAAAATCATTTAACAGTTTTTTGTGGAAAACGTAAAAGATCATTTTCTGTTTTACAAGTGACAGATTTATCGATTGTCAGAAAAAAAAAACTAAATAAATTGAAAAAATAAATTTTAAGCTAAAATTGTCTTAAATAGTGTTTTTTGCCAAAATTAAAGCTAAAATATAAAAAAAATCTCTTGCACGACTCAAATAACAAATTCACAAGTCAACACTTTGCTGTGTGCAGGAAAAATGATTGTAATATTTATGGTTAATAAATAAAAGGAGAAACTAAGAAATTATTAATATTAACGCTGTACAAGGTTAAATACAAAATTTTGTTAAAAAATAACTCAAATCTATTTCACAGTTTCCGACCCGTACATTTTCTGTTTCAACTTCCCCTACCACAAAAAAAGAACACCCTCATTTATTAATAATTTGTTAAACTTCCGGTTTGTGCTTAACCACACTTTGTTTTTGGGAAAATGTTGACTCTTTACGTGATTACACATCATTTAAAACCAGTAGTTTTATTAAAATTGTTTGAAAATTTATGAAAACAATTCATTATTTTATTTAGATTTTCTCATCTTTAAGCACGTTTTATCATGTGAGCAATTTTTATTGTTGTCATCATATAAACAAACGATTTAAAAACACCTACAATTATGTTTGTTGCAAACAAAAAACTTACTTAAAAAAAAGTTCACAATTATTAAATATAACATGTGTTTATAGAAAGTTCATTATCTTTATTTCGGATCTTTGTAAAATGTACACCCAAAATGTTCCTTGTTTGATAACAAGTTTAAATATTTTATACAAAATTAAGTAGTTTCACCTAAATTTGTTAACCTAAATAATAAAAGTTCTTGATGAAATGTAAGTCAAATAAAATTGTCATTTAATGAATCACTCAAGTACAGAGAACTGCGGAAATTTTTATCTGTGAAATTTTATTTATATCTTTGTGGTTTAAAATGTAAATTCTAAAGATTAATTCATAGCATTTCTACTGAATACCGCCATATACACCGACTAAAGTATTGTATACCTAATTAATGAATGTCCTAAATACAGACTATCGTAGTCTATTAAAAGTAGTCTGTTTATAACACGGTAGTCTGTTAATACGATAGTCTATTAATAAAACGATAGTCTGTTAATAACACGGTAGTCTGTTAATAACACGGTAGTCTTTTAATAACACGATAGTCTGTTAATAACATGGTAGTCTGTTAATAACACGGTAATCTGTTAATACGGTAGTCTGTTAATAACATGGTAATCTGTTAATAACACTGTAGTCTGTTAATAACACGGTAGTATGTTAATAACATGGTAGTCTGTTAATAACACTGTAGTCTGTTAATAACATGGTAGTCTGTTAATAACACGGTAGTCTGTTAATAACATGGTAGTCTGTTAATTACACGGTAGTCTGTTAATAACACGGTAGTCTGTTAATAACATAGTAGTCTGTTAATAACTCTGTAGTCTGTTAATAACATGGTAGTCTATTAATTACACTGTAGTCTGTTAATAACATGGTAGTCTGTTAATAACACGGTAGTCTGTTAATAACAAGGTAGTCTGTTACTAACACTGTAGTCTGTTAATAACATGGTAGTCTGTTAATAACACGGTAGTCTGTTAATAACACGGTAGTCTGTTTATAACACGGTAGTCTGTTAATAACACGGTAGTATGTTAATAACACGGTAGTCTGTTAATAACTCTGTAGTATGTTAAAAACACGGTAGTCTGTTAATAACACGGTAGTCTGTTAATAACAAAGTAGTCTGTTAATAACACGGTAGTCTGTTAATAACACGGTAGTCTGTTAATAACATGGTAGTCTGTAAATAACACGGTAATCTGTTAATACGGTAGTATGTTAATAACACAGTAGTCTGTTAATAACACGGTAGTCTGTTAATAACACTGTAGTCTGTTAATATGGTGGTATGTTAATAACATGGTAGTCTGTTAATAACACGGTAGTCTGTTTATAACACAGTAATCTGTTAATAAAATGGTAGTCTGTTAATAACACTGTAGTCTGTTAATAACACGGTAGTATGTTAATAACATGGTAGTCTGTTAATAACACTGTAGTCTGTTAATAACACGGTAGTCTCTTAATAAGACGGTAGTTTGTTAATAACATGGTAGTCTGTTAATAACACGGTAATCTGTTAATACGGTAGTCTGTTAATAACTTGGTAATCTGTTAATAACATTGTAGTCTGTTAATAACACGGTAGTATGTTAATAACATGGTAGTCTGTTAATAATACTGTAGTCTGTTAATAACATGGTAGTCTGTTAATAACACGGTAGTCTGTTAATAACATAGTAGTCTGTTAATAACTCTGTAGTCTGTTAATAACATGGTAGTCTGTTAATTACACTGTAGTCTGTTGATAACATGGTAGTCTGTTAATAACACGGTAGTCTGTTAATAACATGGTAGTCTTTTAATAACACTGTAGTCTGTTAATAACATGGTAGTCTATTAATAACACGGTAGTCTGTTACTACAGTGGTATGTTAATAACATGGTAGTCTGTTAATAACACGGTAGTCTGTTAATAAAATGGTAGTCTGTTAATAACAAGGTAGACTGTTAATAACACGGTAGTCTGTTAATAACGCGGTAGAGGCTTAATAACACAATAGTCTGTTAATAATACGGTAGTCTGTTAATAACACGGTAGTCTGTTAATAACATGGTAGTCTGTTAATAACACGGTAGTCTGTTAATAACACGGTAGTCTGTTAATAACACGGTAGTCTGTTAATAACTCGAAAGTCTGTTAATAACACGGTAATCTGTTAATAGGGTAGTCTGTTAATAATACGGTAGTCTGTTAGTAACACGGTAGTCTGTTAATAACACAGTAGTCTGTTAATAACACGGTAGTCTGTTAATAACACGGTAATCTGTTAATAGGGTAGTCTGTTAATAACTCGATAGTCTGTTAATAACACGGTAGTCTTATCTAATCAAAAATATTAAATTACATTTAAATTATTCAATATCTTTACGATTAAATATGAATTATTTAATTTTTTAAATCAAAAAACAAATTAAATTAACAACATGTTAACATTCCTTTTGACGTGGTGGCTTAAACACAATTTGAATGTAAAGAAATATGTATATCCCTTGTTATAGTAAACAATTGTTAAAGGTGAGATTTTTTTTTTTTCAAATTATTTATATCTTTTATTATTTATTTTAATACTTAATTGAGCTTGTTATATTTGAAAAAAAAAAAAAAAAATTAAATTGAAATTTGTACAATGTACCACAACGAGTGCAAAATTGATATGAGTACGAGTAAATGAATTTTATAACTTGTATTTGCTTTGTAAGAAATATATAAAAAAGTAAAAAATAAAAGTGTTAACGTGGCTTTAAATGACGGCAAGTGATATTTAATTAAACACAAATTGTTATCAAGGTCATATTAAACATTTACGTAGTCATACATATGTTTATAGCTCGAGGAGAAGAGGTGGTGACAGTAACAACTGAAAAAAACTACATACATTAAATTGGCGTGGTTGTCTTAGAGGTTGGTCTTTATTACAATTGTTTTGGTTTTTTTTTTTTTTTTTGTATCATGATTTATAAAGACAACAGCATTTTATTTGTATTTAAATAACGTCTAAATGAGTATTTTTATTATTAACAAACAAAAAAAAACCTTAATGATGTGTCATCTAAATCATAAAATATTTCTGGTTTAATCATGCATGTGGAAAAAGACTTAATAGGCTGCAAAAGTCAAAACGGAAATAAAACCACGAGTCTGCTTTAAGCCTAGAAATATGACAGCAAACCTCAACACCTATGAACAAACACAAATTATTATTATTACTATTAACTTTAAAAGTAACGCCTTCAGTTATATTTTTAAAGATGTTTTTTTTTTTTTTTTAAATAATTTCAGTTACATTTATAAATGTCATTGTTAATAGTCATTTTAAACATATTTTCATGAACATCTTCGTAATATGTTTAGGAGTAAAATTTATTACCTTAATTTGTCTTAAATTTGTTACTCTAATTTAAACTTTATATATGTTCGTTTGTTTTTTTATTTTTCCTTTGAGATTCTATAATATTTTGCTACTGCGCACTCATAAATTTCAGTGCAATTTTTAACACCAACACTTTACGTTGCAGTGTTTAAATTGCGCATTTATTTGTCTTTCTGTCTAGATGGCTGGCTGACTGGCTGGCTGGTTTGTTGGTTGATTGGTTGGTGTTCTTCTGTTAAAACTTTGCAAAAATTTAAATATTCAACTAAATGGTCTATTAAGGTGTCAAGCAGCAGCAGGAGTAGCTAGCTGTTTGACTTGACTTGCTGGCTGGCTGACAGTCAGACTTCTTTAGGCTGCTATTTCTGCCAGAGGTTGTTAATAAACTTGGCTAGCTTAGGAGTATAGTGCACAGTGAGAGAGATGTTGAGAAATTGGTGATCATTAATAAAGTTTATTCTTGATTTGAGATCAGATTTTTATGTATATGTCTGCAAAGTTTTAATGTTAATTAATTCAAAAAAGTACTGTTCATTCACTGAAAAAAGTACTAATGTAAATTGTTGTAATATTATTGACTGGAACTACTTCTATATATTTCTTGGAATAATACGTTGGAATAATATCTTTAACAAAATAATAAAAAATATTTGGTTAATTCATAAGATCTCTTATGAGTCATATTGTCATAATGTCCTAATTTATCAAGACTCGGCGGCTCGGCTTAACAGACTCTTACAGGTATCTGCTGGTTGGTTACGATCACACAATAAACAGCATACAGAGCAGTATTATTTTAGGAGATAAATATTCAATTCACAAGGTCTCTTATCAGTCATATTGTCATAATGTCCTAAAATATAACGACTCGGCGGCTCGGTTTAACCGACTCTTAGACATTCGGCGCAGGTCTCTGCTGTTTGGTTACGATAACACAATAAACAGCATACAGAGTAGTATTATTTTTGGACATTTTTTGCTTGAAAAGCAATAAAAACCATTGTGAAATATTATGACATTATGACAATATGACATGATAGGAGACCTTGTGAATTGACCAATTGTGTATTTGTTAATATTTTTTCTCAGAGACAAAGATTTGTAGGTGGCTTTTTGACCAAAAAATCCATCAAATTTAAAACTTTTGTAATATTCAAATTTAATTTTTGGACTCGTACAAAAGATTGACCTGAAATTTGTTTCGTGTGTTCGTAAAACATATTTTCTAAAGAAAGGAGTAAATTTTTGTGGATAATTCTCCATTTTCAGACAAGAATTTTGAAATTGTAGAATTCATAAATATATAACATTCAATAATAGGTTCGCTCGTTAACATATCGCAATAAAATTTGTTACGTCGATACATTTTTGAATAGCAAATAGAAAGCTGATTCCCACAATTCCCACAAAACCAATAAAAAATTCCAATTTTGCTCATAAAGTCCACATTTGGTTCGGGGCTGTTAAAAGAAAACTATGAATAATTTGGAAAACATCATAGTATCTAAAACTGTTGGCCGTTTTGAAATCCTCGCTTTGGGATTTTACAACAATTATCCTAAATTCAAAATTTCGATAATAAAAATTAAATTCGGAAGGGCCTAGGAAATCCCATATTAATATATTAAAGACACTTTCTACTTAACAGATAATCTCGTTGAGATACCTTTAAAAAAATTATAAAAACTTTATAAGTTCCTTAAGAAACTTTTTGTCTATGTAGCAAATAGTAATAGCGATTTCTACACAAAAAAAATTCAAAATTTTTTTCAATTTTCTAATTTAAAATCGATTATTTTTCAACTCCAATCAATATATTCTAGGCGTTTTCTATTTTAAAGAGGCAATCCTTGTAAATTTATGAAAACATTATAAGCTCCTTTAGAAAATTGTTTTCCTAGAAAGCAAAAAGTAATAGCGGGTTTTTGAACAAAAAAAAAATATAAGAAAATTAAAAATTTTCTCAATTTTCAAATTTAAAATCGATTATTTTTGGATAAAAATAAGAGATATTGCTTTGAAACATTGTTCAAGATTTTAATGAAATTGGTCATACATTGTGTCCGATATTATGCAAAATTCAAGGGTTACTAACCAAAGCTTATGGTGAATGTGTTCCATCGATTTCAATGTGCGAGGAATGGTTTGTTCGGTTCAGAAGTGATGATTTTGACACGGAAGACAAAAATCGCCCAGGCCAGACAAAAAAGTTTGAAGACCAAGAATTGGAGTCATTACTCCAAAATCATTGGGTGCTACACAATCAGCAATTTGAAAACGTATGCAAGCAGCAGGAATTATCCATAAGCAGCCAATTTGGTACCATACGAATTGAAGCTAAGAGACCTTGAAATACGATATGTATGTGCACCGAATCATTACTTGGATAAAAAATGGATCCATTACGATAACCCGAAGCGTAAGAGAGTGTATGTGAAGCCCGGCCAACCAGCCGAATCGTCAAAGTTTGGAAGTTTTGCCTCACCCGCCTTTTAGTCCAGACCGTTCCCCGTGGGACTACTAATTTTGTTGAATCGATGCAGAACGCTTTCTCTGGACAAGAACAGAGTATCCGAAATTGGTTTGATTTGTTCTTGGCCTCAAAAGATGAGCGGTGCTTTTGGGTCGGAATCCATATTGTTACGTTTTTGCAATAGCGATTTGAATTTAACGGTCTGTAACGACTGCCTGCAGCATTCATCATGTTTATAAACACGTTCATCAGTAGAAGCTTTTACTTAGCAACAATGTTGATAGCATGCGGTTATAAGCATAGTTTATAAGTATGGCAGCACAAATTTTTAAGCTGCTAACATTGACATCGAAAGCTCTAGAATTCGAATACATACTAATTTGTCCGTTAAGAGCATTGTAGGAGATTCCCGAAAGATGGCGTGTGTATAAATTGTGGTAGAGGTTGCAGTAGTGAGTGAATTTATCATAGGCGCTGTTAGAGTTAACATCAACTGTCTTGTACATATAAGTTTGTAGATTAAAAAGTGTGTGTGCATTTCTGCGAATTGATAAACGTGTATAAAGACACTGAGTGACTATTTGAACTGTTGTACATTTCAAATAAATAAAGAGTTGTCACAATTTTAAACTACTAAAACTGCTTTTATTAGCAATAAAAAGTATCCGGTTTATTTAAAGGAAATAAACCAACGTTTTAAAAAGGTTAAAACGTAACAATATGTTGACAGAAATATGGGAAAAGGTCATAGCTAACAATGGTCAATACTTTGAATAAATTTATATTGTATATCAATAATGATATTTTAGCGATGACGGTAATTGCAGTTAATTCGGTAACGGTTGCTTAGCGGTAACGGTAGTCGAGTTGAAATGATATTTTAGTGGTAATGGTAGCTTAGCGGGTTTGGTAGGCAGTATTGTAAATAAATCGTTAGTCTACTACTTTGAAGTAGTATGATATTCAGTAATTGCAAGTCATTACCAAGTTTTAACTGGATTTTTGAAAATCTATGTAGATCTCACATTCCAACAGAAATTTTCTTCTTTTACCAATTTGTTTATTTAACTCCACTGTTCCCTTTAGGCAGCATGCCAACACCATCTACAAGTCTTCTAAGCCGCACAAGAGTACTTGGTAAACTGATCTTTAAAAGTAATAAAGAACAAAATGCTTTCGAAACTAATTGAATTCTAAGTTCTTTTGTTTTGTGTTCTTTTTTTTTATAAAACAATTGAAGATGCTGATAAGAAGGGTAATTTAGGTAAAGTGGATTTGAAACTAATACCAAAAAAAAAACAACTTAAAAGATTTTGTTTTTGCTCATAACCTTGAAATTCAATTCTATTCCCCTATTTTTTGTAAGAAAATATTTTCAAAACATTTTAAATATTTCCCATAGCTGACCTTCTTTTTTAAAATATTCATTAAATATAACAAACATTTTTAAATGATTTATTTTCTTTTAACAGTTAAATAAACTTTATACTAAAGTCTGTTTTTTATTATTTTAAGAAAAACATTTTAGTATTAAACAAAAATGTAGCACACACTTTTTATAGGCGTATGAATAAATTTATTTAGTTAGTGGTTTTTTAAAGTTTTTATGATACACAAATTAGTAAAATTAGTTCAGTGATATAAAAACTAAAGACACACACAAAGCAAGGTCAGAGGTAAATAAGGGTTAGGAATTGTAAAAAGACACAAAATTTACATAAAATTTATGGTGGGAAAATTTTAAAACTTTTATAAATACAGAATATTAAATAATTTGTAATGATAATATAAAAGACAACTATTAAATATATAAATATAAAAAACAATAAAAAAATTTTATAAAATACAATTGGACAGTTTGTAATTGAACATGATATAGGCAAATATATCGAACAGACACATCAGGAAATTAAAATTTTCGAAGCAAAAGAAAATAGTTTGTTTACACTATAATTTTCAGAATAAATGACAGATGTGTACCCTTCAAAATAACATAAGTATAAGTTATTAAAAACAAAAACCGCGTTCAAAAGATACATAATTTATAGTAAATCCCGTAGTATGTGTTGAATATGCCATATAAAGCTTTTACCACTCTGGAACCAAGTGGTTCCAATGGGTAAAAATCTTTAATTAACTTGTAGCTTAGTGTGATTAGTATGTTCTCTAATTAATTCCTTTAAAAGCCTAAAATTTATGGTGGGTGTTAACAAATTTGTGTTTCGTTGACTTTTAACATCGAATCTCCATGTTCTCCATACAGCAAACATTAACATTAAACTTTACGATGATTTATTCCCATTTTATTTTACGATAATTATAAAAAGAAAAAAAACTGTTAACATATTGTGACTAACTGAGTGCGTGAGTGTGCGAGTGTTTTTTTGTTTGCGTTATACAGAAATTAAATTTATTATTCTAAAGAATACAATATACAAGATTCTTGATTAGCCAAAAACACAATTTGTAAAGGTATTATCATAAAATAAAAATCACCAAAAGACAACTACTATTCCTACAATAGTTGTGGTAAGTATGTAGAAGAAATAATCACGCATATATAATTTGTAGACTTTACACTAGGCACTATTCCGTGGTGTTGTATATCCTGAACATGTGTGTTAACTTGTCTTTATAGAGATGTTCTCTGATTTAAGTACCCTACAGTGTGAATCAATGACAGGCATAACTAATTGGTGTTACACTCAATTTAACAAAGGTGAGAGTTTACCACAGAGTTTTTGTTATTAAAGCAGTATTTAATTTGGGAAAAGAATGTTTCGTTCTTAAAGGAATAGAAGCCAAAATTAATTTTAATATTTTTAGCTTAGCGTAAAGAGCGTAAAGATTCTAAATCTGTTTTAACAAATTTTAAATTAGAAACTAAAAATGTTATACAATTTTTCTGCTTGAATATTTTTTGTAAAACTGTTCATGCTGTATTTTTTGTAAGAACTTAAAAGCGACTACACTCTAGATTACTAAGCAACACTAAAGTGACAATTGACTCTAAGCTAGATTACCTAGAATCAGTAAATTAATTTATTCAGCAACAAAAACTATCTAAGGAAGACAGCAGAAGTACTATAAACAAGTCAGAGTGCTATATTTGGCTGTGCCGACTCTTATATACCCTTCACTAACATATAATTTTAGAAAAATATTAATATTAATTACACTGTGCATGAAATTGACACTTTTTTTTCTGTCAAGAGGGGCACCCAGCGGGTTAAACTAATTCGACTACGCTGAATTCAGTGGTGCTAACCGTTTTTTTAAGTTAGCTCGTATTTTCGAGATATACCGTTATTTCGAAAATGGAGGAGGTTGCACAACATATATTCGCGTAACTCAAAAACGGTTTAGTTTATTGAATAAACTGAAAAAACCAAAAATCCGCAATAAAATTACCTTTAAGTAAGACTTAAAATTTTTTTAATCTGCGCAGTCGTTTAAGAAATATAATTTTTTTTTAGCAAAAAAAAAAATATTTTTTTAGAAAAATTTCGAAATTTTTGTTTTTTAAAACGGCATACAAAATTGGAAAATGCAGCTACGCTCTTAATTTTTTCCATTCACATAGAAAGCAAAGTTCCAAACAAAACAAGCCCTAAATGATTAAAATCTGTCCACAACTTTTGATTTTATTCTCAAAAAATGAAAAATTTTTATAATTTTTATAATAACCAAACATAATAATAAACAATGAATTATAATATATATGTATGTACAGAATGTTTTATTATTTGAATTGAAGGAGAAAAATTTGCAAAAACCTATTTAAAATGTATATTAGGATGACAGCCGATTTTTTTTTTAGATTTCAAAGAGTGCCGGGTGGAATATTGTGACACTAGTTCTAAAAGATAAATACTGAAAATTTGAGCCAAATCGGACAACGATTTCGGGACGCGCATCGAGGTCAAAGGTCATTTATGTGCAAAATTTTACTATTTATATGAAATAAATTTATAAAACTCCTTAACTTTCTTCATTATGTTACATAAATATGTAGATTTATTTATATTAGTGAAAATTACAGTCAAAAAAATATTTTTCAGATTAAACCTATATCTATATACAAATTTATTTCATATAAATAGTAAAATTTTACATATATCTGACTTTTGACCTCGATGCGCGTCCCGAAATCGTTGTCCGATTTAGCTCAAATTTTCAGTACTTATCTTTTAGACCTAGTGTCACAATATTCCACCCGGCACTCTTCAAAAATCGAACTCAAATTTTTTTCCATGCAACTGATTTTCACTCTAATGTATATAGATAAAAAAGAAAACTATACTTGTTGTTAATTAAAGTTTAAGTTTTTATTTAGAAATTTATTCTTCTTCCTCCTGCAGATTCCAGCAAATATCCCCTAAAAGCGAATTAAGTTTTTTGCCACTATACCAGTGTTCGAGTCTGGCTGTTACTTGGTGAAACCTCTCGCCATGTTCATCAGACTCGGCTGGTGATTGTTCATTAAATTTTTCTGCATGACAAAATATGGCCTCTATGATTCTACGTGTTCAAGGTATAAAAACAGAATACGTTACGTAAGATTTTTACAAGACCGATTTGTCCGCACAATAAAATACATATATAATAAAATACATATATAATTAGAAATCATCAGCCGAATCTGATGAACATGGTGAGGGGTTTCACCAAGTAACAGCCAGACTCGAACACTGGTATAGTGGCAAAAAATAAAATAAAAAATTATTCATATGAATAAAATCAAAAGTTGTGGACATCATTTAGGGCTTGTTTTGTTTGAAACTTTGCTTTCTATGTGAATGGAAAAAATTAAGAGCGTAGCTGCATTTTCCAATTTTGTATGCCGTTTTAAAAACAAAAATTTCGAAATTTTTCTAAAAAAATATTTTTTTTTTGCTAAAAAAAATTATATTTCTTAAACGACTGCGCAGATTAAAAAAATTTTAAGTCTTACTTAAAGGTAATTTTATTGCGGATTTTTGGTTTTTTCAGTTTATTCAATAAACTAAACCGTTTTTGAGTTACGCGAATATATGTTGTGCAACCTCCTCCATTTTCGAAATAACGGTATATCTCGAAAATACGAGCTAACCTAAAAAAAACGGTTAGCACCACTGAATTCAGCGTAGTCGAATTAGTTTAACCTACCGGGTGCCCCGCTTGACAGTTTTTTCAACTAGCATAGTGTTATTTTTGGTAAAATAAAATTTGGTAGAAAAAAATTTGATGAAAAAAATGTGAAAAAAATATTGGGTGTATGACTTAAAAATGTGGGATTTACAATAATGACTTACATGTCATTTTGAAGGCTACATATCTGTCATTTATTCTCTCATTATATATACTTATTGATTCTCATTTATTATACTTATTGAACATTGTAGTGTAAATAACTAAGTTTTTTTTGCGACGAATTTTGTACGAACAAAGCGTTATATGCGGCAGGTTTCACTTTACTTCTTTTATGTGAAAAAAGTGCCGCTGAAGCACACCAACGTGCGAGAGATGGTTTGTGCGGTTCAGAAGAGGTAATGGGTATCACCCAGGCCAGCCAAAAAAGTTGATGTCAAAGAATTGGAGGCATTACTCCACAAACTCAACAAGAGCTTGCAAAATCATTGAGAGCTACTCAAGCAGCAATTTCAAAACGTTTGGGAGCAGTAGGATTCATCCAAAAGCAGGGAAATTGAGTACCATACGAATTGAAGTCGAGAGGCCTTGAAAGACAATTTTGAATGTCCGAAATGATGCTTGAACGCTATAAAAGGAAGTCATTTTTGCACCGAATCATTAGTTGAGATGAAAACTGGATCCATTACGATAACCCGAAGCGTAAGAGCCCCCGACCAACCAGCCGAATCGACACCAATACCAAATATCCACGGCGCTAAGGTAGTTCTCTGTATTTGGTGGGAGGAAAAGGGTCCTATCTATCACGACCAGACCATCGCAGGGAACCTGTACCGAACGTTACTGATTCGTTTAAAGCGAACATTGGCCGAAAAATGCCCAGAATATGCTACCGGACATGAAACCGTAATATTGCATCATGACAACGCACGGCCACATGTTGCAATACCTGTGAAAAACTATTTAGAATGAAGTGGTTGGAAAGTTTTGCCTCGCCCGCTTTATAGTGCCCCAGCCGACTACTTTATGTTTTGATCAATGCAAAACGCTCTCTCTGGGATACGATTCTCCTTGGAACAGAGTATGCGAAATTGGCTTGATTCGCTCTTGACCTCAAAAGATGAGCAGTTCATTTGGCTCGGAATCCATATGTTGCCAAGAACATGGGAAAAGGTCATAGCTAACAATGGCCAATACTTCGAATAAATTGATATTGTAGAAATGTTAAAAATTTGAAACATTTTCTCTACTTTAAATACCAATCTATGTTTTTATATAACCGATTTATTGATGTATCAATCACGTATGTAAGTTTTTTGGTGGCATCGGGAAGTTGACTTCATCATACAGATGGACAAACTGCCATGGCTATATCGACTCCGCTATCTATAACATTGCAGAATAAATAAACTTTATGTGGTCGCTAATGAAAAATGTGGAAATTACAAACGCAATTACATACCACTGATGGTGAAGGTAACAAACACTTTTTAGGGAAGACAGCAGACACTTTTCTACAGAAAACTGACTATGGACAACTTTTCTACAGACAACTGTCAATGGAAGACAGCAGATGAACAGTCATATGCTTTAAGCAGTCATATTTTAAATTCAATGGAAGTTTTTTAATCGTAGTTCTTTATAGTCATTTTCTCAATACAGTCATATTTTACCTTAAACCCTTTGACGACCACAGGGACACCGGTGTTCCAACACACTTGTAACGAAGTTTTCGTTACATACAGATAAGATGATTATTATTGAATTTTATAATTTTTTATGAATGCCATTTTATTTTTTGTATTACATTTAAGAATTTATATTATTTTGTTTATACTGTTTATTACTCTGAAATTACTCTAAAGAAATAATGTAAAATAATGTAAATAATGTTAAATAATGTAATGTTAAGTATAACAGATGTTGAGAAAGAATGTTAATTATAATAGTATAAGAGAATTTAACAGCAACTAACACTCGCATATATTTAAATTAGTAACTCGATGATGTTAGTGTTTATCACTACTACTCTGTGAGAATCGGCTAGTGGTCGAAGTGTTGATCACCACAACTTTAGTTGAGCTTAGGCTGTGCTCGTATGCGGACAGCTGGTACAAGTTTGTAATAGCTTTACTACTAACCGCATATAAACACAAATAAGTTCAACTCAAGTAGTAGTGTACAGGGATACTACTGGTGTTATACAGCCATAGTTCCCAGACACATTAGTTGTAGTGTACAGGGATACTACTGGTGTTACAACGCCATAGTTCCCAGACACATCAGTTGTAGTGCACAGGAACACTAATGGCCATAGTTTCCAGGCGTAGTAGTGACTAACACACTAATCACCACAAAATCTTCCCAATAAAAGTTTAGGACTTCTGACGGTTCAGGGAGTCTTTTACCAACCATTAACTTAACTCGACGTTTCACGGTTAATTGCTGTTAATCTTTTAAATATCCTGCAAGGTCCTGAGTTTAGACATATGTATTAATTTATTTTTTTGAATAAACACTTTAAATAATTAAATACAAGGTGTGTTTTATATCCTGGTTCCGAATGAGCTAATCCTGGCAAAGATTGTTATAAATGGCGCCCGAGCAGGGACTATAAAATAATTACTTGGATAAAAATAAAAAAATTTATTAAATTTCGTGGAAAATTTCAATACAGTTGGTTACAATGAGCCGAGCATTTGTGAATCTTTTAAAAAAGGACATTCTATGTACTTGTTTAAGAGATCTGGGTATGAACGATGATGGAAATGTAGAAGAAATGAGAAGCCGATTGAGGACATACTTGGATAGCAATGACATTCCCCCTGAGCATGAATTGTACATAAGTAATTTGAGGTCGAGTTACGATTCTGGTAAAGATATAAAGATTCCTAGTATTCACGTTTCCCGTGCATCATCACCAGTGCGAACAAACTACGAACAAGAGTATAATGTACCCAATTTATCTGAGGTTTGTGATAAGGTACGTAAGTGGGGCGTAAAGTACGACGGCGGAAAAGACCCGTTATGTTTTTTAGAAAGAATTGAAGAACTGGCCACGTGTTACTCTATTCCTAAAAACACGTTATTAAATTACATGCCTGA
Source organism: Calliphora vomitoria (assembly GCA_942486065.2). Classification (NCBI taxonomy): domain Eukaryota; kingdom Metazoa; phylum Arthropoda; class Insecta; order Diptera; family Calliphoridae; genus Calliphora; species Calliphora vomitoria. The sequence goes on from OW818033.2 coordinate 12,055,374, forward strand.
ACTTTTAAAAGGCGATGCCTTAGCTTGGTATCGTAACAATAAAAATAATTGGAAGCTTTATAAAGTCTTTGTCGAAGATTTTAAGTTGTTCTTTTTACCCAATCTATTCTTTGAAAATCTAGATGATGCTATCAGAAATCGGTTACAAAAAGCCGACGAATGTTTTGTCGATTACGTAACAGAAATACAGTCATTGATGAGGTGGACCAATTTAACGACAAGCGAACAACTAGAAAGAATCTATAAGAACTGCAGGGCAGAGTACAAGATTTATATTAAAAGAGGAGAATTCAACAGGTTACGAGAACTTATTATACAGGCACAAGAATATGAAAATATACGAGCAGAGGAGAATAAGCAAAAGAAAGCGGTTCGGCGGGTACAGACCGCGGTTGCTTCCGCTAAATCCAATTATGTATGTTATCGTTGTGGTGAAACTGGTCATAATCGTGCGGTTTGTTCAAAACCTCAGGTGCTATTTTGTTGGGATTGTGGTAAAAGAGATGTAAAAACTATTGATTGTTGCCGATCCGTTACGGAAAACTCAAGCAGAGATCCTTTAACAAGGGAAAGGGAAGGAGATCTCTGAATCCAATGACCTTTCCAATCACACTTACACCCGATGACGACTTTCGCCTACGAACATGGTTAATGATAAAAAATAAGAAGATATCTGCTATTTTTGACACTGGAGCCACTCATTCTTGCATACATTTGTCACTTGTAGAAGAAATGCAAATTCCTATAGTTGCTGCAGATTTCGATACCCTTCATTTAGCGGACCAATCTCGAATTCTTGTTGAAGGAGCCGTAAATCTTTGGTTTATAATGAATGGTGTAGTGTATCGCCACGATTTCTTAGTGCTGAGAACGAGTTTAGATCCAATTATAATTGGAATGAATTTTTTGCAACAAACGGGCCGAGAGCTGCATATTATTCCCCGAACAAAAACGACCAGTACAGGTATTTCACAGAATTCCGATATTTCTCAAAATAGCTCTTTGCAGGTAATATCAACAGACGATTCAGCATATGAACAGCAAGTTAAAGAATTTTTAGACAGCGAACTGCCACGTTTCGAAGCTATTAACGGTCCATCCAAAGTTACCCAACACGTAATTACAATGAAACATTCACGACCTCTCCGTCAGCGATACTACCCACGAAATCCAGCAATGCAAGAAATTATCAATGATCAAATAGATGAACTATTACAGGAAGGAAAAATAGAACCGTCTAAAAGCCCGTATAGCTCGCCCATCGTATTGGTGCGTAAAAAGAACAATGATTGGCGACTATGTGTAGATTTTCGGCAGTTGAATGAAAACTCAATTCGAGACGCTTATCCTATTCCTCAGATTAATTCTATACTCGAAAAACTGAGAAATAGCAAATATTTCAGCACAATCGATCTACGTAATGGATATTGGCAGATCCCTATGGCCCAAGAAAGCAAAATATACACAGCCTTTACGGTCCCAGGTCGCGGCTTATATCAGTGGCGTGTTATGCCTTTTGGTTTGCACTCTGCTTCGGCAACGTTTCAGAGAGCGTTGGATTCTGTTATTGGGCCAGAATTAGATTCATTTGCTTTCGCTTACCTTGATGACATCGTTGTCCTTGGAAGTTCCATGGAAGAACACCTTTCCAATTTGAAAACTGTCTTCGATCGACTTATCGCGGCTAAACTGCGTATAAATCCGAACAAGTGTACATTTGCAAAGAAGACCATACGATATTTAGGGCATATGATTAGCGAAAAAGGAGTCCACACCGATCCTGAAAAGGTGAAAGCGATATTAAATCTCCCTGAACCCACTACACTTAAAGAACTAAGGTCATTTTTAAACACAGCAGCATGGTATAGGCGTTTCGTGCCAAATTTTTCGATGTTAACCAGTCCTCTGAATGAGCTTTTAAAAAAGGGACAAAAATGGATTTGGGGAACTGAACAAAAGGCAGCATTTGAAGAAATAAAGCAAAAATTAATGGACGCACCAGCCCTAACTTGTCCAGATTTCACACGTACTTTCATCCTACAAACAGATGCCAGCGATGTTGGCCTAGGAGCTGTACTGACACAAGAATTTGACGATGGCGAAAAGATAATTGCATATGCTAGTCGTACACTGTCTACTTCAGAACGGAACTACACCGTTACTGAAAAGGAATGCCTGGCAATTATATGGGGAATTCGTAAATTGAGGCATTATATTGAAGGGTACCATTTCATTATCATTACAGATCATCAGTCACTAAAGTGGCTGAATTCAATCCAGTCTCCATCTGGAAGAATTGCACGCTGGGCCTTGGAACTAATGCAATTCGATTATGAGATCCGATACCGCAAAGGAAATTTGAATGTCATCGCGGATGCACTTTCTCGAGCTCCAGTTCCCATAGAAGGTACAACTCCAGTTGTTCAAACACTCATGAAAATCACAGATGATAACGACCCATGGTTCCAGAAAAGGTAGAAACTGTAAAAGCAGATCCGGAAAAGCTTCCCGATTACCAAATTGACCAACATGGAAATTTAAGAAGACACATTTTTGATTCATCCTCTTATAACGAAAGCGATCCTATTCCATGGAAACTGGTGGTACGGAAATCAGATAGGAATCGCGTTCTTAACGAGTGCCATGATGATGTTTCGGCCGGACATTTAGGTATTACTAAAACTATCGCACGAGTCACTAAACTATACTACTGGCCGGGTATTTTCCGAGACATTACAAAATATGTTAGAAAATGTGAAACTTGCCAACGCTTCAAACCTCTTCAACAAGCACCAGCTGGAAAGATGTATACATCAACAGCCCTTACTCCCGGTCACACTATATGCTCAGATTTCGTAGGTCCCCTACCGAGATCTATTCATGGTAATACGACACTAATTGTTTTTCACGATAAATTTACCAAGTGGTCAGAATTCGTTCCGGTCAGAAAGGCCACAACCCAAACATTTCTAAAAGCTTTTCGTGAAAGGATACTGTCCCGTTTCGGTGTGCCTCATGTCCTTCTTACCGACAACGGCTCACAATTCACTAGTCGAGAATGTCAAAAATACTTTAAATCCTTGGGAGTTCAACAACGGTATACAGCCCCTTATTCGCCACAGGAGAATCCGACCGAGAGAACTAACAGGACCATTAAAACAATGATTGCTCAATATACAGAAAAAAACCAAAGAAAGTGGGACGAACAATTACCCGAACTGACGTTGGCAGTGAACTCTAGTAAACAATCATCCACGAAATATAGTCCGGCATATTTAACCCTCGGCAGAGAACTAAGGCTTCCAAACACCTTGTTCGATGATAAAACCAATTCGGAAGTTCCAGCTAACAATATAAGTCCTGAAGATAATTGTAATCAACTGCACGATGTTTTCCAAATAGTACGGTATAATCTACAGACCGCAGCGGACAAACAAGCAACCCATTATAATTTAAGACGTCGGGTATGGTCCCCTAGAAAAGGAGATCTCGTTTTGGTAAGAAAACACGTTTTATCTAAAGCCATTGATTATTTTGCAGCCAAACTCGCACCTCGATTTGACGGTCCATATATGGTTACCAAATTTATATCGCCAGTTATAGTTGAGCTTATTGATCCCGAAAGTAAAAAGAAGAAAGGCACAGCACATTTAAAGGATCTGAAGATATACCAAACGGACCAATAAAATGACCGATGATAAATTTAAAAATAGCTGCTTACGTTTCAAACAAGCCATGGATAAAAAAAAAAAAAGACAACCAAGAGGGAGATGTAACGAAGTTTTCGTTACATACAGATAAGATGATTATTATTGAATTTTATAATTTTTTATGAATGCCATTTTATTTTTTGTATTACATTTAAGAATTTATATTATTTTGTTTATACTGTTTATTACTCTGAAATTACTCTAAAGAAATAATGTAAAATAATGTAAATAATGTTAAATAATGTAATGTTAAGTATAACAGATGTTGAGAAAGAATGTTAATTATAATAGTATAAGAGAATTTAACAGCAACTAACACTCGCATATATTTAAATTAGTAACTCGATGATGTTAGTGTTTATCACTACTACTCTGTGAGAATCGGCTAGTGGTCGAAGTGTTGATCACCACAACTTTAGTTGAGCTTAGGCTGTGCTCGTATGCGGACAGCTGGTACAAGTTTGTAATAGCTTTACTACTAACCGCATATAAACACAAATAAGTTCAACTCAAGTAGTAGTGTACAGGGATACTACTGGTGTTAACAGCCATAGTTCCCAGACACATTAGTTGTAGTGTACAGGGATACTACTGGTGTTACAACGCCATAGTTCCCAGACACATCAGTTGTAGTGCACAGGAACACTAATGGCCATAGTTTCCAGGCGTAGTAGTGACTAACACACTAATCACCACAAAATCTTCCCAATAAAAGTTTAGGACTTCTGACGGTTCAGGGAGTCTTTTACCAACCATTAACTTAACTCGACGTTTCACGGTTAATTGCTGTTAATCTTTTAAATATCCTGCAAGGTCCTGAGTTTAGACATATGTATTAATTTATTTTTTTGAATAAACACTTTAAATAATTAAATACAAGGTGTGTTTTATATCCTGGTTCCGAATGAGCTAATCCTGGCAAAGATTGTTATACACTTATATTGAATAACTAAATAACGAAAAATTGAATGGGTGCCATTTTAATAAGTCCGTAAACATGTCTCTTATTAATGTGTTTAGATTAAAACATGTTCGGTTATACCATTAATTTTTATTGTCTTGAAAATTGACAGTTTTATTTTGGTACTGCGTTCAAGAATTGCGTAAGTATTTTTAAGTGTAAAACAGATTTTTTAAATTTTATATTGGGATATATATTAGGCCTGGTAAGTGCATTTTTGTTATAAAAAGTTATACAATCATTATTCATATTCTCCTCATTGATATGTAGTCCATAAACAAGAGTATGTGGAACGAATATTTGCACTTTACGACCAAAATTCCATTAAATCCGAAGATTTTTTTTTTTTTTTTTGTTTTAATTTCAAAATATGTTTTCTTGGCGCTAAATCACATTAAATAGAAAAAATTATTACTTTTATCCAAATAGTCTTATGGTCGTGAAAGGGTTAATCGTATTTCATAATGCAGTCATATTTTACCTGCAATATTAGGTCTTTGTACAGTCATATTTTTTGCATCAATCGTAGTTCTTTATACAGCAATGTTTTAATTTTTGTCATAGGTCTTTAAACAGTTTATCTTCAATCATAGTTCTTAATACAGTCATATTTTAGCGGCAATATTAGGTATCTAAACAGTCATATTTCTGCTTTAATGTTAGGTCTTTATACAGTCATATTTTAGCTTTAATAGTAGTTCTTCATACAATCATATCTAAGATTTAAACGTAATTCTTTATACAGTCATGTTTTAGCTTCAATCGTTGGTCATTTTACAACTGTTTATACAGTCATATTTTAGCTTCAATCGTTGATCATAATACAGTTCTTTATACAGTCACATTTTAGCTTCAATCATGGTTCTTTATACAGTCATATTTTAACTTCAATCTTAGTTCTTTATATAGTACTATTTTAGCTTCTATCATAGGTCTTTAAATAGTCATATTTAAACTGCAATCATAGTTCTTAATGCAGTCATATTTTAGCTGCAATATTAGGTATCTAAACTGTCATATTTTCATAATAGGTTTTTATGCAGTCGTATTTTAGCTTCAATCGCAGTTCTCTATACAGTGATTTTTTCATCAATCGTACTTCTTTATAATCATATTCCTTGCATCAATGGCAGTCTTATTCTAGCTTGAATCATGGTTCTTTATAGAGTAATATTTTAGCTTCAATCGTGGTTCATTATACAGTCATATTTGAAATTCAGTCGTTATTCTTTATGCAATCATATTTTAGCTTCAGTCGTTGGTCATTATACAGTTCTCTATACAGTCATATTTCAGCTTCAATCGTTGCTCATTATGCAGTTGGTTATAAAGTCATATTTTTGCTGCTATCATGGTTCTTTATCATTGTCAAATTTCAGCTTCAATATCAGGTCTTTATAGTCACATTTTAGCTTCAATCGTAGTTAGTATTTAATTTTATTCTACAACATGTAGCTCTTTAGAAAGTCGTTTCTACCTTAATATAATTGCATTACATTTTATATTTTATAACTTCTTATGCCCAGCTTTGTTCTACCTCTAGTCTTGTATAGTGTTAATTTCATTATCTTGTATCTTGTTTAGTTTTTTTTTTTTTTTTTTGGATGCGTAGAACATTTTAATTTGTCTACAATTCGTTGCTGTTGTTGATTTCTATTTTTTCTTTTTCTTTCTTTACATTCTATAAAATGAAACAAATAAATGTTTAAGCCATAATAAGATGGCAGTTTTCTTAAACAAGTCATGTCTAGTAAAATAGTAACATAAAAACGCCCGCATCGAAAACAAAACAAACATATACAAGAACCAACACTTCTTAGACTTGGAGAAGAAAGCCGGCTTTAGAAATGGTCATGTGGACAACACATTTTAAAACTCTTACTGCCGGAAGCTAAGCCAATTTTACACCATCTCTCTCGCTTTGTGGTTCTTTCTCTAGCCTTATAAGGTAACGAGTCTTCATTTAGATGGGTCATCAACTAATGATTTGTTGAAAACACAAAATATCTGAACAAATTATTTTTATGACTTCATACTCATAAACAAGTGAATGACCTTTTTTTGTTGTTCTTTACTTGACGTATTATTAATGGTTAATTTGCCATATCAGCTTGAAAATTAAAAACGCATACAATTATTTATTATACACATTACATTTAATAATGATATTAAATACAATTTTGTTTTTGTTTCTTAGCAAACACTTTTAATTGTAATTAAAAATATACATATTAGGGGTGGTCACAGTTTTAGATATAATAAAGGATTTTTTTAAGAGTAAAATGTTCAATATTAAACTTTTAGTTTTGGAATTTTTTTGAAACATAAAATCAAGCTAAAAATATCATATAAAAAATGTCTATACTCTATCTGTGAATACCCTTAAAGACTACATATTTAGCATGTTTATACCCTTGTAAACTGTAATAAATTTTTACAAGCTCTTTATTTTACATTTTCTTGTTAAAAACACCAACACTTATTGTATTTCAAATTAAATGACAACAAAAAGTTCATAATTTGTCATAAATTTGTAACAATTAGTAAGAATTGTTGGTGTTGGCAAAATATTTTTTGTTATACATAGAAAAACAAAGTAAATGGAATGTAACAATTACAATTGAACTTGTTTGGTTAATTGAAAGTAAAGTTAACTTTTGCTATGGTTGGTAGATTTTATTTTGTTTAAATTTGAAATAGAAGTAACCGCAAAATTTCGTTTTTGAAAAAAAAAACATCAACAAAACATGTTAAGGTGAACAGTGGGACGTTTGTAAAATCTAGTGGCCTGGGACTCAAATTTATTGTAATTAAAGCAAAGTATGTGTGAGATATCATCAAATTTGTTATTCGTTTGGCCTACCGATCCCATTATTATGTATGCAATATAACATCGTGCAAATGTTCGTACAGCTTCTTCGGGTGGCATAAATCAGGCTGAATTTCACCGATGTCATGCCGCTGTGATTTCTGGCTTATTCTCACGATTTCGGTGGCCAGTTTACATCACCTCCAAGTGAGATGACCATGCCCTCAAATCGGTAGTTCAGAATGTCAATGTGGCACGTCGCGCCGTTCTGTTAAACCATATGTCATTGGTGTCCATATTATCCAATTTAGCAAGCCCAGAGTCCACAACAAACAGTGATACTTTGGTTTCCATTGGACGGTCTTGGATCTCATGTGGATTAATAACGTCCCAAAATCGAACATTTTGCTTATTGATGCACACATTCATCAAGAAATGAGGAAGTCAGCGGAAGTTTGCCCGAACAGAACATCCATTTTTATAAAACAATTTTATCATTTACAAGTGTTTTTCAACGCTATATTCCTCCATGGTGATTTGGGAAAACACACTGAATAAACAATATGGCCGCTATCAACTATCAAAGTTCGGAAGTTCCCATTGGAAGACCCTTTATAAGAGTGATTCCGTTTATAAGTTTCATTCCGTTTGTAATTTCTAAATTTTTCATTTGCGATATCTGTTCTATTGAAACCAACTTTCCGAAGCCCCCAAATAATTTTCAGACTTAGTTTGCTATTTAAAATCAAAAAATCGGTCAACAGATGACTGAGATTTTGCCTACAGCCATCTCAATTATTTTTAGACAATGGATTTCCTAGGAGTTAATCGAAAAAATATTTAAGTCTTCTAAGCTTTTTGTTTTAAAATCTAAAAGTAACAGTTGGGTTTGTAATTTATTTGTGGGAAGCTGCTTTCAATTCATAAAATTTCACAATTGTTTAAGACTTATCTCGGTAATTTAGACATTTCAAACTTTAAAAAAACTTTTAATTTTTTCTTTGATTGCAGACAATCTCTGGAAAAGCTTTATATTTTAATATTTTATTATTGTAATTTTTAATAATCTTTTAATTCGTCATTTCAAATATGTTACAATATAATGTATTTGTATTTACATAAATATTTGTTTACAATATTATGGTCAAACTACTTTCAAAGTTAGAAAAAAATAAAAAAAAACTACTCTTAAACTTGCTTACATTCAGGAAAATTGTTATAGAAACAATTTGTTCAAGTGCTCTATATATAAAAATGTGCAATAAATACCACACCTACATAAAATTTTGTTTTAATTTACATAAAAAAAGCACAAACAAGTTTATGGCTTGAAATAAATTTAAATAATATTTTTTCTTATCGTGGCTATTAGCTAATAAAAAATATGTTGTTTGTTTCTAAAAGGGAACTAATGTAGGAATATTATGGTACAAAAGTAACCATGTTTTCATATTTCAACAAAGAAAACTGTAGCTTATTAAAATGTAATAACATATAAACATATAAAGCAAAAGAATTAATAAGCATTCAAATGAAATGAAATATTTGATAAAATCCAAGTTTTCTATAGGCTTTATCGTGAGTGGCGAGGGTATATATAAGTTTGTCGTTACGTTTGTAATTTCTACATTTTTCATTTTCGACCCCATAATCTATGTTGAAATAAACTTTCCGAAACCCCCCAATAGTTTAATTAATTAAATAGGTAGCCGCCCAAAAGGAGTTTTGCACAGCTGACTTGGGTAAATTAAAGTTCCCTTTGTGTTATCTGAATGTAGAATAAAGAAGAGAGATAAGCGAGATATAGAAAGAAAAAGAGATGAGGGTAAGTTAAAGCAGATGTTGGAAAATTTATAGTCATTCGACGGATTCAGGTTCACTCTGCGGTGCGATTCGCATATCCCGCCTTAATATCCATCTGATCTTCCTAATGTAGACATCTATGCATCCCAATTCCCTGTCAGATAAAGAGAGGCTACTAATGGAGGGTTTCCCTAAGAACCTAGCACACAGATCTCATAAAAAATTAAAAATTGTCTCTTCTCCTTCTTTATTTAGACAATTCCGGCAGACGTCATAATGAGGCAGCCCAAGACTTGGGTGTCAAAAGTGCAATCTCCGGTGATCACCGCCACCATGTTGCTGAGTTGTATACGTTGTATTCCAAGTAGATAAGACGTACGCTTTTAGTTCAGCGCTGGCCATATCACTCTTGTGATAGCACAAGTAGATTCATTGACCTATCGTGTCTCAGCAAGTTCATAGTAGGCATCATTTATCCGTTGTTTCCAAGTGGATAACGGAATAATACATAGGGAGTCTATCTGACCATCACACATCAAAGCGCCCTCAATACCCTGTGTCCATATGGGTATATGAGTACAACTGTTGAATGTCTCGTCATCCTTTTCAGGGATGCCCGGCATTCATGGACTAAATTCGATGTCGTATAAACACCTGTCAGGGATTTCATCGTAGCTTGGCTGCTCTTTTAATCAGGGACCGAAAATAATAATTATTCTTGAAATTTCAAAGGAAAAAAGCCATCACTAGAAAATATCGGAGAGTCAAGTCAAGCATACTATTTTGATCGTTTTCAACTATATTTTCATAAATTAACATGATTTTTGATTTCTTGATTTTTATTTTTTTTTGTCAAAAATAATTGTTATTTTTTGATTTTTATTTTTTTTGTCAGAAATATTTGTCAAACTTTGAGTTTTATTTTTTTTGTCAGAAATATTTGTCAAACTTTGAGTTTTATTTTTTTTTTTGTCAGAAATATTTGTCAAACTTTGATTTTTATTTTTTTTGTCAGAAATAATTGTTATTTTTTTGTGATACATATTTGTCACACTATGATTTTTATTTATATAGTCTGACAAATATCACAAAAAAATAACAATTATTTCTGACAAAAAAAATAAAAATCAAAGTTTGACAAATATTTCTGACAAAAAAAATAAAACTCAAAGTTTGACAAATATTTCTGACAAAAAAAATAAAAATCAAAGTTTGACAAATATTTCTGACAAAAAAAAAAAATAAAAATCAAAGTTTGACAAATATTTCTGACAAAAAAAATAAAAATCAAAAAATAACAATTATGTTGTGATTTTTATTATAAATGTCATAATTGTTACGGTCCCTGCTTTTAATAGCCGATAGATTACAACTAGATAGGCAACTGAGAGGCAAATCCTAAGTCTGTTGTCAAAAACCTAATTGATGAAAATGTATTGCCATGTATTTTGTTATTCTATCACCCGAAATTGTGAAAAGAGAATAATTCCAATAATGCTAGCATGCCATATTATCTATACTTTCACGAGTCTGTAGCCAGCCTTCTGGCCATTAGATCAACTGGGATCTAGTTCAGTAGCGTGAAAAGGGACTTAGTCTGGATTGTGCCCAATCAGAATTGTCATTCTTCTTATTACCCGCCCAAAGACAATGCAGTTTGAGACCTTGTACATTGTCGTTTGATACCTTGTACATTTATCGCTTGGTAACAGTAAAAACTATCCAATTTACGTTTCTGGGTGTAATACCCCAACTCGTACCTATGGCATACATAGCCATCATAGCTTTTGATGTTCTTTTCAAAGTGTATAGTTTCCAGAACAGTTTTCTATCCAGAATTATGCCTAAGTATTCTGCGCTATTCTGTCAAATAGGAATCTTATATTTCGTTGAGAAGAGTACAATTTTAGTTTTGTTTGGATTTACACTCAATCCACAATCGACTTAGTATTTTGAGTGCAGTCTCCATTCGTTGTGATATAGAAGCCAAAAATTGCAACCGCTACATCATAGTCAACAGTTCTGTAATTCAGGCAATACAGTCTCTTGATCTGACAGTCTATGGACTCCCCCCTGAGAAGTGCCTCTTTTGGCAGATCTAGAGATCATAATCGTCCCTTTTTGAGATCCGATTATCCTAAAGTTTAGTAGGTAACTGATGAACCTAACAATAGATTTTTCCAGGACCAAATCAAGAGCCCCAAACGCTACTAGTGTGTAATTGTCAAATTCGAACGATTTCTCGATATACCCTACTACCGAGTGAAGTGCAGTCTCAACAGATTTTGTCTTCATAATAACATGTTAAGAGAAGAAAGCTATCGTCTCAACTGATTTACCGACATTCTGATGTGAGTGCCTTCAGGGTCTTTTTACGTCTCCAATTTTAGGGCATAGATTTAGTACTTCTTCCTCTGTTACATCTACTTCAATTTGTGTCCTAGGAAGTGATGAATCTGTCCACGGTTCTCCATCTGGGAATAGTACCTTCACTATATTTTCTATTAAGGATGGGCATGTAATTTGTGGTGACATCTTCCCTTTTAGCCGTGACGTTACAGCTTGATACGCTTACACAATTGTTTCTTTTCTTTCCGAATTCATGTCGTAGTCTGCTTCTTTGATACTGTCGTCTGCATCAAAGACAGTTCTTTCTCATGTTTGCTATTTTATCATTCCACCAGTAATTTTCTTTCTGTTATTTGTACGTTTAACTAGCATAGACGTATCACATTTGTCTGTCCTGATTTCGGCCAGGCGTTCTTCTATTCTATTAAGGGTTAATTTTCATGTTTGTGCTGTTATTATAAATACTAGACTTTATGTTATATTTGTCTTACGTTTAATTAAAATCGGCCAAATAATATATAAAATTTCGCTATCTTTCCATGAGAAATTCCAAATATTGAAAATTTTGACATTTGACCTTCATGATTTCAGGGTTAAGGATTTCCGATTTTATTAAAACTTTCAGACTATATTTAAAATACCTGAACTATGTATAATATTCTGAATAGGTTTTACTTAAAATTCATAACAATAAGGAAATTGGGCTCATTCGCTGAAATATAGCCAAAAAATAGGTTTTCTCAAAAAATGCAAAATTTAAATCGCAGGTACGGAAAAACTATTTCCTATTTTATTTTTAATTTATTTTATTTAAAAATTTTAAAATGAAGTTTTGAAACTGCCGTTAAAAAACAAAGTTTTTTACCTTCGAATAGGTTAACGGTATCCTACGAAGACAAAAACTCATGTACAAGTAAATATGGATATATTTTAAGTAAAAATTAGCTTTTATTTTAATATTTCTCAAAATATGTTAATTTTGTTCCTACATTTCTTGTTCTAGTGGCCTAAGACACTTTAATGTCCTAGGGAATTTAAAATAACTTTAAGATTTTTAACCAATATTTGTCTTTTATATCTCTTTAGAACGACAATTACATACACATTTCGATTCTTTTAAATTCAATAGCAAAAGTAATTATTTAATGGAAAATTTTTTACAAAAACTTAAAAAATTGTATTTTTTCCCCTTGTAAATGCACCTCAAAATTTCAGCATCGTTGCGCCTCCAGTTAACGTTATCCTATTATCCTAATATTTACACAACATGTTTCTACAATACATAGAACAATTCTAGAGGGGGGGCGGTCAAAATTCGCAATTTTATTTTTTGGAGGACTCTAATATAAAGACGTAGATATGTATGTAGGTTCTGTTACACTTGTTTTTCAACAGAACATTTTTTCACCAAAATTTTTTTTATCCAAAAAATTTTTTTTAATAATTTTTTTTTTTAATAAATTCATGTTTCAAATTTATTTTTAACAATATTTTTTTACCAACATTTTTTCTACATTTATCTTAAAGTGTACTTGGTGTAGGGTATATAAAATTGGTCACAGCCGAATATAGCACTCTTACTTGTTTTAAGTTAAAGTCAAGTACCAACAGTAGTAGTAGTTGTGTCTGCTATTAAATGTGACACTGTCAGTTATTTGTAACAAACCGCAGAATGAAACGAAAGAATTAAGTAACATACCTGATGAGAATATTTTCTGGTTTTCTTACTCTCCTCCTCTCTCTCTCTCTCTCACACACACACAAAACAAAAGACTTATGAAATCAACCTGCTGCTGTGTTACAAATAAATTTAGTTTTTTTTTAACACTGCATTTGTTTTATTATTTTTATTTATTTTTATTTATTTTAATTTACCATAATATTGCGGAATATTTATATTTTATACCCACATTTTTTCTTTGTTTCTATGGTTAGTTATTCTCTCAATTTAGTTCTGTTTTATTAAGAAAAACAAAAAAAAATACTTGTAATCTGTAAATATTATAATGGTAGTGAGTGTTGTAGCACACCAATATCTCATGAACTGTTTTAAATTCATTTTTGTTAAAGTACAGAACTCTGTTTACCATGCACCACAAGATCTTTTGTAATTTTCGTGACTTTAATAAATAAAATACAATTTATAAAAGGAAAACCAAAGAAAAAAAAACAAGAAAACCATTAAATAAAATAATAAAACCAAAAACCAAATAGCAATTGCAGTCAATCAAATGGTAAATAACTGCATTTTAAATATTTTTCAACTCTAAATAATAAATGTAGTGAGTATGAGTACTAAATGTTAACAATGCTCTGAATGCCAACCGAAAATAAAAAACCAAAAAATAATAAAATTATATAAAACGTAACAAGACTTTAAAGAAACTCTACCATATTAGGTTTTTTCTGCTTTTTCTAAATAAACACAAAGAAGGGGCGGGTTATGTACTAGAAATAAAATATAAACAATTCAAAATCGTGTTGTTTAGTTTTGTTTGGTCTTTTTTTTTTTTGGGTAAAAACACAAAAACAATTGTAAACTAGAGCATTAAATAAAAAAAAAACAAGTTAAATAAAACCATAAATAGCTAAGGCCAGTTTAAAGGCGAAACTTTCAAAGAAACAATCTAAGTAGACCCTGGAATAATTATGAGCTTTTTCTTAAATAAAAAAGTATCCAACTACTTTTATTTAATATCAGAAAAACAAAATAAAATGACAACATTTGTTTACAGTAGATAAATTAAAAATTTATTAAAACACATAAGTGGGGTTGGCGCACTTCTGCAAAACAGGATCAAAATTGTTGTAAAAGTCGTGGTCTAAATGGAAAAAGGATAATAATCTCTGATCACTTATGCTTGCAAATAAAAATCATTCTTCATATGGAAAATTTCATAGAAAAATTAAGTAAAATGTATAGGGTGTATGATTTTGAACGCTACATATCTGACATTTATTCTCACTTAGTTTTTGAAAATGTCAAATTTTGTGCCAACAAAGCGTCATAAGGACTGAGATCGTAAAATTCTTAACACACGTTTTCCATTAAAACTTTTAACCCAAGTATTATTTGATTATCTTTTTTTTAATCAAGTTACCTTTGTAAAGCATGTCAGTTATTATGTTTTATGTGAATTATGTTCATTTGTTGTTAATCAGATTAAAATGAGTGACCAGAAAAAAGTGTGTACTAAAATTATTAAATATTTTCAACAAAATCCAACTTGGTCCTACAAAAAATTGACCAAACAATCAAAGGTCTGCTATCAAACTTTTTCCAAAGTAATTAAACAGTACCGGGAGAACTTTTCCGTTGAAATAAAACCTGGTTCAGGTAGAAGGAATGGTTCACATGATGTATCTAAAGTCAAAAAAATAGAAAGTATTTTCAAAAGAGTTCCCAACACATCCGGTAGGAAAGCAGCCCGGTTAGGTTAGTATTCGGACTATTTGGTACGAAATGTTAAAGCCAATGCAAGTTTAAAAGCATACAAGGCTCAAAAAGTTCCTGACAGAAACTCTGCTAAAAATTTAGAGGCCAAAGATAGAGCACCGAAATTGAAGTCAAATTTTATACAAAAAATATACCTGCTGCATAATGAATGAGGAAATGTACGTATGGAAATTTTTTCACAGCTTCTGGGTAAATTTTTTTATGTTGCATATGCTCGAGGGAATGTTGAAGAAAAGTTTAGGACCCAAAAGCAGACAAAATTTCCCAAAAAGTTCTTGGTATGGCAAGCAATATGCAGTTGCGGAAAAAAAGCCAAAAATTTGTTACAAAGGGCTCTATAAATACCGAAATTTACATCAAGGAATGTTTACAAAAAAGGATGTTTCCATTCATAAGACTTCTTAATGTGTCCACTTATTTTTGGCCTGATTTGGCATCTGTCACTATGGTAAGAAAGGTCTTGAGTGGTACAAGAACAATAATGTGGTATTTGTACCTTCATACTGCCTGGAGCTAAGTCCAGTGGAGAGATATTGGGCTCTTGTTAAAAAAGAATTAAAGAGCACAAAAAAGGTGTCCAAAAGTGTGGTAGATTTTAAACGGAGATGAACAACGTGTTCGAACAAAGTGACATAAAGAACTATAAAAACCATAATGGAAGGGTTTTCGAAAAAGGTTCAAAATTTCATCATTAGTGATTAGAACTATTGCACCGAATTATTACTTGCAATGAAAAATGGATCCATTAAGATAACCCGAAGCATATGAAATCGTATATGAAGCCCGGCCATGGCGCTATGTTAATTCTCTGTATTTGGTGGGAGCAAAAGGGTCCCATCTATTATGAGCTGCTGAAATCTGACCAGACCATCACAGGGAACCTCTACTGTGCATTGGCCGAAAAAATCCCAAACATGAAAGGGTAATATTCCATAATAACAACGCTAGGTCACATGTTGCAATACCTGTTAAAAGCTATTTAGATAGATGTGGTTGGGAAGTTTTGCATCACCCGCCTTATTGCCCAGACGATCGAAATAGAACGCTCTCTCTGGGATATGATTTTTCAAAATGTTTGATAGCAGCAGGATTCATCTAAAAGCAGGAATATTTGATATCATACGAATTGATGCTAAGAGAACTCGAAAGACGATTTTGTATGTCTGAAATGCTGCTTGAACGATACGATAACCCCAAACATAAGATATCGTATGTGAAGGCCGGCCAACCAGCCGAATCGACACCAAAGCCAAATATCCATGGTGGTAAGGTAATTCTCTGTATTTGGTGGGAGCAAAAGGGTCCCATCTATTATAAGCTGGTGAAATCTGACCAGACCATCACAGGGAACCTGTAAAGACGCATGTGATTCGTTTGAAGCGAGCATTGGCCGAGAAACACCTAGAATATGCAGCCAGACATATTACATAATGACAATATTTACAAAGAAGCGGTTGGGAAGTTTTGCCTTACCCACTTTATAGTCCGTCCGTTTACTATTTGTTTCGATAGATGCAGAACGCTCTTTCTCTGGGATACCCTTCACTTCAGAACAGAGTATCCGAAATTGGCTTGATTCGTCCTTGGCCTCAAAAGATTAGCAGTTCTTTTGCCTCGGAATCCATATGTTTGCCAGAAAGATGGAAAAAGGTCATAATAGCTAACAATGGCCACTACTTTGAATAAATTTATATTGTACAAATGTTTCACAATAAATGCTATAAATTTGTTGTTAAAAATCAGTTATTATTAATATCACCCAGGAGAATAACCTGATTTAAATTCCCTTGTTTTTTTAAACAGCCCCCTGATAAAATCGTGTTGTTTTACAATTTTTCATTTTGATCTAAAAAAAAACACTTTTCACACTTTATTTCAGTATTACATGCATTAGTAGGTACTCGTAAATCCATTACAATTGCAGCTAGATTGTATATTTTTTCTTAGAGGTTTTCTGTTATATACTTTATATTACTATACTGTGGTTTTTTTTTACTTAATGGTCAAAATGAAATAAATTTAAAAAAAAACAAATGAGTGGGCTTGGTTTTATTTAAGGTATTGTATGATTATATATATATTTATTGCTTGGTGGGTACCTTTGTTTTGTAGCAACTCCTATACATTTGTTTCAGTTTTTTCTTGTTTTTAATTGCAGCCTGCCATAAGTGCAATAATGCATAAAAAATAATAAATATATAAAACATTTCTCCTAACCAAAATTGCATAATTTGTGTTATTATTAAAATTTTTCTACTAAAATTAAACAAAAGGAAATGTGTAACCAAACTATGTAGCTATCAACATTCTTATTACATTTAGTTTATATGTTTGATTTTAACATATTGAAACAAAAGTTTCCTCTATTATTAAAAAATATTAGTTTAACAAAAATGGTTTAAGTCTATTGTTTTAAGAATTTGTTTAGTTTATAATATTTCTGTTTTGTTAATTTTTCAAACAAGTTTTTCTTATACAGCCTAGGGCTAAAACTTTATAACAAAAAACTTTACCAAAAAAAATATTAAAAAATCTTGTAATGAAAAGTCGTGGGTGCTGTTTAAGCGTGCCTGGTCAAAAGGGTTAAGTGGTAAAGGCTTTAAAACACAAGACAATGTAGAGACAACAGTATTTTTTTTACTAATAACTGTAAGAAATATTATACAAGTAATAACTAACAACATTTCAACGTCTAATGAATGTTGCTTAGATATGTACATATATATAAATGTATTTTCTTAGGAAAATTTTGCAACAACGTGTGTAAGAGGAAACTAAGTTAATAAGTTTCCAAACAAAATAACCTAAATTTTCAAGGAACTTAATTTTGTATAGTTCGTTTAAGGGTTTGGTGCAGTGGTGGGCATAAGGAGAACATTTCCGTTTTGTAACCTGACCAGCTATTGATTGTGATTTTTATTTCTTATCTAATCATTTTTAAAATTTCATTGACTTTCGTGTAGTTTATAGGTGAGTAACTGATAATGTTTGGCTTCTGGTGGCTATGAGTGCCGACCACTGCTTTAGAGGTATTTAGATTAAGAAAATCTGTGATTACTGACATTTTCCACCAAAATTAAAAATTTAAAAGTTAATTAGCTAAATAAATACTTATTTAGGTCCACTTTCATCACGATATTAATTATTATAAGACAATTTTTAATGTTCAAGTAATTTTCTGAGGGGGACCTTGAATGGGGAACAAATGTTGCCTGATTTTTACCATACTTTACAGTATAATTTCAGAGTGCTTAGAACTAATATGCGCAAAATCATCATTATCAGGATTACCGCATAATCAACATGCTCTAACTGCGGGGGGACATTCGTATGGGGGCTAGGTGAAATCAAAGACTGATATTGCTCATTTTCAATACCAAAGAAACCTTATCAACAGAGAGTATAGCCAGCTAGCTCCTTTCGGGCCCTATCGTGTATTCAACAGACGGACGGACATAGCTAGATCGTCTTAGAATCGTATAAGGATCTAGAATATATGTACGGGATTTCATGTCAAGTGAACCAACTTTTGAAATCAAAATTCAGACACAATTTTTCAACAAGATCTGTCAAGAACTCTCTCAGGGGATCAAAATTTTACATTTTGGCCAAGCAGGTGTTTTTTTTCTCATCCATGTAACTTATTACCTAAAATGTGTTCCAAATTGTTTAGATAGCTATTTCTTCAATCTTTCGAAAAAAAAAAATTAAAAAAAAAAATTAAAAATTTGTGAAATTTTTTTCCGAAATCAAAAACTTGTTTGACTTTTTTTCAAAATGGCTTGGATATTGTCCTTGAAGACCTATTTGGTCGCTTAGTGGGATGCGAGTTGGATAATAAACTATGGATCGATTAATGTCCATCGATCGATAAGGTCAGATTCCGACCAGTAGATCATGAATCATTAAATTACACCATCATTATCTTATAATTCTAATATCATGAGATTAATAGTTATTTAGAGCCTCCATCATGCGACTTGCAAACAAAACTATTATAGCATTTAGCAAATCTCTTGTTAATCGGAAATACAATGAATCAATTTTGATACAATTAATGAATTTTTTAATATTTTAAAAATATCTCTAATCTATTTTGAAGCAACATTTTTGGAAATGATAATTTTCAATTTCTTATAGAGAAATTACGAAGAGTTACTGCCAGTTTCTCGGTATCAAAGAACTTATGGTGTTTTCATTTCTGGCATAAATGATGTCTTTATTCTGCATTTTACCCATCTTTAAGTTCTTTCCTGAAAAAAATGTAGTTTGGTTTGCGTATAATCTGTTCTTTTCAAATAATGTTGCCCTCAAACCCTGAATATATGCGGTTTCACCCTCAATTTTATCAAAAGGTTAGAAATGCACCAATTTTTAAATAGCTTTTATTTTTATTGTTTGTGTTAATGAAATTGTTTTTGTATTTTTTGATTAGATGTGTTAAAATGGAAGCAAAAATTATAGTTTTATAATATTTAGAAGCTACATAAAAGAAAATTGCATAAATGGTTTTCGTTCCATTGTCATCGTTAAAAATGCAACACTTTATGAGGGTATAGGGTAACCAATAATAAATGGTACATAATAAAAGGCAACATTTTGTGTCAGAAAAGAAAACGCCATTAGTCGGCAATATTTGATGCAGTTTTCATAAAAAATTCAACGAAATTCAAAAAATCTAAAATCCTTAACAACTTTGTAAATAAGCGTTTAATCGAGAAAAGAACCTTGATCTGTGATCACTCATATTTCTAACCAAAAATTGATTTTTCATATGAAAAATACCAAAAATCTAAAATCCTTAACAACTTTGTAAATAACCGTTTAATCGAGAAAAGAAGCTCGATCAGTGATCACCCATATTTCGGATAAAAACTCGATTTTTCATATGAAAATCTACAAAAGTCTAACATCCTTAATAACTTTGTAAATAAGCGTTTAATCGAAAAAAGGATCGTGATATGTGATCACTAATATTTCATAACAAAAATCGATTTTTCATATAAAAAAACTCAAAAATCTTACAAAGGATCGCTATCTGTGATCACTCATATTTTGGGAAAAAATCGATTTTTCATAAGAATATTTTTAAAACTCAAATAACTAAAATTTGTAAATAAGCTCAAAAGAAGTCCATTTTCCATATGAAAAATTTCAAAAATCTAAAATCCTTAATAATTTTGTTTCCAAAACCATTTAATCGAGAAAAGGATCGCGATCTGTGATCAC
The DNA here is from genome assembly GCA_942486065.2 of Calliphora vomitoria. Taxonomy (NCBI): domain Eukaryota; kingdom Metazoa; phylum Arthropoda; class Insecta; order Diptera; family Calliphoridae; genus Calliphora; species Calliphora vomitoria. The sequence continues at coordinate 12,075,692 of OW818033.2, forward strand.
TCAAATTTCTGACAAAAATCGATTTTTCATATGAAAAATTCAAAAATAAATATCCTTAACAACTTTGTAAATAAGCGTTTAATCGAGAAAAGGAGATCGATCTGTGATCACTCATATTTCTAACAAAAAAATCGATTTTTCATATGAAAAAACTCAAAAATCTAAAATCCTTAATAATTTTTTTATAAGCGTTTTTTTATATTCGAAAAAAGCATCGCGATCTGTGATCACTCATATTTAATTTTTCATATGAAAAACTTAAAAAATCTAAAATCCTTAATAACTTTGTAAATAAGCATTTAATCTAGAAAAGGAGCTATATGAAAATTCGATTTTTGTTATTGAGCGTTTAATCGAAAAAGGATCGTGATCTGTGATCACTCATATTTCGGATAAAAAATCGGTTATTCATATGAAAAAGCTCAAAAATGTAAAATCCTTTGTAAACAAGTGTTTAATTGACAAAAATTCACATGTTTATTAAAAATTGGGATAATATGCTTATAAATGCATTTGAAAGTAAAATATAACAAAATTTGCGTTATCAGTAAAATATGCAAAAATGTCATCGATTTGTTAGGTTATAACAAATCGATGACATTTTACAGCAAAATACGTGATTCGAATAGATAATTAATCTAAATGGTATTTGGAAGTTCGAGAAAAAAATGCGCTCTTATGGGGTCGCAAATAAAAAATGTAGAAATGACAGAGTGACAACCTTATATATTCGCTTGCTACTTTTACAAGGTTTGCAAGGGTAGTTTACTACGAAGAACGTTTGTCTATTAAGGTTTATTATTATAAGATGATTTTATATATTGTATTTTGTAATAAAAATTTCAATTTCATTATTTTATCAATAACATTGCTTAGTCATAGCCATAAATTTTGGATTTTTTTTATAATTTTGTATTAAACTTTTATGATTTAGTAAGTTTTATTAAATGTTCTCACTTCATATGTATGTACAAATTTAATTGTAATTAATTTCATTAAATCTTTACAACCTCAATTTAAAAAGTCATCAATATCTAAAACCCATAAATATACTCCCTCCCCGCCAGTTACAAACAACTTAACAAAATTGTTATTTAAATAATGATTTGACATTAAAAATTATTTTTTATTTTTTTTTTTGTTTTTTTTTCAATTTCAATTTGCCAAGTTCTAATTACATTTTTATGTTCAACAAGCTAAGAGAAAAAAAATCATGATAATTTTTTTACAAAACAAAATGACCAGCCTTTTTTTTCTTTTTTTGCCAACAATAATTATTATTAATTTTAAGAAAATAAGTAAATTTTGTAAATTATATATGAATATAATTCTAGAGATCCCTTAGGCCTTTTTATGACAACCATAAATATTTGTTTGAAATTTTAGCATGATGTCACATAAATAATTTGCAAATAAAAATATGCTTAAAAAAAAATACTTTAAATACAATTATTGTTCTGTCATTTTGTAAAAAAAAAAAAAAGAACAATTTATTCTATGAACTCATGTTTTGATAGAACGTTTTCTAAGGCAAGTGCGTGCGTTGAATTTTAATTAGAAAAACAATTATTCCAATAGTTTCTTTTCGAGAAGTTGTTTAATGAAAAAGAGTAAGCTAAATATTTTTTTGGAAATACATACATATTGTTTAAATTTTACTTTTAAATAATGTTTGAAAATTGTTGGTGGTTTGTGTTTATCGAAAATCAATTTCATTTAAATTCCATAAACATTTGACCCAAAAAAAAACTGTAATTGTCAACTACTACTACTTAATTTTATATAATTTTAATTAGAATAGTGTTACATAGAACATTTTTTAGCTATTAAATTTAGATTTAGATATTTCAGTAACATATTCTTTAATATTACATTTGTTATGACATCAGCATGTCTGTCAACCTCTGACGTTTCCAAGAACTTTAAATTCATAACATAATTATTGGTAGAAAAAAAAATTATGGATTTTCATAATTATTAAAGGCAGGAAAATTTCCATTGTATCAATTTACCACCCAACTGCATGTAATACTACTTCACATTTTTATCAATTTGTAAGTTATTTTTAACAATTTTGAAAAAAAAAAAAGTTCAATATAAAGCTATACCCAACTAAAACACTTTTCAACGACTTGTGATGGTTTCACGCGCAGTATAGCATGTTGCGCCATGTTGTTGGAACCATTTCTCCTCCAAATGATTAGCAATGCTATTGGGAATGAAGAAATCACGAATCATTTGCATATAGCGTTCGCCATTCACGGTAATGTTGGCTCCGGTTTCGGAGAAATAAAAAAATTATATTTAAATTTATTTGTAAACAAGTAAGAGAACTATATTCGGCTCTGTCCAACCTAGCATAACCTTCACCAAAGTTTTGTTTGTTGGATAAAATTTGTTGGTGAAAAAGGTCTTGGAAAGGTCTTTTAATTGTCTAGTATCTATGTTAATAATCCAGATAAAGGTAAAAAAATAGGTGAAAAATTGAGGTAGTCGTGGCTATCTGCTTATATCTCAGCCATTTGTGGGCCGATTTTTCCGATTTTAATAGTAACCGAACCAGGACTATATCCGATATATTGGTGTATCAATCATATTTGTCAGTTAATTGCTGGCTTCGGAAAGTTGATTTCAACAGACAAACGGGCATGGCTATGTCGACTCCGCTATCTAAAGGGTGTTGTTTTAGACGAATAGAACTTCCGATAGGGTTGTCATACTAATGCAGAGTGTTTAATTTGGCAAATCACCATGCAAAGAATCGTGGAAATGTTTTTCCAAAAATTCGCGCTCTGTTCGCTAAACTTATATAGCTTCGTCAAGTCAAATCATCATCAACGATGAGTCCCATTTCAGGCTTATAGCGTATGTAAAAAAAACAGAATTTTTGTTTTTGGAGAGACCACAATCCTCATGAGACTCCATTACATCCCGAAAAAATCACTGTTTGGTGCGATTTACATAGCGAAGGCCCATTTGTCTTTAAATCCAAAACCGGAGCCAACATTACCGTGAAAGGCGAACGCTACTGGAAAATGATTTTTATTCCTCATGTCATTGCTAATCATTTGGAGGAGTAACGGTACCAACAAGACGGCACAACATGGCATACAGAGCGTGAAATCATCACGTTGTTGAACCAAACGTTTGGTAACCGAATTATCTCAAGAAATAGATCTGTGAATTGTCTCTGAATTGGCCACTTCGTTCGTGTGATTTGACACCTTTGGTTTACTTTTTGTGGGGGTACGTCATATTTATGGTATATGTATGACTATAAACCAGCAACGATTAATTATCAAATTGATTTTCGGCAAATCGCACGATTGTTTTCATTGAAACAGGTTTGTGTACTCGAAAGTAAAACGAGTAAATCAGGTGGATTTGGTTTACAGAACACCAAATTATGTGAATTCGTTTTGAAATCGAAAAAGGTTACTCGGATTCGATTTACAGAACAGGGAAGATTATGGTGTTCTGTAAATCGAATAAACATGATTTTCTCGTTTTACTTTCGATAATTGACCTGTTTGTTCATTATTCATTTTTGAAATGATTCAAATATCAAATTTTAATTGAATTTGGAAGCAATTCTTTCGGAACTTTGGCAATATAAATATATTCTCAACTAAAAATGGAAAATTAATCTCAACGACTTCAAATGTAACCGAGACCCAAAAACCTAAGTCTGTTGTCAAAAACCTAATTCATGAGAATGTATTGTCTTTTATTTTGTTACTAGCAATAAACCCGGTGCGCTTCGCCACCCCAATTGGATGAAAGAAATAGTACTATTAAGTCTGCCTTTGTGAATTAAAGCTAATTCAGGATAACATGGGTCTAGTTTATTGAATCATTGTATTGTGGCTTCTAAGTCATTCGAAACGCATTATTATAATAAAAAAGTACCATTTAGACCCACATTTTGTATTCCCACTCAACATCATAATTCTGGGTCCATTATTAAAGAAAATGCTAAAGAACCTTTTGTTAATTCTAACTCATTCCGAATCATGTGTGCCTAATTTTGAATTTTTAGGTTTATATTATTGTAAAATACTCAAAAAATATTATTAGTTGGAAAAAAGAACCTGTGAGTCCCTTTTTTTAGATTCTTATTCGGTCAGGATTATATACCATTCGAAGAGCGAAAAAATACAAATTATTTTTGTATCCTCAATGACATATAGATGGCTTAGTGACTTTGTTTCTTTACCCAGAAGCATATCAGTAAAATAATTTAATATAATAAAAAGTATCATTAGAGGAAAACGTACCAATTTTTCACACTGGAACCACCGTCAAGTTTTAAATCAAAGTAATTTCCTTATTCTAAGTTCAATATATTAGAAAATTCAAAAAGTACTATTTGGAGAACGAAAAAATACTTCTTAGTTTGGTTTAGTTCACAATTTTTGGTATCATAATACAATTGAGCACCCTATTCTTGCATATTTCTTTAGCGAGAAGTATATTAGCCTACCATAATGTATTTAAGCTAACTAATCTATATAATCTATATAAATATATAAATGTCTTTGTAAGTTTGTTTGTTTGTTTGTTTGTTTGTTTGTTTGTTTGTTTGTTTGTTTGTTTGTTTGTTTGTTTGTTTGTTTGTTTGAGCATCACGCCTAAACGGCTGAACCGATTTTATTGAAATTTGAAACGTAGATAGATCCTTACTTGGAAGCGTCAATAGGCTATAAATTTTTTCAATACTTGGACCAGAAAGGGATAAAAAGGGGGAAAAACTGGTAAAATTGGTACCTTTAGTTTTAAACAATAATTACTAAACGGCTGAACCGATTTTTACATCGACAGGGGTAGCGAAGCGCACCGGGTCAAGCTAGTATTTAATAAATTATCACAAAACCGAACAGAAACCCATCGGTTTTCAATTTTTTAAAACCGAAACCGCGGTTTTGAAATTCTTCTTGAAATTCTTTTTGGAAACTCTACTATAAATGTATTTAAAAAGTACTATTACAACAAAGAAAATGTACCATAATGTCTCCAATTTAATTTTTACTCACTGAGGAGCATATATTTTATATTTCTAGGTCCATTATTATAAAAAATTCAAAATATACCATTAGAATAATGAAAAAGCGCCATAATGTTCCCAGTTATAGAATCCTACTCGCTCGAGTCCATATAATATTATGTTCATGTTTCTAGATTTATTATAGAAAATTTAAAAAGTACCATTCGAATAAAGAAAAAGTACCATAATGTCCCCACTTGTAGATTTTCTTTCGCTTAGGTCTATATAAGCGTTATATCATGTTCATTGGCGAAGAAACTACAAAAAGTACCATTAGAATAAAGTACGAAAAAGTACCAAAAAGTCTCCCCCTAGAATTATCATTCACTTAGGAAATTTAAAAAAGTACCATTATAATAAAGAAAAGGTATCACGAAGTATCCCCTTGATTTTTCACTTACTTAGTACCATATACGCATATTTATATGTCCATTATTACAGAAAATTCAAAAAGTACCATTAGAAAAAGTACCAAAAGGCAGCCACTTGTGGATTCCCACTCACTCGGGCCCATATAAGCTTTATTTCATGTTTTTAGGTTCATTGGTGAAGAAATTACAAAAAGTACCATTCGAATAAAGAAAAAGTACAAAAAAGTCTCTCCCTAGAATTCTCACTCACCTAGGACCATATATGCTTAATTCCATGTTTCTAAGTCCATTGCTATAGAAAAGTCAAAAAAGTACCATTAGAATAAAGAAAAAGTACCATGAAGTGTCCGCTTGAATTTTCACTCACTTATTACCATATGCGCATAATTTCGTACTTCTATGTCCATTATTACAAAAAAATCAAAAAGTACCATTAGAATATAGAAAAAGTACCAAAAAGCCCCCACTTGTGGTTTCGCACTCACTCGGTTCCATATAAACTTTATTTCATGTTTATAGGTTCATTGTTGAAGAAATTACAAAAAGTACCATTCGATTAAAGAAAAGGTACCAAAAAGTCTCCCCCTAGAATTCTCACTCACTTAGGACCGTATATGCTTAATTTCATCTTTCTAAGTCCATTGCTATAGAAAATTTAAAAAAGGACCATTATAATATAGAAAAAGTACCAAAAAGACCCCACTTGTGGTTTCCCACTCACTCGGTTCCATATAAGCTTTATTTCATGTTTATAGGTTCATTGTTGAAGAAATTACAAAAAGTACCATTCGATTAAAGAAAAGGTACCAAAAAGTCTCCCCCTAGAATTCTCACTCACTTAGGACCATATATGCTTAATTTCATCTTTCTAAGTCCATTGCCATAGAAAAGTCAAAAAAGTACCATTAGAATAAAGAAAAAGTACCATGAAGTGTCCGCTTGAATTTTCACTCACTTATTACCATATACGCATAATTTCGTACTTCTATGTCCATTATTACAAAAAAATCAAAAAGTACCATTAGAATATAGAAAAAGTACCAAAAAGCACCCACTTGTGGTTTCCCACTCACTCGGTTCCATATAAACTTTATTTCATGTTTATAGGTTCATTGTTGAAGAAATTACAAAAAGTACCATTCGATTAAAGAAAAGGTACCAAAAAGTCTCCCCCTAGAATTCTCACTCACTTAGGACCGTATATGCTTAATTTCATCTTTCTAAGTCCATTGCTATAGAATATTTAAAAAAGGACCATTATAATATAGAAAAAGTACCAAAAAGACCCCACTTATGGTTTCCCACTCACTCGGTTCCATATAAGCTTTATTTCATGTTTATAGGTTCATTGTTGAAGAAATTACAAAAAGTACCATTCGATTAAAGAAAAGGTACCAAAAAGACTCCCCCTAGAATTCTCACTCACTTAGGACCATATATGCTTAATTTCATCTTTCTAAGTCCATTGCCATAGAAAAGTCAAAAAAGTACCATTAGAATAAAGAAATAGTACCATGAAGTGTCCGCTTGAATTTTCACTCACTTATTACCATATACGCATAATTTCGTACTTCTAAGTCCATTATTACAAAAAAATCAAAAAGTACCATTAGAATATAGAAAAAGTACCAAAAAGCCTCCACTTGTGGTTTCCCACTCGTTCGGGTCCATATAAGCTTTATTTCATATTTCTAGGTTCATTGGTGAAGAAATTACATTTGAATAAAGAAAAAGTACCAAAAAGTCTCCCCCTAGAATTCTTACTCACTTAGGACCATATATGCTTAATTTCATGTTTCTAAGTCCATTGCTATAGAAAATTCCAAAAAGTACCTTTAGAATAAAGAAAAAGTGCCATGAAATGTCCGCTTGAATTCTCACTTACTTAGAACCATATACACTTAATTTCGTGTTTCTATGTCCATTATTACAAACAAATCAAAAAGTACCATTAGAATATAGAAAAAGTACCAAAAAGGCAGTCACTTGTGGATTACCATTCACTCGGGTCCATATAGGCTTTATTTCATGTTCATAGGTTCATTGTTGAAGAAATTCCAAAAAGTACCATTCGATTAAAGAGAAAGTACCAAAAAGACTTCCCCTAGAATTCTCACTCAGGACCATATATGCTTAATTTCATGTTTCTAAGTCCATTGTTATAGAAAATTCAAAAAAGTACTAACAGAATAAAGAAAAAGTACCAAAAGGAAGCCACTTGTGGATTCCCACTCACTCGGGTCCATATAAGCTTTATTTCATGTTTCTAGGTTCATTGGTGAAGAAATTACAAAAAGTACCATTCGAATAAAGAAAAAGTACCAAAAAGTCTCCCCCTAGAATTCTCACTCAGTTAGGTCTATATATGCTTTATTTCATGTTTCTAAGTCCATTGCTACAGAAAATTCAAAAAAGTACCATTAGAATAAAGAAAAAGTACCATGAAGTATCCAATTGAATTTTTGCTCACTTAGGACCATATACGCCTAATTTCGTATTTGTATGTCCATTATTACAAAAAAATTAAAAAGTACCATTAGAATATAGAAAAAGTACTGAAAAGCCCCCACTTGTGGTTTCCCACTTATTCGGGTCCATATAACCTTTATTTCATGTTTATAGGTTCATTGGTGAAGAAATTACAAAAAGTACCATTCGAATAAAGAAAAAGTACCAAAAAGTCTACCCTAACTCACTTATTGCCATATATGCTTAATTTCATGTTTCTAGGTCCATTATTATAGAAAACTCAAAAAGTACCATTAGAATAAAGAAAAAGTACCATAAGTACCACTCTAATAAAGAAAAACTGCGTAAAGTCTGCCCCTAAAATTCTCACTCACTTATTAACATATATGCTTAATTTCATGTTTCTAGGCCCATTATTAAAGAAAATTCAAAAAGTACCATTAGAAGAACAAAAAAGTACCTATAGTTCAGTTCTCACGTTTTGGTACCTAAATATTATCCCCTACTCCTAACTCTAACTTCACTCAGATACATATCAGCTAACTTTAATGTCGATAAGTGAAATAATTTAAAATATTAAAAAAAGTACCATTAGAAAAAAGTACCAAATCCCCTTTTCCTCCTTGAACACCCCTCAAGTTTGAAATTTAAAAATATTCCATTTTGCCAAAATTGTTTATGCTTAAAGACATGCCTCAAACGATTAAAATCTGTGTTAATGTGCTCAAGAAAAAGAAGTTTTAAAAAAAGTACTAAACTGTTTTCCCGGATTTGGACAAATATACAGCTTGGCAGTCGAGTTCCAAATAGCACTCTCTTAGTTAATTTTTGCATGAATCCAGGAATCAATGTTAAAAATTTATCAAAATTGGCTTAAAATGTTAAATAAAATGTATTTTTCCGTTTTTACCCCCTTTTTGGTACCTTTTTTATCCCCATTGCGGTGTAAAAATTTTATTAAAATAAATTTCTGTATTGTGGTGGGAGCGTAAAATAAAATATTTATATGTCTATATCAATTTGTAGAAAAACATAGTTTATGAAAAAAGTACCAAAAACAAAGACAATTTTTATCCCTTAAGGGTTCGAATTTCCAAAAAATACCAAACTTATATTTGTTATTTTTTTATAAGTAAAGAATATGATTTTAAATTTGTTTGTATGTTTATTGGTTTAAAAGATACATAGGGTGCCAAAAAAGTACCAAAATACAGTTTTTACCCGTTTTCTCCCCTAAAAAGTCCGAATTTTGAAAAAGTACCAGACACCTGTCAGCTTATTTTTTAAATGGAGTAACATGATATTATAAGTTTTTTTGTATCTTTATTAGTTTTGAAGATATAAGATTACCGAATTTACCCGTTTTTACCCTTTTTTACCCCCTAAACGTTCGAGTTTCCAAAAATCCCTTCTTATCGGATCGTTTTGGGGAGGGAGGAACCCACAGTTAAAATTTCATGATTCTAGCTTCAGTCGTTTGGGCTGTGCGATGATGAATCAGTCAGTCAGTCAGTCATTCAGTCAGTCAGTCAGTCAGTCAGTCAGTCAGTCAGTCAGTCAGTCAGTAACGTTACTCTTTTATATATATAGATTGTATCACTCATATATGTATGCGAGTGACATTTCTCTCTCCTTCCGTTCTATATATTAATTCTATGGCCTATAATTTAATAGATTTTATAAATATATATTTGAAATTAACCAATTTTCTAATCTGTTTGTAAGAAATAATTATTCCCTTAAATGTTGTAAAAATAGAAATCAAAGGAATGTTCTAAAACTCTATTTTTTACACGAATGAATTTTTAAATGAAAATTTAACTTATGAATTCTTAAAATTGAAGAGGATATACTACTTACCTTTTAAATAAAATGCCTCAAGTTATATGTAAACTGTTCAAAATGTATAAATGTCTCCATAAGGATTGATTGTGCCAAATAAAGATTGTAGAATATCTGAAAATTCAAGATAAAATTCGCATGTTTTAAACATTTTTCAATACCTTAAATTAATTTTTGTAATAAACTCACATTTTATGGTTTAGCCAGGAATATTGAGCTGACTTCGATGAAAAATTAATGCTCTGGATATTTGGAAACTAGCTCATTTCAGTATTCTGTTGCATTCCAAAAATATTTCTGTCGAAATGCGTAATATCCTAGCAGTCTGCAGTAAAAACTCCATTTTCCAATATTTAATGCTTCATTTCTGTATAAACTCGTCCATAAGTGTCTGATGAAAAATTTCCTTAAGATTTTAGTTAAGTTTAGGAGTTATTTAAAATGATATGCTTTAAAAAGCTGGTATAATTCTATGACTGAAAGAAAACAAATTGCATATATTTATTCTACAAAATAGTTTGTACGCACTCGTATAGTTTTTACGGGACCTGATGTATAGCCATTGAGAGGACTATTGCAGGTACGGCAACGAGCGAACGATTTGATCTACCTTCTTTGATTAGAATTTTCAATCGCAACGGATTTTCTAAAAACTCTTGCCAAACTAAGAAGGAAATTTATTTTTCCCAAGGTTCCACCGGGAAACGAACCCGGCCCCTTTTATCTCCCTAAAAACCCACCTTTTTATTTAACTACGTAGAAATAACGCGTTCTAACTGATTATGCCATCATAGCATTCGTTATTATCTCAACCCTATGTTTGTTTTGAAAGTGTGTTTAATCAAAAACAACAACAACAATTTTACAAATGTTTTTGTTTCTAATGAGATTCTATTTATAGAAATTTATGGTGAATTAATTAAACGTGGTGAGTTTCTATAAAGTTGTTATAATTTTGAGAGATGCCATGTAGTATTTAAAACAAAATGATGCCAGTACGTATTTAAGAAACAAAAACCTAATGTGGAAAGTAAAATCTCTTATTTGGGGGTAATGATTTCTATTTCAGTTAAAAGACTATCAAAAATAATTTTAAAAGAATCTATTTTTTCGTAAGAAATATTATCCTCGCACATCCTACAGCGCCTATATTCCATTTACCAATGAAGGCTCCAATTGAGCAGTGCCCGGTTATCACTCCTACTAAAGACCTGAGATTTTCCTATCCTACCCTTTTGCCAAATAGTTCTGGACACCCTTCAGTCCATCCTACCACACCAGGATTGTTTCGTAGAATCCGGAATTTTTCGAAGATCAACCTATAGTAGTGGGATATAGGAGGTTTAACCTCCAAGTCCCTAGTAATATAGTCAAGATACGAACTCTGTATGGCCAGTTCATCTGCTATCTCATTTTCCTGTATGTTACAGTACCCTGGTACAATTTGATTGAGTATAGTTCCAATAACGCTTCAAGAGCCCTCTTAAAATTCAACACTATGCTCGAGTGTAACATATGACATTTCAAAACTCTCATTGCAGCCTGACTATCTACATACATTGTCACAACTACTACATAAACTCCGGCTCCAGTGCCATATTCCATATTGGATCCATCAGTGAAAACTGTACCTTCTTCAAACTGCTCGTCCCTTATTGAAAACACAATTTGGGATGAAATACCGAAGTCTAAAGTCATTACCCTTTTGTCAAAAATCCCAGACCAATTAATCCTACCTCGTAAAATATCTTATTTTATATTATATGAAAAGGAAATCCTTTGGCCTTTAAAATCATGTATAAGTTTGTATGAATGAACTAAACGAATTGTAAAAAATAAAATTTTTTAGATTTTTTTAATTTTTATAAAATTCCAATTCTTGGTGCCCTGAGATAAAACAGGGACCATTGATGGATGGACCTAGGCATGGTATTTTCTCTTAGTAATGAATATTAAAAATTCAGCACAGCAAAATATAACACTCGAACTTGTTATGCTTTCATTTATTTTGCGTATATAAATTAAAACCAACCTTTAACACACTGAATTAAAGTTACGTCATTCGATATGGAACGACATATCCATTTAAATTCTATTGAAATTTTTATAAACATCGAATGCTTTCTTTTCAGGTCATTACACATCAAAAACATGCTTAAAAACATGTTCATACATATTTCTAATAAATTTTATAATTTTTCCTTTTTGAAAATCATTATTTTTTTTTTTAATTATTACTTCGTAACAATTTATATTTGTATGTAGTATATATTCTTACAATAGTAAATAGTTGTTTAAAAAGAATTAAAGTTAATTTGCAAAAGCAAAACTAAGTTAAAATAGCTTTTCAACAAATTAACTTTAAAAACACGGTCAAAAACAAAAAATATTTTCCAGAAAGTTGGCACAAAATTTAAATTCGAAAACAACAAACTTAATTAAATAATAAAAAAAAAAAAGATATTTCTTCTATATATAACAAAAAACTTACAAGAAAATCCTTTTCTGATTTATAAAATTATGTTAAAGTTTATCGATCTACATAAGGGGTGAGTCTTGAATCTTGATTAATTTGAGTCTTGAATCTTGATTAATTTGAGTCTTGAATCTTCTTCTATCTTGAGTTTAAATTAGGCAAGCGTTTCTGTAGCTATTTTTTGTTCATAACTAGTGTTGGGAAATACAAAAAAAAAAAAAGAACAATGAGCGGCGAAAATATAAAGTTAGTTTAAAACTTAAAAACTATTTAGTTATAACAGAAATTAAGAATGTAGGAAAGCAATTACTTTCCGGTGGTGAATTTCGAGAGACTTTCAAGCAAGCCAATGTAGGAAGAATGTTCATAGGCAGTGGCTAAGTCGGACATCTTTTCAACAAATTCATTGCTGACACCCTTCTCTTCCAACAAGTTCATCAATAAATCGTAAAGGTACTGCAAAAATACGAAGAAATAAGTTATGTAAAAAGTAATTCTTTATTATATATCATAAAAAAACTTACGCCATCCAAAACATCACCAGCAACGGCATATATTTTCTCATTCCATTCACCTTGGTAAATGGTCATTTCATCAATGCCAAAGACATCATCTAAAAAATAACATTTAGTTATATAATTTTGTTGTGTGAAATTATAAAAAAAAACTTACTATATTCTCCTTCTTGTGGAGTACCTTGCAAGAAGGAACAGGTGAAGGATAGTGTGGTAGAGCCACGAACAATATCAACTTCAAATTGGGGTTTGCTGCGCATTTCTCCAATATCGGGCTTGTCGGCTGTTGGTTCAATTTCAGGTTCCTCTTCTGTATCAACGGTATGGTTTACATTGAAATTGATGACAATTCTGGAAAATAAATTTCAATTGACAAAATTAAAATAGAATGGTTTTTATTTAAAATCCAAATAGTACGACAAAGCGGACGGACATCTCGTCAAATGAGGAAATGTATGATTTCGACTCTCCTACAGATAGTGTAGATATACCAGCGAAATGCTTAGTTTCATTGCGATACTTTCATTAGATGGTAAAACCTGATATTATTCATGATCAAAACAGCTATCGTACCAAAAATCGAATATCGAAATTATAATAAAATGTGTATATGTATTAAATAGTTTATTGGCTGCAGATCTTAGTTTTGTGATAAAGCCACTGGAAATATGGTCTTCATGGAACCTCATACTAAAAACTTCTTATTCTTCGACAATAATCAAAAAATGTAATTCAATTCCGCTTACAAACTTACTTTTCCTTATCCGACTGTTTGCTCAACTCAACTTCAGCACCGTTTAATTTAACAGCAAAACCTTCCAAAGTGGTGGGCACTGCCTTAACCTTTTGTGCTTTACGTTCAGCCAAGATTTCCTCAGTTAAAAATTCCACCAATTCACGTTCACCTAAGAAAACAAGAAACAAAAATGGTAATTAACAGCCGGCTACACAAAATGCACTTTTTTATTTCATCACTTTTTACACAAAACAATTGAGGTTATGTAAGTTTAATGTTTTCTTTATGGAATCTCTTGCCATTTACCAATTGCTTTGCCTTACCTTTGGTATGCATACGCTTCATGCCACAGCCGCAACTGCAGTTCAAGGTAGGACTATGTACTTGCAATACACTGCCCTTTTGGTTGCCGGAATATTCTGGAGTTTTGGACATGTGCCATAAAGTGCGGGTAAAATCGCGTTTGCCACCGAAAACATTTTTCAAGGAGGTGTTGCCCACAAAACGTAAAGTAGCTTTGGTTAAATTATTCATGTTTTAATTGATATTTTGCTGAGCTTTCAAAGAATTTCACCAAAAAAATAAGAACTAAATGCAATTTCGCGTGCCCGAGTTATGTCAATTGAGTAAAACTGAATTGGAATTAAAAAAAGAAAATATAACCTTAAAAAATAAATTTTGACAGTTTAAAGGAAAAAAGTAAGGCCAAGTTTCCTTTCACTAAAAATATGGTAGCACTGTTTACCAATGTATCACAGCTGTTTTTTTATCATTTGAAGAAGAAGAATTTCACAAGAGTTTTTATTGGAAAAATTTATAACTTGCAGAAACTTGATTTTATCACAGAAATTCTTTAGTAAACATATAATATTTAACATTAAATTGAAAAATGAATAGTCTGGGAGACGAATGTAATGAATTGAAAAAGAAATACGATGAATGTTTCAATTTATGGTTCTCTGAAAGATATTTGAAAGGTGACAATGATGATAGCATGTGTGCTCCCATATTTAAGGTCTATCAAGAATGTGTAAAGGTTGGTGGCTGTTATATATACATATATAATATATTTACTACTTTAGCTAATACTTTAACTTTACTTTCATTACGTCTTACCCTAGAAAGCCATGCAAGAGCAAAAAATCGAATTGCGTGAAATAGAGGTTGACTACTCCACGGGTGGCGAATACAATAATAAATCCGAACAGAGCAAAAGCTGACCCATACTTGATAGTGATCATGCCTCTTGGGATTTTAAACATACGGACCAAATGCCCTCTACATCTCGCACAGATGGTACGGCTGGGGGTAGTGGTAATCGTGGTTTTATATCGCATAAAAGAGGCACTTCTATATAAGTTATTAAAGTTTGTTTTCAATTGTCAAATACAGTTTATATTTATGGAGCTATTTAACAATTTTAATACTATGTACAAAAAAAAAACAAATTTTATAGCACTAGCTTCAATATTATCTATTTGTAGCCAAGTTTTAATAGGTCTTGTATTCCATTAAATGAAAGATCAATTGAAATTTTTTAGAAATTAAATAAAAATACTTATTTAAAGTTTAAATGTAGTAATAATTTTTCAAAATTTTGGAAATACCATTCAATCTATAATTTGATTAAAAAATATTCGAATTATAATATACAATTATCCAATTCACAATCGGTGTCGTAGCGTTGTGTCATTAATACTTTTAAAACTAATGTTTCGAAACAAAAATTTATTAGAAAAAATTACGACATACAACGATACAACTCTACGACATCGATTGTGAATTGCACAAATATTATACATACAAATTCTAACATTCTCGCATTTAACTTCGGAGTAAATAACATTCACCCTCTTTATTTGTAGAAATTTGTACTTTATTATTTACATTCAACCTTTGAATGTTTCACAGTTTGTTAATTCAAATCTAATACCAAATGAATATTAGATTTCTTCATTCAATTTGTAATAGATTTGAATTGAATCATTCAATATATTTGTATTAAGCTATTTTGTATAATATTTGAGTTAATGAAAACTTGATTGATTCAATAAGGAATTAATTTCATAAAAAAAATGAATTCAATATATTTGTAGTACTAAGAAATTATTCGTTATGAATACTTTAAAGGAATTGTTAGAGAAAAATATTAATTTGATTTTGTAAATTTAATTAACAATTAATTCTTTTGAGCATTTCATAATTACTTCTCCAATGGAATTGATACCCAAATTTGATTACCTTTAAATATTAATACACTCACAACTAAAATTTTCTGTAAAAAAATATAATCAACACTTTTATTTAAAACTTAAAACTACTTTCCTTTAAATAATGATGTTCCACTCAAAAAAACTCCTTACTCAAACCTTTTCCAACAATTGGGTTTCACTCATAAAAGTAAATTCTTTCAAATAATTATCTCTTTTGGCACACATCATTTCGTTGTGACCTTTGACCTTACACAAAAGGCATACAATTTCAGTTTCTTTTGCATTTAAACTATAGCGAGGAAATATATTACTACATTTCATCTTTTTTTGCCAATATGAACATTTCTGCTCCGTATGACCCACTTCACGACAAATCCAACATTTCTGTTTATTTTGATACTCCGAGCAGTTGTGGCCCTCCAATTGAGTACAACGGCGACAATTGTTACAATGTACATAGTAAGGTTTAACACATAGACCACACAGATCGCAGTGCTTATAGGTGGCACCATTTTTCGACGGACATGAGTTGCATTTTGCGCAATGTCGATTTTCCAAAGCGGTATATTTTTCACATTTACAACAATATTTATATTGTTCTTGTATGGGTAATTTCAAAAGCTGCAAAGGGACATTGGAGAAAATACGCACCGGTGAGCCTAATTTACGAGACTTATTACCCATATCGGTGTAGGACGTATGATTTGTATAATTGATTTTATAATCGGACATTTGTAAAGCCGGCATTTGTTGTTGTATATAGTGGGCCGAGAAATAGGGAAATATCCAAAAAATGGGTAAAGGTTGATAGGGCAATTGATTGATGCGATTATAAAGTTTGGTGAGTTTAAGTAAAGTAGCTGCTACTGGTTCTGTACGACAGCCAAAGGGAGGATCAGTAAATATCAAGACTCTTTCATTGCTGAAATAATTAACAAAAATTATAAAAATAGTAATTAAGGACAAACATTTTAAATATATGTTTTTACCTTTTACACTTTAAAAATCTAAAAAATTCTTGCTTCTGCAATTCGTCAAAAAAGTAGTTGTTGCACATATTATACCAGGCAAACTCCTGGTCATTGTAAAAGTAATAAAAACGATAGTCAAAATCCAATAAGAAACTTTTTATATTCGCTGAACACATGTTTGTTAGATGAGCATGTAAACGTGGGGCTCCTATGCAAATAACTTTACTGCAAAATATGAAATATTAAGGTTTAATGGTTATTTTGTTTAAACCTTTGGTAATTACAAAACTCACGTTATTTTCAAGTCATTAAAACAATTTTCGAAAAACTGCAAAGCTTTGTCATCAAAAAAGTACTGAGCTTGGGCCTTGTCATTGTCCAAAGGCGTTAGAAACATGGTGGGATTCTTAAGTAGTCTAGTGGCAAGATTTCGTTTAACTTCATGTTTCAAATGTGGCTGCATATCACTTTCCTTGAGAGGTTCATTGCAGGTTAAACAATAATGTTTTTGAGTCTCATAGGTGGAATCTAAAAACTAGAAAAAAGGCGAGTTTAGTTTGTAAAATCCAACTAAAGCAAGAAAGTTGTATCAACTTACCTTTTCCCTTAAATTCCTAAACTGCAAAGTGGACACATCATACACACGACTTAAATGTTTCGTTGTCAATTCCTTGGCCGGCAAATTAAAGGAGCACAATTTTTTATCTCTATATGCCGAACAGGCATAATAACCCTCTTTTGGACCTCTGTCTTCATAATAAAACAGTAAAGTGGGACCATGAGCGCAATGGGGATGTGGTTCACCCTCTTCCTCGTCTTCGGATTTGATCAAAAGTTTGCCGCCATTAGCTTTTTTAAATAAACAATTTTATTAAAATTCTTTGCACAATAACTTTATAATATTAAAAACTCACTTTCTGTTAATAATTTCATTATTAATATGGAATTTTGAGAGTAAATGAATCGAAAATGTACAATTTGAATTCGACCAACGAAAAAATGCTAGTTGCTTGTTTTTTTTAAACAAGGCATTCACAAAGGAATGTTAGCAAACAGCTGCTGCCATAAAAACAGACATGCTATAGATAATTAATAGGGTTTCTGGTAATTTTTATTAAATATTTAATTTTAAGTTATTTATTTTTTTAATGCTGGTTTTTAATATTATTTAGGCGTTTATTTTGAAAAAAACTATTTGCATTTAAAAATTTTCTTAATAATATAAATTTGTTTTACAATTATAAAAATTAATGCTATTTTAGTTATTATCATTCACAGTGGAATATTATCACTCGTGCTTGGAAAGGTTGTAATCTTAGATAATTAACAAAAGGGTTTTGTGCCAGGAATTCTTCTCTTCTACCAGGTAAATCTTTTAATTCGTTGAACAAAGTGAAGTAAGGTTGATTGGTTAGTTGAATATGTGGTAGTTGTAATGATGATCTTGATGAAAAGCTGCAAAGGTTGCTACCGATTCGGTTATGGTCACAAATTGATTTTCTTTTATAAAATGAGCACATCAATATAAATGAATTGTCTTACTTGCAAAATATTAATCTAATTTATATTTTTAGCTTCTATAGAAGCACTTGGTAGTGGATCCCTATACATGTAAATTAGGCAATTTTTATACCCTTCACCATGACTAGTAATGGTATATGTATGTATATAACTTTAACATTCCTTTTGAAATTTCTACATTTTTCATTTGCGACCCCATAAAGTACAAGGTGGGGCAAAAGTAATCACCCTATTGGAAAACGCTATAACATTTGCAAATGTCGCCAAATTTCAATTCGGTTTTGACATTTGTGAAGAAAGCAAACGCAGAATACAAATCGACAAGACATGAATCGGTTTACTCCGCAAGAACGCGGAATAATTGTTTCGGTTGTGTTGGCGCAGCGTGAATTTCGTCGCGGATTTCCTGGCTGTCCGACACCAACTGGTGATTGGCCACTCGCCTTCAAATGATTGGGACAACACGAGATCTTCCCAAGGCTGTCCATTCTGCTGATAATATCGCTGCTGTTGCCCAAGTTGTCGAAGAGGAGCCCGGAATATCGACCAGACGATGTGGTTACGTGCATAAACAAAATAATCATTTCTGGGGCACCGAAAATACGTGTATCACCCATGAAGACCCATTACACCCACTCAAAGATTCTGAGTGTTATGCTGTTTACGCTGGACGGCTCCCCCTACAGACCCGAATTTTTTCTTCCTCAATTGGCTGAGTTGGGACTAGAGAACATGTGGTTCCAACAGGACAGTACAACGGCGCACACTGCTCGAGCCAGAACTGATATTCTGAAGGAAGCATTTCTTCTGTTTTGGTGATTTGCACTGGCCGGCAGATTACCCGATTTAACCGTTCCAGACTTCTTTTTATCGGGTTTTTTGAAGTCACGTGTTTACGTCAACAAGCTTCAGACTCTTGCAGCCCTTAAGGAGAATATTCGCCAGGAATTCAAGAACCTGTCGCCCGAATTTCTGGCAAGAAAAATGGAAAATGCCATAAAACGAGCCCGTATGGTCATTAAATCTGGCAGCGGCCACTTGGCTGATATAATTTTCTCAACTTGATGGAATAAATTCTAGGTTTCCATTTAAATTCGGGAATATCGGCCCAAAATTGTCTGAGATATAAACAAAAAAACCGACTTCCCTATTTTTTTTTTTTAAATTTTTAACAATATCAGGATTACTAGTCATTATCATAGACAATAGACCTATCCAACGAAGTAAACAGTAGAACGACAATGGCTCAAAAACGGATAGAATAATTATTAAACCGAATTTGATTTCCACCAACATTTTTTTTTTTACCAAAAAAAAAAAAATTGTTTTTAATATTTATCTTAAAATATACTTGGTGAAGGTTATATAAGATTCGGTACAGCCGAATATAGCTCTCTTGTTTTATTAAAAAAAACTAATTTTTATTATTATTTTTTTATTTTTCTTTATTTAAAAAATACGACTTTATTTCAAATTTAAAATAAAACACATTAAAACAAATAAAATATTATTTATCCATTAAACATAAAAATTAGCCTTGACAAGCAGTTGTACATAGAATTTAAAATCTCATGCTTTACTTTATATAGTTTTAGCCAAGCTTTTCTTTTCCAAGGAAGACCATAAAACTTAGCTGTTAAATACACCTACACAAAACAATAAACCAACTGCTTTTGAAAACAAAAAAAATTAAGAAAAACACCAGTGTGTAGGTAAAAAATTATAAAAAGAATTTACAAATACAAGCTATCACAACAAGGTTTTTTTTAATAATAATAATAATTAATTTCGTTTTAATAAGAAAATTATTAAGAATATTTTTTTAAATTTAAAATAGACACAATAGTTAAAACATTAAATAAACAAAAAAAAAAAAAAAAGTAAAAGAAAGAAGTGTAAAGAGAAATTAAACTAAAATAAAATGTAAACTGGCTTACAATTATTTACAATTAATATAAACTAAAACACAACTATACAAGTTAATCTTAGAAAAATATATTAAATTTAAAGTTAAACTAAATTAAAGTTACTTAGCAATTTAAAATAAAACTAAATTTATATTATTTTTTTTAATTTTTTCTTTCTTTTTTTTGTTAAAAATTAGTGGGACGGACATGCTTTTTTGTTAATATTTTTTATTTAATTATACAAAAATTTGAGCTTTTTATATTTAGTTATTTACTTTTTTTATACATTGTTAAGTTAATTATTATATTTTGAAATAAAAAACTATTTGTTTTTTTTGTTTAATATTTTTAGGTATATATTTTTATTAATTGACAATAAGGCCTTATTTTTGTAATGCCAGTTGCGGTATTAATTTGTACCTAAAAATGGTTCTTTATACAGCAACTGTCAGTTAATTTTTTTTTTTTATATTTTGAACCTTGACAGGGTTTCAGATTTTATTTTTTCTTATTTTCATTCAAATCAAATTTGTTTTATTTTTATATAATTTTTTCGAATTGCTTTTAATTTCTTTTACAGTCTTTATTAATTTTATGCCAAATTTTTTTTTTTCTAAATTTTTGTATACAAAAAGGCCTCTTCTTATTTTTTATTTTTTTGTGTGTAAAATTTCTATTCATTCTTTTTTAAGTGTGTAATTTTGTATTTTATTTTATTGTGTTTTTGTGCTTAATTACCCTGTTTATTTGTTTTGTTTGTAAAAAAATATGTGTGAGTTTGTCTTAATCTGTATTTGAACCAAAAATCAATTCCCTTTTTGATTAAGTTTATGTTTTAGTTATTAGTTTTTGTATTAGTCAAATGTTTAGTACACAATAAGAAATGTTAGAGTAAGAATTTGTAGAAGGGGTTTAAAAATGTTTAGAAAATTTTATTTAAAGTTGAATTGAATGATTTATATTTTTTTATAACAAAATATATCTGAACTCAAGGGTGTGTTCGTAAATGCAGTAAATTTGTACATCAAACTTTTGCAACATATAACTTAATGATGCATTGGTTGCACAAGTTTGCAGCATCACTGCCAACAATTTGCATTAAAAAACGTTTGACGTAAAGCAATAATCGCAAATATGCTTCTTTGAACGCTAAACTTTTAATTTGCTGCAGTGATGCAATCATACTGAATTTACGAACACACCCTAACTCTTTTAGTAGATTTACTATTTTTATTTTCGAGTTAACAAATAAATCGTGCGATTTGCAGATCATTAATTTTTCATTTTTGAAAATCGTTAGTTTTTGAAATCACTCGATTTACAGAACAACTTTGTCATTTTACAATCGATTGAAGTGAACTATAGGAGAGTTCAATGAGAATAAATCAGGCTTTTAAAAAAATTATTTAAAAAAAATTAATATTCAGATATGTGATGGAAATCGATCAGTTTCAAACGAAAAAAATGGGATGAAAAAAGTTTTTGCAAAAAAATTGTTAAAAAAAAGTTTTTGTAAAAAAAAATTAAAAAAAAAGAAATTAAAAAAATTTTAAAAAAAGTTTCTGTAAAAAATTTTGTTGAAAAAAAATTTTATAAAAAAAAAATCGAGGTTGTCGGGATTTTTGATTATATCTCAGCCATTTGTGGGCCGATTTTCTCGATTTAAAGAAGCAATCTAACTTCAACTATAGCGGATATATTGATGTGTCAATCATTCGCCAAAACGATTCGATTTCCATCACATACCAGATTGTTACAAACTCCATTTCTTTCTTAGTCTGTTTAAAGTATGTATTCTTAAAAAGCTTATTTTCATATCGTATAAGAAATGACTGCTTTTGCATTCCTTAACTGCAAGAGGTCTCCATCCCTTCGCTTATGAAATGTTGAAAATACTCTTAAAATAAGCAGTTATAGTTAAAAACCGATATTTTGCGACCTCTTTTACTGTAGTCATTTAACTTGAGTTTTTTCAATGTAGCAGTGTTCATTTCTAGAAGAATTGCTTCAATATAGGGTTTTGGTCTTTGAACTGAAGACCTTAAACATGAGCTTTAACTCCTTTATACAACAAATTAATATTTATAACTTTGAATGATAACAACATGCAAATGGTACCTAAATAGAGTGTAAAAGTAATAACAAAGAATATATTTTGTTACAAAATTCTAATTCAACCCGCAAATTGTAGCAATATAGGCTAAACATTATAGTTTTTTAATGCTTTCAAAAGGCTTCAAAAGCGATCTTTACTAACATATAGTTGTTTTATAGCCCATTCAGTGAAAGTTCTATCTAAGATGTAATATTTAAATTTAATTCATTTTTAAACTTTCTACAAACTCTTTTGTTTAAGACCTGGGGGGTTAGTGATAATTTCTAAACACACATCGAAAATATTTTCTTTTTAAATAGTTAAGGTTTGGACTTATTTAAAGGATCAACATTTTAGTTAATTAACTACTGCAAATAGTAGCTATTGACAAGAATACCAGCCATTTACTTATGTTAACTTAACAACTCATTCATTTTAACTATTAAAGATTCACAGAAAACATAAATAAACAACAATTGTTAAATCCTTAAAAGCAAAATAGTAAAACTTATTTAAAAATAAAATATCTGTATGAGTGTGTGCTAAATATTGGCTACAAAAAACATTAAATAATAAATGATCAGTCTAATAAAGTTATTTTTTGTAAAAAATACTTGTATTTGTAAAATTGTTGTTGGGTCTGAAAGCTAAAACAAGTTAAAATGAGTCAAGGTTTGAAAATACATAATAATTAGGGCCTGATTCAGAAACGCAAACGTTATTGTATAAAAATTATTTAAGTTTTCAAATAATTTCATACAGAAATTTGAACATTGATTTCCGATCTTGTTTCTGAACATAGATAAATACATATAGATTGGCAACTCTCCTGTCAAAGACCTCACTCAGTTGTCAAAAGCTAACTGGTGAGAAAATTCATATTTGTAAAAAAAAACTAAGTGAAAACAAAAACAACTCTCATATGTGTGATTTTTTTATTAATTTTTTAGTTTGAGGTTTTTCTAGTTTCCACTCTATATATGTTTCTGAATCAGGCCCTTAGTTTTCTTTTGAAGAAATTCCTCGTTTTAACCTGTAATAACTTTTCTAACTCTTGTGTGTATGTTTTTTTCTTTTCTCATTTACAATTCGTTTAAAGATTCTTTTTTTTATTATTTGTGTTGTATATGTATAAAAAAACATGTATAAAAAGTGTTCGCATAAATATACAAATATCATAAGTTTATGTTGTCGTCAAATTTTCTGGTTAGACTTACAAAAACGATATGTACGTATGTATAATCATAGAATTATTTTCTTTAGTTAATTTTCGAGATTTTTGTTTAACGTAAGACTATTGTATATATCATATATAAAAATGTAAAACATACTTAATTTGTACTTAAGCTTAAATGTAGATAATTTTTTGTTTCTTTTCGTATCTATATATATATATATATAAAATAACACTATTTATTAGCTTAAATTACTACTATTTATATATATAAAAAATAATTCACTGTGTATATATAAAAACTATAGACTCACTTTAAAAAAAAAAAAAAAACTGCTTAAAATATTAAAACGTTTCAAACGTTTGTATCTGGGTTTCTTCATCTTAATCATTTGTTAAATATTTAAGAGCCTAAACGAAATTCTCTTTTAAACAAATAGAAAAAATGGACTTATTAAAATAAAAAGTATCAACAAATATTAAAAAAATCTAATATTTTATATGCGAAATATAAACAAAAGGATATTAAATTCAAGTAAAGTTTTTTTTTTTATAAAAAAAACTCTTTAAAATCTGTGTTTTAAACTTTGTCCTAAAAATGAATTTTGAAATTAATAATAAAAAAATAAGTAGTTTATAATACAAATATACGAGTTTAAATACAAAACAGTATAAGCATTTTAAACAAGAAATAAGATTCAAGAGCTTTTAAACTCCCTAAAACGATAATTTCTTTCATGCCCAATTCCTAATATTAACTTTCTTTTGTCTTCTCAAACTATACAATAGTTTACGTTCCATTTTGTTTCAAAAATGTTGGCCACATTAAAAAAAAAAACTCTATTCGAATATATATCCTTTTTCTTTTCGCTCAATTTCCATAATGAATTATATTAAAATTAAAAAAAAGAGAAATTCGTCGTTCGTTAAATTAATTAAAAAAAATAAGTTTAAACTAAACAAAACAAAAAAAAAACTTTGTTTGTATAAAAAATTTTACTAAAAAAATGTGTTTGTATATGATATTTTTGTTACCCTTTCTGATTTTTCGTTCTAGTTCAAAATCCAGAGTATATATTTAGATGCCAGCATGCATGAGTTTAATCATATATATGTGCGTTTAACTTTTGTTAGTGTTGACGTTTTGCAGGGCAATTCTTTTTCCAGATTCTCGGTCGAGTTTTTACATTCATGACTACGATCCTTTTCCAAATCCAAGCTGGGCTTGCCGGGGTGACAGTAGTGATTGGTATTCATTAATAGATTTATATCTTTGCCATGCTTAAGGCCAAAAGTTCTGGAAGGAAAGGGAGAATTAAAATTAATAATAAATTTAAAATCAGTTTTTCTAATTATTCTCAGATGAGATTGTCTTCTCTATACAAAAACAGTCCTAGAAGAAATTGTGAGATTATTTTGTATACAAAACAGTCTCCAACGAGATCTTGTTTTCAAATGAGACTAAGATATGATTCCGAGCTTATTTCTACATCAAAAATACTAGATTCTGAGATTGTTTTCTCTACGAAAAGAGTTTCAGAAGAGATTGCGAGCTAGATTTCCATACAACAACAGAATCAGAAGAGGATTTGACCTTATTTCTATACGAAAACAGTCTCAGAAAAGTTGCTGATATTGTTTTCTAAACGAAAACAGTCTCAGAATAGATTCTGACATTATTTTTAATACGAAAGCAGTCTCTGGATAGATTCTAAGATTGTTTTCTATACAGTTTCAGAGAAATCCTGTGTTTGTTTTCTATATAAGACATTCCCATCTATATAAAAAATAGATTCTGAGATTCAATAAATTAGAATAATCTAGATAAATAATAGTTTAAAATACTTACGGATTTGAATTGAATTGATTGCGATGTGAACTGTGTATGGAGGGAGGCTTGCAGTTGCGCTTCGAAACATGCAGACCCACTACCATGCCAATAATAAACACTAAGGCCAAAGCCAAGGCACCAAAACCCCAATAAAAACTTTTACCAGCCAATTGCAGTTTTTGTTCTTCTCCCAAAGCCGTAGCTTGTAAAGGATCTGAAAGCAAATAAACAAAACAAAACAATAAATTTAAAACTTCCCTTAAAATTCAATGAAACAAAAAAATACCCACCATTTACAGAATTCATTAAATCATGAGGATCCACTGAATGCAATGTAATCTTATTGTCATCATTAAACGTATTCAGAAAATCTCCACCCATTGCTGTGGGCAAATCTAATTCCGGTGAGCTAATATCGGGTATAATGGGATTTGAGATGCCACCAATAGCACCCACGTTAGAATAAATATGTTTTTTGGTCAAATCTTCTTCAATGTGAACTTGTGTATTGACTTGTGAGTCCAAGTTGTTGTCGGTAACAGCACCCAGATTGATAACAGGACCATCGGCTACAACAGTGCCACGCGTTGAGGATTTGGGACATAAATTCTTGGCTATCTTTTTTGTAGTATTCAAAGATTGTAGGAATGTTTTTGTACCAAATTTATGATTGGAAATGGAAAGACTTTTACATTCATGAGTCTGTTGATCCCAAGCACAGTTGGGATCTTGCAGACCCAAACAACTGGCACAATCAACAATGTGGGCACAGTGATGTAGCGGAACAGTCACCAGACTGCCATCACTTACTACCAGCAAAGTGTTGGTTTTGGAGGATACAACTAATTCGCGTACTGGTGTACCCACAGGTAATACTTGTAGTTCTGAGATTAATACAGTTCTTAAATTATCAATACTGGCTGCTGAGCCGCCATTTGAGGCGGTGGGTATATTAATGAATTTGGTGATTTTGCCATCATCGGTACCGGTATAAATGACATCATGGAATTCCCCATTTAAAGCATGCACCTGAGGATCTATGGCTATGGTGGTAAGACGATGATGTAAATTTACTTTGGTCAACAGGGGACGAGAGTACACGGCCGGTACTGACATTTCCATTAGGGGATGATTCTTAACAAAGTTCACAGCTATGGAGGAAAGTGTGCGAGAGTCTTCAACACATTGGCCGGGTCGGGGTTCGGGTACTTGTTCTTCTTGTATGGGCAGCCATTGGGATTGGCTGTCCTTTTGGGATTTGAAACGACCCTGGAAGGCCTCCATAATGTCGTCTACATTGAAGGCACACACAGCTGAACCAGGTATAGCATTAGCGGAAGTGGTAAAGACGGCATAAACTAAAGGATTTGTGCCACTTTCGATAACTGGTGATATGGCCTCTGTGAAAAAGAATATATAAATCAATTTTTGCAAAATAAAAATTTCCACTCATAATCAATTTTATACAAAATTTTATATTTAAAAAAAAAATAACTTACGTATTTCATCAAAATAAAATGGAAACTCTCCGGGCACCGAACAATTTAATCTGGCCTTTAAAAATGAAGTCCAAGTCTTGCTTAACGTATAAGGACCGCCTCTATCATTTTTGCAAACTCTGCCAACGCGAGAGTAAACAGTCTAAGCAAAAAAAAAAATACCAAAAGTTAATACTTTCAAAACCTCTTTACAACACCCATAAAGTAATCATCATTACCTTGCCAAAATTCATAAACTCCATGGCTATTTCACGGAAAAAGAACATAATAAAACCATTACGCTCTATAGCACCCACAAAATCAGGCTGATTCAGCTGTTTCAAATCATATTGTTCCGTACGCAAATTTTCCCTATAAATCAAGGGATCACCGCCCGAAAAGTCCGCCACTGTGGCACTATATAACTGATCATCAGCATAGGCATAAGTACTATTGTGCATGGGACTATAGGGACACAGACCCTGGGCTTCAACGTCACGCACAATTTCATAAGTGGGTGCAGCTGCTATACTCGTCTGATTTGCATCCAAAATGGGAGCATAATGACGACATCTGGGTTTGTATGAATTGGTGCCACACAGCAGTATTTGACCGTCTTTGAGACGTGCAAATACCCGGATGTAATTATGACAATCTGACTCACGTTTACCCTTTAGGGCACACAGTTCACGATCAGCATCAGATGAGTACCATTCAATGCGGCTATTTTCACGTAAACCATTTAAACTTATATTGTAGATAACATTTCTGTGAGATAAAAAATAAATAAAATGGGAGGAAATGAGAAGAGATAAGAGATTAAAATTTTTAGATAAGATTTGGAGATTTAGGTTTAAGTAAATAAGTAATAAAGAGTTGTAATTAAAATTTATGAAGATCTTTAGAGAATAAAAAACAAATAATCTTAATGAAATTGTTTTATGAAAGATAAAAGATGATGAATTTCTTAATTTATCACGTAAATTAGGTGGTGTTCTAAATTTAGTTTTTGATTAAGACATTTCAAAACTTTGTAGATTAAAAAGACTGATTATGATCATAATTTTAATGAATTACTTTTAATAGAACTTACCCTCATTAAGAATTAAATATTTAACTGATAGACTTAATAATGAACAATTTTAGTTAAAAATATAACCAAATGAAAGTATTCGCTTAACTAAACATTAGGTATAGTAAAAAGATTAATTGTTTTAAGACAATTAAGAATATTAAGACATTTAATTAGTGTCAACCTCAGGTTAATATTTTATTGTTAATAGGGTATAAAGAAATTTACTTCTGATTTTTTATTTTTTTTTACCTTAATTGTTAAACAGCTAAAATAATTAAGTGTCTATATAAGTTTCAGGGAATTTCATAAACCTATATGCTTTTCAAGCAAAATAAAATCAAATTTCTTTGTAAAAATTTCACAATTCAAGTCTGGCTTTTGGTGACAGACAAAACTCAAGGTAAATTGAGCTTCCCGGAATTATTGAAGTAATAACAATAAGGTTTTTAACAAATATCAAATATTCTAACACAACTGATAACAAAATAATAAACCACAAATTAATACTATAAAAAAGTTTAATAATTATGTAATTTAAGTTACGTTACTTAAGTTTCTTATAATAGTAATAAATTATATTGTAAAAAATATGATTATTTATAAAAAAAAAAAAATAGGTATAAATGAAAATATAAATAGACACGTACCTAGCGCCAACTAAAATCGTCGTATCATCATGATCCAATACTTTGAAATAGTCTGTTGTATTGCCAAAGAATTTGGCTAATATTTTATCTTGTTCTGTAAATAAAAATAAAATAGAATTAAAACATTTATGTTAATATATTAAACAAAAATAAAATAGGAAGTGTTTTTTTATATACTACATAGTAAATTTGATAGTAAACATAATGTGACCGACCGAGGATTACAAAGAAAAGGGGGATCCTTGAAATATGCAACGGAATGACAGGCAATGCACTAGGCCTAATATTGTCGCTGGAAGCCTGTCAAGTCTATTGTTTCTTACAAAGAAAATGGGTACCCTAAAATATGCTTCGGAATGACCGAAATCGAACTAGGCTAAAGACTTAGCGTTAGCTGTATAAAATGGAAGTTTTATTTCCATAGGGGAAGAAGTTTCGATGTTAGCAGACCTGTTGCAACAACAATAACTAAAAAGTAAAGAATTATGTACGGCTTTGAATTCTTAAAACTTAAAAAAGGCAGCCTGATTTTAAGGAGTTTCTAATAAAGACAGATTGATGTTTTCATTCTGTGGCGGGCATGTTGTTTTGACGGCATATATCAAATCTGTTGTTTATTTTTGTTACTGATGCCAAATCACCATGGCAAGATTCACAATTGAGTAACAGGTTCAAAGGATAAAACTTTATTATAAAAATTAGTGTTCGTTATGGCAAACTTCATCATCTATATCGACGTGGCTGATTTTTGTATTAATGGCTATGTTAATTAGCTAAATTATTGTAAAAAGTGGGAGAATTTGAGGTTAGGAAGTAAATTGGCTGTCAAATGATGAAATGTCAAGAACTGAGCGGTCATCCTCGAACGCTTTGGATGCATGCAACATTTGTTAATTGGCGAAAATAAAGAATTTTTCAACATATTTGAGGTTATGGTACAGTGGCTGTCAAATTATGAAATGCCAAGAAAAACTAAAGAAAGGTAATCCATTTTTGAGGTTATTAAGTAAATCAGCTGACAAATAATAAAATGTCAAGAAGAATTCGTTGACATTTATTTAGTACAAACATGAGAAATTTTAATCATGGAACGCTTTGAATCAGAGGCCTGCGCCAAACGGCGGTAAGTAAGCCGGCTGGGTCGGGACGTCGATAAATTTCAAAAGCCGCCGCCGAAATTTTTGCTGTTAAATCGGCTTGAAATTAGCCGCAGTCTTTGATTAAAGTTCCTTATAATTTGACAAAATTTTCTGATTTCACTTTTTAAATTTTTAATTTTTTACAATTTAAGTAATTATTATTTTGTCGACTGACAGCCGGCTTTGAGCCGCCGCCGTGAAATTGGTAGGCGCAGGTCTCTGCTTTGAATGCAAGGGAATTTGGGAATTGGTTTTTTGAAAAACTGAACCAAAACAAGGCATTTTTCAGCAAAATAATCTTTAGTAATGAGGCCCATTTTCAATTATACGGTTATGCAAAACCAACATCAGAAATCTAGATCAGCATTAGAAATTTACCGATCGCTTAGTTTCTCGATTTGGTGATTTCTTGTGATTTAACAACGTTGGAGTATTTTCTTTGGGACCATTTAAAAGACCGGATTTACGTATAAAAACCATAAACAACTGATGCTCTAAAAAATATTAAATTCGGCGGTGCATTGACGAGTTAAGCGAAGCGTTTTTTCAAAATGTTGTGAAAGGATCAAATGTCTGCCGTCGAGCTAGAGGTGGATATTTGACCGACATCATACTGCGTTATTAATTATCACATTTCTACTTTATATTGGTATCAATAAAATTGAATTTGCACAAAAAAAAAAAAAAAATAGTCTTTCTAACCTCAAATATCTCCAGCCTTTACGAATATTTATCTTGTTAACATAGCTATTTATCCAAAAATGCGTCTCGTCATTAAATATGTCAATGTTTGCCTGTATATGGACTGATGCTTCCACAAAAAGTTACTGTTTGGTGATAATTTTGGGCCGAAGGCTTCGAAAACGACGTTGGAGAGGCCATCACCGTCAACGACAAGCGCTACAAAGATCAGCAATGCCACACAACGAATGCTATATGAACAATTTTAGGGTAAGGTTTAACACCCCGTCTACAACTGGCATGAAATACTTAACATTAACACTAACATGATATTAGTGGTAGGATAGACCCATCATGATAGCGCTTTCCTCATGTTTTAACATGGTTGTTAAACCATGTGTTTTAACAACTCTTTTATAACATGAAATGACGTTTAAGCTTGGCAGCAGTAATTTTGTGGCTTTTTTCATTTACAACACTACATCAATACACTAAAATCACAAAAAAATAAAACATACACACGATTTTTTAGAATTTCCTTCACTGACAATCAAAAAATAATGAAATATCTTAACATTAACATGAGTACTATACTCCACCATTAACATATTAAAAATTTTACATAACAGCATTTCATGCCAGTTGTAGACGGGGTGTAATGGTGACCACAGATATATATACAGATTCGTCAAAACTGACGTTTACGAAAGTGGCGTATCAGTTTTTCTTCATTTAACCCCATCAAATAAAAAGGATAGCCATACATTTTACATAAATATTTGCTTTTCCTTTCCTATGTTGGGGTTAAATGTGTGATGCCACTTTGATACATCCGTGACGCCAAGATCGAGCGATTTTACAAGTGTGTGAAGTTAGCTACGAAAGTTAGCTTCGTTTTTAGTTTACCTAGGTTAAAGATGTAATTGAATATACATAAATGCTACTCAAAGACTGTTAATATAACAACTATATAACTTATATTCAGAATCAGTTTATAATATTTTAATCGAATTTTCAAAATTATAAAATGGTGAATTTTGTCACATAAGATCTTTTTGAGATGCGAAAAATTGGCTAAAAATGGAAAGGTGCTCCTTATGTACCTAATATTTCACACACTTGGATTTTACCCTCTAGACTTATTCTTGTGATGTTTTCTGAAGTCACAAATTCAGCCGAATCTATGCCACAAGGTCATTGAAAGTTATACCTTTCGAAAATGTGCCACCGAGAGAAGCCACAGTGGACATTTTAACAATGTCATATTCTATATACATATAATGGCCTATCGTTTCGCTTATGGGAATTCCTCCATACATATTTAATAACAGTTAGAAATTCTCTTCAAAACTGTAAGGAATAAATTATGTATATTAAACAATAAATTAAATTAGAACATTAATATTTTCTCTTCCTGTTAGAGCTTTCTTCTTAAAATCATACCCATAAAATTACAATAAAAACTAAGTATAATGTTAATTTCTCTTTGGTGAACACTATTTGACAAATTCTCGTGACAAATCTTGGCAAAAAAAAAAAAAAAAAAAAACGCAAGAGGAAAAAAATAGCAATTTAATTGGTCACGTTATGTTTACATGCATGTTATAATTAAATTAGAAGTACATATAATACAAAAAAACAAAACCAAATAAAAAAAAAAATTAGAAATTAGAAAATGAATTTCAACAGATGTAAGTAAAGTAAAGCACATGTATACTTACTATATTGTAAATCTGGTCTAACATCAGGCATCCATGCTATGATGGGGCATATTAAATAAGCCATAGAAATTAGCAATAATAATGATACATTTACCGCTTTTGCGGCTGCTGCTGCTGATGATTTTGTTATTGTTGTTGGTGATGTTGTTGCTAATTTTGTGGTTGGCATGATGTTTCTATGGTTGTTGCCACGGCTGAGCTTATTTAAACTAAATAGAGCTTGTAATTTAAACATTTTGGTTGGGTGTTACACAAAAATTTCCCGTAATTATTTTAATTCACAAAAAAAATTAACAGCAACTTTAGTGCTGTCGTAATTGTTGTGGCTGCTGACTATTAAAATAAAACCCAAAATACAATAAACCTTGAAGGTGATAAGTATGGTTGGGTTGGTGGTGGATTTCTTTTTTTTTTCGCTTAAAACGAAAATTTTTTGTTGTTGTTATTTAATTGGGGTGTTGATGATTCACTTTATTGGTTTGTGGGTTGTTGAAACAAACCCCCTTTGTTTTAAAGCAAAGGGGTGTTTTAGTTTATTAACTCCATTGTTTTGCTTATTTGTTTTTGTGTTTTGCTCCCAGCTTAATATTCCTTAAAGATATTTGCTCAATATGCTGTTTTCCACTCTTTTTAACAAATTAAAGTCAATGTCGTGTAAATTTCAATAAACAGGGTTTTCAATTACACTCCATATAGCAAAAACAAACATAAATGTACGAGTTTATGGTATAATACTTTAGATATATTTCAAAAAAGAACCACAATTAGGTTTAACACACACAACTTATAGGTTGATTTGCTGGCAAACGTCTGGTTTTTGGTCTGAAAAGAAAAAAATTAAAATAAAAATTAATTTTTACATTGACATACATTATAGTTTAAATAAAATTTGTTTTGCAATTAAAAAACAAAAACAAACTTTACAAAAGGTATTATAATATCAATTACATTTATTCAATATGACTGTAATTGTTTTTCGTTTGTTTGTTTGTTTGTTTTTGTTTTAATTGTAGTGTAAAATTTCAAATTGAAATAAATTGGCATATGGTATAAAAGAAATTGAGTTATTAAATTGACATTTGCATATAATTTCAAAGGAAATATAAATTAACAGAAAATAAAATACTTGAAAATATTAAAAAAATAATTATAACGTGTGCCTGTTTTAGGATATGTCTATCATAAGCTTAGATGGCAAATATGCTATGTCCACTTTTTATAAAAATAAAAATTTCCATACAAAACGTTAGAATTTTAAGAAATACTCATTTAACTAAACCTATTTTACTGCTTTGTTTTAGTTTATTGCTGTATTTAACAAAAAAAAAATTATAAAAAATTATTGATTTTTTGAAAATATTGCACCACTTCAAAAATAATTTTAAAATGTCCTTCATTATATGTATAAGGTTTTGTGACAATAGAGGCTTTATATGGAGAAAAGGTTAAACATTTTATGACTCTTCTATAAAATTAGGAAAAACAAACTTAACTCCTTTTAACACTAAACTAACGATATGCCTTAAACCAAACCCATATTAGTAAAGTATAAATAATAGCACAACGTATAAATAGCCCGCCATTGTTATAAGTTCAATAGCATTTATTTATTATTAAACATAAAATCCTCAAGTTCAGGGTAATATGTAATTTGAATGCTTTTGCCATTATTTGAAAAAGAAACGCCTGTTAAACACAAATAAATACATTATATTTATTATTCACTAGAAATTTATACATATTTACACAAATAACAAATAATATTCGTGAGTGACAAATTTTGAAATAATAAATAAAGATAGCGTGTCGCTTAGGTGCAGCAGCAGCAGCAGGCGTATATATTAATTATTATTAAATCAATGTCAACTTTGCAGGCTTCAAATAAATATAAATGCTATATTTACAGGTTTTAGGGTGGATTTTATACATAAAAGGGGTTCTTCCCAATAATATTTATAATTTATAAACTTGTCAAAATGTAGTTAATATATAAATTAACTTAGTTTTTGTTACAAACAAAGAATAGCTCAAATTTAATGTAGCCGAATGTGGGTGTATGAACTCAAAAATCAATTTAGAGTTTATTGAAACTTACAGAGCACCTGTATTTAAGTTAAAGAATGAGTCAACAAATGTCAACAAGTTATAAATGTCATTCGGCGCATCTAATATATGATTTATGTGCCAATAATTTAAAATAACGTATGTTAAAAATCATAGTTTTGAGATATTTACGATCTTTTGTTGTAGGTTTTTAAATAATTAATAAGTTGTTATTTTATAATTTAAGTCATGATACAATAATTGTAGAAGGTAGTGATTCTACCAGGCAGAGTTTTCAATATTTACCCCTATAACGTCAAATTTTGAGTTTTTACATTTTTTTTCATATTTTCTTTTGTTTGAAGTTACAAGAATTGTATAATTGAGAATTTACTTTCTAATGAGTGTACCTTATATTGTTGTGTCATGATTTAAGTTAAATTTAATTTCTATGGGTCACTCAATATACTTATTGTTTAATATTCTTTTTTCAAACATATTTTAAATTCGAAAAAAAAAAATTTTGAATTTATGTATTAAAATGATTTCTTATAAAATATTCATCCGACATCAGTTTGATGTTTTAAATGGCACACGTGCTCAGCTAATTTTGACTTTAAACTATAATTAAGTTGCCACTTACGTGATTTAGGTCAAAACACTTGATTTGCTTAAATCTTATAAATTGCTACACGATTTCCAAAAAAAAACTCTTCAATCTAATCAATAGATTTGCTGGAAATCTTACCAAAGCATCGCTGTATTGTGTCTTCGCTTATTTACTAAATGTGTCTTAGCTAAATGTGCTCAAAAATAAAATGGCGTTTGTAAATACATTTCGTACAAGGCCATAGCACGCTTGATTTTATGGTTAACAAAAACAGCTGGCAATATTTGACAGTTAAGCATCATATTACAAAACAATGTGTATGCTACCTAGATCTCTCCAATTACCTTATTTAAAGCAAGTCAAATTGATTTAAAAAATTGAATATCTATAAGACAGAGGAATCACTTCGAAATGACTTATTTTTATCATAGTAGAAAGTTATTATAATATAGATTTGAACAAGTTATCTTGAATAAAAAATATTATCTTGAACAGTTTTATGCGTTTATTACTTAATATTTCCCATTACATAAAGAACAGTTAAAAGGAAATATTAACCAAATCTTGGCGTTGAAGCCATATTTCGGGCCACCGATTTTCGAAAGAAAACACACATCGCTTAACTACTTCAAAATAAGTCTTTAAGATTTGGCGATGTCTAAGAAAACTTTATTTATCGTTCAATTAAGGAGAACTTAGGCATTATTTGCACTCGTATAATGTAAAAAAATGAATCGCATGCCTCAACAGTATCAGAGATCTGTCGTTGAGTCATGGATTAACTTTATCCAGACTAACAGTACTCTTTTGTATGGTTCATTTCAAAAGTTGTTTTAACACGAAATTATTCCGTAATCTCACGAATAGAGTTTCGAATTAATTAATTTAAATGAAGCTTAATCAGCAATTCAAACTAAAAGGATCTTAGATCCTACTCTATCAAGGCTAACAGCCATAGAGAAACAACAAGAGCGGAAACTAGAAAAAAACTCAAACAAAAATTTTACTCATAATAATCTCACATACGAGTGTTGTTTTTGTTTTCATATAATTTTTTTACTAATACATTCGCAGCACTTAGGTTTTTGACAACTGAGTTAGGTCTTTGACAGGAGAGTTTCCGCTCTATGTATATTTCTCTATGCTAACAGCATTCTACTGTATGGTTCCTTTCAAAGGTTGTTTTAAAACGAAATAATTAAAGGCATAATAACTCCGTTATCTCACGAACAGAGCTAAGAATTACTTAGTTCAATTTATGATAAATTCACTAAAATCTTAATTATAAAATGTCATTACATGCAATGTTTTTATTTGAATAGTATTCATTCGTTGTTGAATTAAATCATAATCAAATTCACTTAACCTTTGAATGATTAAATTTTTGTTAATTCAAATCTAATCCAAATTGAATATTGTTTCTTTATTAAAGTGTTTTTTGTTTTTAATCATTTACAAAATGAATAGAAAAAATGTTTTAAAACCAATTTGTAATAGATTTGAATTGAAGAAAAATGTATTCATTCAATAAATTTTAGAAAGCCAGTTTGTAATTGATTTAGATTAAAGAAAATTTTAATGATACAATAAAGAATTAATTCTAGAAAGAATGAATTCTTAAAGGAGTTAATTCAATACGTTTGAAGTTCTAAGGAATTTAATCTATGAATTAATTACCAAAAAATATTTAAAGGAATGGTTAAGAGATAATATTTAATTTGAAAATTGAAAAAAGAGTTACATCTTCCGAATCTTTGCTCACGACTCACAAACACATTGGATGCACTTTTCACAGATTCCAAATTCCAGCTATTTCTTGGAAGTCAAATTCATAAACATGAAATTCGAATACATAAAATTCACCGGTGTTTCCTACAATTTTGTAAGCTGTGCTTTTGTTTTTTACCCTATACACTTTAGATAATTTCGTAAGCGATTTTTTAGTGGTAAGCGTTTTAGTTTTTCTCAACACATAAGTAGTAACCCTTGTAAAACTGCTTTTGTGTGTTAAAGTATCAAATATTAATCATTTTATTTAATTTTACTTTTTTATTTTACTTTACAGAAATACCACTTTGACAATTGATTGTTACACTATATTTGTACGGTTTCAAAAATGCAACTGACACATTTTGTTCTTGAAACTACCCTTTTTAAATTATTTCCTTCTTATGAATATAAGTATTTGCAAAAACTTAAAACCATAATTATAAAAAAATTAATTTTAATATTAAAAAGATTGAGCAGCGATAACTAAAATTATAAAAAAAAAAATGTCCAAAACATAATTGCTGTTAAAACTATCAATTTGTTAAGGAATTATACCA
Source organism: Calliphora vomitoria (assembly GCA_942486065.2). Classification (NCBI taxonomy): domain Eukaryota; kingdom Metazoa; phylum Arthropoda; class Insecta; order Diptera; family Calliphoridae; genus Calliphora; species Calliphora vomitoria. Next base: position 12,112,578 of record OW818033.2, read on the forward strand.
CAATTTGATAGCTTTATAACACAAATCAACTTTTACACTTAATTTTTTTAGTTATAATTGATATTTCCAGAACTTAATTGATAAAAGTGTCGAATTCATATCAAAATTTAATTTGTTAGAAAAATTTGTTCTTTAACTATTATAATTAATTGGTAAAATATTTAAATTATTTACTTCTTATTTATATCAATTAATCGTCAGTTTTGTTTTCTTGTTTATGTTAGACAAACTGACAGTTTTTTTTAGGTTTGACAACAACACCTGACACTTGTTATTAAAGAAACACTTTTGGAATTTTAGATTTAACAATTATAAAACATTAAAATTGATATGTATTCTTGTTTACAAAAACAACATTGTTTAGTTTTAATCATTTTAACGCCAAACTATAATAATTTTACATGATTTCGAACTTGCTGTGATTTTTTATTTTGTAACTGAACACTGTATAGAAAAACATTTTTGAAGAAGTTTGAAGATTGATGTTAAAAAGTTCAATGCTTGTTATTTAAAATTTTTTTTAATTCTTTTTAATATTCTTTACAAAAACTTATCCATAAATCTTAAGCTCAACATATAACACAGTTTTTTTTTTCTTATATTCTTCTTCCATACAAGTTGGTTCTTAACAAGATCTCGACATAATTTAGCCTCCGGCACTTGTTATTTGTTGGAGTATTAGAAAAAAAACACAATTTTGTTTTTGGAAAAAAAGATTATAAAAAACAAAAGCACTTGTGGACGAATAAGAGTAACACATGAATAAGAATATGTTGTAGGTATATTTTTTTTTTTAATTTCAGAAAAAGGTAGATAAATGCCAACAACTTTTATTATTTTATTATTATGTTTCTTATGTTTTTTTTTTTATTTTGTTACTAGTACGTACTTTTAACTTCCTTATAGCACCAATGTCTTTTAACAACTACTTTAAGGTTGTTTACATTTTGTCAACTCATCATAATTTTCTACATGAATTTCTTTACATTCTCACACAAAGTATTATTTTGCCATTTAGTGTTTTTGTAGTTTTTTTGTTTTCTTCTTTTTTTTTTGGTGGTAAGTTAAGCAACAAGAACAAAACCAACCATTTTACACACACAGTTTGTTACAACAATAACAAGTGGTTTACAAAGTATAAAATGCCCAGAGGAGAGGAGAGCTCGTAGTGTTTAGGAGAAATTACTATGAATAATGTCAGCAGCAAGTAGAGTACAGGTAAGTACTTAGTACTTACTCGCATATGTAAGTAATTACACTAACAATTATTGTCATTCATAAAAATTACCCACCACAGTAATGGAGAAAGTGTAGGGTGGAAAGAGAGGGAGAGAGAGAGCGCACAAAAGAGGGAGTAAGTAAGAAAGTATTATTATGATTGTTATGAAGTTGTAAGTGTAAGTCATAACAATTACACTAGCAAATAATGCTTATTATTCCCATATTAGTGTAGTGAAATCTCACAAAATTTCCCAAAAAAAAAAAAGTGGGTAAGTAAAAGGTGTTATTATCTTAAATGAAAATTCACAGAATTGGGTATAATTTAGAATTGATAAGTATTTTAATATGTATTTAGAAACAAATGTTTATCTGTTAAATATTATTTTTTTTTTAAAGATAGGTGCATATGCTTATATAATTTTTAGGCACAACAATTTTGGGGTTAATTATGTATTTATATAATTAAATGTAGGCTTTCTTTACGATTTCTTTAAAAATGAAAAAAAAATAAAAAATTAAATGTATTTTAATTATGTTTTATATTGGAAGTAAGGGAAAGAATACATTTTATGTAAATTTAAGTATAAATGATAAATAAATAAGTTTTGAGAAGAAAACAAACCAAAGCTTTAAAAATGTCTTTAAATATTTTCTAAAATACACACTCTCAATGAAGATCGTTATCGGGAAAATATAAAAATGTGCTTTCATTCCCCGAATTACTCGGGAATTTAATGTAAAAAACCTAAGAGCAATGAGTTTTAGAAAAAAAATTTAAATATTTAGGGTTGTATCCGGAGCATTGAATTAATTAATTAATTCATTTTAAGCTTATTTCACTAAAATCTTAATTCATTCCATAAAACCATTCCAATTAAAAGATATTATTTTGCTTCATTCAAAGGTTTTTATTTGAATAGCATTCATTCATTGTTGAATTAATACATTACAAAATTCATTCATCCATTGAATGGTTAAATTTTTGTTCAATTCAAATGTTGTCAATATATTTTTGAAAGTACCATAAAGTCCATGATTTACTATCCTACATAATGAGAAAAATGTCACAGAATTCTGTCACACTGAAAATAAATCGCTACTAATTATGCTGCCAGTGCCACACTATGACATCAAAATAATCGAACAGAATGCAATTCTGACTGCATGGGAACTATGATTTTAAGAAACTTTTTAAAAAGTTAGAAAATCGGTCAGACTTGTCGAAAAAAATCTGTCACGCTTACTCATGGTCAATCCACACAATCTTACTTTTTCATGACAACGTTTTTCCTAATATTTTATGACAAAGCATTACAATTTTAAGAAGTAATCATATATTGAAACTTCCCTGGATGTTTTTCCAACTTGGAGACCCTAGTTTACACTATATCACCTTATGTTAACTCCAAAACATTCGTTTTAAACGGGCAAATTGTTTTTTAAGAAACATTAATCTTGTAATTTTTTTTTGATGTTGGGAATACAATTGAGAACATTATGACCGAAAGATTGCTCCAAAAAATCATGATTTGTCCACCTCGAGAAAACTCTTAACAATTTCTTATCTCTCGAAACTTCTAACAAACAAATGTTTCTCTACTCTTCCGAATTGACCATTCTAAGTTGTTCTAATAGCCAGATCCTAAGACTGCAGTTCTCTCATAAAGGTCTCATGTGCATATATCCTGTAACAATTGTATAGAGTTTCTTGGAACCAACTAGAACGATTTTATCAACATTTCTTTATGCGTTTGATTTATGAATGGAACCAGTAACCAAAACTGCCACAATTTTAACATACTATTTTCTGACCCATTAATCGATTATTGAGGAACTCTATAAAATTCTTCGTAGAGCGAAAGTTTACCAATCCGAGATGCGACTGCATCACGAGACCTACAATCGGTTCTTCACTCCGGAACAATCTGTGTCACACTCCTTCAAAGCTAACCTGCTGTATTAATCCACGTCGAAAATCATAAAAACTTCCACGATTTAACTGGATATTTAGATTCGATATCAAATAAAGACTGCTTTAAAATCAAACCCTTTTTTGAATGTCCTTATTCTCAAACATTTAATAACCGTTGCAGAATCAGAACCATTTCTCGTTAAAAATGGGTGTTTATATACAATTTAAGAAATACCTGTGTTTTTATATTGCTTTCAAATATTTATGGCCAACTATATAAGCAAAATTTACAGAATATTGGTTTCAAATTAGATTTTTTGATAAAAGTAGTGGGAAAAGTTCCCCTGGTCTCAATGCTGCCAAATTATTTCATTGAAGTTTAATTTTATTGAAGAAAAATACTCTTAAACGAGTCCCTTTACCTTAATAGTTGGTAAAATCGACATTTGAATTATTGAAAAGCTTCAAATCTTATTCGAATAGCGCTGAACTGGTAAAGCTGCTCTCAAATCTTATTTAGGTTTTTTATCTGAGGAATATATTGATATTTGTCAGACCTCTTTGAAAATAACTTTTTGTGTTGGGTGTTGAATCTAGCTACATAAGGTATCTAATTAAGACCTATCGGAATAAACAAAGAGAAACATTCTAAAATTAGGTTGCAAATATAATTAAAATGTAAATATTTTTAAATTCACTCAATACATATATTTTTTTTTAAATTTTTTGTGTTTTTACATATAAAATTTTAAACATAATTCTCTGTCCATGTTTCTGAATCAGGTAATAAACGTTTAACCTACAAATTCTCGTTTCACTTTTTTTTTATCACATAGAGGAAGAGTACCAGTATGTTTTATTTTACTTAACACCTGTGGCAACTCTTGTAAAACCTATCACTACTTTCAGATGAGTAAGAGTGCATAAAATATTTTAAGTAAATTTTTAAAGAGAGAGAAAGAGCAAATAATAAAGGGCACCACCATTTATAAATATGTACCATATATATAAATGTGTTTTATATGACATATAAACATTTTTAAAGGTGAATGAGATTAAAAGTGAAATAAAATAGAAGAAAACAGAAAAAACCAACTGTCACACATGTTTTTCACAAAGAGCTGTTATTCATAAATTTTAAATGTATAGGTGAGAGATAGATAGTAGGTGTAGATGTAGGTACTCGTTAGATGAGTAGTTGGGAAAACAAATAAAAAAAAATGACTTGTGAAAAACACAAAATAATAGAGAAATCACGTGCGGGAAAATTTACCACTGTAACATTAAACACAATTCTGTTAATGATAATAGAATAGTTAAAGCGTTGAAAATAGTAACTACTTCAAATACGTGACATTTTCAGGGCTGCTGTTTAGAAAATACGTACATACATATGTATGTACTATTCAAATATCTTTAACAATTTGTGTAAAATTTCAGATGAATTTCATAGGCAGACAATGAACGCTTTTTTTAGTTAGTAGAGGAGTTTATAATACGTATGTGTGTGGGAAATTCATGTAGTGATATTGTTTGAAAACACGTAAAATCCACTTGATCAACTAGCGCAGAAGTTGACAAACTGTGGGACAGACGTGAGACAGTCTCTATAAAAATAGCACACATTTCTTACAAGTAATAAAATAAAATTAAATGAATGGTATGTTGTGTTGTGTTGTGATTTTCATTGACTTTGTATGCGATCACTATGGTATGTGAGTGAGTGTCGTAGTAGTGATCGTTATGGTTGTGTGTGATAATTATGTGATGGTTTTGTGTGTGTTATAGTTCACATATAGCAGCTTAACAAGTAATTTAAAGAATTATCATAAAATGTTTATAAGGTTAATTACACTTTAGAGATATGTTTATACTAAATACATATGTACTATGTAGGTACGAGAGTAACCTGAAAAGACATTTCAAAACAAACATAATCGTGTAGCAACAATGAGTTGTTGCCAGTTTTTGCAGCATTTTATTATAAAAGACTAATTGGAGTTTTAGAAAAGTGATGAAATCACACATATATCGATACATTTTTGAAAGTTTAAGAGATTTTAAAATTTCGAAATTCCTGAAATTTCGTAATTTAAAAACTATTTTTTTAATTCTTTAAAAAAAAAATTGTTGGCAGTTTTGAAAGATCGAAATTGTAATTTTTAACATTTTTTATATTCGAACTTGATTTTTTATTAAAAATATCCGAATTTTATTATATGTAATACTTTTCATAAATAACCATTTTTCGAAATACATATAAACTTTTAAAGCATTTTAAAAATGTCGAACTTAATATCGAATTTCGAAATTAATCAAAATTTAACATTTTGATGTGTATTTTTGTTAAAATTATTTAAAAAAATTAATATTGATATATTTTTGAAAGTTTTGAATGTTCGAAATTGTAAATTTGATTTACTTTTATTTTATATTCGAACTTGATTTTTTATTAGAATTTTATTATATTGTTTCATAAATAAATCATTTTTCGAAATTAAACTTTTTTAAATTTCCAACTTAATTTTGAATTTTCGAAATTCCTGAAATTTATTTATTTAAATACTATTTTTATTCAAATTTAAAAAATATATAAATTTTGATTAATTATTTGAAGTTTTCAAAGTTCGAAAATGTTAAATTTAACAGTATACAACAAATATAGAAATTCAAACATGATTCGTTATTTTTGTATAATAATTTTCTTTTATAAATAAGTATTTTCCGATTTTAAAACATTAAGTGACATTTTTGAATTTTCGAACTTGATTTCGAATTTTCGAACTTAATTTAAAATTTTTAAAATTCCTAAAATTTGTTCATTTAAATACTATTTTTTTGAAAATTATAAGTAAAATAAATATATATAAATTGTATGAGATTTTTAAGATAATTTTTTAGAAAATTAGAAACAATTTTGAATATTCGAAAAACTTTTTTCATAAAATTAATAATTTTGTTTTAATATTCATTTATAAATAGTTTTCAATTTTAAGACTTTAAGCGACATTTTCAAAATTTCGAACATAGTTTCGATTTAAACCCAGTTTTTATGAAAAATATTGATAAATTTTTTGAAGTATTCAATCTAATTTTAACAAATTTCGAAAAAATTTTGAATATTCGAATATCTTTTTTTCAGAAAATTATTAATTTTGTTATAATTTTTATTTATAAATAGATAGTTTTGAATTTTAAAACTTTTAGTGACATTTTCGAATTTTCGAACTTAATTTCGAATTTTCGAAAATCCAGAAATTTTTTAATTTAAACAAAAGTTTTATTAAAACTACAAAATTAAGACAGTTTATGGTGATAAGACACATGAGAATTAATTATAAAGTTTGAAAAGTCTTTAGTAAGTAGTTCTATTACTTTTAAGATACTTTTCAGCATGCCTATGCCATTCCCATTTTAAACAAGGTTAGTGTTAGCGAACATTTTCAGCTTATTTGCACAAGTTTATTATTCTTTATTTTAATTAAACTTAAACATTTGTTGCTTTGATTTTATTTATGGGGGTGTAGCGGTAATTAATCAAATGTTTTTATTAAGAAGATTTTTTTTTTTAATAATTTAAATAAATTTGCTTAAAAAAATTGTTTGCAATTTACATATACATACCACAGACTATTAGTTTAAGTGGTTTTTATAACATTTACATATAAATACAAATTTAATTCCTTTTAAGCGTGCTATAAGCAATTGTTTTAAATAATAATAATAAGTAATAATAATAAGACGGGAAGAAAGAAAGAAAAAATAAACACATAATAAATGAAATCTTTCAAATGAAAAAAATTTTATTGTATATAAAAAGAATTGTTTAACAATTCTTATTCTTTAGCTATGATCAAATAGACATTATGCCAATCAAAAAAAAAAAGAAAAAAAAAATAGCACAAAAGAATATAAAAAATACAAAAAAAAAAAAAAAAAATAACATGAACCAACCACCAACAATAAACAAAAACAAATTTATTATAAATCTTTTTGGTAAACGTAATATTTAGCACAAAAGCTTTTTTGCTACTACTAGACTTTAGTACCCCACTCAGCTAAACATAAAAGACTTTTTAACAATAATAAACAGGTAGAACAAACAATATGTTTAATGTACAACAACACTACCTTAAAAGTAATAAAATTATTGAAAAAATATATTTTTTTATTGCACGATCATTAAATCTTTTTTATAGCTATGTTATCAAGCATTCGTATGGTGGAGCATTTTAAGAGTTTGTGGTATTATAATTTGTAGAACAGTTGAAAGATATTAGAATTATTACACTTGAAGAAAAGCCATAATATTACATTTTTGGAATTTTATAAAAAAAAAAAAAAAAAAATTACGAAAATCTTTAATAATATCAAGAATTTGAATTTACTTTAAATATTTAAAACAAATTTTAAATGTTCAAACTTGATTTTTTATTATTGTAAACATATATGATTATAATAAAAATTATGTTTGAAAAATAAAATATTTTCAAAATTTCAACTTTTTATGACACTTTCAAAATTTCGAACTTTATATCGAATTTTCGAATTTCCCAAAATGTATTGATTTAAACTTTTTTATATTAAAATTATACATAAAATTAATATAAATAAATTTTTTGATATAAATGACACTTGCTTACAACAATTTTTGAATATTCGAACTTGACTTTTTGTTATTATAATTTTAACTTTTCCAAATTTTGAACGTAATATCGAATTTTTGAAGTTCCTGAAATGTATTAATTTAAACACTATATTTATTCAATTTATAAACAAATTAAATTAATATTAATCAATTTCTGGAAGTTTGTAAATTCAAAATTGTAAATTCCAATATTTACAAAAATATAGAATTTTGGTCATAATTTTATGTGATAATTAAGTATTTTGCAAAATTTAAATGACATTTTCGAAATTTCGAACTTTATATCTAATTTTCGAATTTCCTCAAAATTTTAAAGATTATTTTTATGGAAAATATTATTATTTCTAAAATTTTGAAAGTATTGCTTATTATTGCTAAAGTTTTGGAACTATTGAAAGTTCCAAATTGTAAATTTCACTATTTACAACAAATTTTGTAAAGGATTTTCCAACAAAAGGTGTTACTTTGAATCACCCGGTATTTCGGTAGCTGTCACTTTTGAAGCTTTTATTCTTTGCATTTGACAAATAGAAACTATGCCATTACTAAAAATGGAACGATACACGCTTCAACAACGCATAGAAATTATTAAAATTCACTACAACAATTGTGAAAATCTTGCAGTTACTGTTCGCAAAACTAAAGCAATTTTGGGTTATCGTGAAGCACCTTGTCGGACCGCAATACAGAAATTGGTGGAAAAATTCGAGCTGTTGGGACAAGTTAGTGATGTGAAGAATAAAACCTGTGCACGTCGCTCAAGAACAACAACTGAGAATATTGCTGCTGTAGCTCAAAGTGTTGAAGAAAACCCAGGTTTGTCCATTCCTTGTCGTTCTTTGGAATTGGGCATTCCACAAACGTCATTACATCGTATTTTGAATGATATTGATCTGGACAACGTTTAAGTTCAACAAGACGGCGCTACGTGCCACACAAGCAACGAATCCATTAATCTTTTACGGGAAAAGTTTCCGGACTCTCGAAGAGGTGATCACAATTGGCCACCGAGATCTTGTGATTTAACACCATGCGACTTCTTCCTTTGGGGTCACGTGAAAGCTAAGGTCTACGCCAACAGCCCAGCGTCGATTAAAGACCTCAATGATAGAATTCGTGAGGCTATCGAGGACATAGGGCAGCCACTTTGCGATTTGGTTATGGAAAATTTCATGAAAAGGTTAGGGTCCTGTAAGCGTGGTGTTGGTGGCCATTTGGCTGATGTTGTTTTTCATTATTAACGGCATACCTTCCTTTTTGTTATGAAATAAACATCCGATCATTTATCTCAAAAATTATCTAATTTTAAAGGAATTTTTGAGATTTTGAACATTTTCGAAATTCATGAAATTTATTCAGTTAAAAACTATATTTATTACAACTTATTATGACTTAAAAATGCGTGATTTATCATTTAGTTATTGAACACTACAGTATAAACAACAAAGTTGTTTTGTTTCGAAAATGTCAAATTTTGTGCCAACAAAGCGTCATATGCGGGAAGTTTCGCTGTACCTTTTTAATTTGAAAAAAAAAATAAAATAAAATGCTGCTGAAGCACACATTTACTCACCAAAGCTTATGGTGAATCTGTTCCATCTGTTTCAACGTGAGAGAGATGGTTTGTTCGGTTCAGAAGTGGTGATTATGACACAGAAGACAAATACCGCCCAGGTCAGCCAAAAAGGTTTGAAGACCAAGAATTGGAGGCATTACTCCATGAAGATTGTTGTGAAACTCAACAAGAGCTTGCTAAATCATTGGGAGCTACTCAAGCAGCAATTTAAAAACGTTTGCGAGCAGCTGAAATTTGAAATATTTGTTTTTTTCACACACAATTTTCTAATCAAGAGATTGATTTCGAACATTTTATTCCAAATATTTAATAATTTCATTCTCAGTTGAATGAGTACTTATAAACGACTCTTTTGTAATACATATTTAAATTTTAATTTTCAAAACTGTATTTTAAACGAATTTAGTCTAATTGGATGATTATCCCCAATAGCATGCTCAATTCCATGGATTATATAATAAAAATGATGGCTTAAGCCTTGTATTTTGGTTTTCTTTAAACGATTTAAGCTTTAGACATAATATGTTATAAATACATGATTTATTATGTTCCAGTTAATATTTCAAGGTGTTATATGGGTTGACAATAGCCTTAAATTATACACAATGTAATGGCTATCTATTGTTTAGTGAAATAAATTATTATTTTTTTTTATAACATTTTGAAACGTCTAACATTTTCTTTAAATTTATATGCATTTATAATTTTAAACATTTGTCATAAATATAAAAACATTAATTTTGTTAATTAAGCACTATTTATAAAACAAAAGCTTAACAAAAAAAAAAAAAACAAAACATTAAAGTGATGACAACCTTTAAGTCTTAACAAAAAAAAAAAAAAAAACTAATAGCTTAAGTTTGCAAATATATTTGCAAAGAATTTAAAAGACAACAATTAATTCTATAAAGTAAAGAGTAATAAAAACGTTTAGTTACCTACTGCATTACTTTGACCTGCAGTTTGGAATGCATAACCAATTTGAATAACTGTTTTGTTGATCGAAATGACCAAACAAAATTAACTATTCTAAACAGCCATAAAATAAAGCTCACAACAGTTTTATTGAGTCACTAACATACTTTTGACCCCATATAGTGTGGTTGTGTGGAAAAAAAGGTTCAGCTGTGAAACTGTTATACACAGCTTTAATATTGAAAAACAACAAAAAAAAACCTTACATTAGATTGACATGCTATTAATATGTGGTTGAGTTTCTTTTGTTGAGATTTTTGTTTTGTTTTATTGTGTTTTTTTTTTTTTTTTTTGATATTTTTTCCATTTAATAGTAGTAGATAGATATTGTTATAACTAACTATTAAACTTAACTATGAGTCAAGCTTTTTTACATTTTTTTTTATTGTTTGTAAGTTTCAATACTGCTGTGTAGTTTTGAAAATAAAATGCTATTAAATGAAACATGTTTATAATACTCATATGTATTTGTTTATAATAGATACTGTATGTACATATTTCTATTTCTACATATGTATAAATTTGTGTTTGTATTTGTGAATTTTATAAATAAATAATGAATTATTGTGAAAAAAAACAAATCATTTTTTTTTTTTACTAAAACAATACATACTACATTCAATATTAATGTTTAAATTTGCTGTCCAATATAACCCAGCAATCAGTTTTTTAATTGATTTGTTTAATTTGCTGTGAAATTTTTACTTCCAAGAATTTGTTGTAGAACAAGTTAATATGTTATGTTATGGCTTGCCAAGGAATTCCTGAGTAAATGTTTAGGAATTGCACTTGTTTTAGCATTAGTTCTGGGAATTGTTTGGAAAAATATATTTATTAAGTTGTAGGCTATAAAATGCACATTATATCAGCTGTATTTGCTTGTATATTTTGGGTGTATGATATAAAAATGAGGAATTTTTTTCAAATTTTTTAGCTTTTATTTTGTAACATTTGTACAATATAAATTTATTCAAAGTATTAGCCATTGTTAGCCGGTGAGGAAAAACTTCCCAACCACTTCATTCTAAATACTTTTAAACAGGCATTGCAACATGTGTCCTAGCGTTTTCATGATGGAATATTACGGTTGCATTAGGTACAGGTTTCCTGTGATGGTCTAGCAGTTCATAATATATAGGACCCTTTTGATCCCACCAAATACAGAGAATGACCTGCGCTCCATGGATTTTTGGATTTAGTATCGATTCGGCTGCTTGGTCGGGCTTCACATACGATTTTTTACCCTTCGGTTTATCGTAATGGATACATTTTTCATCGGACATGCAAACTCATCTTTCAAGGTCTCTCGGCTTCAATTCGTATAAGGACTGAGATCGTAAAATTCTTAACACACGTTTTTCAGGAAAACTTTTAACCCAAGTATTATTTGATTTTTTTTTTTTTTATCAGTTACCTTTGTAAAGCATGTTAGTTATTATGTTTAATGTCAATTATCTTCATTTGTTGTTAATCTGATTAAAATGAGTGACCAGAAAAAAATGTGTACTAAAATTATTAAATATTTTCAACAAAACCCAACATGCTCCTACAAAAAGATGGCCAAACAATCAATGGTCTGCTATCAAACTGTTTTCAATGTTATTAAACAGTAACGGGAGAACTTATCCGTTGATATAAAACCTGGTTCAGGTAGAAGGAATGGTCCACATGATGTTTCTAAAGCCAAAAAAATAGTAAGCATTTTCAAAAGAGTTCCCAACATATCCGGTAGGAAAGCAGCCCGGTTAGGTTAGTACTCGGACTATTTGGTACGAAAAATTAAAGCCAATGCAGGTTTAAAAGCATACAAGGCTCAAGAAGTTCCTAACAGGAACTCTGCTAAAAATTTAGAGGCCAAAGACAGAGCACAAAAATTGAAGTCAAATTGTATACAAAAAATATACCTGCTGCATAATGGAAAATTTTTCGCTGCTTTTGGGTCAATTTTTGTATGTTGCAGATGCTCGAGGGAATGTTGAAGAAAAGTTTAGGACCCAAAAGCAGACAAAATTTCCCGAAAAGTTCTTGATCTGGCAAGCAATATCCAGTTGCGGCAAAAAAGCCAAACATTTGTTACAAAGGGCTCTATAAATACCGAAATTTACATCAAGGAATGTTTACAAAAAAGAATGTTTCCATTCATAAGACTTCTTAATGTGTCCACTTGTTTTTGACCTGATTTGGCATCTGTCACCATGAGTGGTACAATACCAATAATGTGGTATTTGTACAAAGAGAGGCAATTCCTCCAAACTGTCTGGAGCTGAGTCCAGTGGATAGATATTGGGCTCTTGTTAAAAGATAATTGAAGAGCACAAAAAAGGTGTCCAAAAGTATGGTAGATTTTAAACAGTGATGGACGACCTGTTTGAACAAAGTGACATAAAGCTCTATAAAAACCATAATGGAAGGGTTTTCGAAAAAGGTTCAAAATTTCATCATTAGTTTTTAGAACTAACAATAATTTCAATCAAATAAAAAAAGATTCAAAACTGTAAGTTTAGTGGTTTCATTTTTATTAACATATATGTATGTTAAACATTTTTCAATCTCAGTCCTTAGTACCCAATTTCCCTGCTTTTGGATGAATCCTACTGCTTGCAAATGTTTTGAAATTGCTGATTGAGTAGCTCCCATCAGGTTTGCAAGCTCTTGTTGAGTTTTACAACAATCTTCAGGAAGTAAGGCCTGCAATTCTTGGCTGGCCTGGGCGATCATTGTTTTCCGTGTCAAAATCACCACGTTTGAACCGAACAAACCATCTTTCGCCCGTTGAAACCGAAGGAACACATTCATCATAAGTTTTGGTGAGCAATCGGTGTGCTTCAGCGACACTTTTTTTCAAATTAAAACTTCCCACATATGACGATTAGATGGCACAAAATTCGACATTTTCGAAACAAAAAAAAACTGTGTTGTTTACACTATAATAATCAATAACTAAGTGAGAATAAGAGAAAAACCGCCTTCAAATGATACACCATCTTTTGTAAATCCCGCATATTACAATTTAAATTGAATTTTTGTTAAATCTACATAAATTAAAGTTTGAAGATTCTCAAACTTAATTTGGAAATATTTAATGTTGTTAAAATATTACTTTTAACAGTTTTAAGATTTTTGGCATTTTTAATGCCAAACACTTTATATTTTTCGCAAGAACATTTACTAATAAACATTTACATTTTTAATTTAATCCTTTACCCTTATTTTTTATATGGTTATTAATATTAGAGAATGACTCAGAACAATTTCCTATGACATTAGATAACAAACTTAATACAATCGATAAGAATGACGCATAAAAGTTTCTAAATAATATTGATGAGTAAAATGAATACAATACAGCTAATTATATATTTATAATTGAATTTATATGTGTAGCTTACTTTTGTTAGAAAAATTAAAAGTTTTTAAAATATTGTATTTAAAAATAAAATTAAGGAATGCAAAATATTGGAACTTTTTTAAAATTTTCGGCATTAGTTTATAATTGATATCTTAAGAAATGTTGCTTTAACAAGGGACTTTTTAAATGTTGCCCCTAATGGGTCACATTGTTACCTTTTTCTGATCACAATTTGAGAATGTAAAAGTTGCCCTTAACCTTCAAAAATGTTAACTTTCACAATTATAAAATGCAAAATTTTTTCACTTTAATATTTATAATTGAAACTATAATTTGTAACGATTTTCGAAAGAAACACGTTATTGCACATTCCTAAAAAGTTGCCCTTAAACTCTTAAAATGTTGCCTTTTTATGATCTCTATTAGGAAATCCAAATTAGCGCTTAAAATTTCCGTTTGAAAATGGGCTCTTTGTTTCAAAAAATCAGCCAATGAAAACAATTTGATTTGAACAATTCGAGGGCAAAATTATAAGAAATTTTTTTTTAAGCTCAAAAAAGCATTATTTTTGCGTGAATAAAGCAAATGAAACCAAATTTCTAAAGGATTGATATACAAATAGTATCATAATATTAAAAAACTAAATTTTTTTCTTTTAAAATGTTAGCAAAATCAAATTTTGTGACTAATGTAAAAAACACAAAACTAAACTTTTCAGAGGGTTGTTTAAAATACTGTAACAAAAAATAAAGTATAACAAAAGCTATTGTCAAGTACGTAAAAAAAATTAAAGTGAAAATTAATTGTAATTATACAAAACGTAGTTTATTGTAAAGGTTTCATTATGGTTGAGTATAGTTAGATACAAAACCCAAACCCGTTTTGTATTACATTTTGTAAGGAATTTATCTAATACGTAATTATTATCTGAAATGACGTTTTAATCTTTAAATATTTTTGATTGTTTTGCTTTTGAATTACATACTTGAAATTGAATTAATGAAATTTCAGTATATCTACTATATTTAAACAAAAATGTATACAGCAAAAAAATATATATAATTATGGCTAGTATACTATATACAGTATAGTACTGTATTAAAATTGTTTAATTGCTAAAGATATATTTATAAACTATACACAACAAATGTTTAGCTGAAAGTGTGCATGAATGTACGAGTATGAGTATTTAATGTATCTATAGCTTTTGTATGTTGTTTTGCATTCATAATTTTAATATTTCGAGGAATTAAATGATACAGCAACTTCAGAAAAAAAAAACAACACATGCGTTTTTACTCTCTCAAGCGTGTGCTGTTGTTTGTTGCGTTATTTATAAAATTCGTACTAGGTATTTTACGAGGTGATAAGTTTTTAATAAGGAAAACTTAATGTTTATATTTATTCTCTTAAATTAACATAGAAATATAAAAAAGGTGTGCAATGAAATTTAATTTTATATACGGTCAGTGGAATTCTTTGTTAAGAAAATAAATTGAAATAGAATATTCAAGATAAGTATTTTACGTTTTGTAAAAGGAAACTGTTTGTTTAATCATTTAACACACTTGCTGCTGCTCTTTTGCCTTACAAAATTCCAATGAATTAAAAGGTATGAAAAGTGTATGTATTAGGAAAATGTTTTTATATAGAGATATGTGCATTATTGAAAAATAAATATATAGTTGCCATGTGCTGTGCTAAAAATTGTGAGATAGACATGAAGTTTATATTACAGTGTACTCTCTCTTTGCTTATGAAAGAGTGCACTGTAGTAACTTTCAACATAAGTTTCTATATTTTTCTATTAAAATTTCATTAAAATTATTTAATAAAAACTAAATTTCAAAAATAGTTTTGAGTTGTTTAATTTTATAAAAAAAAAACAATATTCGAACTTAATTTTTGAATTTTTGAACATAATTGCGAATTTTCGAACATCAATTTTTATATTCGAATTTTCGAACTTAATTTCGATTATTTATTTTAGAATTTGCTAGAAATAGGTTGATTAAATTTTAATAAAAAAATTAATTTTAAACATAATTTGGGATTTTCGAATTTCTTTTAAATATGCTTTTCCATTATTTGTTAATAAAAAATAAATTTCAAACGTAATTTTGAATTGATTGAAAACCCATTTCAAACTATTTAATTTTATATAAAAAAAAAACAATATTCGAACTTAATTTTGAATTATTTAACATAATTGCGAATTTTCGAACATCATTTTTTATTTATTCGAATTTTTCGAACTTAATTTCGATTATTTATTTTAGAATTTGCTTGAAATAGGTTGGTTAAATTTTTATAAAAAAATAAATTTTAAACATAATATGGAATTTTCGAATTTCTTTTTAATATGTTTTTCCATTCTTTTTTAAGAAAAAATAAAAATAAAAAATGTTTCAAACGTACTTTGAAAAAAGTAATATTCGAAATAAATTTTGAATTTTCGAATATGATTTTCGAACTTTATTTTTATATTTGAATTTTCGAACTTAATTTCGATTTTTATAAAAAAATAAATTTTGAATTTCTTTTAATATTTTTTAAGAAAAATTAAATTTCGAACATTCTTTTATATTTTAGATACATTTATGCAGCTATTTTACAAAATTTAAAAAAAAAAATCGAACTTAATTTTTAATTTTCGAACATAATTGTATATTTTAAATATGAATTTTCAACTATTTCTTTATAAAAAAGAAAATGCTTATATTTTAAGAAAAATTAAATTTCGAATTTATTTTTCTTTGCGAACTTTAATTTTGCAAAAAATATTCGAAATAAATTCGAACTTTATTTCGAATTTTCAAACATATTTTTATAAAAAAAACTTCAAACTTATTTTTAATTTTCGAATTTATTTTAAATAGTTTCATTTTATAAAAAAGAAATTTCTTATATTTTAAGAAAAGTTAAATTTCGAATTTATTTTTCTTTGCGAACTTAATTTCTAACATTATTTTATATGTTCATTTAATTTTGCAAAAAATATTCGAAATAAATTCGAATTTCTTTTAAATAGGTTTTAAATATGTTTTATAAAAAAGAACGTAAGTATGTTTTTATTTTACTTGTTTTTATTTTACTTGTTTGAAGTAGTTTTATTTAACTATTTTATTTTATAAAAAAATAAATTTTGAACTTAGTTTTTCATTTTCGAACATTATTTTATATTTTCGAATTTCATTAATATGATTCAACTATTAAGGTTTACAAAAAAAGAAATTATAGATTTTTCTAACATAATTTCGATCTATTTCGAATTTCTTTAAAAATGCCAAACAGTATTTAAAATTGTTGATTTACTTTTATGATATGTTTGAAAGAAATTCGAAAATTTAAAAAATTTCAAAAGTTCTAAAACTCGATATTTGTTCAAAATTTCCTTTTTAATAAAAATAAATTATTGAATTGTTAAAATCAATATTAAATTTTGATATTTTATTGAAATGGAAATTTTGAACATGATGTCGAATTTTCGAACATAATTAAGAATGTTATTAAAATTTTAAAATTTCTTTCAAAAACGTTTTTTCAACTATTTTATGAAGGTGCGTCTTTTTAATTTAAAAAGACTTGCTTTAAAAATATTTAAATTTCTTAACGTAATTTTAAAATTTCTTACATGCTTAATTTGGAATTTTTAAACAATATTTTATGTTTTAGAGTCTGTTTAGAATAAGCTTTTTCAACTACTTTTTTTATAAAAATGAAAAATGTCTGATTTAACTTCGAATTTTCTATCATAGTTTTGAATTTTAAATTGGATTAAAAAAAGTTTTTCAACTATTCTTAAGAGATTTTTTACATTTCGAATTTTCGAACATTTAAAGTATTCAATTTCTTTGATATTATTCTTTATTAAATAATTTTTTACATGTTTAGTTTTTTAATAAAAAAAGTCATTTCGAAATTAATATAAAATATACGAATACGAATATTATTTCAAATTTGAAAGTATTTTCTCTTAAAATTCCTTACTTTACATATTATGTATACATATATAATTCCATTTGTTACATATCAGTTACAAAACATTTTTAGATGTCTAAAATGCTTTAAATTTAATACCACTAATCTGTCTTAATACCAGGAAGACACATAACATCTACAACTAGAGACACCATGCCACAACACCTTGCCAATGTTTAATGTACATATTTAAGACATTAGATACAACGATAATATATTCTTTAATAACTCAATAAGAATTTAAAATTAAAAACAAAAAAACATAAATAAAACACAACAAAAATATGTACTTGTCATCGTAAAATGTATGACCAGTAGGCTTACAACTCATTGGTATTAAAAAAAAAATAAAATAAATATGTATTTGAACTTATTAAACCGTTCATCAAACAAGGAAAATTAAGTCGATCATACTTGTGGCAGAGCAAAAAAAACCAAAACCAAATAACGGTAATAAATATAGAAGAAAAATTATTCTATCTAAAAAAAGCTAATAGAGTTTATTATTTTATGTTTTTCTTTATTTTTGTATTAAATGAAAAGAATAAAAAAAAACTTGATTAAACAACACAGAAGTAAACATAATTTGCATTTCAATGTAGAAACTAGCAAAGAGAAAACAGGTCTCTGTCAGTGGTTGTCTGTCTATTCAACTAACTGACTGGCTGACTGAGTGACTTGACTAAATGTCGGTCCAACTGTTGGTGCGTCTGTCTGTCTGTCTATTTATTTATAAGTGTATGGCTAGCAGTATGTCTATAAGTTTATTTGTATTGTAGTATTTAAACTTATAAGGTTGCTTGATTTTGATACCTCTCAATATGTTGTTGAATCCATATTGAAAAGAATGAAAGAATAAAAAAAAAAACTTATTTTTTTATAATGGTTTGATAAGCCTATACATAAACATTAATTGGGTTACAAACATATCTACATAAAAACAGCTACAACAACAAGTTATAAACAACATAAGACTCTGGTTTAACGGCTTAGAATTTATGAAATTTATGAGACATAAATAAACTTTTTAATGTTAAAGACATTTCTAAAAAAAGTTTAATTTACACTTAAAAAAGATAAAAAAAATTATCAGCGTTTTTTAAGGCTTTAGTGTTTGTACAGTGTGTATGCAGCAGTATGGTGTAAAAATTGAGAAAAACAAACAAGCAAACAACAACCAGACGACTGACTGTAAAGTAACACTTGAGAAATTTTCAATATGTTGTTTTATTTTCTTTACGTGTACCCGGTACGTAACATAGAGCAAGCAGCAGCAATAACATAATGATTGTTGTCGAAGATGAAGAAATGTAATGTATACAAAAACATAAAGTAAAATAAGAAAACAAAAACAAAAATAATGTATACATAACTTACATACAAACGAACACACACTCGCACTAATAAATGCGACGAGTATATTTATTAAGAAGAAGAAGAAAAAACTTTTAGAGAAAAACTTGATCAACGGAAGTTGTACGAGTCGAGTATACAAGTGTGAGTATGATGTTGATGATTTTTATATACAACCAAGTCAACTTACACACATACATCTATTTACATCTATGTACTTTTACATGACTCTGTAAAAGAGATGCCAGAATGTAGAACTTTTAGTGGGGATAAGCTAAATTTACAAAAAGTGTCAGCCAAACCAAATACACTATTCTATAGAAAAGTGTTAACCAAAGACACTATTCTATAGAAAAGTATCTGCCAAAGACACTATTCTAAAGAAAAGTGTCTACTAAAGACACTATTCTATAGAAAAGTGTCTTCCAAAGACACTATTCTATAGAAAAGTGTCTTCCAAAGACACTATTCTATAGAAAAGTGTCTTCCAAAGACACTATTCTATAGAAAAGTGTCTACCAAAGACACTATTCTATAGAAAAGTGTCTACCAAAGACATTATTCTATAGAAAAGTGTCTACCAAAGACACTATTCTATAGAAAAGTGTCTACCAAAGACACTATTCCATAGAAAAGTGTCTACCAAAGACACTATACTATAGAAAAGTATCTAAAGACATTATTCTATACAAAAGTGTCTACCAAAGACACTATTCTATAAAAAAGTGTCTACCAATGACACTATTGTATACAAAAGTGGCAACCAAAGACATTATTCTATAGAATATTGTCTGTTAAAGACACTACTCTATAGAATGGAGTATATTAAAGACACTCCTCTATAGAAAATACACAATTTTATTGAAAAGTTTGAAAAATCTTCTTATAGTCTGGCATCATTATTACATGTACTTCAAAGAGGCGTTTTAGTACTATGAGTAGGTAATCTTTACATTTTCTTATTTGATCATTTCTTTGAAAAGAAGAAAAAAAATCATAATTTTAATTTAATGCATAAATAATTATATTAAAGCAACAAATTATAGTAAATAAATTAGTCATTTTATAACTTGTAGTTAATGGTCAGTGGTTGGGTACTACACAGCAACTACGAAATGCCGCCTTTAAAAAACTAAAGGAAATTAGATAACAATTTGTGTTTGCCGAGTGAGCTCTTATAAATACACAGCAATCAACCATTTAGTTGGTATATTACTCTAGTAATTGTTCGACATAGTAAGTATGAGTACAGAGAAAAAACTATGCGTTTTATTTGTAGAAGTTTAAAACAGTCTATGATGATGATGATGACAATTTCCACAAATACAGGTCAATGTCAACAAATGAAACTATATACAACAAACTAACTAAATGCTAAAAGTCGAGTTTATGAATTTGACTCTATTCTTTCGTTTATGAAAATAAAAGCAATTTGTTTATTAAATATTTGTAGTACAACAAGTGTTGTATATTCGATTTATGAATGAAGTTTTGTTGATATTTGTGCTTTATTTTTGTTTATTTCCGGATAAGTACAGGAAATGCTACAACAAAAATTAAGGTTTTGCAGTTATCAGTAAATGTATTTTTAAATAAATAAATAAAAAAGCAATTGATACTTTTGGTGTCAGCACTTTTAATATATTTATCTATACTGTAGACATAACATGATTTTTTTTCTTTAGCAAATAAAAAAAAATTTGCAAGATAACCTTTGATTTTGTGGGTTGTATGTTTTTGAATGTTAAACTACATATTTTAATTTAATATTAAGCTAATTGTGGTTTTAGGTTTTCTAACAAAAACATTTAAGTATCAATTTCATTAGAGTTAAATGTTCTATTAAAACATTCTTTTAAGTTATTTTTATGTTTCTTTTTTTTTTTTTTTTTTTGAAGTATAAGTATAGTTTAGCTGTCAATTAGTACTGCCAACGGTTAATACCACAGACATGTCTTCAGCACCATGTGGTTACCCTCATTTCCTGTTGACATTATAAATAGTAATGAGAGATTTATACACAGAGAAAATATAAAGGTGTCTTCCAGATGTATACTGTATTCTATAGAATAATTTCTGCCAACGACACTGATCTTTAAAAAAAGTATCATCAAAAGCTAAAAATTCCAGATAAAAGTGTATTTTAAAGTCACCATTCTAGAGAAAAGAGTTTACAAAAGACACTGTTCTAAAGAAAAGTGCCTTCCAAAGACTCTGTTCTAAAGAAAAGTGTCTGCCAAGGACACTGTTCTAAAGAAAAGTGTCCTCCAAAGACTCTGTTCTAAAGAAAAGTGTCTTCCAAAGACACTGTTCTAAAGAAAAGTGTCTTCCAAAGACACTGTTCTAAAGAAAAGTGTCTTCCAAAGACACTGTTCTAAAGAAAAGTGTCTTCCAAAGTCACTGTTCTAAAGAAAAGTATCTTCCAAAGACACTGTTCTAAAGAAAAGTTTCTTCCAAAGACACTGTTTTAAAGAAAAGTGTCTTCCAAAGACACTGTTCTAAAGAAAAGTGTCTTCCAAAGACACTATTCTAAAGAAAAGTGTCTTCCAAAGACGCTGTTCTAAAGAAAAGTTTCTTCCAAAGACACTGTTCTAAAGAAAAGTGTCTTCTAAAGACACTGTTCTAAAGAAAAGTGTCTTCCAAAGACACAGTTCTCAAGAAAAGTGTCTTCCAAAGACACTGTTCTAAAGAAATGTGTCTTCCAAAGACACTGTTCTAAAGAAAAGCGTCTTCCAAAGACACTGTTCTAAAGAAAAGTGTCTTCCAAAGACACTCTTCTAAAGAGAAGTGTCTTCCAAAGACACTCTTCTAAAGAGAAGTGTCCTCCAAAGACACTCTTCTAAAGAAAAGTGTCTTCCAAAGACACTCTTCTAAGGAAAATTGTCTGCCAATGACATTGTTCTAAAGAAAAGTGTCTTCCAAATACACTGTTCTAAAGAAATGTGTCTTCCAAAAACACTCTTCAAAAGGAAAGTGTCTTCCAAAAACACTCTTCTAAAGGAAAGTGTCTTCCAAAAACACTGTTCTAAAGAAAAGTGTCTTCCACAGAAACTGTTCTAAAGAAAATTGTCTTCCAAAGACACTGTTCTAAAGAAAAGAGTCATCCAAAGACTCACATCTAGAGAAAAGTTACTTTCAAAGACTCTTTTCTATAGAAATAGTCTTCATAATGCACTATTATAAAAACATTTCTTCCAAACACTATTCTTTACAAAAGTGCCTTTCAAAGACTCATTTCAATCTTTAATCACATAAAAAAGTTCCATCATATTTCTCATCACTTTAGAAAATATGTCATTTATTCATATGACACACTTTCTTTAAACAAATAAAAACTTCCGCTCTTCTATCTTCCCAAACCTAAAATAAAACCTCTTAATAACTTCCATAATTTCCTATATTTCTTATACAATATGTATGATTCAATATTTGTATGTTTTCAAAATTAAGATACGTAAAAGATATTTACAATATAGAAAGGAAATGATACCGCAAGCTGTAAATGCATAAGTGTTATAAAAGCCAGGCAAATAAATGTATTTAACATCTGAGTGTAAATGTAGCTCAAAACATAAATGAGTCATGGCAACAGCTATAAAATGTTGGATATAGTTAGTTGGTAAATACAAACATTAAGCAACAACATTATTTGCAGGATATGCAAACAATCAGTGGGCATAATATAATGGGGACTGTCATTTGCTAGTGTGTATGAGAGTAAAATAATCCCATATTAAAGTTAGCAAACATAAAGATTTATTAAATTAATAGAATATAAAATATATGCGATTAATAATGGTTAGAAATCTTAGTCATAGGATAAGCAGAGTTAACAAAACAAAATTTAAATAAAAACTATCCATTGAATAACCAAACAGCTAAGAATCAAATGCCCTTTATACTTAAACATCTTTCACACCTTGAAAGTTGTTTTTATTTTAGGAAATATTCTTATAAAAATGAAATTTAATTTTATTAGATCTTAGATGATTTGAAAAAAAATGTCATAATCAAGAGTTAAATATCTCTACTTAAAAAACTGCTTCCAAGTAAGCATTATTTTATACTTGAATGTACATCTGCACATGGCAATAAAACAAAATCAAACACTTTCAAACTTTTTTTTTTTAAAAAAAGGATAAATTTCCTTTTTTTTACAAAAAGGGTGTGGTTTTTTTAAAACAATATTACCAGAACTGCAAATGAAATGGAACAAAATCCATTAACAGCAATAAATTTCTAAAAAAAAAAAAATCATATTTGTTTTTTCTTTCTTTTGTTTTCAGGGGGAGATTATTGACGCCTTGAAAATGGTATGACATTTAGATTTCATTTCCAAGACATTATTAATTTTATGACAAAACTTTTTTTTTTTTTGTTTCTTTTTGGTGGTGCTAAATGGCATAATAAAAAAAGAATCACAAAGACAGAAACGAAACAATAAATTTGTTAAATAAATAATATTAATAACAATAAAAAATCAGTATTTGATTGAATCTTGGTTGTTTGGTTTTCGATACAACTCTATATAATTAACTGTATATGGTTACGCTACTGTAAAAAATCAATTGATTTTCATTCTCCCCCTTTTATTTTTTTTTCTTTCATTTGGGTATGAATTGCTTTCTTTGATGCTATAATAATAATATTATTATTTGTTCAGTTTGCTTTTTTTGGTTCTGTTGTTCTTTTAATCGAATTTAACAGATTTTTTTCATTTAACGGAAAAATGGAGAATTAAAATAGAGATACTAGAGACATAAATTTATGGTTTAAAAGTGTTTAAGTTTTAAACATATTATTATGTGACATAAGAACGATTCTGTTAGGGGAACTTATAAAATAAGTAGAGCAGTTAGTTAAATGGGAAAAATATTCAAAACATAAAGAAATATGGAAATTTTTTGAGAATGTTTAAAATAAAGTGGTGCGTGATTTAAAAATAATAAAAATGCTAATACACTTAGTTTGTATTGTATCATGTTTTGGAACTCTATAAATATTTTACAATAACTTAAAATAAAACAAACTTTATGTTTTAAAACAAATCACGACACTTGAAAAATGGTTTTATGATAAAATTGGAATTGTAAAGTTATTTTTAGACCAAATACACCATTAAGTTAATGGTAAATAGAAAATAAACTTTTATAAATGAAAATTATTAAATATATTAAATTTTCTACATAATAAATCAATGATAGCTTTACTAAGCTATAGAAAAGTCATAGAAAACTTGACTGAGCTATTAACAAATTATCGATAACTTTATTATACTACAGATAAGTTATCGATAACTTTACTAGGGTATTAATTACTTTACTATGCTATAGAATAACCAGCAATAACTTTACTAGGCTAAAAGTTACCGATAATTTTACTATTATATATTATGACTATACTTTACTTTTCTATAGAAAATATATCGATTACTTTAATTTTCTATAGAAAAGTTATTGATAACATTACTTTTCTATAGAAAAGTTATCGATAACTTTACTTTTCTATAGAAAAGTTATCGATAACTTTACTTTTCTATAGAAAAGTTATCGATAACTTTACTTTTCTATAGAAAAGTTATCGATAACTTTACTTTTCTATAGAAAAGTTATCGACAACATTACTTTTCTATAGAAAAGTTATCGATAACATTGCTTTTCTATAGAAAAGTTATCTATAATATTACATTTCTATAGAAAAGTTATCGATATCATTACTTTTCTATAGAAAAGTTATCGATAAAATTACTTTTCTATAGAAAAGTTATCGATAACATTACTTTTCTATAGCAAAGTTATCGATAACATTATTTTTCTATAGAAAAGTTATCGATAACATTACTTTTCTACAGAAAAGTTATCGATAACATTACTTTTCTATAGAAAAGTTATCGATAACAAAAGTTATCGTTAACATTATTTTTCTATAGAAAAGTTATCGATAACATTATTTTGGTATAGAAATGTTATCGATAAATTTACTTTGCTATAGAAAATATATGAATAATTCATGTCTCCTCCAAACATTTTCAATGTTAATTGCGAGGGCGGGTCAATAAGTCCTTGACTTTTTGAATTTCCCGACTCTTAACTGAAAGGGGAACATTGCTCCTGTTAACAGGCATCTGTTAGTTGACTCCTGTTGAACATTAAATTTAAAGCCTTTAGAACGTTTTATAAAAAAACAAGCTTTAACAATTAATACTAAAGTGGCTTCAATGTTATTTGCGAGGGCGGGTCAATAAGTCCTTGACTTTTTGAATTTCCCGCCTCTTAACTGAAAGGGGAACATTGCTCCTGTTAACAGGCATCTGTCAGTTGACTCCTGTCAAATTTTGAACAAGCTGCGTCATTTAGATTGTGTTTGACAGCCATTGATAGCAGTCTACCGCCTGACTTGAGGAGAAACTGGAAAAAGTGAATTTCGTGCATTATTTTTTGCGGAAAAAAAATCATCACTCAAACCAAGGCTAAGCTTGATAAATATTATGGGAACTCTGCACCATCAATTTCAATGGTTGAAAAGTGGTTTACTAAATTTCGCCCAGTTGAGGTCTCTACAACCGAAACAATTGAAAAAAATTCAAGATATGGTGTTGGCCGATTGGAGATTGAAAGTGCAAGTGATTGTGGAAGCCATAGGCATCTCACATGGCTCAGTGGTTTCAATTTTGAATGATTACTTGGGTATGAGAAAGCTTTCCGCAAGATGGGTTCCGCGTTTGCTCACAATAGACTACAAACGCAATCAAGCACACATGTACAGTAGGGATATAACTATTGACAATTTTTGCGAATATGCAAATTGGCATAACATAGTCGAATAGAGGATTAAAAAAGTTTAAATACCACGGTATTATTTTTTCGCGGTTGTTAAAAAAGTTCACGCACCAAACGCAATAAAGTTTTTCATTAAATATTTTCAATTATTTTGACATACAATATATTTTACTTTAATAATAACTGCGGAGATACTTCAAAATATAATTTTAAATATGGGAAGTATCCCTCACACCTGCAAAAAAAGAATATGAAGTTATTTACATAATTTTTCATAGAAAAAAAATTTGGTTTAACTTAGAAATTGGCGTTGGTGCGTGATATTTTTGATTCCAAATTACCTAAAAAAATGATTTTCATTACTTATACAACATTGGTCATCACGTGGTGGTATGCCAAAAATTTCGCCAAAATTAGTTATATACCTAATGTACAGTTTCCATGGCAAGACACCATGAATTAGGCTACGAATTGCATTCTCACAAGCCCTATTCTTGGGATTTATTCCCGAGTGACTATTTCTTATATCCAAACCTGAAGAAATGGCTCGGCGAAAAGAGATTTGACTCCAACGATGAAATCATTTTTAGGACCTTGAAAAATCTTATTTTTTGGAAGGAATAAAAATTATTGGAAAAATATTTGACATAGTGTATAGAGCCCAAAGAAGGCTATGTTGAAAAATAAAATAATCTTGTATCTAAAAACTTGGGTTTCATTGACTTTTTGACCTGCCACGCACTTTTTGACCTGCCCTCGTATATTATAATTATAAAAAAATATATTTAATTTAAGTCATAAAGATTTATTTAAATTAACATCTTTACTAATAAATCTTTAATACATAATTAATCATGGTTTACTATCTACCAACAAAATCTTTTTTACTGTAATTGATTTCTTTAAGTGTAAAAAAATCACAGTGACATTTATTTGGTAGATCTGTCAATGTTAAAAAAAACAAGATTTATGGCTTTACTAAAAGCTAAAGATGAGTGAGTAAATATAAATAACGGTCACAAAAAAGGAATGAAGAAAAACAAAGACGAGAGAGAGAAAAAATAAGAGAAATTACTAATAAATATTAATACTGGATGACATTTTAACTAAATTTTAAGAATAACAAGGTAAAGTTTTAATAAAATCATAATAAAGATTAAAAATTAATATAATATAGGTAGTTAAGTACTTATGCCAATTTGTTTCAATTTGTTGCAGGTTCAATATCCATATTATTTAATTAAATATTTTTAATTAAAAATTGTTTCATTTTAAGCACATTTATTAGGTATTGTTTAATTTTTTTTATTTATGATTTATTGCATACATATTTCCAATTTAATTAAATTGTGGTGTTTTACTTTTCAATTATGTATTTTTATGCTCACTGAGTATGTTTTAAGGGTTTATTTTGCTTTTACTTTTATTTTATTTTTTTTTGTTTGGATTACAAAATTTCCCCTAATTTTTGTTAGCACTGTGGGAGTTTATTGTTTTAAAATAAATATTTACACTTCACTAACATGATTTTGTTGGTAAATGGGTACGTACCACTTAAATTTCAAGAAGAAAAAATACTTAAACAAATTTCATACTTTTTTTGTTGTTGTTGCTTTTTGGTTCGCTGGAGTTTTTAGGCTTTTTATATGTTTCTTTTTTATAATTTTTCGTTTTCTGGTTACGTTACAGTTTAATGCACACTCCCTTGTTTGTTTCCAATATAAAATAAAATATGGTTGGTTTTTTTTTCTTGCGTCTACTACAACACAAACTTTATATTTCAAAAGAACTATTAAAACTCTTACAAAAAAAAAATAAAATAAACTAACAACAACACAACACACACAGTGCCCGACGGAACGAACTCTACTAAGTAGAGTAGAGTAAAACGAATCTGATGATAATAAATATTGTAAACAGTTCAGTCGCTGACACACACGTACATACACACATACATTAATTTACACCCGTCACTAAATGCAGTCGGCCAGCCAGTCAGCCAGCTTAAGTAAATACTATGTACGATTGTAGTACTTATATTATATTGTTATAGAACAGACAAAAAGTCGTCTTGTTTTGTTCGTAGACACAAGAGGGGGGGTGAAAATTAATTTTTATTAGAAAAAAAAAAAAATATAATGATTAAGTAGCACAAGATGATGATAATTATTTTGTTTTTAATCCTTTAAGTATTTCTTTTCTTTTTATGTTTTTTCAAAAAACTTTGAACATTTCTCTTAGTTTCTATTTTATGTTTGTTTGCATTAAGGAAACTAAAAAATTGAGGCCAACAGCCTAAATAAAAAAAATATAAATAAATATATTGAAATATCTAATAATTGATATACACCTGTAGCTTCACTTTGGTGACCAGTTTTTCGTTGGTGTCTTTATTTTTCTGTATACGTTAAACAAACAACAAACACAACACTTTACAAATGATTTTCATGTACCTAGTCGTCTGAGTCTATGATGCCTTACTTACTCTACACGACTATAAGGTAAAACTACTATGTTTTGTGTTTAAGCTTGACGTAGAGTTTCTGGTCTTACTGGCTTTTTGTTGTAGTATATTCTGCATAAATTAAAAACAACTTAACACACA
This sequence comes from Calliphora vomitoria, assembly GCA_942486065.2. NCBI lineage: Eukaryota > Metazoa > Arthropoda > Insecta > Diptera > Calliphoridae > Calliphora > Calliphora vomitoria. The sequence goes on from OW818033.2 coordinate 12,140,977, forward strand.
CCATCTTACCTACAATAAGCTACACAAGTAAGAGAAACCCAACCAGCCAGTAGATGCTCTTTTTGTAACGTTAAGCTCCATATATATATAATAATAAAAAACTAATACTCCAATCAATAACAACTAAGAAAACAACGAAAAAGATTTAACCATAAAAGCAACATAAGCCAACACACACAAACAATTCTCTTAACAGTCCTAACATAAATACACACACTCATAAAAAGCACAAAAAACAACAAGATAAAAAACTGGAAACTTGTTTGTAACCAAAAGTGACTCCCAAAAACCTGTTTGCTTTTTTCTATATAAGAAAAAAAAAAAACGTTCCAACAACATGTACATACATATACCATGAACATAAAATAAACATAAATAATGTTTGTTGTTGTTTGTTTTCTGACGTTTGTTTTATTATAATGCAGTTTTACTTAAAGTTTTCTTCTTATTACGTTTACACTCACACAAAAACATTCACATAAACACACGACTCCACCAATACCACTCACTCGCTTTACTTTAAAAACAACATAAAATTGTACGTATTCCTTGTATATTTTCTGTTATGTTACAACCAAGCATCAATTTTAGTGGATTTTATTTTATATTATTTTTATGCTGGTTTTTGTTTTTTTGTTTCTCAAATGATGATTTTCTTCATTTTATTTTTCGTTCTATTTATATAGACAAGTTTTTTTTCTTATTTTTGATACACTTTTTTTTAATATTTTACACTCACCAATTTGTTTTTAACAATAGATTGTTTAGTTAAATTATTATAGTTTTCTTTTATTTTTTGTATTAAAAATGTATGTATATTTTTTATTTATTAGAAAAATAATAAATTAAAAGAAATAACACAAACACAACAAAATTTTTCACTTTACACTAGTTCACTACAGTAGGCGGCCATTATTTTTTACTAACTAAAAATTAATGTGGGTATACATAAAAGTGTACACAGTTGCATAGATGTTGTATTAGAACTAATGCAAAAAAGGAGTAGAAAAAAGTACCAAACAATGGCTGGAAGAAAGGTCGAAAAGGAACAAAGTGTATATGATGTGTTTCTGGTTAACACTTGTGTTAATAAAAATTAACAAAAGAAAGCTCATGTTTTAATAAAAATAAAGACATATTTCAGATTTTTCGATTTTTAAGAGCAAAATTTACATGTTTTCTATTCAAATTCATAGTCACACTTTTTCGTTATGAACACGGCCTTATCGACATTCATATTACCGTTGACGTTACCCTGTATTATCTTTAACAATGGTAATTGTTTTAATGTCCTACTACTATGTTAGTGATGAGACATACGGCACAATAGATAGAGACTTATTACTGCATTACGTACATTTTTTAGTTTTAAAAACAATTGAAGAACGAAAATATTGTTTTTATTTATGTTACCCCATTTTTCAAGATTATAGAAATTCAATAACCACGATTGGTTGGTAGTTTACTTTTCTGGACATTTCAGATTATATTTCACCGAAAGAATGCCAGTATTTCTTCAACGACAAATTTAAATTACTGAAAATTTGTAATTGCATTGCAGTTAAACAAATATAACACCTTAAATAAAATAGATCAAATAAATTCTAAAGAGCCGGGGATATGTCATCATTATTAGTCAGTGTCACACAAAATGTTTTCTGTATTTTGTTTCACATTTTTCATTATTTGTTATTTTTTAGAGTGACAGCTTCTCTTAATCGAGATTATGGCTTTCGATATCGAGCAAGAATTTGTTTTTAGTATAATTTCGATATCGAAATCATTTTTTGATGCGATTGCTCATTCGATCACGAATGCGGGAATTGGACCACTGATTTGCTAAGATTATTAAAACCTATATCTGCGATATAATATAATAGTGCTCTTTATTATTATAACTTATTATTGTGAAGAGTTTATTTTAAGAACGAAACAAAAATCTATAGTTAAAAAGACAAGCTAACTTTGGACTTTTAAAAAGATTTTCAATGTAAATTTTAAAATTATGCAGAACATACTTATCACATGAAACTTCTAAAAATCGCTAATAAATACAAAATATATATTTTTCTTTCGTTATGGAAATACAAAATATATATGTACATATGTATTTATTTAATTATATTTTAATGACAAATTCTAAATATTTAAAAATTATAATTTTTAAATATTTAGAATTTCTTATTAATTCGTCAGATACGAACATTTCAAATATTTGTTAAATGTAACGCCAAAATATGTATTAAATATGGCAATACCTTTAGTATTACAAAATATTTAAGTACAACTCTGTATTTACTGCTATTTTTATCAGTTCACTAACGCTTTTTAATACAACCCTGTTGTGGTACAACAAAAACACCAATAAAATACCTATAGTGCAGTGTATACACAAAACACAAGTGCAGTGGAATTTTATTGATAAAATAAAAAAAAAAATGTTATAAAGAATTTTTAACACAATTTATAATAAATTAAATCATATTAGAAATTAAGCAAACATTTTTTTAAAGATTTTCTAACAGCTAACAAAAAAAATTCTCTATAAAAATGGCCAAGTGAGTAGAAGAAAAAAAAAAAAACACTAGTGTAAAGCAGTAACGCCCCTCTTGGGCAAACAAGACGACAGACATGCATGAAAAAACGTTTGCAAATTTTGTTGGTATAGTTTTTATTTTTCCTTATTTATTACATTTTATTTTATATTGTTGTTTTAATATTTGTTTTTATTTACAGATAACTTAAAATAAATAAATCTTTAAAAAACAATGCTTTTCTTTAATTCAGTTTTTAATGATATTGTTGATTTTATGGACAGTTTGTTGGATGGCGATGATAAGAGGTTGTTATAATTTTTTATACTTTCATTGATTTTTTTTTACTTTCATGTGCATATATTGCTTGTAGAAAAAAAAAAAAAAAATAGTCAATAGCGGTATTCACAATGTAGAGTACTTGGCCTAGTAAAAAAGCAGAAAAGCTATTAATTGACAAATATTTCAATTTCTAATGTATTTTGTTTTTAGTTTTTTGATATTCTGCTCTTTTACTACATTACCAGGCCAAGTACTCTACATTGTGAATACCGCTAATATTTTTTTATTATTATTATTATTTGCTATGTACAATTTTCCATAAAGATAAGAAGGATGAGCTTTTTTTTAAAGAATAAATCTAATTAGATTTGAACAAATGAATGGAGGCCATTAGTTTTGTAAATACGGTTTAGTGTATAGATAGAATTTGTATTTAAAGTACAGAAATGCTGATCTTAGAAACTATTATTTTATTAGTTTAATAAATAGTAAGTAAAATACATACTTATAAAAGCATATTTGGAATTTGTAAAATTTTTAAAATTATTGAACCTACTTAAAAAGCGATTATTTTATGCGATTAATCCCTATGCATAAACCAAATTCTTTTAAAAATATACTATATTCATATCCGGATCCGTTCCTGAATTCTAAAATATTACAAAAATTCAATAACATTGTTCCAGTACTTAAAATATTTGCAGGAAATCATTACCGGTCTCAACATATTTATCTAATTAATTCTCACTGACTATGACTTAAACCTGTAAAAGAAAAATAAAAAGGAAACAAATAAATGGTCAAGAAATATGCGAATATACTGGTTTAATTCAGCCCTAGAGAAATGTAAATAGATGTTTCTACAATGATTAAAATAAGTTTCCTTATAAATAAGGAAGTTGATATAGCGATGCTTGTTTTTTCGTAAGTTGATTGAAATCAACTTTTCGAAGACCTAAAATAATTTACGGCCCAGAATTGACACAATATATCAGATATACTTTCGTTGGTAAGGCCGGCCTTGATTGCTATAGCCCCGCGAGAAAATCTCTAATTTCTAATAAACGTACAGTTTTACATGTCATGTTAATTTATCAAAGAACATGTGAACTGGTGGAGATAGAAATGGAATACTTTTCTATTTTCTGATGAATCTAAATCCAATTTAGGCAGTGACGGGAGACCATTTAAAAAACAACCCATAGAAAATATACTGGTTCTCAAGTACAGAAATAAGACAGTGAAGTTTGGTGGTGGCAATATTATGTGGGCAAGTTATGGGTCCAATTGATATCAAATCATATCACTGGAATCTGATACAAATCCATTTTAAACGGTGTTATGTGGAAAAGTATGTCCCTAGTTTGAAGATTACAGCACGACAAAGCCCCAAACACATTTCTAGGCTTGTAAACGAGTGGTTGCAATCCAATGATGTACGTGTTTTGAACTGGCCTGCTCAATCGCCAGATCTCAATCCCATAGAAAATCTATGGGAAATTCTTAATCGCTATATATGGACTCAAAATTATACCACGAAGGATGCTGTATCAGATGCGGTTATAAGGGAATGACTAAATATTCCAAAGAAGATGATAGATAGTCTTTAATTGGTTCAATGGATTGCCGCTGTGAAGCAGTAATAAAAAAACAGGGGATATCAAACAAAAAGGGACAGCAAATTTGTGTAAAAATTAAACTTAAGTTTCCATTATTGTGTCAATACTTTTTAGTATGTTTTCTATTTTCAGAATTTAATTAATAATGTTTTTATTTTTATAACCTTCACCATGAGTAGTGGTAATTTTAAAATTTTTCTTTTGCGACCCCATATTGTGTATCGTTATAGATAGCGGAGTCGATATAGCGATATCCGTGTGTAGGTTAGGTTTCATGGGCAGACACTGGTCAAGCAGCTCACTTGGGTTCATTCAAAACTGATCCCATTTTGATACCCAATAAGTAAACAGTAGGATATTTATACTACATCCGTTGTTTCCAAAGTGAACCAAACAGATTCTCTAATGAAGGAGTGCATGCGTTTTGGATTCATCCTTGATAACTCATCAAAACACGAGAGGAAGGGGGTTCCAAGGATACGTTCCCTCAAGTTTGTCAAAGCTGGGCATTGGCAGAATAGGTGGGACACAGTGTCCTCCTATTTTTCGTTTCGACAGTTTCTACAATAAACCGTTATGCAATAATAAAAGAAACAATTAGTCTTATTTGCTCACGACAGAATTCCATAAGTAGATTCGTCCTGCCGGAATCGCAGATGGATTCATTAGTATATCTGTTCGGTGCAGTCTCCCCTTTTGGACAATCATCGCAACCTTTTTGACCAATTCGTCTGCTATATAATTACCCTGATTGCCATCGTGTTCAGGGACCCATAGAATGTCTCGCTATCTCATTTTGGGATCCGTCTGTATGTTGAAATCAACTTTTTAATGCCCATAAATAACTTAAAAACACGATGTTTATATCATTTTGTGAATATTTGAAAAAGTTTACATTTTATTGTACAAGACTTGGATCAATATATTAGATATACTTTCTTTTTATGGAAAATCAGTAAAATTGGTCCATAAATGTCTGAGTTAGGAGTGGAAGCACACGACTACTTCGATTTTTTTTTAAATATTTTTGTATATATCTCGAATACATACAATATGTATATTAATATAATTTAATATAATTATATTAAAGGTATTTCAAAGACCTTTCCAAAGTGATCGACATTTTTTACAAAAGTTTTTTTTTTTAAAAAAATTTAATAAAATTCTCGAGACGATAACCGTTATATTAATATATCATAAATATTAGTCAGTTATTTGAGATCTTCAAAATAATGATTTTAACATACGGACACACATGGTTAACATCTTGTTCACGTATATTATAGTCTAATTCTTGTTTAAATATTTTTCTACACAAATAATGTTTAACAATTTTCTACAGAAAACTTTCCTTAATAAAGTTTAAAAAAAAAATCACTTTACTAAAAGTTCTGGCCGTAACAAACTTATTGCTATAATTTGTCTTTAACAAAATTTTCGTCAGGAATTCCGTTAACACCATTTTATACATTACAACATGCTTAACAAAAAAATAAAAGCAAAACTTTTAGATTAATATTTTGTATGTCTCCACAAAGTCTACAGCCCCCACCTACCCACCACCTACCATTTGAACTGAACTGTCACAATGCATGTAGTAATTGATATTTTCGAGCTGTAAAATTTTCACTCAACCGTACAATATATCAATCAAAAGTTTGTTGTAAAGACTAAGGTTGTTTAAACTACTATTTAAATACTCATACTCAAACACAATTATGATGATGTTCAAAAGAATTGTATTGAGATGAAATGATGATGGTGGCAGTTTACTAGTAGTCTGTACACATTTGGGGGGTTGGCAATATTGGCTTTTATTTCGCTATTATCAGTTAATACAAGACCTTTGAATGTGTTTATAATAAAATAAGGAATTCTTCTTGTATATTCTTTTCTTTTTTATCAAATAAACAAAAGCGAAAGCAAGATAAGATTTGTTTTCATAAGCAAATATTGAAAAATAAAGATTTGAAGAGAGAAACAAATAAAATAGAAAAGAAAATAAAAGTTTTTTTTTAAGAAAAATGTTTAAAACCTGGCGTAAAACTGAGTTCAAACGTTGGTCTTCTATACTTCAAAATATAGAAAATGAAAAGCTAACTAAATTATATAAAGAAAGGTTTAGAATACAAAAAAAAAAAAAAAAATTGAAAAAATAAAATATTTTATTAAACAAATTAAATTCTAGGGAAACAATGATTGTGTTTGTTTACGATACCGAGTGTTTGAAGGAGGAAGCGGATGATCCGGTTAAAGCGGTGTTGTATTTCCATCCTAGCTGGGTGTCGGATACCCAAAAAGTGGCCTTGTGCGGCCAATTAATGGGTTCATCGTATTTTCTCAAGGATTGTTTCTTTAAGCCACGCATAATATCTTTACAGAATGGTAAATTTGTTTTTAAGGAATTTGGAAGATTTATATTGGTAAGTAAAGATTTTGCAACATATACAAAAACTATTATTAAAGTTACCAAAGGTTTAAAACGGGAACTTTTAATAAAAAAGTGCTTTAATAATCCTTTCAAATATCTTTGAACAAAATTACATATTTCTTTATATTCTTTTAGGCCGTGGGTACTGATCGCAATATCACAGATTATCTATTGCAACATCGTGCCGATTTATTAGCCTCATTGGTTAAGTTTTATCATCGTGACTTGCAGCTGGTCTATGATCAATTTCCCTTGCAGTCTCAGTACAAGAATTTATCGGAAAAATTATATCATATATTTGAAACATATCTACCAATTTTACAATACAATGGCAATATTTTTCAAAATATACCCAAACTACGTATGCCCAAGACGGCCAGCAATATCTATTTGGAAGCCATACAAACTTTGCAATGTTGCCAACAGACAAAGGGAGTATTAGGTGGTGCCATACTATATCATAACAAGTAAGTCAAACAGTATTTAGAACATTTCTTTATTTTTTATTTATTAATATTTTTGCTACTATTCCAGAGTTGTTGCTTCTCAACTAAGTGATGCTGTTACCAAACAAATAGTTCTTACCGATCCCTTGCACATAAGAACCACTGGCGAACAGTTAACCTCCACTGAATTTCACATTCCCAATGGTGTGCAAATGCTAGTGGTCTACCTGGATACCCTACAATATCGTAAACTTCAAGCTGAAGCTCAACGAGCACAAAACTTGCAGACCACTCAATTGGGTCAAGGGCCTTTGCCTTTTCAGTATAATAAGCGTAAAATGAAAAGAGACAAATCTTTGATATTTACCCATATACCCGAAGAGAATACCACCACACACACCATTAGTGAACATCCGGAGGAACAAGCAGAAGAGGCCACCAACGCCGCCCCCATCATACAGCCCCCAGCTCCTATTAGACCTAAAAGTCTAATGATGACACGGCCCACTCACTTGCCGTTGCGCATAAAAAACTACTCCAACAAAGAATTGCCCGAATCGGGTATAGCCTCCATAAACTTTGATGAAACTGATTCGTATCCCGAATTCATAGGACGCACTAGTGTTTGTTCCACACCCATGGCTGAGAATAAGGTGTTGGCGGTGGGCAATATCATGTCCATATGTGCCAATCCAGAAGATGAGAATAACTCCAACAAACAGGTGGAACAAAACAACACTTTACAACAGATTAACAGACGCAATTCTTTGAAAAAAGATTTTGAAAAATTCTTTCATAATTTCATAACAAATCCCAATAAAATGGAACGCCGTAACTCTTTAACCGATATCCATGATTCTTTGAAGAAATTTTCGAAAAAGATTTCTTTAAAACAAATCTCACAAAGTTTTAAGACTGATGTTAATCGCAATGGTAATGGGGCTGCTGATATGTCTCCCGATTTTATAGAGAACGATGATGATGACGACCAAAATTCCGATAATTCCGATGAGAATAATAAAACCTCCCGCACCATAACAGATCCCACCAATCCTGTGTTTAATGCCAATGGCCAGCCCATATCGCGTAGCTTGTTTCAGGAATTCCTAGAAAAATACTATAAATTATGGGGTGAGGCCAGCGAGGAAACCAAACAAGATGAGGATATAGCCAAACTTATAGAAGAGTTTAAAGAGTTTGATAATGAGCTTAAGAAGTTGGATGAATCGCTTAGAAATCCCAACTCCAATAAAATATCTACCAATACGAGCAATATCAACAAACCAGATCGTAATTTGAATTTAGAAAACTCTTTAGCAACCAACCAGCAAAAAGCCAAGACACCTTTGGATAAAAAATCTCTTAGTTTGCCATTGAAAAATATATCGGATTCCACACCCTCAGGAGAACGTCCTGCTTTGACTTCCTCACGCAAACAATTGGGTGGCGTACCATTGACACCACTCATGGCTAAGCTTTCAGTATTGGCCTTGAATGAAGAACGCCCAGCTTGGGATGCTACCCCGGGTGCTAATATTGAAATTCAGACACCTTTGAATACTTCAAAAACTATAGGCAAACGAAATTCTCTGAAATGTGATGATGCCGTAGATGTTTTGACTTGTTTATCCTCGAATGTGGGCAATCAGGATGGTCTGCAAAAGGCCGAACTGTATATATGTGGTCAGCAGAATATGACGCTGTTGTTGTTTATGGAGGAAGGTTGTTCGCAGCATTCAAAACTCGTACAGAAAATGGTGAGTTAAAAATTTTTTATCCGAATTCGAAGTGAAATATTTGCTAAAAAAAAAATTCAGCCGAATTCGAAGTGAATTATTTTCTTATAGAAAAGTGTATGTTTATCCGGATTCGAAGTGAAACATTTTATAAACAAAGATTTTATTCGAATTCAAAGTGAAATATTTTTTAAAGAAAAATTTCATCCGAATTCGATGTGAAATATATTCTACAAAAAAAATCAATTTGAATAATTTTCGAAAAGAAAAATTGAATTAAAATTTTTAAAATATTTTTTTCGATTAAAATATTATTTCTTTCGAAAATATTTTATTCGAATAAAATAAATAAAAAAATAATATTTCTTAGAATAGATTTTATTTATAAAATAAAAATTTTCTTTCGGAAACATTTATTCAAATAAATTTTATTCGAATAAAATATTTTTATTAGAATAAATTTTATCGAATAAAATAACATTTTTTTAAAACAAATTTTAATCGAATAAAATCAAATTTTTTTAGAATAAATTTTATATGAATAAAATAAAAATTTTTTTGTAAATTTTATTCGATAAAAAAAATTTCTTTAAATAAATTTTATTCGAATAAAATAAAATTTCTTTAGAATAAATTTAATTCGAACAAAATAAAATCTCTTCGAATACATTTTATTCAAATAAAATTAAATTTCTGTAGATAAATTTTATTCTAATAAAATAAAATTTTTTTAGAATGAATTTTATTCGAATAATATAAAATTTCTTTAGAATAAATTTTATTTGAATAAAATATAATTTCTTTAGGAAAAATTTTATTCAAATAAAATTAAATTTCTTTGCAATAAATCTTTATTCGAATAAAATTTTTTTCGAATAAAATAAAATTTCTTTGAATAAAATTTATTCGAATACAATAAATTTATTCTAGAATAAATTTTATTCGAATAAAATAAAATTTTTTTAGAATAAATTTTATTAGAACAAAAAAAAATTTAGAATAAATTTTATTCGAATAAAAAAAAATTTCTTTAGAATAAAATTTATTCGAATAAAATAAACTTTTTTTAGAATAAATAAGACAAAATTTCTTTACAATAAAATAAAATGTATTTAAGAAATTCGAATAAAATAAAAAATCTTTGGCATAAATTATATTCGATTTAAATAAAAACTCTTTAGAATAAATTTTATTCGACTAAAATAAAATTTCTTTAGAATAAATTTTATTCGAATTAAATAAAAAAATGTTTAGCATAAATTGTATTCGATTAAAATAAAATCTGTTTAGATAAAATTTTATTCGACTAAAATAAAATTTCTTTAGAAAATTTTTTATTCGAATAAAATAAAATTTCTTTAGAATAAATTTTATTCCAATAAAATAAAATTTCTTTAGAATAAATTTTATTCGAATAAAATAAAATTTCTGTAGGAACTACTTTTATTCGAATTTTTTAACAATACCATATATTTTAACTGAAATGTATTCTTTCCTTTTTACTTACAGTTCGATATTTGTGTTTCCAAATTCCCCCACATGGAATCTCATCTCAGTCAAACCTTAAACATAAACGTTGAGGCTGACAAACGTGATGGCAGCTATAGTTTTTTGTGCATCGACTCCAAATGGGATGCCTTAGAACGCAATGGTCCTTGGAATCCAGTAGAAATCAATACATTAGAATGCATGCATCGTGACATGTTGAATAATAAACAATTAACCGATTTAATATTACGTTCATATGACTCCGTGTACTATGGCTATAAATCGGGCAGAACAGAAATATTTTATAAAGAACCAGCTCGAGAAATAACTGGCATACCACCACCCTCAGATCCCATGGGTAATATAGCGATGAGAGCCAAAAATAGATTAGAACGCGATCATTCCTATATACTGTTTTAAAAACAGAGTTAAGGAGAAAACCAAATAAAAATATTTTTAGAAAATACTCGCCAAGTTTAAAATACACGAGAATAAAATAATGGAAATTTGAAAATTAACGTTAATTATACAATTTAAAAAAATACATTCCTTAAAACAAATAGTATAAATATTATGGAGACGTTTATATTTTAAACAAACCTTTTTCCAAAAGAGGATTTTTTTTATAAAAACACACTTACACGAAACGTCTCTTCAACTTTTTATAGTAAATTACACATTTTACCCTTAAAAAAAACAAGTTTTAAATGTTTAGTAAATACTAAAATGATGATTATTTTTTGTTAAGAATATTTTGTGTCAAAATTAAGATTGTTTTTTGAAAACTAAAATGTAAAAGCTTTTTTTAAATTTTAGCTATTAATTTTAGTTGTTGGCTTATTGAGTACAAAAATTGTTTTGCTAAATTTTGTTATTTATTTTATAAAGCTTTATATTTTATAATTTGTAGCTAGCCCTTAAAAAGAAATTAATTTCAACATTCCCTTTATGTATAAGTTAAAGGTGGAATTAGAATGACTTAAGGTTAAGCTAAGTGCAAGAATTTATTGAAATTTGCCATATAATCGGTAAATACTTACACTTACTTTAATTTTTAAATCAGTTTAATTCCAACCTGAAGTTCTTAAATAATAAATAAGTTTTATTAATTCATAAAACCTAATTTTTATTTGTTTATTGTGCCAACTACAAAAAAAAAAGAAGAAAAATAAGATTTGAAAACAAATATGCCGTCAAAAAGCTTTATAGCATTATAAAATAAAGCTTATTTTTAATATTTATGTAGCCATATGATGTATTGTATAAGTGGGAGTTAAGAAAAATAAACATGAAGAAACAAATTTCAAATATTTTTGCGTCCTTAGATAAAAAGAACTTTTAAACAAAATATTTTTAATATTAAAACAAAAACAACAAGAAGACAACCATGTAAAACTATGGTACGATTTTAACTGCGTATAAATTGTGTTTCTTTACAAAAAATGTTATTACGTCAATACTTAAAGGGTTTATAAACCATTTTTCCTACAAACAAAATTGTGCAATTTTACTTTAAGTTTATTACTGTTGTAATTAATTATTTAATCTTTTTTATGATTGTAATTATATTAATATTTTTTATTATATTATTGCTTTTTGCAATTTTCTACTTTATATTATTTTATGATTTTTTTTTTTTGTAGTAGCGTAATATTATTATCACCCAATAGTTGGAGTTTTGATAAATAGTATTTTATCATTTGTAGTGATTTGAATGAAATGCAAAAAAATAAATAATGATAAATTAATAAAAATAATCAGATGTTTGGAATAAAAAAAATATATATATTTTAAGGATTTTCATTTGGATTTGATAAAATGTGAGTATGTATCTTGAAAAAAATTATTGAAATTAAACTATGAATTCGGCTAAATAAAATATTTTCTAAATAAATTTGAATTGATTCGAATAAAATTTATTTTTAAGAAATTTTATTTTATTCGAATAAAATTTATTCTAAATTTTATTTTTAAAGATGTTTTATTCGAATAAAAATTATTAAAAAAAAAATTAAATTTTACTCGAATGAAATATTTTCTGAATAATTTTTTTTTATTCGATTAAAATTTATTCTGAAGATATTTTTTTCAGATCAAATTTATTCAAAAAAAAATTGTATTGTATTTTATTCGAATAAAATTTGTAAAGAAATTTAATTTTATTCGAATAAAATAAAACATTTTTAGAAAATATTTTATTCGAATAAAATTAAATTTATTTAGAAATTATTTTATTCGAATGTAAGGAAATTTATTTGGAACAAATTTTATTCGAATAAAATTAAATTTTATTTGAAAAATACATGGTTATTCGAATAATTTATTTGGAATAAATTTTATTCGAATAAAATTAAATTTTTTTAGAATAAAATTAAATTTTTTTAGAATAAATTTTATTAAATAATGAAAATTATTCTAAAATATGTTATTTTATTTGAAAAAAATTTATTCTAAAGAATATTTATTGGAAAAATTTATTTTAAAGAAATTTTATTTTATTCGAATAAAATTCATTTTAAGAAAATTTTATACGAATAAAAAATTTTTAAAGAAATTTTATTTCATTCGAATAAAATTTATTCTAAAGAAAATTATTTTATTTGGATCAACTAATTTCTAATGAAATTTCATTTTATTCGAATAAAATGTTTTCTAAAGAAGTTTTAATCGAATAAAAATTTGTGTGAAGAAATTTTATTTTATTCGAATAAAATTTATTCTAAAGATATTTTATTGTATCTATAACAATTTTATATTATTCAAATAAAATATTTTCTAAAGAAATTTAATTTTTGTCGAATAAAATATGTTCTAAAGGGCTATTTTATATACTAAATTATACTAAAAATATTTTATTTTATTCGAATAAAATTTATTCTAAAGAAATTTCATCTCATTCGAATAAAATAATTTCTAAAGAAATTTAGTTTGATCCGAATAAAAAAATATTTTTTTAGAAATTATTTTATTCGGATCAAATAATTTTTAATGAAATTTAATTTTTCTAAAGAAATTTTATTTTAATCGAATATAATATTTTCCAAAAAATTATTCTAAAAATATGTTATTTTATTGAATAAAATTTATTCTAAAGAATATTTATTCGAATAAAATTTATTCTTAAGAAATTTTATTTCATTCGAATAAAATAATTTCTAAAAAAATTTTATTCGAATAAAAATTGTTCTGTTCTATTTCATTCGAATAAAATATTTTCTAAAGAAATTTTATTCGAAATAAAATTATTCTAAAGAAATATAATTTTATTCGAATAAAATACTTTCTGAAGCAAATATTTCACTTCGAATTCGTATACAAATTTTCTTTAGAAAATATTTCTCTTCGAATGCGGATGAACTTTTCTTTAGAAAATATTTTAATCCGTATTGGGATGAAATTTTTCTTTAGAAAATATTTCACTAATTCGAAATCGATTACAAATTTTCTTTAGAAAATATTTCACTTCCAATTCGGATTCGAATTTTAGTTGGACAATATAAATTCGAATAAAATTCTTTTCAGAAAATATTTTGTTCGATTTTAAAATAAATTTTTTCAGGAAATATTTTATTCGATTTCAAATGAAATTTTTCTCAAACAATCCGAATTCTCTTTATTACGAAAATATTTCCGATACCGAAATTTTAAAACTTCTGAAAACTTAAACAATTTTGAAATGCAATTTGATGGAAATAGTGTAGATTTCTTAAAAATCTTAAATATTAATAATATGTATCAATATTTTTCCATAAATTATTATTAAATAAACATTATTTATAAAATTTCTAGACTTGAGCAATCGAAGAAGAAAGAAAAATGAAACAGCAACAATTTTAATGCATGAAAATTTATGTATGCAAAATATTTATAAAATTAATTATGAATTCATTTAAATTTGTTCAGAGAAAAAATTAACACCTTTTTTTAAAAAAAAATAACACATAAAAACAAATTTAAATAAATAAATCAAAACGCAAAATTAATAATTCAACAGAAACGGGTTAGTGTTAAAAAAAAGGAAAAAAAATATAATAATAATAAATAAAAGTAATACATATCAGTTTTCCGAAACCTTAAGAGCCACGTTTTTTTTTTCTCAAATAAGTAAATAATTGTTAATAAAGAAACAAAATAGAAATAACAACATATGTATTAAAACTTTTATTAACATTAACTCAGCGTTAAATGATCTGAAAGATACAACAATAATATTAAATAAATAAGAAAAAAACTAAAGAAAATTTAAAGCAGCAAAGGTCGACTACTAAAGTTAGCGTTGCCATGACAATTGGATATAAAGGCCTGAGTATTACTCGTACAAAGATTGTCAACTCAGCGACAGCTGTATAAACCGAACATTTTTTCCTCAGGAATGAATAAATTTTATCCTAAATACAATAGTATTTTTAATTATTTCCTAATGTATTCGATTTGTATTTAAAAACACAAACTGGATTGATTTTATGTGTTCATTTTATTACTCTATTATACCTTGTCGAAACCCCTTAGTTGTATTGAATTGTTGTCTTCAGTTGAAATATGTTAAAGAAGTTCCGAAAACAGATCAAACAAATCGTTTCCGGCCAAACTGATCTGACCGTTTCAACTTTATTCAAATCACTTCAACACGTGCGCTAAGAATGAATTAGAAATGTAAACAAGCACATTTGTTTTTAAAAAAAAAATGTATGCTGGTCACGTTTAAATGTTTCAAAATGTAATTTAGAGTTTTAAATTATGTTAAAAGTATGCGTTAAAATCATAAATATTTCGTATAGAATTTGAGATTTTTTGATCATGGATATCAACATTTTTAATTCGTTTGCTTCGCTGAATGGTGCTCATCTGAAATATCAAATTTTGCATGACTCTGGCGCAAAAATCAAGCTGAATTTAATCGATGGCATGGGTTATGTTGAACCCAAAAAGAAAAAGTCTAACTAGGTCAAATCGCACGATCTCACCTCCACAAGAGATGACCATGCCCTCAAATCGCTCCTGCAGAATGTCCAATGTGGAATGATCTATGTGGCACGTAGCGATGCCCTGTTGAATCCACATGTCGTTGGTGTTCATATCATCCAATTTAGGCCAAAAGATGTTAGTAAGACGACCTATAGCATTCGTCGTTGACGATGATGGCCTGGTCAACGTGTTTCTCAAAGAAATATGAACCGAAATCGCATCTGCTGAATTTCCAATGTGGAATGAGATATGTGGCACATAGCGACGTCCTGTTAAAAACACATGTCGTTGGTGTTCATATCATCCAATTCAGGCCAAAATATGTTAGTAAGAGGACCTATAGCACTCGTCGTTGACGATGATGGCCTGGCCAACGTGTTTATCAAAGAAATATGAATAGATGACACCGCCAATACAAAATCCCCACCAACAGTGACTTTTTCGGGATGCATTAGACGCCCTTGGATCTCATGTGGATTGGTATCCAATTAGTCCCAAATTCGACAATTTTGTTTGTTGACGTATCCTCCATGGTGATTTGGTAAAACAAACTGAATAAATGACAGTCAATTCGACAGATGTAGTATCAACAATATGGACGCTATCAAAGTCAAAGTTCGGAAGTCCCTATTGGAAGATCAATTAGTTGGCTCCACAACGAAAAATCCTTCAAAAATACTGCCTGATTGAAATATTTACAATTCAGAACTTTGTATAATGGATTTTTGAAAGCAAATTATTTTAATTAACCATTTTAAACAAACAGTTTCTGAGCTCTGATTGGCAATATTATGGCAAGTGCTAACATTATGCTAACACGGTCTGGACTATAAAACGGGTGAGGCAAAACTTCCCAACCACTCTACCTCAAATACTATTTAACAGGTATTGGAACATGTGGCAAAATCACGGTTCGGCTGCTTGGCCGAGCTTCACATACGATCTCTTACGCTTCGAGTTATTTTAATGGATCAATTTTTCATCGCAAGTATTGATTCGGTGTAAAATTTGTTTCTTTTATAGCGTTCAAGCACCATTTCAGACATACAAAATTGACTTTCAAGGGGTCTCAGTGCTTCAATTCGTATGGTACCCAATTTCCCTGCTTTTGGATGAATCCTGCTGCTCGCAAATGTTTTGAAATTGCTGATTGAGTAGTTCCTACTGATTTTGCAAGCTCTTGTTGAGTTTAACAACAATCTTCATGGAGCAATGTCTCCAATTCTAGGTCTTCAAACTTTTTTGGCGGGCACGGGCGATCTTTGTCATCCGTGTCAAAATCACTACTTCTGAACCGAACAAACCATCTCTCGCCCGTTGAAACAGATGGAACACATTCACCATAAGCTTTTGTGAGCAATCGGTGTGCTTCAGCGGCACTTTCTTTCAAATTAAAGAAGTAAAGCAAAACTTCCCGCTTTGTTGGCACAAAATTCGACATTTTCGAAGCAAAATGAAGGCTTTATAAGATTCGGCAAAACTGAATATAGCACTATTACTTGTTTTAATTCGTTTTGTTAAAGCTGAGCAACCAAATTGTTCATAAATTTGAACAAATTTTGTTAACTACAATGTTCAGTTTTATGCGAACTGTCACTTTATCTAAAACGCGCTCTACTAAAGAAATCATGCAAACAGGATGTCTATTTGTTTACTCTTCGTAAGAGAGTATTTTCAGTTCTTCGGCCATATGATTCTTATTTTTCGGCATTATTCGATTTGTAAATACAAATATATCAAATTGCAATGTCAGCTCGCCAGGAGAGCCACAACACAATTTATTTCTTATAAAAAATCCAACAAAATTCTGTGTGATTACTTTGGAGTCCGTAAGGGATTTGGAACTATACATATTAGTTATTGAACAGACATTGGCGAAGGCTCTCAAATGTTAAAAAAAATTACACATAAGCTATAAAAACTCTTATAGTTTGTCTTGCGTAGTGTTACAAACCTAAACAACAACCAATAATATCTAAAATCTCACACAAATAAAGTGTAGCGCAATTTAAATAACTAAGAAATAAAATTAAGTTAAAGCTAACAACACAACGCCTCGCACATAAACGTTTAAACAATTTAAATTCAGTACAAAATTTGATGCTACCGGTAAATGTAGCAAGAAAAAAAAGAGAGAAAAATAAAAATTTAAATAATTTTATGAAAAAAATAATGCAAAAATTAAACAAAAATCCAAGAAATAAAATAATAAATTAAATAATAGAAAACTAAATTACAAAGAAATTAAAATTTAAAAAAAAAAACGCAAAAGTTTTTAAATTAACAACAAACAAATTTTATTTCAAATCGGAAAAATCTAAAAAATATATATTTCAATTCCTTAGCACGTAAATAAAACCCCATGTTTATTTTCAAAATACTCAACATCATACATCAACTATAAGGCGGCGGATACATTTCCATCTCCGTTCAAAATGTTTAAAAACAATTTGGATTTTAGTGTTTTATATTGTGTTTTGTTTGTGTTTTTTGTAAGAAGGTGCGTGTCCAAATTTTATTATAAAATATTATGTTGTTTTTGTGTTCTTAAATATTTGATTGTAAGAAAATTAACAAAAAATTTAAGTGACAAACTAATGACAAATGATCAATTAAAAAAAACAGCTTGTGTGTGTCGTAAAATGGACCAGCCTATACAAACAAACATCATATGCGGAAATTCTACAGCCGCTGAACTTGTAAATATTGGGTCAAGTTGATTTTTTGGAAAATGTTTGAAAACAAATTTTGAAATTTAAATGAATATATATATGAAAATCTGTGATATTTTTCATTCATTATTGCAACAGTATATTGTTTAAGAGTATTAAAAAAAAAACCGAAATTTTTTGAGACCGGCATTTCGTTTTTTTTATTGTGGACAATTTATCAAATAAAGTGATCAAAATATAAATATTTCGACTGAATATTGAGTTTCGTATTAGACCTAAATCAGGTTTAGGTCAGTATTTGGTGTTCTTGAATAATTGAGCCAAATATTCAAGAGGAAATTGAACAAAAGCCTAAAGTCCAGGGGCACACATTAAAAATAAACTGAAAGAGGCTATAAAAGAAAAAGATTGAAAACAATTTTTGATGAAAAAGAATGTTCAAGTCTTCCTTATGATGTTTAATGGCTTTTGAAATAGTGTAACTATGACCGTTCAGAACTATTTTTATACACTTCACCTTCGTGAGAACGGTATATATAAATTTCTCATTCCGTTTGTAATTTCCACAATATAATTTTCCGACCCTATAAAGTATATATATTCTGAATCCTTCTAGATAGCGGAGTCGATTTAGCCATGTCCGTCTGTCTGTCTGTCCGTCTGTCTGTCCGTCTGTCTGTTGAAATCAATTTTCTGAAGACCCCAGATATCTTCGGGATCCAAATCCTCAATAATTCTGTCAGACATGCTTTCGAGAAGTTTCCTATTTAAAATCAGCAAAATCCGTCCATAAATAACGGAGATATGAGCAAAAATCCGAGACCACCTCTATTTCCGGCTTATTTTGTTATCTATATCTCGATTACTAAGTCATAAATATGGACAATATGAATATCTACTGATAGATATTTCAAAATCCATTGCAACGATGTATATAAGGCTATACAAAGTTGGACCTACAATGAGTCAAAATCGGGAAATTATTTTTTAACCCGAATTTTTTTTCACAAAAAACATTCTTTTGTCATAAATATTTTTCACTAATAAATTAAAAAAAAAAATTTTAAAAATTGGAAAAAACTAAAAATTTTTTTTTTTTGTAATTTTATTTTGAAGTATAATTTGGTGAAGGGTATATAAGATTCGGCACAGCCGAATTGTTTAATTGTTTTATAGTCCATATTGGATTTTTTTGAAAAGTTTTCATTATTTTTTCACATATTTTTTTCGTTGTCCATTTTGACCAAAATAACAGTTGAAAATAATGATTTAGAGAAGATAATATCTGCCATATTTTTAAAAGCTAATGTGATTAAAAAAAATAATAATTTGTTGGACCAAGAATAGTGTGTATAAGTTTTTTCTGAATCACTCTTTATTACTCTTGTTTACATGTAAATAAGCTGTACGATCTCTGTTGGCTATGATGCCGGCCACTGGTTTATCTGAATAATAGACAGATGTGGAATTTATTAAAGGAAAACTGATGATTAAATGTAAGGATGAAGTATATAACGTGGATCCATGTAATATCAATCGGTTTTTTATTTCACAACAGTCTTATGAATGGCCGGTAGTTTCGCTAACTGATTTAAACTTTCTTAATGGGAATTCTTTCTCTTTTCATAAAGTTGATGAATACGAAGTTTACTCGGCGCTGTGTAAAATCCGTTCAAATCCTTCGGGATATGATGGGTTACCTCTGAAATTTATCAAGATAATTTTATCTTATATAAGTTCTTATCTTACACATATTATTAACACAATATTTACTACCTCAAAATATCCTACGATTTGGAAAATTACTCGAGTTGTACCGATTAGGAAGAAGGCAAATTCTAACTCGCTAGAAAACCTACGCCCAATTTCTAAGGTCCCAATTTTTTCTAAAATTGTTTAACATATTATGAAGGACCAAATTATACATTATATAGATCAAAACGCGTTATTGCATGTCAATCTGTTTGGGTTTAGGCGAAAGTATAGTACTACTGCTCTACTTGGTGGACTACTGATTTAATACGACAAAAGATTAATGAGAGGAAAATGAGTGTATTGGTTTCGCTGGATTTGCCGAAGGCATTTGACAGAGTGCTACATTCAAAGTTAATCTTTAAGTTGTGTGGTATGTTCAAATATTCAAGTTGTTCATGTAAATTGATGCAATCATAATTATTTGGGAGGACGCAGTACGTTGAAGTGAGTGGTACGAAGTTACATGCTTTAGAGGTTTCAAGTGGTGTACCTCAGGGTTCGGTAATTGGTTCATTGTTGTTTATGATTTATCTCAATGACTTTGTGAATATTTTTGATGTTACTTCTTTTGAATCTTTCATATATGCTGACGATATTCAGATTTTGTTTGCATCGAATAACCGTGATGTGTTGGAGAATAATGTTAATTTTTACCAAGGGCTGATTACTCAGTGGATGGAGGATTAACACTGATAAGTCTAAGGCTATGTGTTTTGGATGCGATGCTGAAGATTTCCATATACAAGGTGGCGCAAAAGTAATCCTCCTATCAGAAAATGCTATAAATTTTCCCGATTATTAGTCAAATAAATAGTCAGCAATATTCCGCGTTCTGGAGCAGTGTAGCGTAACATTGTTTATTAGCGTGTATTTCGCATGTGTTTACTACACAAATGTCAAAACAGAACTGACATTAGGGGCCAATCGCAAAATTTATAGCATTTTCTGATAGGAGGATTACTTTTGCGCCACCTTGTATCTATGAATGGAGTTGGTTTACATTTTGTGGACGAAATGAGGTGCTTGGGGGTTTATTTAGACCGAGGACTGAATTTTTCGCTACATATTGCTTATGTTTGCGTACGTGTAAATGGTACCATCAGAAGATTATATTCACTTGATCTGTACCTTCCATTTCGCATTAGGAGGGATGTTGCAAATGCTCTCCTTATGTCACACTTGATGTATGCCTTGGAAATATATTCAGGCATCAACAGTACATTCTTTAGGAGAATCCATCTTACATTTAATCGTATTATCAGATATTTATATACCGATTGAGAATTAGAACTCATGTCTCTCCCTTTGTTATGGATTTTATTGGGTTTAAATTTGAAGATTTCATAAAATTAAGAATACTGTTACTATTACGTAAATCTGTTATGACGAATTGTCCAAGGTATATTGTAGATAGTTTTCAATTTTCGCGATCTAGTAGAAACTAACAGTATAACTTCATCCATTTATGAAAGATCACTTCACGTGAGAGTCTTACGGGTGTGGAATCCTCTTCCCATAAAATTAAAATTATTTTCTTTTTCGAATAAAACATTTAAGCGTAGACTGAAACAATACTTTGAACAAAGTTTGTAATTATATTTTCTTTACTTTTATTAATTTGTTTATAATATTTTAAATTTAAAATTTTTATACCCTTCACATTAGTGAGAAGGGTATATATAAATTTGTCATTCCGTTTGTAATTTCCACAATATAATTTTCCGACCCTATAATGTAAATATATTCTGGATCCTTATAGATAGCGGAGTCGATTAAGCCATGTCCGTCTGTCTGTCTGTCCGTCTGTCTGTTGAAATCAATTTTCTGAAGACCCCAGATATCTTCGGGATCCAAATCTTCAATAATTCTGTCAGACATGCTTTCGTGAAGTTTGCTATTTAAAATCAGCAAAATCGGTCCACAAATGGCTGAGATATAAGGAAAAAACCAGGTCAACCTCGATTTTTTACCTATTCTTTGACCTATATCTGGATTACTAAGTCATTAATATAGACAATATGGATATCTAATGATAGATATTTCAAAGACCTTTGCAACGACGTATATAACCCATAGTAAGTTGGACCCACAATGGGTCAAAATCGGGAAAAATTTTTAACCAGATTTTTTTTTCACCAAAAGTTTTTTTCGCTAAATATTAAAAAAAAAATAAATAAATTTAAAAAAAAAAAAATTTTAAAATTTAAAAAAAATTTTACATAAAAACTTTAAAAAAAAAATCTAAAAAAACAACTTTAAAAAAAATAAATTTTGTTTGCAACGACGTATATAAGACCATAGTAAGTTGGACCTACAATGGGTCAAAATCGGGAAAAATTTTTAACCAGATTTTTTTTTCACCAAAAGTTTTTTTCGCTAAATATTTAAAAAAAAAATTTTAAAATTAAAAAAAAATAAAAAAAATTTTACATAAAAACTTAAAAAAAAATAAGAAAAATTTTACATAAAAACTTAAAAAAAAATAAAAAAAATTTTACATAAAAACTTAAAAAAAAAAAATTCGAAAAAAACAACTTTAAAAAAATAAATTTTGTTTACCTAAAAATTTTTATTTTGAAGTATAGTTTGGTGAAGGGTATATAAGATTCGGCCCAGCCGAATATATCTCTCTTACTTGTTTAATTTTACATTTTTTTCTGAGTGGAATTTGAATCATATTTAACCCTTAGGGCTTGATTCTGAATAAATGAAATAAATAAATATAATAATGTTATGATCATATACTCAGTGTCAGCTATAATACTGCTGACAAAAGACGTTTCTATAAAAAAGTTTACTTTATTTGCTAAATCTTAATGATGTCTGAAATGTTTGATTAACAAAAAATTTAATTCCTCTTTTACTTCGTTATTATAAAATATTTTAAAACAAATAAAAAATATTCTTATTCAAAAAACATATGTATGTCTTTGAGTCTGCTTAATAAACAAATTGGTATTTTAATAATTTTCTATTATCATTATTTAGAAATTTTTAAAGAAAAGAAACTATTTTTTTAATATTTAACTATGTATTTGAAAACATACATAATACAATAATTTATTTCTAATTATTTAACAATTTAAAACTTATTGTTTATTTTGCTTGCACTCTTATATATTCAATAAATATTCCAAAAAATTAGTTCAATAATATTGAACAATTTATGACAAACTAATAAATAAGTATCGATATTTTATTCTTGTATTGGAATTTAATGAAAATTTGTTAAAATAACAATTTAAAAATACACACTCTAATTTCTATAAATAACAACAAACATGTGATTTTCTATAAAAAAAAAGAAAGATGAATAAAATTTAATTGGAAACATTTATTTTGATGATTGAATGCTCGTTAATAGGTAAAATAGGGGCTGCATATATATAAACAATATTAGTTTGTTTGTAATAATATTAGACAATTGATTTGAAAATGAATTATAATACATTAATTAAAATCGGTTAAAGAAGCTACCCAGCAGGAAATTTTCATATATTATTTAACCCTTACCCTGTACGCAGGTTCAAAATTGTCCAAACAGTTTTTAATGCTTGCTTATTTTACTAAAATCGTCCAAATAGCTCAAAATATTGAAATAAATATTTGGGATGTAATCATGGCGTATTACATGCCATGAGTGTAAAAAACATAATCTGAAATAATGTCATTTGCGTTTCAGTAGTCCATGACATGTCACTTTACTTTTAGAAAAGTTGTTAACTAATCAATGAATTTGTAATACATTTATGAATTGACCAAATAATTTTAATCCAATTTTGTGACAATTGCTATAATATCAAATTATGGGTTAATTATGTGACCTGTAACAGAGTATCTAAAATGTGTAATTTTACCTCTTCCTAGACCAACGAAATGTTAAAGTAACACTTCTCTTTCATATAAAATATTGCATCTGGAACCCTAAAACAACCAGTCACATAACTAGTTATGTGTCAGTTGCCTTCCACTTAGGGTATTAACTGAGTAAAACAGAGATCGTTAATCATAGCCACCAGGGTGCGAACATGTTCGGTTATTTAACTGCAAAAACACGAATTTCAACGAAGGTCATGAACAACAAAACAAAAATTACAATCAATAGCTGGTCAGATTAAAACATAGAAAGAGAGAGCATAACATACTGTTACGAAGTTGCAATAGCGACTTGAATTTAAGAGTCTGTAACGACTGCCTGCAGCATTCATCATGTTTATAAAGACGTCCTTCAGTAGAACCTTCTACTTATCAACAATGTTGTTAGCATACGGTTATTAGCATTGTTTATAAGTGTGGCAACGCTAAATGTTTGAGCTGCTGACATTAACATCGAAGGCTCTAGAATTCGAACATACTAGTTTGTCCGTTGAGAGCATTGTAGAAGATTCACGAAAGAGGGCGCGTGAGTTGAGTTTATCATAGGCGCTGTTAGAGTTAACATCAACTGTCGTGTACATTTGAATTCATTTCTGCGAATTGATAAATGTGTATAAAGACACTAAGTGACTATTTCAACTGTTGTTGTTGTACATTTTAAATAAATAAAGAGTTGTTACAAAATTTAAACTGCTTTTATTTGCAATCAAAAGTATCCGGTTTATTTAAAGGAAATAAACCAACCTTTTAAAAAGGTTAAATGGTAACAATACTATAATAATCGCAGGTCCATGTTTTCTTTATGCCTGTCACTGATTTAAAAGAACATTACTATATACAATTTTGGTAAATTGAACAGTTTAAAGGCATAATCGGCCTTTTTTTATATATTTATTCTCCAATATTTAAAATAATCTAAATACTTATGTATTTACCATGTACTCCTCCGTCATCTTTTAATTTGACACATTTGTTTGTTTTACGTTCTCTGCGATATTTAAGTTTTTATTACTTGACGCAAAAACATAAACATATTTAAGAGAAAAAAGCCGTAAAAAAACTATCTAAACAAATCGGTTTTTTATTATATTTATTTAACAATTTTTTTTTTTTTTTTTTTTTTGTACATTTTTATTTGATCTTCTTACTTTTTCTCCAGTCTAGAGTTGTTTTGTTTTTTTAATAAAATTGCCTCATAAAAACTATGCATTATTTTATGCGGTGTAAATATAAACAGATTTTAGCAGTTATGAGTGTAAACAAGTATAAATATAATTTGAAATAATAATATAATTAATTTGGAAAATAAATTGCTAAAATAACACTGTCCAACAAATTGATACTTTTTGATGGGAACAGAACAGAGTCCCTATGATTCTAAAAGGGCATGTTAATTAGATAATTTTTGTAGAATAAACTTTTAGTCCAGCTGGTCTAAATATAATTTTTTTTTTCGAAATTGTTTTTTAAACTTTTTTTTTTAATTTATTAGTGAAAAAAATTTAAGAAAAAAAATGTTTTTTGTGAAAAAATTCGGGTTAAAAAATATTTTTCCCGATTTTGACTCATTGTAGGCCCAACTTACTATGGACTTTGAAATATCTATCATTAGATATCCATATTGTCTATATTTATGACTGAGTAATCGAGATATAGATCAAAAATAGGCCAAAAATAGATGTTGTCTCGGATTTTTGCTCATATCTCCGTTATTTATGGACGGATTTTGCTGATTTTGCTGAACTTCTAGAAAGCATGTCTGACAGAATTATTGAAGACTTGGATCCCGAAGATATCTGGGGTCTTCAGAAAATTGATTTCAACAGACGGACAGACAGACAGACGGATTACAAACGGAATGATAAACTTTTATATACCCTTCTCACGAAGGTGAATTTAATGTCTGAGAGAATTCTTATTATCGGACATATATTGTCGAATATTATGGGGATCATTTTTGTGTAAGATCTTAATCCTCTATCTCCTCTCTGTATGGGACAATTATTATCTACTCAACATACCCTTTCAAAATTATAGGGTCCAAAAATCCTGTTGGACAGTGTTATTAATATTATTTTGATGACTGTACAAAAAATCACAAATTTTTAAATTTCGTGTTATTATTTCGTATTTGTCTATAGGGTCTCTTTAAGTCTATTCCTGCCACCCACAATAAATACACGGCTAGAAAACCGGTTTAATAGTTAAAATAACTTAACTTAATTTTGCAGGTGTCACAGAATTCTCTATTGCAAATATTGAACTAATTTCTTTACTTTTAAATCGTATTCTTAATATATCAGTTTAATAAGTTATTAAATAAAACTCACATGATTTTAACAATTGTTAATTTGCGAAATATAGTATATGTTTCCTTTTACACCTCTACTGATGAGCTCTAATTAGTTTTTATGTCAAATAAGAAAAAAAAAGCGACTCTCTCTATATTTAGAAGAAACATTTGTTTTATTAATTATGACATACAATATTTGCTTAGATCTTTGTGTAAGAAAAAGTGTTAATTTCTTTGTCACAACAAAAGTTTATAAATATTTTTTTATAACATAAGTTAAAGAGCAACATAGGGTAGGTAAAAAAGTTGGTCCAATGATAGGTAACATAAAGGGTTTAAGATTTTCGCTTCGATTTTAAACTACAGTTCATTTCTACTATAAATCTTAAGATATTTTCTCTGTATTTATTTAGGTTTTAGCATGTTTTCAGATGTCCACGCATTTTCTGTCATAGAGTTTCTCCTGATAACACGGCATAAATATGTATGTGTCATTTAAAATGCAGCAAACAAAATGATAATATAATCTTGTTGTTGATGATATAAAATACTGAGAAGGTCTTTCCCATCTTTCTTGATAGACAGACAGTGACAATTTTAATACCCCCCGAAATAGGGTACACAAAGTACGTCACAACTTAAACCATTATTCCCAGTAATAAGTTGTATGCAGCATTTTTATATTTGTCACATGTATTATGAGTTTATTGTCACTAAACACTCTGGGTAAATAGACGTATTTTATCAAACAGCACGATCCAAATGAAACAAAGATTTATTTAACTAATAAAGTGCTAAATACTGGTATATAGAAAGAAGGTTTATTAACTTATGTATGTATATTATTTTTTATTATAGAAAACGCTACAGAATTTAGTTTTGTTTTACAAGATCATGTTATTTTAACATGTAACTGGAATAATTAATTAATATTTACGTCGTGGCAGATACAGAATCTTGTTAAAAAATATATAGTAATAATTAACAACATGACAAAATTAGCATGAACTTGTGCTACTTATTTGTAATTGATATTAACACTTGAAATCTTAAATAAAGTCATGCGAAGATCATTTAAAGCCTTCCTCTCTACAGTATGTCTTTACAAAAAGTACCTTTTTAAATAATTTGATGAATTTCTTAAATTATTTAAAAAGGTATTTTTTGTAAAGACATACTGTAGAGTGAAAGGTTTTGAATGATCTTCGCACGACCTTATTTAAGATCTGCGACAGAGAAATTTTTGTCCGGTATCAAAATAGTATTTAAATAATACTCTTTTTATTCTCAGAGTACTAAAATTAAAATTTTAAATTATACAGTGTAACAGCCATTTGGGGGATGAAAAATTCCAAGGAAGGGTGAAAGTACTATTCCAGTATAGTAAAACCTTCAAAGGATTTGGCATTCTTAGGCCACATTTCTTTTATTACTTTTATAACTCAAGAACCATATATGATTCCTTATTTCATTCTTCAGCAAAATTGCAGCTAAGACTTAAAAAAATCATTATTATTATATCCATGTAAAACATCAAGTTGGACTAATTTGATCGAATGATATCTTCACCTTTTTTCATTAATTTTCACAAATAACTCGTCAAAATTTCTGGCCATAAACGACTGGAAAAATAAAACCAAAATATTTTTGAGCACCTAGCAATGTTTGGCTTCAGAACGCCAAATCCTTTGAAGGTTTTATTATACTGGCCTTGTACTTTGATCCTGACTGTTATACCGACAATTTTCTACAGAAAAAACTGTTATACAGAAAATTTTCTTAGAAAAACTTGTTATACAGGAAATTTTTTATAGAATAAACTGTTATACAGAAAATATTCTTAAAAAAACATGTTATACAGACGACTTTCCATAGAATCAACTGTTATACAAGCATTTTTCTATAGAATAAACTGTTATAATGACAATTTTCTATAGAATAAACTGTTATACAGACAATTTTCTATAGAACAAACTGTTATACAGAAAATTTTTCATAGAAAAAACTATTATATATACAATTTTATATAGAATAAACTGTTATACAGAAAATTTTCGATAGAAAAAACTGTTATACAGGAAATTTTCTACAAAATATGCTGTTATACATGCAATTTTCCATAGAACAAACTGTTATACAGAAAATATTCTTAAAAAAACATGTTATACAGACGACTTTCCATAGAAGCAACTGTTATACAAGCATTTTTCTATAGAATAAACTGTTATACTGACAATTTTCTATAGAATAAACTGTTATACAAAAATTTTTCTATAGAATAAACTGTTATACAGAAAATTTTCTTAGAAAAACCTATTATACAGACGATTTTCCATAGAAACAATTTTAAATAGAATAAACTGTTATACAGGCATTTTTATACCCTTCACCTTCGTGAGAAGGGTATATATAAATTTGTCATTCCGTTTGTAATTTCCACAATATAATTTTCCGACCCTATAAAGTATATATATTCTGGATCCTTATAGATAGCGGAGTCGATTAAGCCATGTCCGTCTGTCTGTCTGTCTGTCTGTCTGTCTGTCCGTCTGTCCGTCTGTCTGTCTGTCTGTCTGTCTGTTGAAATCAATTTTCTGAAGACCCCAGATATCTTCGGGATCCAAATCTTCAATAATTCTGTCAGACATGCTTTCGAGAATTTTGCTATTTAAAATCAGCAAAATCCGTCCATAAATAACGGAGATATGAGCAAAAATCCGAGACAACCTCTGAAAATTTTATTAAAAAAAGACAATTTATTGCATGCTTTGACAAAAAAGCAACGTATGTGTGTTGGATTCATTGTGTGTTGGCTTCATGCTTCATGCTTTGTGTATTTTGTTTTTGTTTTTTTTGGTGTTTCACGAAAAAGCAACGAAACGTGCATATGTTTGGATGTTTGTTGTCTTCATTATTTTGTTTTTGTTTTTTTTTTGGTGTTTGACAAAAAAGCAACAAAACGTACATATGTATGTTTGGATGTGAGTTGGTTTCACTGCTTTGCGTATTTTGTTTTTGTTTTTTTGGTGTTTCGTTTGGCGTTGTTGTTTTTGAGATTGTTGTTTCGTTTGTAACGTCTACAATATAGCAATAGCAATTAAATGTAAAATTTTTAAACGTTTTTTTGATATATTTAGGATGATATACGCTGAAAATAGGAAAGTAATGCATCCACAACAAAGGTGAAGGGTATATAAGAATATAGCACTCTTACTTATTTATACAACAAACTGTTATACAGAAAATTTTTCATAGAAAAAAACTATTATACAGATAATTTTATATAGAATAAACTGTTATACAGAAAATTTTCGATAGAAAAAAATCTGTTATACAGCAAATTTTCTACAGAATAAGCTGTTATACATGCAATTTTCAATAGAACAAACTGTTATACAGAAAATTTTCAAAAGAAAAAACAGTTATACAGACAATTTTCAATAGAATAAACTGTTATACAAAAAATTTTCTTAGAAAAACATGTTATACAGACGATTTTCAATAGAAACAATTTTATATACAACAAACGTTATACAGGCAATTTTCTATAGAATAAAATATTATACAGAAAAATTTTCATAGAAAAAACTATTATACAGACAATTTTATACAGAATAAACTGTTACACAGAAAATTTTCCATAGAAAAAACTGTTATACAGAAAATTTTCTTAGAAAAGCCTGTAATACAGTCAATTCTCTATAGAATAAACTGATATACAGGAAATCATAGATGAAACTGTTATACAGAAAATTTTCTTAGAAAAGCATGTAATACAGTCAATTCTCTATAGAATAAACTGATATACAGGAAATGTTCTATAGAAAAACTGTTATACATACAATTTTCCTTGTTATACTTTGCATCATTGCCATTGCCTTGATTCAGTTTTCTATTAGTTTCTTTTTGGATAAGTATTACTTATGTTTTATATCCGAACAAACAACCATGCCGACGGCCCTATAATAAAACTTCCCTAATGGAGAGCTGTATTGTTTGTCATACTCACGACAACCCTCCAACTAAAGACCGAGATTATTTAAAAAAAAAAAAATTTGCTGTAAAAAAAAGTATTTTTGTACCGTTACAAAATATTAATTTCCCTGCGTGTTTTTACTACGCTACCATCATTTAGTTAAGACACAAACCTGTTGACACAAATTTACAAAACCTAAAGCATATCTTAGGGCGAAATATATTAAATCCCCTAATTTATTTATCCATTACAGTTGCCATGCTGACTATATATCCCATTACCATCAACATTACTTTTCCTGTGTCGACTGGAAACAGGCACCCGAAGCCACGGCCGGTAATTGCACCCGTTATGGTCGCTATGGTGCCTTAAGATGTTATGGTGGCATGAACAATTTAATAACATCCAAGTAAATATTTTATTTAAGAAAATATATTGATCTAACAACCTCTTAAAAACATAAACAGAAAATACATTAATTATTTCTACTCAGCCTAGTATTAGACATAATTTTTGTATTTTCTAAGTTTCATTTATAAACCCAATAATATTAGCGATATTTATAGCGAGCAGAAAGTGCGTAAAATGGAGGAGATCATATTTTGTGGTTGGCCCGAACAAGTCTTTAATCCGGTTATAGATTTACAGCCATTTCCGAAAATAAAATCTTTGACCATTGAATACAGTGATATGACGGAAATTGTTTTCGATTTTCCTGAAATGTTTTATTTGGAGGTATATATTTTTTTTTTCAATATATTCGTTAATGGGAATTTAAAATTGTGTTTTGTTTTTTTTTTTTACTTTTAGTCCATAAATATATCCTGGACGAATTTGTCTTATTTAGCACCCAGAACTTTTAAAAGAATACATTCTTTAAGGATTGTTGACCTAAGATGGAATCAGTTAATACAATTGGATAGTCCTTTGGCATTGCCTAGATCTTTTAAAGAACTATATTTGGCTGGTAAATTATTAAGGATTTAGAAAATTTAAATAGAAAAATTCTTATAATCTTACAGTTATTTCTTAGGTAATCCTTGGAATTGTACTAGAAACTTTAAATGGCTGCTCATACCGGAAAAGGCCAAAGTGGTGGTGGATCGTGAAATAATAGCTTGTACAGATCGTAAATATAAGGATAGGCATTTATTAATGGTGGTGAATTATAAAGCGGTAAGGTTTTACAAAATTTAAAGGAATTAATTTATTTTAATCATTTTCTATTTTAGATTTTAAAGAACGCTTGTTTATCTCATCCGGATATACGGAATTGCACTTGCCTTATGCATCATATTATACCCAAGTCCCATATACCTTTGTATACGGTGAACTGCTCAAATTTGGGTTTTGATCGTTTGCCTACATATTTGCCTGAAAACACCACCATGTTTTTTGCTAATGACAATAAGGTAAATAAATATATTAGGCAGCAGTTGAAATTTGGGGGGTACGTTTTGTTTGGTTAGATTGATCGATTATTTGCAAGTTTTAGCAATTTATTTTTATCAATAAAAATCTAAATTTTTATTTCAGATCACCGATGTTTCGCCTTTACGCAATAACATCCATTATCGCTATGTGGTAGATGTACATTTGGAAAACAATTCGGTGGAAAATATAGACGTTTTAGAGGGCGGCTATTGGTTGGAACATTTTCGCCTACTTAATTTAAAAAATAATAAACTTCAAAAGGTAAATTAAATAAAACAAGTAAGAGAGCTATAATCGGCTGTGTCGAATCTTATATACCCTTCACCAAAGTATACTTTAAGATTAAAAAAATTTTTTGCTGATCAAAATTTATCGAAACATTTTTATACCCTTCACCTTCGTGAGAAGGGTATATATAAATTTGTCATTCCGTTTGTAATTTCCACAATATAATTTTCCGACCCTATAAAGTATATATATTCTGGATCCTTATAGATAGCGGAGTCGATTTAGCCATGTCCGTCTGTCTGTCTGTCTGTTGAAATCAATTTTCTGAAGACCCCAGATATCTTCGGGATCCAAATCTTGAATAATTCTGTCAGACATGCTTTCGAGAAGTTTGCTATTTAAAATCAGCAAAATCGGTCCACAAATGGCTGAGATATAAAGAAAAAACCAGGACAACCTCGATTTTTTACCTATATCTGGATTACTAAGTCATTAATATAGACAATATGGATATCTAATGATAGATATTTCAAAGACCTTTGCAACGACCTATATAAGACCATAGTAAGTTGGACCTACAATGGGTCAAAATCGGGAAACCGATTTTTAACCCGAATTTTTTTTTCACCAAAAGTTTTTTTGGCTAAATATTAAAAAAAAAAATGTTTTGAATTTAAAAAAAAAGTTTTTTAAATTTAAAAAAATAAAAAAAAATTTAAAAAAAAAAAATCAAAAAAAATTAAAAAAAAAAAAAATCGAAAAAAAAATTTTTTTCAAAAAATTAAAAAAAAAACAACTGGAAAAAAAATGAATTTTGTTTTCCTAAAAATATTTAAAATTTTTATTTTGAAGTATAGTTTGGTGAAGGGTATATAAGATTCGGCCCAGCCGAATATATCTCTCTTACTTGTTTTCAACTAAATATTTTTTTTACATGAAAAAATGTTTTAGAAAAAAAATTTGGTGAAAAAAAAATTCGGGTTAAAAATATTTTTTTCCGATTTTGACCCATTTTCGGTCCGAAATCTTATGGCGTTATACGTCGTTGGAAAGCTATTTCAAATGTTTTTCATTCGATATCCTTATTGTCAATGTTAAAGACTTAGTAATCCAGATATAGATCAACAATAAGTAAAAAATCGAGGTAGTCGTGGTTTGCTTATATCTCAGTCATTTGTTGGACGATTTTACCAAATTTAAATAGCAACCGAATCAAGATTATAGAGGATATATTGATGTATCCATTGTGTATATAAGTTATTTGGGGACTTCGGAAAGTTGATTTCAACAGACAGACGAACATGGCTAAATCGACTATTCTATCTATAACGATAAAAATATATTTCCTTTTATGGGTCGCTAATGAAAAATTTATAAATTACAAATGGATGCTGATATATACCTTATATAAACTCTTTTCTTCCTCAGATTCCCGTGTATGCTTTGGACAATGCCTTGGACGATAATCCCAATGCTAATCTTCTACTGTTAAGCCAAAATCCCTGGTATTGTTCCTGTAAATTTGCCATGAGATTTAGGGAAATTGTAAATAAATACAATGCCATTTTACGTGATGCTTGGAATATATCCTGTACCTATAAACAAGGCGATGAGATAAAAACTTCGAAAATATTGGCCATCAGCCGGGAAGATGTTTGCAAGCCTAAAGATGAATCTAAAATACATGCATTAGATTGGGTGAATGGTCTGTTGGCCTCGTTAATAGTGTTTATTTTGGGTAAATTGGCCTATGATTATTACTATTATAAAAACTATGGACGTGTGCCCTGGATAGTAATGAAATTGCCTTGAAACCCAAGACAAAAACGAAGTAATTTTTATTTTTATTAATAATTGTGATATTAGAAAAGTAGTTCAAGTAATATGAACTACTTTTCATCAATCGTTTAAACGAATATTTGTTTTAATTTATTAAGTATTATTTTTCTTTTAAATATTCATAAATATTTCTTTTATTTAAGTAAATTTGTGGCTTTTGTACATTAAATGTATGTATATATATATATGTAGATATATAATTTTTACAAATAACTTTTAAATAAACTACTATAATAAAAATCAATAAAACTAAACAATAAAATAGGAAACTTTTAGAGAATAAAGGAACTAAACCACCAAATCATTATAAAGAAAAATAAGCAGATTAATTTGCTTACCAAACAATTACGTATATACTTTGTGCTCTATATAGAAAAAAAACCTACGCACACTAAACAAAGCTGCTTTAAATAATTTCATTATTGTTATTCTTAAGGAATACCTGAGTATGTCTATCATGGACTCTTTAGAGGTTAATTTTAATTGTTAAGGTGTTTTGTAGCACAATTTAGCAAGCTATCTTTGGGCATTTATATATATAATTCTTTTTCTTTTACAGTTTTCTTAAGTCACAACTAATCTAATCTATATTATCAATATCATTTAGTTTGTCTTTTTTCTCTTCTACACTTTCTTCATCAATTTGGTGATTTTCTTCTGTTTCTTTGTTGTCTTCTGTAACATTGCCATTGGCTTGATTTAGTTTTCTATTAGTTTCTTCTTGGATTTTGCGTTCATATTCTCGCACATCTTCTAAAGTCATGCCATACCACTCATCGATCCAGGCAAAAGCCTGCCGATGGCCCAATAATAAAACATCCCTAATGGAGCGTTGTATAAAGTCCTCCACTTTGGTTTGCAGGCCCCAGACTTCAAAGGAAGCATCCACTAATTTATAGGAACACATAATGGGTTTGTCACAATCACGCCAACCCTCCACCAAAAGACCGCGATCTTTACAATAAATTATTAGAAAAAAAATCATTATTTCAATTTATGTTTAATAAAATGCAGATAAAAAAAAAACTTACTGGTTTTTTCTGATTTGAAAAATTTGGGATCCTCTTCTTTTTTATAGTGTTTATTATTGGGCAATTCATCAAAGGCTATGTCTACAGTGTCAACAATACGCTGTTTTAACTGTTCCTCAGTTAAATTTAAACTCTTTAGGGAAAATCAAATATTTAAATTTTATGTATATTAAACAAAGGAAAATAAAAAAAACTTACATTTTCTGAATTTCCATTATTATCCTCATATTTTGTTTGTATAGACACATTTAATTTGGGTACAAAGGAACACTAAAAGTAAATCGTGTTATAAACTTTCATTTTGAAATGATTTTTTATTATTTTTAAAAAACTTACTGTGTATTCTTTTAAGTATTAACGATTTCGGCAAGCAAATTTTAAAAAGGAAAGAAGAAAACATAATATTTATTAACGATTTAAAAAAAAAAATTAAATTGTTCAATTGAATCATGATTTAATAGATGGAGAATAAATGTTGATGATGTTATTAGTAATGCATTAAATCTGTATTAGATTATAGATATTTGTCAAACATTTTTTTTTTTTAAATTTCACTGAATTTGCATTTTGAAAAATTTTAGTAAAATTTCAAAAATGTCTAAAATTAATAAACGTTAACTTAACATAAATTACAATTTCACTAATATTAATTATTTCCGTAAAAGTATTTCAGCTGCTCATTTCGAAATTAAACGATAATTTACGAAAACAAAATCGCTAATTTTCGTATGTAGTTAAAATATATTAAAAAGGGAATTCCGAAAAGGATATTTCATTATTGGGTGTATGACTTAAAAATTCTGGATTTTTTTCACATTATTAGCTTTTATTTTGAAACTTTTATATATATACATTTATTCAAAGTATTCGCCATTGTTAGCTATGACCTCTTCCCATATTTCTGGCAACATATGGGTTCCGAGGCAAATGAACTGCTCATGTTTTGAGGCCAAGAACAAATCAAGCAAATTTCGGATACTCTGTTCTGAAGTTTTGCGTATTTCAAAAAGTGCGTTCTGCATCGATCGAAGTAAATAGTAGTCGGACGGGGCAAGGTCTGGACTATAAGGCGGGTGAGGCCAAATTTCCCAATCACTTAATTTTAAATTGTTTTTAGCGTTGTCATGATGGAATATTACGGTTTCATGTCTGGTCGCATATTCTGGGCGTTTTTAAGCCAATGCTCGTTTCAAACGAATCAATTGCGTTCGGTACAGGTACCCTGTGATGGTCTGGTCAGATTTAAGCAGCTCAGATTAGACTGGACCCTTTTGCTCCCACCAAATACAGAGAATTACCTTAGCGCCATGCACATTTGGATTTGGTGTCGATTCGGCTGTTTGGCCGGGCATCACATACGATCTCTTACTCTTCGGGTTATCGTAATGGATACATTTTTCATTACAAGTAATAATTCGGTGCAATAGCGTTCAAGCATTATTTCAGACATACAAAATCGTCTTCCAGGGTCTCCCGGTATCAATTCGTTTGGTACCCAATTTCCCTGCTTTTGAATGAAATATGCTGCTCACAAACATTTTGAAATTGCTGCTTGAATAGATCCTAATGATTTTACAAGCTATTGTTGAGTTTGACAATAGTCTTCGTGGAATAATGTCTATAATTCTTGACCTCCAAACTTTTTTTGCTGGTCTGGGCGATCTTTGTCTTCCGTGTTAAAATCACAACTTCTGAACCGCACAAACCATCTCTCGCACGTTGAAACCGATGGAACATATTCACCATAAGATTCGGTGTGCTTCAGCGGCACTTTTTTCAAATTAAAGAAGTAAAGTTCAACATTTTCAAAGCAAAAATAACTTTGTTGTTTAAATGACAGATATGTATCCTTCAAAATGACAAAAACCGCATTCAAAAGATATGCCATCTATTGTATATCCCGCATTTTTAAGTCATACACCATATTTTTTAAAAGTAAATTCCAAAAATTATATTTTCTTAATTTTACTCTAAATAAAGAACCATTTTTGGATATAAATTAACACTTCAATTCCCAAATAATCTGAAAACACTTAGATTTGTAAACCATTTTTAAGTATACATATATTTCTAATACCCCTACTAACCACAAACTATAAAATCCAAACCACAAAATAAATATTCCTTTAAAACAATCAAAATAATTACTAAACAATAGTGGGCTTTCGTTACCGTCAACAAACAAATAAACAATAAACTATTATGGTACATAATAGACATAAACAATAAATGGCAGTGCCTGTCGTAAACTGTCTGTTTGCCAGAGTGTAATATAAAGCAGATGTACATATTCACACGTTTTACATGCTTGTAATAACCGAAAAATAAAATAAAGTATTTATAAATGAAAAACAAACAATTCAGAGTGTTATATTCGGCTGTGCCGATTTTTATATACCCTTCAAAAAAGTAAACTTTAGGATAAAAATTAAAAACTAGTTTTGGTGAAAAAAAAAAATTTGGTAAAAAAATAAATTTTTAGTGAAAAAAATTTTTTTTTTTTTTAAATTGTGAAAAATATTTTTAGTGATAAATAAGTAAAAAAAATCGTGGTTGTCAATTATATCTTAACCATTTGTTGACTGATTTTCTGAATTTTAAATAGTAATCAAATTTGACTATAGCGGATATCTTGATGTATCAATCATATACATAGGGGCTTCGCGGCTCCACTATCTATTACGATACATAATAAATATACTTTATGGTGTCGCAAATGAGAAATATAGAAATTACAAACGGAATGATAAACTTATATATACCCCTACCAAGCATGGTGAAGGGTATAATAAAATTGCAAAAAATAAACAATATACATAAATTCAGAGAAAGGGAAGAGCAGAACGGCAATGGATTATAAATGACAATAATAACAAGGGATATAAATTAAATGTGGTACAGATATGTACGTATGAGGATAAATATTTATAACAACAAATAAATAAATTACATGAGTCTATGTATTACATGCTTGTTATAAATATAAAAAAAATAAGTAGAGTATATGAAATTTATATAAAATTTTGCTAGGATTTTTCTCTTTAAATTGTATTGCAAAAGGGCCAACAAGAATAATTCCCCAAACATAACTTAAGTGTATGACAAGGACTCTCTTTCTTTCTTTACTCTTTATAATATACAGGAAATTTAAAAAACAACAAGTGTGTATAACTATAAATACAACAAAAGATAACACATCCTTTACAAATACAAAAATAGCACATGAAAAGAAAGCATGACTATAATAAAAAGCTTTAAATTGTAGTATATATAATACGCAAGGTCAATCTACGTACATATAAATAAAAACTATGAACAGATATGTATTAATACAACAAGTGTATGAATTATAAAGGATAAATCTAATTATTGTTTGTCTCCTATTTGTAAAAAAACTTATTTATAGCTATATTTTCTTTTACGCTTGTTTTAGTACGTTAATATTAATGAGTTTATTGTGTTGGGTAATTTGTTATAGTTGAAAAGGATTTAATTACCTGTTTTTGTAAAGGGGAAGAAATTCCATGATTTTTCGGTGACGTAAAACACACGTGGACATATGGCTTGTATCCAATATGGCAAGCGGCTAAGAAATAAGAAAAACAAATAAAGAAATAATAATTGATAAATTGATGATAATGAATTATGGAAAATTATTATTAATCTTTAAACTTTTTGATCTTTTTTCATTGATAGATTGTTTAAAGATTTATTTAAAAGAAAAACAATACAATAAACAAATAATATTTATGATATTGTTTTATTGACAGTATTTAAGATAAATAAATTGATTTAATTAATGTCTCAATGTTGGAGGAAAAATTTTATTGTTTCTATCTAAAGAATTGTGTAAGAGATGTGATCTAAATAATTTTGTAAGCTCACTTTGTGTGAACCACATTATCTATATAAAATCTAAAGCTTAACATGGAAAATTACTTTTTATATAGAAAATGCTTATCATATTTTCTTCTAAAGAAAATTATAAAACCAATTTTCCATAGAAAAATTTCGGAAAATTTAATTAACTGGAGTTGTATTGTGTGATTTTTTTTCCTTCAACTTTTAGAAAACATTATCTAATGAAATTTTTTTTGGAGACATCTTTAAAAATTTACACTTACCTCGATAAATGTATACGCTTTTCAGTAAACTGTCCTTTACCATGTTCTGGATCTTCACAGGGTTCGTTGGTAATAATTTCTACACCCTCACCATCTCCCGACTGTTCCAAACTATGGCGGGCAATCATATACAATTGACCAACTTGATACTACAATATATATATAAACCAGTTTTATTTGCATCGACATCATAAACATGATTTATTAAAGAATATATTTAATACAAAAAAATGCAATTGGACTTTAACACTTTCTGATAAAATGCTTGAATAACATTTAGAAGAATTGGATGCACATGTTAATGTGATAAAAATAAATAAAAAACAAACCTCTTCGCAAGATAAAGGCATACAAATGCGATATTCTTTTGTTAAAACCATGATAATTTAGCAAATATTTACGGTTTAATAAATAACGAAATGCACTGAAATTTGGAGGGCAAGAATTACACAAAAGAAAAATTCTGGACCGAACGTTGTTGTGAGAAGAAAAATAATATACTGGTATAAAAAACCAATAAGAAAATAATAAGAAAAAAGAAAATTGGTGTAAAAACGGCCAAGCGAACAGCTGTTTGAAAAAGTGATGCCATATTTGAGGCAAATGTTAAAAGCTATTAATTTATGGTGTATGTGTGGATACATATTACCGTTATTATCAATAATGATCAGAATTTTGGGAACATAGTTCGATTTTGAAGTGAACTTTTTACAAAAACGAATAAAAAAGTAAACATTTATAAAATTGTTTTAAAAGCTTAACAGATCAGCTATGATTTTCCCTTTATACAGTTGCAAATGATGCAATATCAGATCCACATATTTCTAAACTACAAAAACAAACGGTTTTTTCGCTATTTCAATATTCGCCTAGAGATGCCAGCAGAACAATGACCCAAACACATTTCAAGGGTTGGAATCGAGTGATTACAATCCAATGAGGTACTTGTTTTGAAGTAACCTGCCCAATCATCAGATTACAATTCCATAGAAATCCTTTTGGAAAATGAAGATCGCAAAATACGGCCTCAAAATTATACCTTGAAGGAAGCTTTATAAGGAAATGACAAAATATTTCAAAGGAGACGATTGATTGACCAACTGGTTTAATTCATCGTCACTGTGGATTAGTCATAAAAAACAAGGGCTATCCAACAAAATACTGAATCACTAAAGGGACCAGAAAATGTTTGTAAAATTGAAACCTTAGTTTCCATTGTTTTGTCAATACCATAATAAAAAACGTTTGTTTCCTATTTTCAGAATTTAATTACATAATTATGGTTTTTCAATATTTATTTTATTTTGATTATTTCTTTTTGTATTTTTAGCACAATAAGTTTTTTAAAAATTGGTTAAAATCCAAAATAATGAAAACTGCAAACGGAATGACAAACTTATATACCACTCATTGTGAATTATTATTAATATTCTCTACTTTTCATAATTTAGACCTCGAAAAATTATTTATTAATATTGAGATTTTTTTTATACAAAACTAGAAATAATTATTTTTTTCTTCGATATTCCATTTTGTTTTTTTTTTATATTTTCTTTTGTTTGGCGTAACATGAATTGTATAATTGAGAACTTATTTACTTAAGATTGATATGCCGTATTATTTTTTAAGGTAACAGTAAATTCAATAATAATTTAGTACATATTTAACGTTTTTTACATAAAATTTACACAAATTTGGCAACACTTTTATCAACGCTTTCTTTTTTCCACAGTACGATTTCTAATGCTATCAATTCTCAGTGGATTATCTCAAGGAAAACTTAAAAAGAGACGAAAAACAAAACAAACAAAAAATCGAAAATATAAACCAAATAGAATTTCAAAAATTTGCTATTTTAAATAAATAGGCTGGAAAACAAGATTTTATAAGTCAATTTAAATACAAGCAACAAATAAAGGTAATTGATTTAAATAATTCTGTTATTCGATATGCCAAATTTGACAAATAGCTAAAATTCTTTTTTTAACCCGCTAAATTGGTAGCAAAATCGCTAACTTATCCTCACTGGTGACAGTTTTTGTCTGTATTGCGTTTTATTATTTCACTAAAGAATCACGTAGCAAAAGCTTTTATTTGGTGTAAAAATCTGTAAAAAATTAAAAAATATTATAAGTTTTTGCTTAATATTACCACAAAAAGGTATATTTTCCTTATTGTTTCATAATTAATAATAAAAATATAAAGAGAAATAGCTAAAAATAGAAAAATTAAAGTAATAATCAAAAAAATTTCACCATCTATTGTGTCAATTTTTTCTTGTGTATTCATCTTTTGTGTGATGTGTTTTTGATAAAAAAGCAAAGTGAATAAGTTAAAAAATATATTGTAAATTTTCTAAAACATTCCTTTACAGCAAAAGTTAAAGCAGTGTGTGGTTGAGTGTTTAAATAACCAGGAGTACATTCCTATTACAATTTACAAGCCGGTCTTGGCAATGCTAAGGATCCGTCTAAAAATGGGTCCTCATCAGCAGTTACAGCGCAGCAAGGAGTGGACATGTTGTTTTGGCCTACATGTTCACACCGCCACCATTATGATTGGCCTTTGGCATTTGGTAAGCTATTTTAATCAACAAATATAGAAACTTCTATGTATATGTGAAAACGAGAAGCAAAAAAAAAAAAAAACGATTTGGGAAGAAAGGGCATTTTGGCCATTAAACCATTAGAAATATTACATTTGTAGTAATATTTCTGTATGTATATATAAGGTTATTATTAAAAGGATAATAGGAGAACTTTATTTTATTATTATTTTTGTAGGTATATAGTATTTTTTTGCAGTCGAGGTTTTTGTGTTTCTGTAATTTTAGTGTATTTCTATACGTGGCCTTGTTCAGGGTCATTATAGAGTTTGTTATTATTGTTGCTGCTGTTGTTGTTGCTATTGGGTGGTTTGAGATGTTTCTTGCATTTCAATTTACGTAGATTGAATATTTTTTTTTTATTGTATATTAATTTCGTTTAATCTCTTATTACTACCGTGTATAGTTTTTTGTTATTGCTTTTTATGGTTTTGTCAATTTATATTATTTTGTTTTTGTTTAATCGAGGTCTTTTTTATTTAAATCGTGACTCAGTTTGTTTTTTTTTTTTAGCTTATTTAAATTTTCAACAAAATCTAGCTTTATTTGTGTAAAAAATATTTTAATCAGCAACATTTGTTTGTAAAGAAATATTAAATATCGGGGAAAAAACTTTCTAAAAAAAAGAAAGGGGATTTTGAGTTTTCTATAATAGAAACAGAATTGGAACATATTTTTATATAGAATTTACAAAAAAGATTTCATAAAAACATTTTTAAATCATTATTTTGTTAAATATTGCTAAAAAACGGTCATATCCTGAAATATCTGCAAAATATGACAAAATTATATTATAGTCCGTCTGTATGTGGAAATCAACATTGCGAAGCCCCCAAATATCTTACATACATGATTGATAAATCAATATATCCGCTATAGTCCCGCTTAGGTTGCTATTTAAATTCGGGAAAATCGTTCAAAAATTGGCTGAGATAGGTAGGTATAAGCAAAAAATCACGACTACCTCAATTTTTTAACTATTTTCATCTATATATGAATTACTAAGTCATTAAAATGTCTAATAGATTTTTCAAACGATATATGTATATGAAGACATAGAACTCTAGTTTATGGGCACCAATCCGGAGATAAGTTTTCGTTGCCAGTCCATATTTGCCGAGTTATGAGCGCTCAAAGTTGGAATATTGAATATTTTTTGTCCGATTTCGTCAATATATTAGTTAGCTTTTTAAAACATATTTTACATCAGTTATAAATCTTAAAATATTTGAACCCATTAGGGTCAAAATGTTGTGTTTTTATCCAGATAATTTTTGGAAAATTTTCTGTTTACTTAAAATATAAGCTTTTTATTACTATTATTTTATTCACAAGACTTCAGGCTTTCCATATTTATTTTCTTATTACCGAGTTATTGCTTGTTAAAGAAATCTCTTTCATGCGAGGCCGGTGTTCGACATACCGCAGAGTCTAAAATCCTTTCTCCCGGCCTGCTGTAAAGAAAACTATTTTATACAAAGCTGGTATTCGAATAGTATAAAATCCTTTCGATGTAAACGATTTTAAAAAAATTATGGTTCAAAAATTGAAAATCCTCAATTGGTCCAAATGTGTTAAGCTATTCTGAAAAGCTTTCAAATGATATAAAAAATGTTGCGATCCTATAACAAATATCAAAAGTTTTATGATAAAATTAGCATTTCAACTTCAAACGCCCATAACTCAGAAAATATGGGTGGGCGACAAAAAAAAAAAATTGTTTTCTGAAAACACCTTCCTACCCCCAATTTCAATATAAAATTTGCGTTTCAACTTCAGACGCCCATAACTCGGTAAATATGGGTCGGCGAAAAAAAAAATTTTCTTTTCTATTTCTTTCCCATATTTCATGGTTTTTATTTATTATTATTTTCCTTGGCGCCCATAAACTTAGATTTGTTCCCATATTTATTCTTTACAACATTTCGAATGTGTGAAATTATGTGTTTATTTCATTTTACATGTAATTAGTTATTATTTTTTAAAATATCTTATTAGTTTCTAAGAAAAGCCCACTAAAATCAATCAATTGTGAAACGCTGCTTTATTCAAACCACATGATTTCGTATGCTTTACTTTTATTTAACTGGTTTCAATTTACAATTCATTTCCCATCATCTTGACTGTTTATGCTAATTTATTAAAATAAACTTCCGTTTTTAGCTGAATTGACAATTTGGCGTGCTAAATCCACAAATAAAAAGTATTATATTTCTCTTAAAATAATAACAACCATACGATTTGTTTGCTTACAAATGCATTTAACCAGATTTTTTATAAAATTCACATATTATATGCATAGATGCTTGTGTTTTTATAGCAATTTCTAAATAAAAAAAGAAGAATAATAAACCTAAAGAAACGTTGTCTTGCATATATTTAATAGATTTTGTGTTAATATATATATTTATGGTATATTTCCTAGGGTATCAGTTTAATGTTTATGGAGGGTGGAAAATTTTTTTTTTTTTTAAATCTACTAGTATCTAATATAATATATAGTTGTAAACTTTTTCTTGTAATTTTCAAGGTTTTTGTTTAAACATTTGTTGGTGTTTTCTTTTTCTTTTGCAAAATATATGTTAGAATGTAAATATACTTTGAAAATTTAAATAATTAATAGAGAAAATTACCAACAATTTGCTGTAGAAACAAAGTATAATCAAGATAATAATAATACAACTTAAGTATCATGTAGTTGCAGTGTAATGCACAACACCTACTAATAAATGTGACCAACTTTTAGTACAATTTTGCTTTGCTAATTTAAATCTTAGTTACATTTGTTTTTCATTAAAGACTTTCAGCCATATTCATAAACAGTTTTTATATATAACAACAGTTCATAAAAGTTTTATAAACCTTTTATACATTTAACAATTGTTTATGAAAATGGGGTTTATTTGTTTATTTTATTGCTCAAATTTGTTTTGCTTCCATTACATTTATTTTTACTATCTACAGCTGGTCTCATTTTTGTGGTGAAAAGCACTATTGAAGTGTCATGTTTTTTGTGTTCATGAAATTCCTGACATGAAATCAATATTTGTATTATACATATATTTTATTTTAATTAAAACAAAATGACTTAATACATTTTCATAAATTACACCTTTAATAAAATGATAATGAATTAATTAAAAACAAACAAAAAATTGTCAATAAACTTGCAGGTGTTTTTTTTGGAATTGTTATGTTTTTGTTTTGAATTATATTTTGGTTACAAAATTTATGAATAAAATGAGTTTGAATTCTGTTTTAAATATTTTGTTCAATAATAGTTTAATAGAATAAATTTGACTTTGAGACAAATTTAAAAATATCTA
Source organism: Calliphora vomitoria (assembly GCA_942486065.2). NCBI lineage: Eukaryota > Metazoa > Arthropoda > Insecta > Diptera > Calliphoridae > Calliphora > Calliphora vomitoria. Next base: position 12,185,637 of record OW818033.2, read on the forward strand.
TATTTTAGTACTTTTTTAAACAAATTAATAAACTAAGCGGGATATTTTCCTTGAAAAAGTACTAAATATGCCACTTAAGAAATTACAAAATATGTTACTTTCATTAAATAAGTATTAAATTGCTAAACAAAATTAATTTATTGTTAAAGTACTAAATATTAGGTTTTTTGAAAAAGTACTAAATATTGAATTTGCATCAAAACCAGTACTAGATGTGTCACTTTCATTAAATAAGTATTAAATTGCTAAAAAAAATGACTTTCTTGTTAAAGTTATAAATTTTAGTTTTTTTTTTAAAGTACTAAATGTGAAATATTCTTCAAAACCTGTACTAATTGTGGGACTTTTATTAAATAAGTATTAATTGCTAAAAAAAAATAATTTCTTGTTAAAGTCCTAAATATTAGGTTATTTTTGAAAAAGTACTAAATGGTGAATTTTCTTCAAAAACCCGTACTAAATGTTTTCAATGTATTTCATAAAATAAGTACATTTAGTAAGCTGAGTTTTCTTCAAAACCAGTACTAAATGAGGTATTTTCATTAAATAAGTATTAAATTGCTAACATAAAAATTACTTTCTTGTTAAAGTACATACTAAATATTAGGTTTTTTAAAAGTACTAAATTTGGAATTTTCTTCAAAACCAGTACATATAAATAATATAAAGTATTTTGAAAAAGTACTAAATGTGTTACTTTCATTGAATAAGTATTAAATTGCTAAAAAAATTACTTTCTTGTTAAAGTACTAAATATAAGTTTTTTTTGAAAAAGTATTTTTTCTGTAAAAGAATTATTAAATATGGCGCTGTATTTAAATATGTACTAAATATAGAATTTACTTTAAAAAATTATATAGTAAAATCTTGAAAATCCGGATAATTGATTACAGACCCTAATCCGGATTATCAATTATCCACACTACCGAATAAAAATTTTAAACATTGTTTTTGTATTAAAAATGATTTTAAAACACATATCTAATGATATGTTATTGTATTTATGTATCATTTAAATAAATGATTACATTTAAAAGCAAGTAAGAGAGCTTTATTCGGCTGTGCCGAATCTTATATACCCTTCACCAAATTATACTTTAAAATAAAAATTTTAAATATTTTTTTTTCAAAGTTTTAAAAATATTTTTTTTTTTTTTCAAAATTGTTTTCCAACATTTTTTTTTCGAAATACAGTTTTTTTTTTTTAATTTTTTCAATATTTTTTTTTAATTTCAAAAAATTTTTTCGGTAAAAAAAATTCAGGTTAAAAAATATTTTTCCCGATTTTGACCCATTGTAGGTCCAAATTACTATAGCCTTATATAGATCGTTGCAATGGACTTTGAAAAAGTTATAAAGATGCAATCAATCCGGATTAAAGAGTACACAATGAATGAAAACTAATGTCCGGATTATCAAGGTTTTACTGTATTGTACATTTTATTAAAAAGTAATTAAATATAGTACTTTCTTCAAAAGGTACTAATAATGGCAATTACTGTAAAAATGTGTAATTTTCTTCAAAAAAGTGGAATATTAGGTACTTTCTTTGAAAAAGTACTAAATATGGTAAATTCTTGAAGAAATATTAAAAATGGTACTTTTTATGAGAGAAGTAAAGTAAATATTTCACTTTCTTCAAAAAAGTAATAAATAAGGTTCTTCTTTTTTAAAAATATGACTAATTGTAGAACAGTTACTTTTGTCATCTAAAATTATAGAAACATGAATGAAATAAACAAATTACAAAACAAAGTTTCTTTTAAGAAAAAGCACTAAATATGGCACTTTCTTTAATATTTAAAAAATATGGTATTTTCTTTAAAATAGTAAAATATATAACACATTCTTCAAAAAAATCTAAATACGGAACTTTTGTAAATAGTACTTCATATGGTACTTTCTTTAAATAAGTACATAATATGGTACTCTCTAGAAAAAATATTTAAGATTGTACTTTTTATGACAGAAACAAAGCAAATATTGAGCTTTCTTCAAAAAAGTACTAAATATGGTACTTTCTTTGAAAAATATTTAAAATTGTACTTTTTATGAAAGAAACAACATAACATAGAACTTTCATACACAAAGATTTGTGTGAAGATTAATTTAAATTTAACTAGCACAGACATAACCAATTTCAGTTTACAGAACACTGTTAATCCCTGTTAATAATAATATGTATGTACTTGAATTATAATAAATTTATATCTACAATATCTGAAAAAATGTCAGAATAAGAAATAGAAAAAATATATTTTATTTGAAATAATAGAGGCATATTTGAACCGATCTTAATATCAGGATTCTAATAAATTTGAGTTTTTTGAAAAAATAAATCTGGAGAGAGGATTTGTGGCTATTATGGAAATTATGAAAAGGCCTTGGATATGACACTGAATGGAACAGTAATAGTGTTATATCTGAAATAATTTTGGGATTCCAAAAAATTGAGTTTTTTGAAAAAATAAATCTGGAAATGATTTTTGGCCATTATGGAAATTAGGAAAATTAAGAAAATAGCTTGGATATGAAACTATATAGTAATGGTGGTCCAAGTGCCGCCAAATGGAACCTTAGTATTGGGACATCTGAAAGAATTTTTAAGTTTTTTTTTTAAATAACTCTGGAGAGGATTTATGGTCATTATCGAAATTTGGAAAAGGGCTAGGATATGTCTCTATATCAATGGTAGTCCAAGGGTCACTGAATGAAACCTTAGTAGTATTTAAGGGTATAAAAACCAGACATAGAATTTCATTATTTTCGCTTAAAACTAAATCTTTTGAATTTGAAAGTTAAGTTAAAATCTGCATTTTATTTATTATGCTAATTTATGCAATTAGTTAAATGCAAATTAGGAACTATATAAACTGAATTGTAAACTTTCCCTAGTGGAAATTTACACTCTCGCAAAAAAGTTCGTTAGACACTTAACATTTTTCCTAATTAATACAACTATGAGATATTTATAAAACATTTCTGTCTTCACAATAAAGAAGACTTAAATAATTCTTTTATTTACTTAAATTTATTACATTTGTTTCAACACTGTCTTCTCAAAAACATACGTAAAATATTACACGTTTCTTTTATTTAAACATTATTATTTGCAAAATGATATAAAACACATTTATTGACGTTTGTTTACTTTCAAAATTTGAGCACTAATAATGACTAAAATCAACTCGCTCATAATGATAACGTGACAATTCCGTTACAATTATTTACGAAATATGTGTTATATGTTAATTAATTTGAAAATTAATATGAAAATCATTTAGCACATTTAGACCAACTAATATTTAATAAAATTTTAACACATTTTTTTCTTTCTCATGTTTGATGTCATTTTATAGTTTCTAAACATTTTGGCTTTAAGTTTATTGGCCGTTATTATGCGTAATCCGCATATGATGGAAGAATTGGAAAATAGCTATGACTATAATGTGGATTTGAATGCACCGGCCTTGCCGACACCCTTAAGCAAAGTTGATCCACCCTATGCTTATCGTGACCATTCTTTGAACTATCGTAAACAGTATCGTAAGTTTAATTTTTCATTAACAAAAATATAAATAATTGTTTATTCATTTCTTTAAATTTAACCCAAAAGAAAACTATGATATGGGTGGCTTAGTGTGTACTTGCATGATAGCCATTACAATGATGATGATTTATGGCGCCATTAAGGGTAAACCTTCTCATCTCTTACCCTTCTTCTGTCTGCAATTGTTTGATTTTGCCATTACCACGTAAGTTTTATTTTTGTTTATGCTTTAGAAATATGTAATACAAAAAAAAATATTTATTTTCGTTTGTTTTTTCTCACCCTCTAAGATTAACTGCGGCCGGCTATTTATGCTATCTACAAGCCATACACCGTTTAATTGATGAATCTCACCGTTTGCCCTGGCGCGAAAAGCTGTTGGAATTGTCTCCCGAAGAATTGGTTATAGTGGTTTTAATCGTTTTCGTTTGTATTGTATTCCTTAAGGCCTATGCCATTGGCATTGTCTGGCGTTGTTACAAGTACTTGACTTTGCGTCAACAAAGCATGCGTACTTTGTTGCCTTTGGGCATACCCGATTTAACAGCCAGCAATTTGGGTGCCGAAGAGCGAGCTTATTCGACCCTATTGCCCAATTATGATGAAGCCGTGGCTCAGTATATGAAACAGGCTCCACCTCCATCATACCAAGTGGCCATGTCTAATTATCCAACTCAGGAGGAGGATAATAATCTGCCTGGTTCAGTGGTGGTTCAGGAAGAAGATAACAATAATGATTCTTCGAATAATAACAATACGGTTCATATTAATAACAATACACCACCAATGAGACGTAATGAAAACACCGAAGAAATGGGGGCAGTTGGCGGCGCTGCTGCTGCGGCTAATGACAATGAAGAAGCTTTGGTACCACCTCCTTCATACAATGAAGTTATCATTGAGCCGGTTTTACCCTCTCCAGAGGTAACTACTAGAGGTGATGCTGCTGTTGGGGCTGCGAATAATAACTCTACTTCGGTGGCCACCACTAATATTGCTCAAGCTAATAGTAACGAAAGTCAAGCTTAAAATGTTTTTTAAGTCATCAGACATCCATGTTTTTCAAAGGTAATTTTTTATGGGGGGTTTGTGTTGCAGTAACTAAGGAGCGATGTGTTTTGTTGGGAAGATAAAGAGGAGGTTTTATGTATATACAACAAAATTATTTTGTTATAAATGATGGCAAGTTAATGTATAATTTTTGAAAGAAAATTGTTTATATTAAGATCTATGGTTAATGCTTAACACAGTTCAAATTTAATAATTGTTAATTTGGGTAATATACAATATTTTCTATTTATTTATTTTTTTTTAAATTTAATTTTTTTTTTTTTGAAATTAGGCAGCTTTTTGAAATTTAGTTCATTATTTTTATGGAAAATATTTTTAGAAACTATTTTTAAACAATTTTATTTATATATTTGATTCATTTATTGATTTACAACATATGTTTAAAGTATTTATTGTAGTACTTTTCCCAAAATTTGTTAAGTTGATACTTTTTTCAGATAGGTACTAAAATTAGTACTTGGTTTTCATAATATGGTGTTTTCTCAAAAATGTATTATATATGAGACTTAAAAAAAGGTACTAAGTAATATAATTCGGTACTTTTTTAAATAAGTACTAAATATGGTACTTTCTTTAAAAATCACTAAAAATTACCATTTATAACGGAAATCAAGTAAATATAGAACTTTCCTTAAAAAAGTACTTTTTTAATAAAGTACTAAACGTGAAATTTTCTGCAAAAACGAGTTTTCTCCAAAATAATACCAATATGTATATGAAAATTTAAAAAAAGTACTAAGTGCTTTAATTTGGTACTTTTTTTAAATAATTACTAAATATGGCACTTTCTTAAAAAATCACTTATAACGAAAATCAAGTAAATATAGAAATTTTTTTAAAAAACAATTTTTTAGTAATGAAAATTGTACTAAGAGTACTAAGTACTTTAATTTGGTACTTTTTTTAAATAAGTACTAAAGTACTTTCTTAATCACTAAAAAGTACTATTTATAATAGAAAACAAGTAAATATAGAACTTTCATCCAAAAAGTACATTTTTAATAAAGTACTAAACGTGAAATTATCTTCAAAAGGTACTACATGTCGTATTCTAAAAAATTACTTAATGCCTTACTTTCTTTAAAAACTTGATAAGTTGGTATTTTCTTTAAAAATATACTAACAATGTGGCAGATTCTTGAAAAAGTACTAAACGAGGTAGAAACGTACTTTTTTAAATAAATAGTAAATACGGTTACTTTATCAGAAAAGTAGTAAATATGCTACTTTCTAACCCTTCGGCGGGTGAGAAGGTCCCTGGGGACCTTTTTCATTTTCAAACTGAAATTAGTCCTTGATGGTCCATGGGAAATATAACCATGTATTCCAAGGAAATTTTATCTAGAATCGTTTAAAAAAAATCAAAGCGATCCGACCAATAGTTTAGTTTCTATTGGGATTTAAATGTGTTTAGTACGGGAACTGAAATTTCAAGAAATCGTTAATAAATGCACTGACTTTTGGCTTGTTTTATTGTTTGAACACATCACAAACGTGTTCCATAAATTTTTTTCTAACATTCATTATGCATGTGTAATTAGTAAATAATAATAAATCAATAAAATAATAAATCAAATGTAAAAAATGTAAATCATATAAAATTCCATACAAATAGAAATAGGTCCCTGTGGACCTTGTACATCGTATAAGGGCAACTTATGACTCAACCGTCGGAGGGTTAAAACTGTAAAAAAGATGGTATTTAAGTAAAAAGTACTAAATATGGTACAATCTTAAAAATCTTAAAGGTACTTTCTTTAAATAAGTACCAAAAGGTACTTTATTTAAATAAGAATCAAAAGGTACTTTCTTTAAATAAATACCAAAATGTACTTTCTTGAAATAAGTACCAAAATGTACTTTCTTTAAATAAGTACCAAAATGTACTTTCTTTAAATAAGTACCAATATGTACTTTCTTTAAATAAATTCCAAAATGTACTTTCTTTAAATAAGTACCAAAAAGTACTTTCTTTAAAAAACTATTAAAGATTGTTGGTTTTACCTTTTAAAAAAAGTACCAAGTGCTGGCTCACTTTATAATGTGAAATGTAAGAAATTTGTATAAAGAATATCGTAATAATTTAAAACTGGAAATATTTTAACAAAACTGCTACTTATCTTCCCAACAGAACCGTCTCTCCTTACTTTTGAAACATAAACAAAAAATTTGATTGGTTTGTAAACAAGATTTATAGTACGTATTTAGAAAATAAACAGAAACAGATAAAAACATTAACAAAATAATAATAATATGCAGGTCCTTTTATAAGAAAACTCTTTAATCTATAAAAAAACATCAAAATTAAACTTAAAATATTCCTAAATAAACAAGAAAACCACAAAAAGTAAGGCAACAAAACAAAAAAAAAAATTACAAATTACACACAAATTAAAACAAAAATCTACTACTAAATAAAATAGTGCTACTTCTTTCTACTAACAAAGCACACATTAGATTCTTATCTTTAATAAACAAACAAAAAAAAAGCTTCAAAAATTCAAATATATATATAAATAAAATACAAAAGAAAAGAAAAGCATCATTAATTTAAATATATATTTCTTTCAATTAATAACCAAAAGCATTAAATATTTTATTTCTTTTATTCACACATTTTTAGTTTATGTTATCTATTTGCTTTGATATATTATTATTCTGTTATACAAACAACAAGAACCCAAAATATTAACCTAAAAAAAGCAGAAAAAACCCCTTACAAAAAAAAAAAAAAAAAAAACTCAATTTAATAACACAAATTATAAATTGCTGCAGAAAAATTTACAAAAAATACAAGTAGTTGTTTCTAATATTTATAAAAAAAACAATTTTCCAAAAAAAAAAAAACTGTTTTATTTAACAAATTTTTGTAGAGGATATAAATCTCCTGTTTAGTAGTTTTATATTTTTAATAAAAAGCAAAACCTAATTGAGTTTTACTTGCCCTTAAAAAATTTAACCTTTATTTTAACAATTCCAATAGTTTACTCTTTATATTTTTTTGTTTAAACTATTGTGAGTTGTTTCTATTATTATTATTATTGTTTCTTATACATATACTATTATTATTTTTTTATTATTAAAAATTTCTTTTATATAAATATTTATACTTATATCATTAACTAATAAGACTTTTTATGAAAAAACAAAATGAATATAAATAATTATTATATTATAAATATATTATTGTATTGTATGTACTACACCAACATTAAACACATACACACAACAACAAAAAACAAAAACAAATAAACCAGAAAATATTCGAATAATATAGTTTTTAATTTAAAGTGAAAAAAAAACAAAATTATTACAAAAAAAAAAAAAAAAAAATATATATATATATAAATAAACCACAAATTTAATTGTTAAATTTTTAAGGCTTTTTTAAAAAAAGCTTTAATGAAACATTTTCAAATTTGTGGTAATAAAAAAATATTTGAATTGTGTTTTTATTATTGAATAAAAGTGTTATTTGGTCTGGATTTGTATACCCTTCACACATGAGTGGCAAGGGTATATAGGACCGTTTTCTTTTCTGGTCCTTCTTTGTGTTCTTTTCTGAAAAAAAAAAACTTTTGTAAGCGTATAACGTGTTCTTTTCAAATAATGTTGCCCTAAATTATGCGGAAATATGCACTGTTTAATCAGCTGTTCTTAGTGTTGTTTAAAAAAAAAAAAATATATATTTGTTTGAAGTTAATGAGTTAACAGCAGGATTCAACTTTTACGAAAATTATTTGCGAAAAAAAAATAAAGTCTTTTTACCTTGTCTTTATTTTTTTTTTTTAGCAGGATTCAACTTTTACGAAAATTATTTGCGAAAAAAAATAAAGTCTTTTTACCTTGTCTTTATTTTTTTTTCAGCAAATAATTTTCGTAAAAGTTGAATCCTGCTGTTAACTCATTAACTTCAAACAAATATATATTTTTTTTTTAAAAACAACACTAAGAACAGCTGATTAAACAGTGCTACCTTTCTAATCTGAATATTTAAAAATTGATACTAAAATATCTTTAAAATTTATATTCGTTTTTGTACATGTTACGAGCTCTACAAAGCTTTGCTAACTAAAGCTGGTGAACCTTGACACCCTGTATCTCACCTTGTATTAAAATATGGTGGTAACAAGTTTAATTTGCTGAAAGCTTATGTTCTCCAGTACCATATGTTTGTACATTATTTTGCAATTGGTCCAGTAGCTTAGAAGATACATATTTATTACCAGTTTGCTTTCGATCAACCCAACTGTTCCGGATTTGAACGAAATTATCAAAATTTTTGGAACCAGCATTTGCTAGGAGACTATTGTTGCAGTGTCGTGAGGGAGACATATGACATATTTACAGAAACAGAAATAACATTGTTAATTTTAATTTTTTGTTAGAATTTTAATCATCATGAATAGCTTGACGCTTGGTCAACGCTACCAAATTATCCAAGTTTACTTTAAAAACCGATTATCGATTCAATACCATATTGATCTGTAAAATAAAACACATTTACATTTACCCTTCACCATGAGTGGCAAGTTTGTCATTCTGTTTGTAATTTCTACATTTTTCATTTTCGGCACCACAAAGTATATATCGCTCATTTGCTGCAACAACGTCTTAACTCAAAATCCGTGTATTTTGAACTGAGTAATACAAAATATGCGCCGTTCTATAGTCTTTCATATAGTTTTATCAGTTTTCAGAAAACTCAATTATTTTTTGTGTGAGAGTATTTTTTTTGTTGTAAACATCAAAATTAAAATTAATGTTTTCTCGTATATTTGACAAGCAAAAATTTGGGTTAAATAGAGACTAGAAAGATATTAACATCTACTATTTAAGTCAGGTTTTATTTCTGAAATCCCATGATATGTTGAATATTTATTTAAGAAATAGTAAAATTTCATAAAACATTCAAAGCCGTTTTTCTCGAAACGACTTTTTTTGAATTATGACGTTGTTGCAGCAAATGAGCGATATGTTGAAATCATCTTTCTGTATGTTGAAATCAACTTTTAGTATCCCCCAAAATACATGATTCATACATCAATATATCTGCTATAGACACGGTTCAGTTGCTATTGAAAATCGAGAAAATCGGCCCCCAAATGTCTGAAATATAAGGAAAAAACCAGGACAACCTCGATCGTTGACCTATTTTTATCTATACATATCTGGATTACTAAGTCATTAATATAGATAATATGGATATCTAATGATAGATTTTTTAAAGACCTTTGCAACGACGTAAGTACACCAATACCCGGTTTGAGCCGCTTCGTTTTGTGTCGATTCGAAGTTGCGTTTTTTTTAAATTTCTGTGATTTCGAAGTTGCGTCGTTTTTCTTTCAGTTTGCGTCACATGTCTTCGAAGTTGCGTCATTGGTGCTTCGATTTGCATCGGTTTTGTTTCAGTTCGCGTCTCATGGCTTAAAATTTCTGTGATTTCGAAGTTGCGTCGTTTTGATTTCAGTTTGCATCGCATGGCTTTGAAGTTGCGTCGTTAGTCCTTCGATTTGCGTCGTTAATATGATATTTTTTTATTAAAAAATCTATTTTTCAGCTAAAATTGTAAATCTCGGAACCAATTAAATGAAAATCAATACAAATGTATGGAAAACCGTGCTTCGTTTTGCGTATTCTTCATATAAATTGCTTACGTTTCTGAACGCTTCGTTTTATATGGTCTAATTTTATAAAACGAAACGACAAGGCGTTAAAATAAAATTCTATGGAAAATATTCAAGTTTCAAACCCTTTTCCCAGTATTATTCATACAAATTGCTTACGCTTCCAAACGTTTCGTTTTATAAAATGAGGCCAATAAAATTAGGTCGTTAGTATGTTTTATATCTTTTGGGCTGTAGGGTTGAATTTATGGACATTTTTACTATAAAATGAGTTAAAGGTATATTAGCAGTGCTGACTGGATTTGCTACCATTATTTAGTACTTCTTTTCCCTTTTTTCTCAGGGTTGAAATTTTGTTTACTATAATGTGGTTCATTTGCAGTGATGAATAAGTTTAGTACTTTAGTTAGAACTTATTTTCCCATAATAAATATGGTTGTAAACTAAGATACATTAAATTTAACATATGTACTATAATTATGTGAAATAATTATAATCTTTATGGTATATGCGATGTTTTTAAGATTTTTAGTACATTATAAATATTATACGACTTTAGTAAATTATACGACATTTCTTGCATTTGGGGATTTTATTTATTTCATTTAAAAATTGAATGAGTAAAATTACTACTTCGGGGAAATTTATTGTGAAAATGATAACAATCAATTTAAATTGATGCTAAATAAATTCAAAACAATTTACCAGTATTCTTCATTTAAGGCTTCATTTAATTTAAAACGTTTCGTTAGAATCAGAACACTAATGTGAATATGAGGCCCTTTATTATATTGTTTTTTTTTTTTTTACAGCATCGTAAGGGGAAATCCCTTATATTTTAAAATATAGTAAACAAATTTGTTTACTATTTTGTTGTTTTCAAACGTAAATAATTTTGAAGGGGAATATTGGAATTTATTTTGAATTAAAAACAATTTGCCTATTCTTTTAAGGCCTCACTTTATTAAAAGAAACATTCTCAAACGTAAACAATTGAGGTGTTGATTTTGTAAAACTAAAAACTTACTGGAAAAAATCGAATTTCAAAAAATATCTCATTCATATAGAATCAGGATTTATATTCATATAGAATTAGGATATTAATGTGAAAAATATGAGATGTGATTCATTTTACAAAACTAAACGTTTTGAAATTTAAGAAATTTGTATGAAGAATACTGAGAAAAAGATTTGAAACTTGAATACTTTCTATACAATTTTGTTTAAAGTTTGTCGTTTCGTTTTATAAAATGAGGCCTTACTTTTATAAAGAAAGTTAGAAACATAGAAAAAACACATAGACGGAAGGAGAATTAGCAATTTAAAAAACCCTATACTACAATACAACTTGAGATCTTATATAAACTTTATTATTATAAAATATGAATTCACAAGCAGTTTTTAACAATGCTTTAGAAACTCTTATTTTACACAACTGACATTTAAATGACAATACATTCTCATGAATTATGTTTTTAACAACAGACTAAGGTTTTTGATTCTCAGTTACCTATATAGTTGTCATCTATGTCCCCATCCATACTGTGAAACATTTGCTGCAAAACATTTGAGTTTGTTTATGAAAGGGGAAAAAGGAATGGAGTGTACATGAAGTTTTTGTTGAGTATTTCATCCACATTTATTCGTTCATATTCGTTCTGTACAGAAATGTAAAAAACTGAAAAGCAAAAACTTCGCGGATGCAGTTTCAAAAGAGAATTTAAAAATGTTTTGCAGCATATGTTTCACAGTGTGGACCGGGACTATGGTTAGAAATTTGTAGGAGAATTTTTGTGAATTTTTGGGCCTCATTTTATAAACCGTTTGAAACGTATGTTTCATAATGTTTTAATCAAAGTATAACAAGTAGTACGACTCAAATTTTTTTTTAGATTACTCTCAGATATATGGGTTCCGTGCGGTGCGAATTCAAACCATTGAGAGAACTGTAAACAAATGACATTGCTTAAAGTTATAACTTTTAAATTTTCGTTCAAGTAATTTTTATTAAACTCTGTAGATTTTTATTACTAACACATATTTAGAGTTAGGTATTTTATACTAAAACATAAATAGAGTTAGGTACTGCTGTCAAAGAGTAGGATTACTTCTTATACTTTGGATTTAATCGTAGATAAATATACTTTCATGGCAAAGACCTAACTCAGTTGTCAAAAACCTAAGTGGGGAGAATGTATTTTTGAAAACGTTTGCCAGTATTCTACATAAAAATGTCTTACGTTTCAAGCTGATTCTTATTATAAAAGAAGTAAGAGAGCTATATTCGACTGTGCCGAATCTTATATACCCTTCACCAAATTATACTTGAAAATAAAAATTATAAATATTTTTAGGTAAACAAAATTAATTTTTTTTTCAAAATTTAAAAATTTTTTTTTTTTTTCAAAATTGTTTTTCAAAATTTAAATTTTTTTTTTTTTTCGAAATAGTTTTTTTTTTAATTTACTAGTAAACACAAATTATGACAAAAAAATTTTTTTGGTAAAAAATATTTTTCCAGATTTTTACCAATTACAGGTCCAGATTATTGTAGCGTTATATATATCGTTGCAATGGACTTTGAAATATCTATCATTAGATAACCCTATTGTCTATATTAATGACCTAGTAATCCTGATATAGATCAAAAATAGGCCAAAAATCGAGGTTGTCCTGCCATTTGTGGACCGATTTTCTCAATTTTAAATAGCAACCGCGCCAGAAGAATTCCCGATATATTGATGTACGAATCAAGTTGTAAGTTATTTGGGATCCTCAGAAAGTTGATTTCAACAGACAGACAGATGGACATGTCTTAATCTTAATACTTTATAGGGTCGGAAAATGATATTGTGGAAATTAAAAACGGAATGACAAACTTATATATACCCTTCTAACGAAGGTGAAGGGTATAATAATGTACAAAATCTCTTAAATACATTAAAACACAATATATGTAGGTAATTGCATTTAAATCTATAATACTTTTATTGATACTTCATTGTCTACAGAAAATCAGAGTTGTAACAGCAAACTTAAGCCTTCCAGTTGGACCATTTCTTGATTTCGGTGTACAAGTTATTGCCAGGGCACTCAGTAGAGCCGACTTGACGATGGCCGTACAAAATATAGCCCGACTTGATTTGACCACGAGATACAGCATCGGCCAACAAACCCTTAGCAGCGGAGATTTGGGCAGCAGTAGGTTTATCATTGTTATAGTTGCCCATGAAGGAAATACCAATCGATTTGGAGTTCCAGTTGGTGGCATGAGCACCCATTACATTCCAGCCACGACCTTCATAAACATTGCCATCACCACCGATCAAGAAGTTGTAACCAATATCGGCCCAACCCAAAGTTTTCTGGTGATAACTTTGGATATTTTTCATTTGTTGAATACAGCTGGCCTTGGTGGAGCAATAGGCACCAGCGGTGTGATGGATGACAGCATAAGACAAACCATTAGCCAAGGAAGTCTTGCTGGTGGCAGGAGCACCACCCCATTCCGACTTGGAAATAATTTTAACTGCGCATACAGCCTGAGCACACACCAGAACGGCCAATAGACCGAATAAAACTTTGGACACCATAATGTAGAGAATGTTTAGTGAAAACTAATTGCTTTATGGCAATTCAATGATACTTTTATAGTGATTTGAAAAATCGAAATCAAAAATAACTAGATTGTTAATAGGTCTTATCAATAAGTAGCGAGTGATTTTCTTTTTTTTTTTTTGGGGGATGTGCGGCAAAGAACCATCGTATTGTTGTTGGTCAAGAGTAAAAAAAAAAATAATAAAAATCAATGCAAAAACCACCAGACTTTATAATACTTAAATAAATTAAAAAATATGTGCGATATGGGTAGCCTAAAGAGGGTCAATAAATTTTTAATGTCAAGTGTGAAGTACCTCCTTATATTAAAAAAAAATTACGCGTAAAAGAAAAAGTAAGCAATGAATGAGAGAGTGATCTAAATATTGTAGGAAATCAATTGGTGAGAGCTATTTTTGGTTTTATTTTAATAAATATTACATATCTAACCAAAGTATAACAAGTAGTCCGACGCTCTATTTTTATACCCACCATTAAAAAAGATAGTTGGTATATTGATTTTGTCATACCGTTTGTAAAAAATCGAAATATTCATCGCAGACCCACAAAAGTGTTTATATTCTGGGTTTTTATGAAATTCTAAGACGATCTAGCTAAGTCCGTCCATCTGTTGAAAACACGATAGGGCACCAATTAAAGGAGCCAGCTGGCTCAAATTTTCTACAAATACTTTCTGTTGATAATGTTTGTTTGGTATTGAAAATGGGAAATTTAGGTCCATGCCTATATACAAAAGTCCCCCCGGAATACTGTTTGAGCTGTCATAATATGTTAATTATGCGACAATCCTAATAAAATTTTGCACAAATTAGTTCTAAATCCTCCTTAATTATACTGTAAAATATGTCGAAAATAGGGCATTTGCACTAGTCCCCATATAAAGCCCCCCTCAGAAAATGACTTGAACATTTATAATTGTCTTATAATAATTAATATCGAGATGAAATTGGACATAAACAAGTTTTGTATGAACCTAAATCTTTCTACTAACTTTTGTGAGGATCGATCCGTACCGTACTCCCTATATAACCCTAATATCAGACAAATATTTTATTGTCACATATTGATGGTGGGTATACAACATTTGGCACAGCCGAATATAACACTCTTGTTTAAAATTACTCTCGCACATATACGGTTACCGTCCGAGTTCAATACCCTTGTGAGAGAATTAAATACACCCAAATGTTTGGAATTTTAACTTCGATTTTCCGAACCATTTTATTACACTTTGTATCAATATTTGATAATTTTTTAGAACAATTAACAGAACATTTTAAGTTCTAAAACACGTGCACAAATGAATAAATGAAAAAATGTCTGTAAAGTGAAATTAAATGGGTCGATTATGGATGGCAACCGAACTTCAGTTGCGTTGTTCGGTTGCCGTCCATAAACGACTCAAATGTTCCAAACCCCAGAATTCTTTATACGAATTTGTTACGTTCGTTAAAATCTTATCTAATTGAGGGCCTCTTTTTATAAAATTAAACGTTTTGATACAAAACTTCAAACGTTTGAAAAAATTTCAATGAAAAATATTCAAACCTAAAACTTTTACAAGCACAACGCATAAATTGCCGGACTCTCCAAATTAAGGGCCTCTTATAACCTTCATCATGAGTGACAGGGGTATATATAAGTTTGTCATACCGTTTGTAATTTCCACATTTTTCATTTGCGAACCCATAAAGTATATATATAGCCATGTCCGTCTGTATATTGAAATCAACTTTCCGTAGCCCCCAAATAACTTACATACATGATCCATACATCAATATATCCGCTATAGACCCGTTTCTGTTGTTTTTTAAAATCGAGAAAATCGGCTCAGAAATGGGATATAAGGAAAAAAAACACGACAATCTCGATTTTTTACCTATTTTTTATACCCTACACCTTCGTGAGTAGGTTATATATAAGTTTGTCATTCCTTTTATAATTTTCACAATATAATTTTCCGACCCTATAAAGTATATATATTCTGGATCCTTATAGATAGCGGAGTCGATTAAGCCATGTCCGTCTGTCTGTCTGTTGAAATCAACTTTCTGAAGACCCCAGATATCTTCGGGTTCCAAATCTTCAATAATTCTGTCAGACAGGCTTTCGAGAAGTTTCCTAATTAAAATTAGCAAAATTCGTCCATAAATAACGGAGATATGAGCAAAAATCCGAGACAACCTCTATTTTTGATCTATATCTCGATTACTAAATCATTAATATACATAATATGGATATCTAATGATAGATATTTCTAAGTCCATTGCAATGATGTATATAATAAGGCTATAGTAAGTTGGAAATACAATCGGTCAAAATCGGGGAAAAATAGCCCGAAAAAAGAAATTTAAATTATAAAAAATTTGTTTAAAAAAATTTAAAAAAACTTTTTAAAATAATTTCGAAAAATTTTTTTTTTTTAATTTTATTTTAAAGTATAATTTGGTGAAAGGTAAATAAAATACGGCAGAGCCGAATATAGCTGTCTTACTTGTTTTTATCTATATCTGGATTACTAAGTCATTATCATAGACAATATGACAAAGACATTTGTAACAACATATGTATATAAGGCCATACTAAGTTGGATCAGCTATGGGTCAAAATCGGGACAAATTTTGAAATATTTTGTTATTTGTTATTTTAAAATCGTACGTTAAAATAATATTCAAGTTTTACCCTTTTCCCAGTATTCTTCATACAAATTGTTTACGCTTCCAAACGTTTCGTTTTATAAAATGAGGCCCTTAATATATAGCACTCTTACTTGTTTTATAAAACGATCGGTTTTGAAACGTAAGAAATTTGTGTAAGGAATACTGTTATGTTACAAATAATATAAAAAATTTTATATACCATACTTTTGTGAAAAGTAAACAATAATGTAAACAATACAACTATTAAAACGTCATTAAGTGAATCACAAAATATATTCATTCATATAATCTGTTGACATTATAACCCTATTGAAGGGGTATTTTTTAAGATGAGATGAATCAATTTTGTTTTTAAAGACTCTATGTCACAAATATGAAGGGGTTTCATAAAAGTTTTCTTAAAGTGCTGATATTTAGGGCCTCATTTTATAAAACGAAACGTTCAGAAACGTAAGTAATTTGTATGAAATATACATAGAGACGAGACACTCAGACGATACAACAAATAATATATCTGATACAACAACAAATTACATTGACTAGCATGTGCATATTTTGTTGTTGCAAGAGTTAGGTCTTTGACAATTACGTCTCGTCTCTATGTTACCTTATGGTTTTAAACTTGAATTTTTTCAATACAAAATTTGTTTAACGTTTGTCGTTGCGTTTTATAAAACGAGGCCCTTAGTCAAAACCTAAGTCTGTTGTCAAAAACCTAACTCGTACAATCAAAAAATACATGCTAGTCAATGTAATTTTTGTTGTTGTATCAGACATGTAATTTGTTGAATTTTTGTTTGATAAATCGGAGTGTCTCGTCTCTATGCATAAAAAATGTGAAACTAATAAATTACAATATTTCTTTACAAACTTCAATTATTTACTTCATTGCTAATTTTCCATAATACCTTATAATACCAAATTATATTTACTCAGGATATGATAATATATTGTCTAAACTGCAACATACTTTGATTTTTTCTACACTCATAAATCACCTTAAATATATGTACTTAGGTATCAAAATAATTCCACTTAAATAATATTTATTTATATTTTTAAATAAAATTTTAGTGATATGCATTTTTTTGTGTATGTATATCCTTATCATGCTTAAAATATCTTAAAAAATCTTATCAGGTCAAGTACATTTCGACTATATAAACAAAGAGCTTCAAGCAAATAACCATCAGTACTTGATATTTCAACAACAAAACTCAATTGAATCCCAAAAAAAAAAAAAATGATGTCCAAGGCCGTATTTGCTCTATTGGCCGTACTTGTGTGCGCCCAAGCAGTTGTGGGCTTAACCATCATCTCCAAGTCGGAATGGGGTGGTGCTCCCGCTACCAGCAAGACCTCATTGGCCAATGGTTTGTCTTATGCTGTCATCCATCATACCGAGGGTGCTGCCTGTTCCACCAAGGCCACTTGCAGTCAACAAATGAGAAATATCCAACACTATCATCAGAAGACTTTGGGTTGGGCTGATATTGGTTACAATTTCTTGATCGGTGGTGATGGCAACATTTATGAGGGCCGTGGCTGGAATGTATTGGGTGCTCATGCCTCCAACTGGAATTCTAAGTCAATTGGCATTTCTTTCATTGGCAACTATCACAACCAAAAGCCTACCGCCGCTCAAATTACCGCTGCTAAGAATTTGTTGGCTGCTGCTGTATCTCGTGGTCAAATTAAATCGGGTTATGTTTTGTACGGTCACCGTCAAGTCGGCTCCACTGATTGCCCTGGCAATAACTTGTACACCGAAATCAAGAAATGGTCTAACTGGAAGGCTTAAGTTTGGTGATTTTAGTAATTGATTGAGAAATAAATATTAATAAATATGCATGACTAAAGAAAATTTTGTTTGAATTTGATGACTTGATGACTTAGTGGTAGGTATTGGTCCATAATATAGGCCTTAATTAGGGCTTCATTTTGTAAAATGAAAAGACAAATATTGGAATACGTTTGCATGGAGAATGTACAAGTATATTGAACCATACATGGTCCTTCGGCCTAGATTTTGTATTAAATGCATTAAAAGACATTATTAGATTTACATATTTCAACCTCAGCGTTGCAGAGTGGGGCAGAATCAAAATTTTTTTAAAATAAATCTGGCATTTCTAAGCGGCTGGTCCGATCGGGATAAAATTGGACATGGACGTAGCCAAGGAGTATTCGAGTTATTAAGTTATTAAAATGGATCCAACAAATACATTAGCGTACCTTCGACATGTACAATTTTTAAACACTTGCCATTTTTTTGTTTCCCATCCGATTTCAAAGATTTGTATATTTTTGGAAAGCACATGCTAGTGTGTGCTATTTATCTCTTATAATTTCTGAGTTATAGACATTTCAAAATTAAACTTTTAAATTTTTGCCATACCTTGGTCCGCTTTTTTTACATATAGGGCTTACTTTTGGACCGAATAAACTCGAATTTCTTTTGTTATTTAGACAACTCAATTACCAATAACATACAACAGATTTCAGAGCAATATCAATTATGGATCCAAAAATAAACGATTTTCAATTTAAAAATTCTAAAAATAGTAAATTTTTGCGGTTTTTTGTACGAAAAGGTGACTTAACTCTTTTTTATAAAAAAAAAACTTTATTTAAGAATATATAACAATTTTATGTGTTTCCATAAGGTATCTTTACGGAGAACATTTTGGAATAAAACACATGTCTACGCCCTTCGGAATTGGACCTATTTTTTATCAAAATTTCAAATTTGGACCACATGTTCTTTTTATTTGTATCCAATATTTGAATATCGTTACCTTAATATAGAAAGGCCCTAACTCGTGTTTTTTTTTAAGTCTTGATTTTTTGGCTAAATATGATATATGAGCGGACCATTTATCGAAATAAACGAAAATCTGGATTTGCAAAAAAAACACGAGTTAGGGCATTTCTATATTAAGGTAATGATATGTATCACAGCTCTGATTTATAACAATTTTATGGCCTTATTTTATGAAATTAAACTTTTTGAAACGTATTAAATTTATAGGAATAATACTGGGAAAAAGTTTGAGACATAGATTGATACACATAGATCGGAGACTCCCCTGTCAAAGACCTAACTCAGTCGGCAAAAAATTTAAGTGGTGAGAATGTATTAGTAAAAAACTATGTAAAAACAAAAACAACTCTCGTATGTGTGATTATTTGTTTGTTTGAGTTTTTTTCTAGTTTCCGCGCTATGTATATTTCTCTATGATTTGAAACTTTATCATACAAAGTTATTCAAACCTTTGTGGTTTCGTTTTATTTAAAATTTGTATTTTAAAGTATAATCGTAACATTAAAGTGACAGATCCCTTTCGTATAAAGTGTTAGAAATAAAAACAGTTCTTGTCCCCGACGAACTAATTACGGGAAAATTTATGTAACGGTTCTCTTTACTCTAGGGATACTTAGTACTGAAATGCAGATGAAAAACTGTTGACATTTGATCAATGTTTCACAAATGTTTCACAAATTGTTTTTGAAGGCACGAGAAATGTTTGCAAATGGGAGAGTAAAACTAACTTCTTTTCCATATCAATTCCTTTATTTTATTTAATTTCACAATTTTCCATTAACTTAAGCCTCCCAGTTAGGCCATCTCTTAATTTCCCTGTACAAGTTATTGCCAGGACACTCAGTGGTTCCCACTTGACGATGACCATACAACACATAACCCGACTTAATTTGACCACGAGCAACAGCAGCAGCCAACAAACTCTTTGCAGCGGAGATTTGAGCAGCAGTGGGTTTATCGTTATTGTAGTTGCCCATGAAGGAAATACCAATCGATTTGGAGTTCCAGTTGGAGGCATGAGCACCCATTACATTCCAGCCACGACCTTCATATATATTACCATCACCACCGATCACGAAATTGTAACCAATATCGGCCCAACCCAAAGTTTTTTGGTGATAACTTTGGATATTTTTCATTTGTTGTTTGCAGCTGGCCTTGGTGGAGCAGTAGGTACCAGCAGTGTGATGGATGACAGCATAAGACAATCCATTAGACAAAGAAGTTTTGCTGGTAGCAGGAGCACCGCCCCATTGAGACTTAGTGATGATGGTAATAGCAAAAATAGTGTAGGTGCACACAAGTAGGGTCAATAGACCTAATAATGTTTTGGATATCATAATATGAAGTGGTTTCGTTGGAGCAGTAAGAGAAACTAATGTCCATTATGTTGGTTAGTAGAGTTTATATATGGAGGAGAAAGTTGTGGGTGTACCTGATATGAATTTGAAAAAATTTTGAAATGATTTGAGTGCTTAAACATTTATTTATGTATGTTTTTATAGGTGTTTAATGAATGGCTCTAATACATATTCTGAAAGTGCTCTGTCTGTCAATATATTTTGTGAGCAATACTAAATAGCAGTCAAAGAAAGTGATGCAAATTTATTTTATATCGTCTCATTTAATAAATCGAAACGGCTTCAAATTTAAGTAATATTTATGAAAAATACTGAGAAAAAGTAAACATTTTTTAAATTTTTAGCGTATTGTTTTATAAAATGAGACCTTAATTTAAAGTAAAGCTTTTGGAAATTCTGTAAATAAGAAGTTCGTCTTCAGTACACGGTATTATATAAAATTGTTCATACTGTCAGCCTTTAACACATATTATTTAACACCAAAGAGGAGTTTAGCTGAGTGAACAGTACCAAAAATAAATAATTCGAGCTTTAACAGCGAAAATTTCTTAATTGCATAATAGCAAACTTAGCAGGATAAGCAGTTTTGTGAGTGTTTGCATGTTTTAATTCAATGCAAACATATTGTCAGTACTTGCTATACCCTGGGAAATTTAAACGATCCTAAATAATAAATTTGGTTTAAAAAGCGAAAATCTAATTTATTGTAGGTTAAGTTACTTTGGCTGTTAAGGATCGACTTTATAGATCAATTACAAAAAATGGACTTTCATAAAATTTAGAATGTAAAAATTTAGAATGTAAAACAAAATGTCTTGTTTTAATAAATAATGCATATTTTAAGGCCTTACAATTTAAATATAGCTAGTATTTAATTACCATAATTTATTACGATGTACTACAAAGATAATGTGACAATATTTGTCTATGCAATTTTCTATTCTGCTATTTATACTTGTAAATCACTGCAAAATTATCATGAATCGGACAATTGAAAAGATTACTACAGACATGCATTTATTTTTACAAGCCAAATCACTATCAATAATAAATTTTAAATATGTAAGTCATTTTCTTTATTTAGTTCTCCATACTAAATATTGCTTTAAAATGCTATACAATTTTTACTATATAAAACCTTAAGTTAAAACAATTTAACCATTAGTGTTTGCTATATTCTTAATAAGAAAACATGCTGTCTAAAAATCTTTTGGGTCTCTTGGCTGTACTCGTTTGTGCTCATGCTGTATTCGCTGTTACCATCATTTCCAAGTCGGAATGGGGAGGTGCTGCCGCTACCAGCAAAACTTCTTTGTCTAATGGTTTGTCTTATGCTGTTATCCATCATACCGCTGGTGCCTACTGCTCCACCAAGGCCAGTTGCATTCAACAAATGAAAAATATCCAAAGTTATCACCAGAAAACTTTGGGTTGGGCCGATATTGGTTACAACTTCTTGATCGGTGGTGATGGCAATGTTTATGAAGGTCGTGGCTGGAATGTAATGGGTGCTCATGCTACCAGCTGGAACTCTAAAGCTATTGGTATTTCCTTCATGGGCAACTATAACAATGATAAACCTACTGCTGCTCAGATCTCCGCTGCTAAGGGTTTGTTGGCCGATGCTGTTTCTCGTGGTCAAATCAAATCGGGTTATATTTTGTACGGCCATCGTCAGGTGGGCTCTACTGAGTGCCCTGGCAACAATTTGTACACCGAAATCAAGAAATGGTCTAACTGGAAGGCTTAAGCTATTTGGTAATGAGTTTACGATTAAACGAAAAATAAATGTTAATATTAGCAATTGATAATAACTTGTGTACATTTAATTTGAACATAGTTCCAAAAATTCTTATTCCATTGAATTTTAAATTACAGCCAAAACTATTTTTAAGAAATGTTAACAATATTGTATTAAGAATACAATGGTATAAGTTTGAAACTTGAATATTTTTCATACTGAACTCGCTTTACCAAATATTGAACTAGAACTGAACTAGAACTGAACTAGAACTGAACTAGAACTGAACTAGAACTGAACTAGAACTGAACTAGAACTGAACTAGAACTGAACTAGAACTGAACTAGAACTGAACTAGAACTGAACTAGAACTGAACTAGAACTGAACTAGAACTGAACTAGAACTGAACTAGAACTGAACTAGAACTGAACTAGAACTGAACTAGAACTGAACTAGAACTGAACTAGAACTGAACTAGAACTGAACTAGAACTGAACTAGAACTGAACTAGAACTGAACTAGAACTGAACTAGAACTGAACTAGAACTGAACTAGAACTGAACTAGAACTGAACTAGAACTGAACTAGAACTGAACTAGAACTGAACTAGAACTGAACTAGAACTGAACTAGAACTGAACTAGAACTGAACTAGAACTGAACTAGAACTGAACTAGAACTGAACTAGAACTGAACTAGAACTGAACTAGAACTGAACTAGAACTGAACAACAACAACAAACTATGTGTTCAACAAACTACAATGTTCCAAATTGTTTTCATGAAAAATATAAATTTTTTCGAGGTTATCTTACGTTTTGGTTAATAACTTTATTTCTGCAAAAGCGATTTTACTGATTTTCAATAGCAAACTTTTTAGGACAATGATAAATATGTTTGCTGAATTTAATTAATATCGGTGCTTTAGTTTGGATGTGAGTGTGTTTTACACATACTCGCAAAGGGCCAAAACTAAAAGGACTTAGTAATTCACAAAATTTTATGAATTAGATGAATATTTCTGCATGTTACGAGAGGAAGAACAAACTATATATACACATTTATCACCTGCACACTTTTTCGTAATCATAACTTTTATTTTTAATACATTTTGTTTAGGGGAAACATTTGTTACAGATTTTTTTCATATTAAAAACTTTAAAATAATTTTCTTGCCAAAACCAATAAATAACACAATAATACTGTGTGTTACAACATCGTTTTTTTTTCTAAATTCATATAAAACATTATTATTGAAAATAAGTATGAGAGAGTGAATCAATGAATGAATGAACTAGTACGAGGTGAGTGAGTGAATACTGAGTATGTGTTCCAATGAGTTGTGTTTATTTGTTTTTCTGATGCTGTAAATGTGGATAATATGGAGAAACTTTTTTCATTGAATGGCTTTTATGACTTCCTCATAAAAAAAAACTTTATCTATCAATTCATACGTGTGTGTGGATACGAGTATTAAGGGTAATTTTTTTATCTTTAAAGTTAAATAAAATATATTTTTCTGAAAAGTTTTCAATTTATGTTTGTTGCTGTCGTTGTTTGTTGAGGCAATAATGATGGTAATTTAAAAAATAAAGTTATATTAATATGTCAGTGATTTTCAAATTGAAATGAAATCGGATTTTTTTTATATAACATCACAAGTACATATAAAAGTTTTTAATACATAAAACGAATATTATTAAAAAAAATCTATTAAAGTTTTTGTAATTAATAAAAAAAAAAGTTATTGATCAGATATAAAATACAATAAGAGAACTGATAAATATATTAAATGTCTGTAAAACAACATTTCAATATAATTGAAAATAAGCTGATAAGGATAAATAAAGGGTCTGTCTTTAAGATCTTCCTATCTTTAAATTTAAATAAAACAAAGTGTGTGAGATTTTTTAATAAGTTTGAAAGGTCTATCGATGCTATTACGTATTAAGTATAACATGGCCTTCGTTGAGAGGCGCTGATCCGAAATGTCGAATTTTCAATGATTCTGGCTCATAAATCCGGCTGAATTTTATCAATGGCTTGGGTTATGTTGGCTTTGAGGGCCGCTGTGGTTAGTGGCTAATTCGCATAGACCTGCGACTTAAAAAAACCCCGAAAGAGTCTAACGGGGTCAAGCCGCACGATCTCGGTGGCCAGTTCACATCACCCTCACGTAAGATGTCTATGGCCTCAAATCGCTCGTGGATAATGTCCAATGTGGCATGAACTGTTTGGCACGTTGCGTTGTCCTGTTGAAACTACATGTCGTTAGTCTATAGCGCTCACCGTTGACGGTGATGGCCTGGCCACAGTTCTTCTCGAAGACATATGGACCGATGACGTCAACAGCCCAAAATTCAAATAGTGACTTTTTCGGGATGCATTGGACGTTCTTGGATCTCATGTGGATTGGTATCGTCCAAAATTCGACAATTTTGTTTGTTGACGTAGCCATTCATCCAGAAACGCGCTTCTTTACTGAAGATGAAGATAGATAGAACAGAACATCCATTTTGATAAAACAATTATATTATTTGCCCAAGTTGTTGAACGCTATATATATACATGATGATTTGCCAATTCGACAAATGTAGCTTTAACAATATGGCCGCTATCAAATGTCAAAGTTCAGAAGCCCCATTGGAAGACCCTTTATATAAGGAAGCAAGGGACCTTGCGAAAAAAATTAAAGCAGGAATAAGGAACTTCTAATTGTAATACATATGATGCATTTAAGCTACTAATTTAATTCTTAAGAAAACTTTAAAAACATTTAAAATTAATTATTTCAATAATAAAATTTTCTTTATTTCAGTTCATTTAACCAATACACATTATTTCAATAACTTAAGCCTTCCAGTTAGACCATTTCTTGATTTCGGTGTACAAATTGTTGCCAGGGCACTCAGTAGAGCCCACCTGACGATGGCCGTACAAAATATAACCCGATTTGATTTGACCACGAGCAACAGCATCGGCCAACAAACCCTTAGCAGCAGAGATTTGAGCAGCAGTTGGTTTATCATTGTTATAGTTGCCCATGAAAGAGATACCAATCGACTTGGAGTTCCAGTTGGTGGCATGAGCACCCATTACATTCCAGCCACGACCTTCATAAACATTGCCATCACCACCGATCAAGAAGTTGTAACCAATATCGGCCCAACCCAAAGTCTTTTGGTGATAACTTTGGATATTTTTCATTTGTTGAATACAGCTAGCCTTGGTGGAGCAGTAGGCACCAGCGGTGTGATGGATGACAGCATAAGACAAACCATTAGCCAAGGAAGTTTTGCTGGTGGCAGGAGCACCACCCCATTGAGACTTAGTGATGATAGCTACACCAAAAACAGCCTGGGCACAAGCCAGCACAGCCAATAGGCCGAATAAAGTTTTGGACACCATTATTGGTATGA
Source organism: Calliphora vomitoria (assembly GCA_942486065.2). NCBI lineage: Eukaryota > Metazoa > Arthropoda > Insecta > Diptera > Calliphoridae > Calliphora > Calliphora vomitoria. Next base: position 12,211,507 of record OW818033.2, read on the forward strand.
AATTGTTTCGTAAGTAAGAGAAACTAATATCAATTATGTTTTTGGGGAGAGTTTATATAGTGAACGAATGTTGAGGTTTTGAACTTGATAAGAAACCAGGTGTTTATGCTAACGAAATGTTTTACTGATAAGATTGTTATGATATTCTAGTGGTTGTACATGATTTATTTGTGATAATTTTCCGTGGGATTTTAATTTATGTTTTAAGACATTATCCGGATGTGTTTCTTTTTTGTTCATTCATAATTTTTTGTTGATATAGATTTTCTTATCAAGAAAGTTTTGCAATAACAAAAATACTAAGGATCTTCAAATATATTATGTATTTGAGCTACATACTTTGCTGCTCTATAATGTGAAAGCGATTGGAATGAAGAATACAATTTTAGGTCATTGAGGAGGACTGATGGATAATGCGTGAGAAAGCCAAGGGGAAGGCCTAGTTTCACATAAATGTTTTATCTTGGTAAAACTGTTTATAAATAGTTCTTTAGTTTATTATATTAGAGACAAGTCAGTTTTTTTAACAACATCATTTATTATTTATGATTTTCTTTTTCTTATATATTTTATGCAGGCAAATATAAATCTATAACCATAAATATTTTATTTCTTCACTTAAAAAAGTAAACTCATGCTTTGCTGTAATAAAAAAAAAAAACTTATAGCTTTTAAGGCCTGTTCGATTTTGAAAATCTATATGTACATAAGCTTCATTTGCATGCCAGTCGCAGGACATTTGTAAATTTCCTTTTCAACTTTTTTGCTTCCATTCCTCTTAACAACCTTAATTTGTTCTTTTAGCAAATTCAATGTATGTAGTTGCTTTGCTGCCTTCATATCAAATACTTATATAAATTTAATACCATCACCAGGCTTGTTTCTACAATAGCCCCACTCCACCCAAATGGTTTGCAAAATTGTTTACATTTTTCCTTTGAATCTTTATCTAATAAGATGGCTGCAAAACAGGGCAGGGGTATAAAAAGAAGCAAAAAAAGGAAGTGGAGCAAATAACGGTGCTAAATAGAAAGAAAAAAAAAAGAAAACAAGAAGACATGAAAAAGACAAACAGAAAACAAAAAAAAAAAAAAATATTTAATTTCCGATCACGTAACCAACTCACGTTCCTCTTCACTTCACTTTAATGTGATGATGGTGCTGCTGTTGTTGCTATTATTGTCAATGCTTATGCTACTAAAGCCGCTACTAACACTGCCACTGACACCAACCACCAGCATCACCACCACCATCATCAGCAGCACTGCTGATTTCATTGATGTGCATTGCAATGTCAGTCAAACAGTCATTGAGTCTTGTCTTGTTACATGGTGTGATATTTAATGGTTGTTGAGTTTTCCCCAACTGTCCCCAACTGTTGTAGTGGCAAAAGTAGTGACACAAGTACAAGTAGTTGTTGCTGTTGCTTTACTTGCTAAAGTAGCGTAGTGGTTGTTCTTAAAACACAAACTCCAATAACAACAGCAGTTAAAAAAATACTTGCAACGCTAACAAAATAAGAAAATTTTTGCAGGAAAACACAAAAATCTGATGACATACTAAACAAGAAAAAAAAGGAAGAAAAACTGACACAAAGCTTTTTGTTGCTATAAAATACTTACATGTATAATGACAGACTTGACGTTAATTTTACAACATTTAAAGTTTTATGTTACATAAAAGTTTATAATGCTGACATTTTTTTTAGTGAAAACGCTGGTAAAAACAACAATACAATTTTGGAGTACCTTGTACTGCTCAGTCAAAAGGATATTTTTTAAATAACAATATAATGATAATAATAGTGTTCTCATTAAATTTAGTGTGCTGCTCAAAGGGATCAATATCTGGAGTATGCACTGCTAAAAATAAAAACCATCCTTAAAAATCTATGTTTAAAACAGCTGTTCCTGAGTTTCTAATCGTTGGGCGAGTAAGACTCGTCTTGTCTCAGAGCTAAGATCCAACTGTCATGGATCACGGAACTTTTGTTTGACTATGTTTGCTTGTTTGATATGTCGATAGTTGAAACCATAGATAAATACACATAGATCGGAAACTCTCCTGTCAAAGACCTAACTCAGTTGTCAAAAACCTAAGTGGTGAGAATGTATTAGTAAAAAAAACTTTGTGAAAACAAAAACAACACTCCTATGTGTAACATTTTTGAGTAATTTTTTTGTTTGAGTTTTTTCTAGTTTCCGCTCTATGTTTCTCTATGAAAACTTTTTTCGACAATCCTTCTCGCCCACCCTCTTTCGAGACCTGGTGCTTTCTATTTTTTTACAAACGATGTCGATCGATCATGAGGTTCAAAGTATGTCTGGATACTCAACCAGCAGTCCTAGCACCAGAATTGAACCCTGTGGTCCAATCACCCACTCGTTTTATATTAAGCTAATTAAATAAATCGAAATAAACTCAAAACAAACGGCACCATAAAATGAAAAGACTGAAACACGGATCACGAATAGGAACATGGAATATTCGTACAAATAAAGACTGGTTCTTCTTGACATATCCGAAGTCAGATGATCCGACTCTGTTCTGAATGGATTGAAATTGTTTTTCTCTGAAAAACCAAAGAAGAGAGTGTTGAATCGGATTACTTATATCAAAATGCTAATATAATGGAGAGCACACATTGCAAAATAACCATACAATCCAACGCTCCAACAGTCTTTCAAAGTACATCATAAATAAATTACTGCATTACTTATCTAGGCTGTAATAATACAAGAAGTCCATAATGGGTTGGCATGAAACTGAAGCGAACCAAAATCACAGTATTCTCATCGGTGGCACTCTTTTCCCCTACCAAACCGGCATGAAGTCCATAATGAGTTGGCATGAAACTGAAGCGGACCAAAATCACTGTATTCTAATTGGAGGCACTCATCACTCTCTTTCCCTACCAAACGCAGTCATAAGGTAACGTGGGTATCATCTAATCATTCTTTAGAAAACCAGATTGAACATATTGTAATTAGCAAAAAATGGCACTGATCATTTCTGGATGAATCAACCTTAAGGCTGACGTTTGCCTTAAGGTAGAGTAAATCAAATCCGATAGAAAGATTTTTTCAAGAATGTTTGCTGTTGATAAATTAGTCTGTTAATTTATCAACAGCAAACTGTCTTGAGGAATTCTTTTTATCGGATTTGATTACTCTATCTTATGCTACTAAAACCCGATTTGATTATGAACGATGTCCAAATATCAAAAATACTTTACATAAACTGGCAGAGGAACATATCTGCTACAAGAATACACGAAGAAACTTATGGATTTTAGAGCATAAATATAGCATAAACATATAATTGATATACTACAGCATTAGCGCACCAAGAACACAATAGAATCGACAAGTTGGAGAAGAAAAGCTTATGAAAAACATGTTTGGAGTCAAAAATTGCAACTTTTTCGATCAGTTTGCAGTTCACGAACAGCCAATTCTATACCACCAAACCTCTTATGAATCCAAATAGAGAATAGCCAACGTGAAAAGGGAAGCGAAATTCGATCTGGAAAAATTATACTTTCAGCATTAATCAGAGACACAGCAAGCATTTGTTCCTGTCAACATCATGAGGGGAGTGACCTATTCAATATTAACTGGTCAGATAATAAGGAAATAGCTTCCGCAATAACATCTTTAAGACCGAACAAAGTTCCTGGACCCGAAAACATACAATCAAAGTTTCTTAAAGAAAATCGTATGGAGAGCACTGAAATCTTATACCCTCTCATTAAAGATTTCTGTGTTGAAGAAGGTACCTACGTTACCATGACCCAATTTTCAAACAATATAAATCTATGGGAGTCCAAAAATTAGAGAGGTATCACACTACTCAGCATTTTTAATAAGATAATCGCGTATATAATAAACAAACCATTGCCAGACCATATCTAACCTAAAATCCTGGGGTTTACAGGGACATTTTATGTCTCCTAGCCCCCAGACATTCAGACTTATCGATGCGTATCGTATGCTGAGCGTTGAAATCTTTTACCTTCTCATTGAAGATTTCTGTGCTGAAGAAGCTTAACGAAGGTATCATTACTCTGTTTTCAAAGAAGGGAAATCTATCGAAGTGCTAAAACTAGAGAGGTATCACACACTCAGCATTTTTAATAAGATAATAACCTAAATTCTGGTACAATCATGTTAATTTCTGGGCCCGAATAACGATGTCAAAATATTGTTGATCATGGCCAAGCAATCTGTCATATAGTTCTCGAATGCAAAGGATTACGCCATGAACATCAGTTGAGAGGCCGAATACTGGAACAGAAATGTGTAAGCTAGGGATGCGCCTTAAAGCCACTACTATTCAACATTGAGGTCAATGCAGTAATGAGTATCCAAAAACCACAGACGAAAGGGCTGGGGTTTACAGGAACATATTTTGTCTCCTTGCCCACAGACACTCCCACTTATCCGGAATGGATAGTTCGCCGAATTGTCGGACTATCTATAAATATACCCAAGACGAAGTGCATATAAACACCACCATCCCTTCTATTCAAATTGGAGAAAAACCAGTTGACATTGTAACATCATTTTGGTATCTAGGAAGTGTCATAACAGCCAATGAAGGTTCAGCCGAAGATATAAGATTTAGTGTAAATAAGATTCGCACTGCCTTCAGCTACTTTGAAAATGTTTGGAGACCAACACTTACCCCTAGGAGTACACAAATTAGAATATTCAGGGCGAGCATTAAATAAACACAGGTTTTTGAATAAAAAAATCATATTATTTTTCAACATAGTCTCCTATACACGTTGTTCAATGTTACTCCATTTTTTTATGCCTTCCAAAAAATAAAATTTCTCGAGGTCATCAAAATATATATTTTTTGTGAGATGATTTCATCGTTGCATTCAAATCTTTACCGCTGAAACATTTCTTTAGGTTTGGAAACAAGAAATAGTCACTCCGGATTAAATCCGGAGAATAGGGCGGATGAGAGAGTAATTCGTAGCCTAGTTCATGGTTCCCGAATGTAAGCAAATGCGGCAGCCATCTTGTCGAAAGCTTTCTCATACCTATAGTATATAGTCAATCAAAACTGAAACCACAGAGCCATATGAGATGCCTATGGATTCCACAATCTCTCGCACTTTTAATCTCCGATCGGCCATACAGAGTTTTTTCAATTGTTTCGGGTAAAGAGACAGAACGAAATACAGTAAACTCCTTTTTACCATTGATATTGATGGTCCAGAGTTCCTATAGTATTTGTCAAGCTTTGCCTTGGTTTGAGTTTTTTCCCGCAAAAAATGTTGCTTATTGAACATACGAAACTCAATATTTTATATTTCTCCTAGAGTCTCGCGGTTGTCTAATACAAACTAAATGACACGGCTTGTTCAAATTTTGACAGATGCATGTTGACAGGAGCAGTGTTGCTCTTTAAGTAACGAGGAGGGAAGTTCAAAAAGTCACGAACTTATTGACCCACCTTTGTATACGGATGCGGAACTTGGAAAGCACCGAGAGAGTAGTTGCAAGCATTTAAAAACCGCAGCATGCGAAATATCTTCCGAGACTTTTGGCCAAATACGATCTCCAATGAAACTTTGTGGACAATCACAAATCAAAAGCCCTTCTTTGCAGAAATCCGGCGCTGCAACTGGATATGGAAAGGCCACATGCTCAGAAAACGTCTAGATTATATTAAACGTACTTTCGTTGCTGGGAAAAGAACGACCATCAAATACATGGAGACAAATAGTGGTTGCTTAGGTTATGGGGGCAGGTTTTGCAAGGTGCAAAAGAAACCTTAGCTATGGAAAAATTGAAGTGGAACGATTTTGTTACGGCCCTTAGCCCCTTCTAGGAAATTTTATACATATTGTTTGGAAACAGTGTAAATTGTATGAGAATGATAAGGAAAAATATATTGTACAAATGTGTAAATTTGCATTCTTATAAAAATCTTGAAAAATTTTAATTTTAATACACTAAAAATTTACTATCCCAGATTATATTTTAATCAATAGAAAAAGTGTCGCGTGACGTTTACTTAAGTAAAATTAATTCCCCCAAAAATTTATTGCCATCATTGAATACCCTACATAAATAGAACAAGTATTTTTAGTTTGAAAGAAGCTTGGTCAAATTAAAAACAAAAGAAATCCAATATGAATATCGATGCAATGAATAGGGATCATAAAGAAGTTAGAGTGCTGAAATTTCATAATCTCAATTTATGTTATAGCGGATTTTTCATTGGAAAGATACAACAATAATGAAGTCCACATTTAAATCATAATTACAACAACAGATTGACATAAACTTAACTACTAAAATACCCATTACAACAACAATCAAAGCAAAGTTTAAAATTTGTTCCATTAAACATATAAAATGGTTTCGAGACTGTCCCACATTTTGGTTAATAAATTTGTTTCTATTAATCTTATTATGCTGAAATTCAATACCAAACATCTTAGGATAATGATACATATTTTAAGTAAATTTTATTAATTTCGGTTTCATATTTTGGGCGTGAGCATGATTTACACACACAAGCGAAAACAAACACATAGCCAAGTCAAAAAGTGATGATTAAAGGTATGAAAACGAATAACATTGATCCAATAACAATTCAAATGCTCTTCAGAATACAAAAAACTACATTTCATGGGAAGTTCTTGTCTTTTGCAAGATAGTTTTATAAAATGTTTCAAAATATTTAAATCATTATATTAATTGTTAAAGCTTTTATCACAGTCAGTCTATGCCACCTTTTCTACTCCCTTTTTTTAATTTTCAAAAGTTCATAAATAAAGTTTTAAGCAATAACACTTAATACTTCAATTTTTGCAGTTTCCTTTTTTATTTTTTTTTTTTTTGTTGCAAACATAAACAACGGCCCATATAACCAATGACGCTCATAAAAATCAGAATACACAAAAAAAAAAAAAAATAATTGTTATCTATAAATTCTAGTATTTACTCATGCCAGTTTTTTGTTTTATTTCGATATTGGCATGATTGAAGTTTTAGTGGGTCATAAAATTTAAACAAGTGACCAGTTTTTCAGTAGCGTCATTCATGAATTTATTTCTAGTTGACCCCATAAATCATGATAAAAAATAAATAAATAAATAAATGTTTGTTTGTTTGTTTGTTAATTTACTTATACATTGTTATTGTAAAGTAAAATTTTCGAAAAAAAAAAATATATAAACAAATCAAAAACAAATGATTTTTATTTATATTTTGTTTAAGGCTGCTATACATAAATATAAACAAATATTATGGGATATTTTTAGTTGTGACAATTGTAAATAAATATTAGACTTTTTGTTTACAGATAAAATAATATTTATACAAATAAATAAAATGATGGCAAATTTAGTAAGCGTATATTTTAAATATTATCTTAGATAGATAAATATTTGAATTTTGCTAAATCATTTTATGGTTTGAGTTTTAAATGGGGGTTTTTTTCAAAGGAAATACATAAATCATGGTAGCACGTTTTAAAGTGTACAGACTAAAGGTTGTTTCTAGTAATTGTTTGAAAATATTTATGGTTGTTTTCATTATTTGTGTAGTGATTTAAAAATTTGATAATTATTTGGTTTTTGGAACTGTTTTCCGGAGACTTCTAAAAGTTGTTTTATTTGTAAACAAAAGGTGTAATTTTGCAGCAATATTTAACATCAAGACCTTTTAGCTTGTTTTATTCCATTTGAACATCTTACTATATCGTTGGTTTCATGTACAAAGGCCCTAACTCATATAATTTGAAATTTACCGAAGAAGGTAAAAACATAATATAATATGTATTATAAAAATTTAACTTTTTTTATACAGCTGTTATTTCTGAAATGTATTGAATTCACTAAACAACTCAATTTCGAAAAAGGGTATTTATGGCCTTTTTACATGAGACCAACGATATGCTACATTTAGGTCTACCAGTTATTTGATTATTTCCCTAAAGTTATTATAAATTTAGTTTTTATGCCCATATTTTCTATTAACGTGATTTTTTTAAATTCTCAGGGTTTAAGATGGTGTGGTGAATTTCCTAACAAGTGGTGAGTTTAGCAATATTACTATATTTCATGTGTTATTTTATTGCAAGTTCTTATTTAATACAAAATTTGCTTTAATTAAAGTTCAATTTTGTAAAATTAAGACTAATAAGGGAGTGGTGAATTTCAATTTTTTTAAATTTTATGATTTTAGCTTAGATTCATTGCTAATATTAAATATATAAAAAAAATCTAATTTTAATGCTCATGTTTTCAATTATCATGTTTTTTTTTTAATATTTTCAGGGTTTAGGATGGTAAGGTGAATTTCATAAAAATTGGTGATTTTAGCAATATTACTATATTTCATGAGTTATTTTATTACAAGTTCTTATTTAATACAATATTTGCTTTAATTAAAGTTCAATTTTGAAAAATTAAGACTAATAAGGGTGTGGTGAATTTAAATTTTTTTAAATTTTATGATTTTAGCTTAGATTTATTGCAAATATTAAATAAATAATAAATGAAAAAAAAATTAGTGGCGAATTTTTTGTAAAAGTGGTGAGTTTGTCAATATTACTATATTTCATGAGTTATTTTATTACAAGTTCTTTTTTAATACAAAATTTGTTTTAATTAAAGTTCAATTTTATAAAATTAAGACAATTAAGGGTGTGGTGAATTTCTATTTTTTTTTAAATACTATGTTTTTTGATTAAATTTAGTGCAAATATTGAGTTATTTTATTACAAGTTCATATTTAATACAAAATTTTATTTTAATTAATGTTTAGTTTTGTAAAATTACGTTAAGTTTTTAATGCCTATATCTGCTTTTCTTAAGTTAAATTTAATATATTCAGGATTTCTGAAGGTGTGGTGAATTTCTTTAAAAGTGGTGAGTTTGTCCATAGTATTAAGTTTCAAGAATTTTAATGATTTTGTGCGTTTTTTTAATACAAATTCAAATTTAGAACAAAACTTGTTTTGATTCAGTGCAAATTCTATAAAATTATAAAAATTTAGGCTGTGGTGAATATAATTTTACTTTTAAATTTTGTGATTTTTCGTTTTAATTCATTGTAATTATTAAATTAATAATTAATATTTTCAGTTTTAATTACAAATTTGTTTTAACTAAACCCACATTTTATACAATACAATCAAATAAATTACAGATGAGGTGAGTAAATTTTTTTTCAGAAATTTTACTTAACTAAGTTTTTAATACTTAAGTTTGCTTTGTTATATTTTCTTTGATATTTATAGGCTTTTTGGAGGTATGGTGAATTTCCTTAAAAGTGATGAGTTTGATCAAATTAAGCTTAGAAATTTTATCAAACTCACCAGTTTTAAGGAAATTCACCATACCTACATGAATTTTTCTAAATTATTAAATTGCAAATTTGAATCTGATAAAGAATTAGTTTTATTTTAGGATCAATTTTGTAAAATTAAGAAAAACTAGGGAGTGGTGAATTTCTGTTTATAATATAAATCATGATTTTTTTCTTAATTATGATTTTGTTGCCAGAAGTTTTATTAAACTAATTGTTTATGCTTAAATTTGCTTTTATTATGTTTTCTTTGATATTATCAGGATTTCTGGATGTATGGTGAATTTCCTTAAAAGTGGTGAGTTTGATAAAATATCTATATTTACAAGAATTGTTGTAAATTTTGTGTGTTATTTTATTGTAAATTCGATTATAATAAAAAAATTATTTTAGTTTAGGATCAATTTTGTAAAATTAAGAAAAAGTAGTGAGTGGTGAATTTCAATTTATATTGTTTGAAATTATATTTATTGTTTACCTATATATTTGATTTTAATAAGTTTTATTTAATATTTAGGGAGTTTCTAGTGGTGTGGTGAATTTTCTTAAAAGTGGTGAGTTTGTTAAAATATCTATATTTGCATGAATTTTTGTAAAATTTAGTGGATTATTTTTTTTATAAATTTCAATCTGAAACAGAATTAGTTTTGAATAAAGTTCAATTTTGTAAATTTAAAAGAAATTAGGGTGTGGTGAATATATATTTCCTTAAATATTATAATTGTTAGCCTAGAATTATTTTTCAATGATTAAATACAATCAATAATAGATATTTTTAATTTTATTTACAACATTAGTTTTAATTAAGCTTGAATTTGTTAAAATTAGCCAAATTTTAGGTGTGGTGAATAATTGTTTCTTAAATTTATGTGTTTTATGCTGGAAATTACTATAAGTAATTTTTTTTTGAATTATATTTACTTTTAATGTGTTTTTTATAACATTTTGACAGTTTTTGGTGGTGTGGTGAATTTTCTTAAATGTGGTGAGTTTATTAAAAATTCCAGTATTTTCATCCTTTACAAAGAGTTTGTAAGTTATTTTATTACAAATTGGAACTTAATACAATATTTTCTTTAATCAAAGTCAGTTTTGTAAAATAAAATTAGGGTGTGGTGAATTTATATTTCATTAAATTTAATGATTTTTTCCTTACGATTATTGTAAATATTAAATAATTTAATAGTAAACTAATTAAATTTTGATTTTGAGAATTTCTAGTGGTGTGGTGAATTTCTCTTAAAGTGGTGAGTTTGTTAAAATGTCTATATTTACAAGAATTTTTGTTAAAGTTTGTGTTTTATTTTATTAAAAATTTTAATCTGTTACAAAATTTGTTTTAAATAAAACTCTATTTTGTAAAATTAATGAAAATTAGGGAGTGGTGAATTTCTGTTACTTCAAATATTATGAATTTTGGCTTGAAATTATAAAATTTTTTTTAGTCAAAAACTTTATTTTAATTAAATTAATGTTTTTTAAATAATTGCTGTCAAATCCTTTTGTTTATATTTATTTGAAAACGTTTTATTACTTTTGTATTTGATTTTACTTACTACTTACAAGCATTTGTAATTGTATGCAAATATAAAGCATTATGTTAAAATTTTCAAAATGTTTTCCCTCTTTTTCTGAAAGGAAATTGTAGCAAAAGTAAACGGAAATAGTTGGTATACATGAGTATGTAAGCAAATATGGTATTTCTTTTTGTTTTCTTTGGTAAAGAACGTGCAGTTGTTCTTATATTTGTTTAACATGAAATGATGAATTTCGATTTTTTTACATTTTCTTAGAAAAGTAGCTAAAAAACAGATAAAGTGCTAAATATATATTCGGCTGAGATGAAATTTAAATACCCTTTACTTTAAACTAAAATTTCACAAAATTTATCTTTTCTTTACTTTAAAGCCCTTTCACAAACACGAACATTTAACCATTAACTATTGTTGTTGCTTTTTCTTAAACAGTGTAAAAAATACAACAACAATCAAAACTAAACAACATTCATGTTTATACAGATTACATAAAATGTTTCGAGGTGGTCTCTAATTTTGGTAAATATCTTTCTTTATACTAAACCTATTTCGTTGATTTTCAATACCTAACTACTTAGGACTATGGTAAATATTCTAGGTGAATTTCATTAATTTCGAATAAGTATTTTGAACGTCAGAGTGTTTTACACACACAAACAGAGGGCTTGACTAAATCTATATAGAATTTCATAAGAATTTAAAATAGGAATAATATCTCAAATTGTTACATATGAACTGACAAATTTAACATAAAGAGTGTAGGATTTATAATTTGAAATAAAAAACGTAATTTTTAGTTTAACAAAAATATTTCATATTGTATTTTCTATTTCCACTCTCTGGGATGCTGTTCTAAGAGTTTGAGAGGGGAAAAAAATAGTAAAATCTACATTTATCATGTCTTAATGCAGTTTATATTGCATTTATATTTTTGTAGCTTGTATTTATATGTTAGTAAAGTTGGATGTGAGAGTGTCTGTGATTTTTATGTTTCAGTTTGATGATGTTTGAATAAATTTTCAGCTCATTTAACAAAAGTATGTATTTTAAAAATAGTGCTGAAAGCAACAAACCTTACTAGAAAAATCAAGGGAGAAACGGGGACAAGTGAAAATAATAAAATATAACTTAGAACTGAGAGATAACCGTTTTGTTTTCGTTAACTCTAAGCCATCCAAGGCAAGAGTTTGAGTTGCTAAGTATGTTTTATAAAGATAAGTTAAACATGAAGTGTATAAATATTTTTTAATGCTTTAACAGAGTTTATATCAGATTTTTAAACTAAACACAAACACACAAGCTAACATTTTCAAAATATTTAATGTACAAGCGAGTTTTTTTTTCTTTAGAAATAAACATCATGTTCATGTTAGAGCAGAAAAAGAAGAACCGAAATGACGGAAAAGGAAAGATTTTTCCCAATGCCATCATGCAACTACAACTACAACAACTACTTCTAGTTTTCCGTTTAAATGTTGTTATAAATGTTAATGATGTTGTCAGTTTAATGAGCTCATCTTATGTTTGTTGTTCTGTTTTTGCTACTGCAACATCAATTGCTGTTGCTGCTGCTGCTGCTCTTAATGCTGTTGTTGATGTGTAGCAGCTAGCTGCATGTTCTATCTATAACATCTTGTACTTTTTTTCATTTTCTTTTGTTGTTATTGTTGCATTTTTTTTTTGTTAAATGTTGATGCTGTGATTTCCGACATAAGTGAACTTTTAAATGCAGATAAATTGAGTTTTTTTTTTCCTTTGCTCATATATTTTTCGTTTTTTATTTTGTATTTGAACAAACAAATGCTTCTTAAATAGTGAATTTAAATGTAATGGTATTACGCTTGAAATTGTTTAGGAATTTTTAGTTTAAATTGGAATCAAGATGATTTTAAGTATTTAAAATGTAGCAATGAAAATGTAATCACTAGCAAGCAGAAATGGCTGGAATTTAAAGGGGATTTTTTTCGCTCAGTATTTATATCCACCATTATTGATTTTTTCATTTCCGTTTCATTCTTGTGTATATATTCTGGGTCCTCACAATATTGTAAGTCTAGCTAGCTATGTCCTTCCTCCCGTCCGTCTGTCTTTTTAAAACACGATAGGGCCCAAACGAAAGAAGCTAGCTGTCTGAACTTTTCCACAAATACTCTCTGTTGAAAAGGTTTGTTTGGCATTAAAAATGTCGGTCCACGATTTTACCTAGCCCCCATACAAATGTTTCCTAAAATACTGTTTGAGCATTCATAAGTATGTAAGTACTCTGAAATTATACTGACTTGAACATTTATAATTGTCTTAAAAATGCGCAATTTACAACAAATGGAGTATCTTTTAAACGCGGTTTTTGCTTTTAATAACTTATATGTCATTTTGAAGGGTACATATCTGTCATTTATTCTCACTTAGTTATTGAACATTATAGTGTAAACAATAATGTTTTTCTTGTTTCGAAAATGTCGAAGCGTCATACTTACCAAAAAGCGCCGCTTACCAAAGTTTATGGTGAATGTGTTCCATCGGTTTCAATGTGCGAAAGATGGTTTGTGCGGTTTAGAATTGGTGATTTTGACACGGAAGACAAATATCACCCATGACAGCCAAAAAAGTTGAAAGACCAAGAATTGGAGGCATTACTCAATGAAAATTGTTGTCAAACTCAACAAGAGCTTGCAAAATCATTTGGAGGTACTGAAGCAGCAATTTCAAAATATTTGCAAGCAACAGGATTCATCCAAAAGCAGGGAAACTGAGTACCGTACGAATTGAAGCCGAGAGACCTTGAAAGATGATTTTGCATGTCTGAAATGATAGCATTCAACTATAAAAGAAAATCATTTTTGTACCAAATCATTACATGCAATGAAAAATGAATCCATTACGATAATCCGAAGCTTAAGAGATCGTATGTAAAGCCCGGCGAACCAGCTGAATCGACACGAAAGCCAAATATCTATGGTAGCTAAGGTAATGCTCTGTATTTGGTGAGAGCAAAAGGGTCCTATCAATTATAATCTTCTGAAATCTGACTAGACCATCACAGGGAACCTGTACTGAATGCAACTGATTCCTTTGAAGCGAGCATAGGCGGAAAAACGCTCAGAATTTGCGGCCAGACTTGAAAGTGTAATATTCCATTATGACAACGCTCGGTCACATGTTGCAATACCTTTTAAAAACTATTTAGAATGAAATGGTTGGGAAATTTCTTTTCACCCGCCTTATTGCCTAGACCTTTCTCCGTCCGACTACTGTTTGTTTCGATCGATGCAGTATGCTCTCTCTGGGATACGTTTAACTTCAGAACAGAGTATCCGACATTGGCTTGATTCGTTCTAGTCCTCAAAAGATGAGCAGTTCTTTTGGAACGGAATTCATATGCTGCCAGAAATTTGGGAAAAGGTCATAGCTAACAATTGAATAAATTTATAGTGTACAAATGCTTCAAAATTAATGGTAAACTTTTGAAAAAATCCCCCATTTTTAAATTTTAAATTATAGCTATAACAATAATATTAAAATCAAGGAAAAAATATAAAATGTTGAATTATTCCATTAAAAATGAACAATTATTCACATTTTTTTTAAAACATTTTTAGGAATATTCAAATTGTAGTTGGGGGAGGTGTAAAAACCACATTAAGCTCAAAGAAAATTGCATTATTCTCTTTTTTGAGAAAAGTATTTAAAAAGTCAAAATTAATTTTTTAAATTTTTTTAGGAATTTAAAATTTTTGTCTGGAAAACTCAAAAACAATGTCATATTGTTTTTGAGTTTTCCAGATATGAAAAATATTTCTTAAAAAGATTTTGAAAATCGAAATTATTTATTTTAGAAATTTTATTTATTTGAGATTTGTAAAAAAAATTTCGAATCAAAATTTTAGCTTGGGAACAACAATATTAAAATTATGGAAATTTAATAGTAAACTGTTCGATTTTTTAAAAGAAAATCATAAATAATAATTGGGGATTTTGAAAACTTTTTTGGGAATTTAAAAATTTTATCGGGGAAACATAAAAATATCTATAGCTCAAAGAAAATTATATTTATTCTTTAATGTTGTAATTATGCCTAATATAAAAAATGTGTAAGTCATATTGTTACGTTTTTACCTTTTAAAAAAGGTGGTTTATTTTCTTCAAATAAACCGTATTTTTTAACAATATTAAAATCAAAGAAAATTAATTGTAAAATGTTCGATTTTTTAAAAGAAAATCATACTTAATAATTGGGGATTTTGAAAACTTTTTTGGGAATTTAAAAATTTTATCGGGGAAACATAAAAATATCTATTAACTCAAAGAACATTTTATTTATTCTTTAATGTTGTAATTATGTTTAATATCAAAAAAGTCTAAATTATATTATAACGTTTTTACCTTTTAAAAAAGGTGGTTTATTTTCTTCAAATAAACCGTATTTTTTAATAACAAATAAAAGCGATAAAGCTTAAAAATTATAAGAACTCTTTATTTAAATTAACACAACAATTTAAATAGTCACTGTATTTAAATACACACACACTTTATAACGTACAAGAATACCCTAGTAATGTTAATTCTAATATTGCATATAACTAACTCTCTGTAACTTGCTGTTACTATGTATATACTCAGTGACATCTTCTAGTAAATTCATGAATTATCTTAACTGACAAAACTAGACTTTTTTATTACTAGAGCTTTTAGCAGGTTTAATGTTAGCAGCTTTAACAGTTAATGTTATCAACATTGTTGATAAGTAGAAGTTTCTACGGATGGAAATGTTTATAAATATGATGAATGTCGTAACAGATCGATAAATTCAAATTGATAGTGCAATTTCGTAACAATATATTGAGAATTTAAAATATTTTTTAGAAATTTAAAATTTTATGAAAATAAGAAACAAAATTGTATTTGTTCAGCTATACTACAAGATAAACATCTAAATAGATTAAATAAAAAACGGGGAACTATTAGCATTTTTAGGATTTAAGGAAAATATTTAAGTTTTCTTTAAAAATCATACAAAAATTTGAAAATTATTTTCTTTTCGTGTTTCTGAATTAGGCCCTAAGTGTAAAAAGTTTAATTATTAAAATAACATAACTATTTATTCAATAAATTATTAAGTTCCCCTTATATAAGACGTATGAGTAATATTTAACTATAAACAATTAAATATTAAGTATACGCTTTGTTTCTAATTAAAATATAAATGATTTCCTGGCTACCATTTGCCATTTGTTCGCACTTTGGCAATCCGAACATTTAGTCTTTAAAATCCCCAATCAATAACTTCTTTTATACTTTTTCGTAGAAAATCATATTAAATTTTAAATTCCCAAAATATTTTCAAAATTCCAAACTTTTTAAACAGAAATATTTGTAATAATCGAAATAAAACAGTGTTTCATTGATATTACTATTGTTCCTTTATTTTCCTTCTTAAAATTCTAAATAAACATCTAAATAGATTAAATAAAAAACGGGAAACTATTAAAATTTTTAGGATTTAAGGAAAATATTTAAGTTTTCTTTAAAAATCTATAGTGAAAAGTACTTATTTCTTAACAAAAACTATTTATTACACTTAAATTTGTACGAAATTTAAAACATTTTCATATTGTTAAACATTTTTAATTTCCCAAAACAATTAATGAATTAGCTAGCTTTCTTCCAGTTTTCTTTAAACAACATTTTCCTAAACATTTTCACAATTTATTTTCTTATTTCTCTTGTTGTGCTAAAACAACAATTGTTTACTGGTTAAATACAATATTATTTTTGCAATCTTTTACTTTTACTTCCATTTTTAACTTTTGCTATATTGATCTGTTGGGGCTTTTTAGAAAATTACTTTAAACAAAGTTTATTTTTATTATTATTTTGTTTTGTATCTCGTTTTTGTTATTTTTAACAGTTTATAGCTTCATAAATATTCAAATAAATTGAATGTAGAGCAATAAAAACAGTATAGACGACCTCTATAGACATCCAAAAATAGCCATTTGTACACACTTTGGCCTCATAAACAAGCAAAAGTAGAATAAATGGCAATTAAAAGAAATAAAATAAATGGTTAACAAAAAAATTAAATAATATTTATTAGATATAATAACAAGCTTAAATGTTGTAAGAATAAGTGTGTAATGTTTAAATTTGTTTGAATACATATTTTAAGGAATTTTAAATTTTAGCCAGAGAAACATAAAAATAATAATTTGAATTTAATATTACGTATATTTTTGAGATAAATGCCAAAAAAGTTGAAATTAAATAGTGGGAATTAAAAAAAATCAGGAATTCAGAAATGTTGACAGTGCAATCCAAACCAATACGATATGTATAATTTCTATTAAAAAAAAAAACACAAACAAATCAAATGATCAAAATTATAAAACGAAACTTTTAGAAGCGTAAGCAATTTGTATGAAGAATACTTAGAAAAGGGTTTGAAACTTGAAAATTTTCAATAGAATTTTATTTTAACGTTTGTCGTTCCGTTTTATAAAATTAGACCCTAAGTGATTTTCATACAAACAATTTAAAATTATTTTCCTTTCGTGTTTCTGAATTAGGCCCTAAGTGTAAAAAGTGTTATTATTAAAATAACAACTATTTATTCAATAAATTATTGTTTTACCATTATATAATACGTATGAGTAATATTTAACTATAAAAATTATATATTAAGTATACGCTTAATTTCTAATTAAAATATAAATGTTTTCCTGGCTAAAATTTGCTTATATATATAAGCTTTAAAATCCCTAATCAAATCTTCGGATTCTTTGGTACTTATGCGACTTAAATTTTAAATTCCCAAAATATTTTTTTAAAATTCCAAAACTTGGTTTTTTAACAGAAATATTTGTAATCAACGAAATAAAACAGTGTTTCATTGATATTATTATCGTTCCTTTATTTTCCTTCTTAAAATTTTAAATTTCCAAACATTTTCCAAAAATTTCTTATTAATAATTGTGGCTTCTTTGGAGCTAATTTTTAGAAAAAATCGTTTATTTTGGGCATTAATTCGATTTTTTTAATTTTTAAAATTTTAAAATTTCCTATATTTTATTTCGAGAAATATTTGCATTTTTATTCGAAATTATTATTGTTTTTATATTTCCCTGCATAAAATTTAAAATTCCCAAACAATTTCAAAAAATCCAAAGAAAAAAAAATTTTGGCTTCTTTTTTGATAAATATAGTTAATCTTTTGCCATTACGTTTTATTTTTATAAATAGTTTTAAAATTACTAAAATATTTATAAAATTCCCAAAATAAAACTCTGAACTTTTACACTTTTATCTGTGAAATAATTGTATTATATAGATTAAATCCATATTTCTAGGAAATAGGTAATATTCTTACGATTTCCCCACCTAAAATTTTTAATTCCCAAAAATTTTTTAAAAATTCCCTAAAAATTATTTAGGGGTTTTCTAAAATTTTTCTATGAAACAGTCTTCTCATAGGAAATTTAAAATTGTTCATAAATTTCATATTGTGTTTTCTAAAGTTTTACTATTATTTCTAAAGTTTTACTATTATTACAATTCAATAAATTATTATTTTTCCTATATATAGGGCGGATGAGTAATATTTAATTATAAACAATTAAATATTAAGTATACGGTTTATTTCTACATATTAAAAATTTAAAAATCTATATCTCGATTACTAAGTCATTAATATAGACAATATGGATATCTTTTGATAGATATTTCAAAGTCCATTGCAACGATGTATATAAGGCTATAGTAAGTTGGACCTACAATGGGTAAAAATCGGGAAAAATATTTTTTAAAAATTTAAATTAAAGAAAAATTTAAAATTTTTTTTTTCAAAATTTTGAAAAAAAAATTTTTAAAAAATTTTGAAAAAAATTGTTTAAAAGAAGTTTTTAAATTTTATTTTAAAGTATAATTTGCTGAAGGGCATATAAAATTCGGCATAGCGAATATAGCTCTCTTACTTGTTTTATTTCGAATGAAATTTTTTAAAAAAAATATTGAAAAATTTTTTTTAAAAATTTTGAAAAAAAAAATTTAATTTTTTTTTTTAATTTTATTTTAAAGTATAATTTGGTAAAGGGTATATAAAATTTGACATTGCCGAATATAGCTCTCTTACTTGTTTTATTTTAATATACCTTTCGAGTGAGTTAGAATCTTTATTACACTGAATCAAAAAACATGTAACTAGAGACATGTTATCCTGAATTACTTAGTATTATCTGTTTCTTATAATTGGGGTGGCGAAGCGCACCTGGTCAGCTAGTACTCCATACTTTTATCGATTATTGGAAAATAACTAAGTCTTTGTTACATTATTATTTTTTTAACTTAAATAAATAGACAGCAATTTGAAGTTTAATTGTCAGGAAATACTCGTAGATTAATATATTTAAATGTGTCATTCCTAACCTGCGAAAGTTACCCTGCTACATCATCTCAAGCAATTGAGATGAGATGAAATTTTAAGATATTTTTACCGATCTGTTTTTAGAGATATTGGATGAATCATTGGATGAAAAACGTTGTTGCACATTTCTAAATTTTGAATTTTTCTACTGAAAAATAGATTAAGGGTCTGATTCAGAAATACGAAATTTTAAATAGCTACAAAACGTATACTTAATATTTAATTATTTATAATTAAAAATCACGTATACGTCTTATATTAGAGTTTCGTGTTCGGTTTTAAGCGAAACCACGGTTTTTCAAAGCCTAAAACCGAAACCGTCAATTATTCTTTGGTTTTTACTTTTAGGACCTAATTCAGAAACATGAAAGGAAAACAATTTTAAAATTTTTGTATGAAAATCACTCAGTTTTAAATAATTTTTGAGTATTTTTCATACAAAAATTTGAAAATTGTTTTCCTTTCATGTTTCTGAATTATGTCCTAAAAGTAAAAACCAAAGAATAATTGACGGTTTCGGTTTTAGGCCTTGAAAAACCGCGGTTTCGCTTAAAACCGAACACGAAACTCTAATATAAGACGTATACGTGATATTTAATTATAAATAATTAAATATTACGTATACGTTTTGTAGCTATTTAAATGCTATATTTTCAATACATATTATTCTTTTAACAGATTTCAGTTTCTTATGCAAGTAATTATGAGATAGCCATTATAATTATGAGATTAACAGTATACGTTTGATGCTTATAATTAGCAGCAAAATTTATTAATTTTTAATAAATATATTAAATTTTCACAATGATGGATCATCATAAAATAATTGTTTTCTTTTTTTTTTGTTTGGTTTTCGCTTTTAAAATAATATTTTTGTTGCATGAAAACAGCATAAAAATCACATTAATCTCAATTAATATTTATTGTACTTTTATGCTTTTAATAAACAGCATCAACAGCTATAACAGCAACTGCTTTATTAAAAAAAATATTAAAAATATAAATTTCGAAAAAAAAAACAAATGAAGTTTTTAAACAAATATGTAAGCAACAGAATATCTGTGTATATAAGCGTGTAAATACATTTTTGTATAAGTATCACTATAATGTTGTCTACATTATTATAATTAAATAATTATGTATTATTTATCATACACAACACACCATTCATTTCGTTTCGTTTAATAAATGACATATGAATGGAAAAAAACCCGGCTCGTAATTAAAAAAATTGTATATGAATTTATTAAAATTTGTATATTTTTTTTGTTATAAATTTTTCATAAAAGATATAAAAGCTTAAATTTATTAACATTCAGTTCTTGATTTATATCAACTTACAAGGATGTAATAAAACATCATTATGAACAAAATATATATAAAAACGATAAATAAAATAAAAACACATATTTTACATTTGGAAAATTAATTAATCAGAAACGTACAAATTTCCTCTCTGTATATAAGCTGCCGCTGTTGATGCTGCTGTCGTTGTGATGATGTTTCAAGTACCTGTTTTAAATTTCAATTTAATTTCCATTTATCTCCTCTCATTTTCAAGTAAAGTATTGTGGCTGTAAATCAAATTAATTTGTTTTAAGTATTTAAATAATCTTATTTTGTCGTGTGTTAATATTATTATAACACTTGAATTTTTGCTTAATACGTTCTTATGTGTAATAATTATTAAGTGGAAATAAAGTTGGTTATGTAAAAGAAGGTTTTTTTTTTATTTTAAGGGTTGGCAGTATTTAAATTAAACTCTTTTCTCTTAAGCTAAACTACTTAAGAGTTTCTTAAGTATTAAAACAAGTGTTTAATGTAAAAAGTTTTTTGTTGACGTATGAGTAATATTAATTATTAAAAAATGCTTTAAAATGGCTATAATCTCTTTAATATTAATTAAATTTTTAACAAAATTCAAAAGTGTATTAAAAACCTTGAGTTCCTAGTCTGTTAAGGATTAAAGGCTGTCTACAGTTAGATTACATATAAGTTTAAATAAAAGATAAACAGTTTCCATAAAATTTTGAAGATAAATAAATTTCTTTGTCATAAAGAGTATAAAAAAACATGAATAAATCAAATATTTTCCTACAGTAAGTTATAAAAAATTTAGCTTAAACAAGTAAGTTTGGCTGTGCAGAGTCTTGTATTGGGATTCAAAACATATGGAGTATCTTTTAAATGCAGTTTTTAAAGGAAGGAAACACATGAATTTTTAGGACGACTTTATAATTTTTTTAATTGAACTTCAAATGTTAACAAAATATGCAGTTTCATTATAGACATCTATCTTAGAAAAGTACCAAAAGTGTAGACTAGAATTACTAAAATGTACTAGTGAGTCTTTGGTACCAATGTCTACATATGGTCCCTAAAGAAGTACCTAGTCAATAGTACTGTAGTCAGTAGTAGACATGCAATGACACGCACATGTTAAATGTCTATAGTAAATAGCATTGTCTGGGGTATAATAAGTCACTAGTACTGGTGACTGTGTCAATAATAAGTGAGTACAGTTTCACTATTGATATTTCCTACAGGGTGTCTACAAATAAAATTGTTGTTGTGTTTCTCCGTCTAAAATTTTAAATTTCCAAAACGTTTTAAAAACATTCCCAAATAATAATTTTGAGTTTATGTTTTATTGTTACAAAATTCAATTAATTTTTAAAATCGCTTTTACGTTTCTACGGCCAAAATTTTAAATTCCCCCAAAAATATCAAAAATCGATAAATTTTAAAAATACTTTTTAAATTACCTTCATATGTAAGTACTTACAGTTAACATAAACCCAAAATTTATAAATATAAAAACTTTTGTTTTCTAAAACATATGCAAATTATATTTCCAACTTTATCACTCATACGCCTTGAAAACCACAATTGCTAGCACTTAACCTTCAGACTTGTAATACTTATCCTTTCTAAAATGTTATTATGTTATAATTTCTTAAAAACTACTTGAGTAAAAGTAAATGACACCCCTATAAACTGAAACATACTTACTAACAAATGTACTCGTACTTGCAACCAAAAAAAAAAAAAAAAAAAAAATAATAAAAAAGAGTGTGTGGTAACAACAGCTGTTTGCTGTTATAAATAACAAGACATTATCAAGTGGAGTACACCATATGCAGCATATTAAGTTTATTATTATGGCTTATTGTTGCAACAACAAAACTAACATTAAAAGTAGCAACATTGTAGAAATGGAGAAAAAAAGAAACTTGCTCTTGCGCCAACCAGCAAATAGTTGTTGTATGTGGAAGGAATAAAAGGTCCCCTGTTTCTTAGTTGATTTAAGTATTTTATTCTAACCCAATTCATTCATATGTTTGTTCTTGTATATTTTTTTTGTTTGCTTTTTTATTCAACAATTAGTTTCGTTTCAAGCAGCTGTTTTCATTCAAGTCCTGCTTTTTTATTTATTTTTTTCCTGCTCAACATTAGCAGAGTAGAGTAGACTAGTTGTAGTTTTCTTCTTTGAATTCTACCCTCTATCAACAATTGCCCTCATCATCCTTGATGTCCTTGAGAAGAAAACAAAGTTTTTTTTTTCTTTTTTGTTTAATTTTGTTGCTGTAGTTCCACTAAACTTTGGTTGGTTTCATTTTAATTTTTTTTTTCTTCTTAGTTTTATTTTTCTTGAGCACACTTTAGTTCACAAGTTTTTCAGTTTTTTTTTTTCTTCTATTATTTCTTTGTATGCTGTAATTAACCAATTAAAATGACTGAGCAAATACTTTAGCCACCAAAAAAAAAAAAAAAAAATGAATGAATGAAACTTGTACTACATTTTCTTTTCTTTACATTTCATTCTTCATTATTATTAGGTTTTTTTTTGTTTTTCCTTTAAGAAGATTCACTTTTTTTATGAGTTTCTGTTTTAAGAGTTTATTTTTGTTTCGGGATTTATTTTCATTCGGGTTTTTGCTGCTGCTGTTTCCAGCTTTAGTTTGTAGTTATTTAAACATTTACCACTCTGTTTAGTTGTTAACAAATAGTAATTATATTTTGTTTTCATTTCTTTTCTTCCATCCACTTTCTCTCTAATATATTTTTGTATTTGTATTTTGTTAACACTTTGTATATGTTGTAGTTTGTTTGTAGAAATATATTTAAAGAAAATTAACAAAAAAAAAAAAAAAATGATTTAACAAAAAACTACGAAATTAGATCACAAGTTGGCTAAAATTTGGATTAGAACAAAAGATTTTAAATTTTTTTAAAGAAAAACTAGGAAACATAATGTTACGAAATTGCATTATTAATTTGAATTTAACGTTCATGCTTATAAACATTTCCATCAGTATAAACTTATAATTAGCAACAATATCTATAAAACGCTGTTATTAATATTGTTTATAAGTATTAACATTAACTGTTATAGCTGCTAACATTAAAGTTGCTAAAAGCTCTAGGTGATCTTTGTGGAAATAGAACATTCTAGTTTTACCCGTTAGATAATTCATGAAACTACTAGAAGATTTTAATAGTAACAGCGAGTTGTAGAGGAGTCAGTGTATTCAACTGTATTACTAAAAGTGTATTATTTAAAGTGTGTTTATAAAAATAGAGTGAATATTTAAATTATTGTGTTTTTTAAACTACTGATCGCTTTTACTAGCAATTAAAAGAAAATAAAATAAACCACCCCTTTAAAAAGGTAAAAACGTAACAATATTAAATATCAATTTTAGCTTCAAACATAGTTCTTTTTAATAACCAATACTATTATGATTATTAACCAAATTTATCATAATTCGTAGCTCTATTCAATAACCAATTTAAGTTTCAAAGTAGTTTTTTTTAATAACATATTCTGGCTACAATCGTAGTTGCTTTTAAAACAAATATTAGCTTCAATTGCAGTTCCTTTTAAATATAGATTTTAGCTCCAATCTTAGATATCAACCATTTATAGCTTGAATGGTAGTTTTCTTCATCCAATTTTAGCTTCAATTGAAGTTCTTTTTAACTCCAATTTTAGTCTCTATCGTAGTTTTTTTAATAACCAATTTTAGCTTCAATCATAGTTCATTTTAAACACGAATTTTGTTGGGTATACGACTTAAAAATGCGGATTGTTTTTAAATTTTTAGCTTTTATTTTGAAATATATTCAAATGTAAATGTATTCAAAGTATTGTTCATTGTTAGCTATGACCTTTTTCCATCTTTCTGGCGACATATGGATTCCGAGCTAAAAAAAACTGTTCATCTTTTGATGTCAGTTAGACATCAAGCCAATATCGGATACTCTGTTCCAAAGTGAAGCGTATCGCAGATAGAGCATTCTGCATCGATCAAAAAAAAAAAAAAAAAAAAAATAGTAGTCGGACGGAGCTCTGTCTGGGCTGTAAAGCTAGTGAGGCAAAACTAAATACTTTTAACCAGTATTGCAACATGTGGCCGAGCGTTGTCATGATGGAATATTACACTTTCATGTCTGGTCACATATTCTGGGCGTTATTCGGCTAATGCTCGCTTCAAACTTATCAGTTGGTTTCGGTACAGATTCCCTGTGATGGTGATGATGGTAATAGATAGGACCTTTATGCTCCCACCAAATACAGAGAATTACCTTAGCGTTTGGATATTTGGCTTTGATGTCTATTCGGCTGGTTGGTCAGACTTCACATATGATCTCTTAGCGTAATGAATCCATTTTTCATCGCAGGTAATGATTCGGTTCAAAATTTTGTTTCTTTCATAGCTTTCAAGCAACATTAAAAGCA
The DNA here is from genome assembly GCA_942486065.2 of Calliphora vomitoria. NCBI lineage: Eukaryota > Metazoa > Arthropoda > Insecta > Diptera > Calliphoridae > Calliphora > Calliphora vomitoria. The sequence continues at coordinate 12,236,542 of OW818033.2, forward strand.
TGCAAAATCGTCATTCAAAGTATCTTGGCTTCAATTTATTTGATACCAAATTTCCTTGTTTTTGGATGAATTCTGGGTTTTGAAATTCCTGATTGAGTAGTTCGCACTGATTCACAATTCTTGGTATTAAAACTTTTTTGGCTGATGTTTGTCTTCCGGTCAGAATCAGCCCTTCTGAGCCACACAAACCATCTCTCGCACGTTGAAACTGATGGAACACACTCACCATAAGCTTTGGTGAGCACTTTTTTTGAGATATCTTCGGGATCCAAATCTTCAATAATTCTGTCAGACTTGCTTTCCTATTTAAAATCAGCAAAATCCGTCCATTAATAACGGAAATATGACCAAAAATTCGAGACAATCTCGGATGATTTCACAAAAAAGCAACAAAACGTATGTTTGGATGTGTGTTGGTTATTGCTTTGCGTATTTTGTTTTTGTTTTTATACCCTTCACCATGAGAGGCAAGGGTATATATAAAGAGACAGTTGTTTATAATGAGTTCTCATATGAGCAACTCTATCACACACCCAACAACAACATTCTACAATGTGGAATGAGATGAAATGAACATGAATTATAAATCAAACACACGCATGCATAACTTGTATGTATTTGAGTGCGTTTCGTTTATTTTAATTTTTGTTGTTGTTTGTTGTTATTTTTTCTACATACAATTGTGCAAAATAATTGTTGTGTTTATTTGGTTAGTTATCAGTGAGCACTCAACGTGTGAATAAGATTATCGGATGTTTTGCAATTGCATCAGATATAATGATTTTTTATTGTTGTTGTTGCTATATGAAGAGTTTTGCATGGGTAAAGGCAATGTACGTAAATATATATACTTTGCTGAAGAGTATATAAGATTCGGCACAGCCGAATTTAGCTCTGTTACTTGTTTTTAAGTAAAATTTTAGCTTAATTGTAATTGTGTACACCCCTAATTATGTCATAAGGGTAAATACTGGCGTCTTGAAAAGGGGTAATAGGGTCGGTGGAGGCTTTTTTTATCGACAATGGGATAAAATCATACTTCAGGCTACCTAACTTCAGCACTGCTTTTCAGGCTTAGGTATTATTGATAATCTAAAGATATCTTTATATTTACAGATAGCTGGGCTGATGTTAACAGAATAGCGGGTATCTTCACGACATCTATGTTAACCAAGCAGTGCCGGGTATCGCGAGACATTCTAGGAAAACGTTTATATGGTCCCTGAGCACGATGGACGTCAGGGAAATTGTATAGCAGACGTAATGGCCGGAAGGAGAATGGTGATGGCTGAGGAGGCGATTGATGCCTTTTATGGTATTTCCTTTGCAAAATGTTAGATGGTTGTATTGCAGCAACTATATGAGACTAATGAATCCACCTGTGTTATCGCGAGACCGACTGGCCCATACACGATGTCGGCAGGACGAATTCACTTATAGAATTCCGTAGTAAGCAAATAATGCTCATTGTTTCTGTTATTTTTATTTCTGCATAATTGTTTAATGTTTAATGACTACTGCAGAAGATGTCGACAAGAAGAAGGGGAGGAGACTGTGTGCCATATATTTTATCATTGCCCGTGTTTAGATTAGTTATCAAGGATTAATCTAAGACGCATCCATTCCTTCATCAGAGAATCTGGTTGATTCGACTTGGAAACAACGAATGTAGAATAAGTGGCCTGCTGTTTACTTCTTGGGTATTACAATGGGATTTGTTTTGTGTGGGATGGAAAAATAAGAATCATGAATTTTCCATGTCATCAGCATAATTAATTAGATTAAGTTGGCTGTATAATTTACTAAAGTTGTCATTAAGTTGTTCGATGTTCTTTGTTATTATTTCCCCAAGTCTTCTGCAGAAAATGCTGAAAAAAACTAAGTTAAAAAAATAATAATTAAAATGTTATAAAGAATTCAAACCATACAGCCCATTCTATATATTCGGAATTGTTTTAGATATCCAAGTCGATACATCCATGTATCTCTGTTCGTCTGTCTGTTGAAATCAACTTTCCGAAGCTGGCAAATAACTTTCATACATGTTTGATACATCTATATATCCGCTATAGTCCAATTTAGGTTGCTATTAAAAACCGAAGAAATCAAGCCACAAATGGCTGAGATATAAGCAAAAAATCACCAATGACTCGATTTTATTTTCCACCAACATTTTTTTCAACAAATGTTTTTTTCACAAAAATTTTTAAGTCCTATTTTAGATGGAATCACAGTTGTGTTTTATGTTCAATCCTATTTGTTTTAGTTGTGTTCTTTTTTAACTCACGAGGTGTGAACATATGACCATATATAAATAGTTTATTTTAAACGTTTAAAGATACATATACAAATTATTCAAAGAAGATACTAGTTATTTGTTCCATACACTTCTTAAATCATTATATTATAGTTTTTTGATATAAAAACATACGTTTTCTAATAGATATCACAGCTTACAGCCTTTTACTTTTCAATATAAACCTCTTTAAATATTAAAAAAAAAACTTGGCTGTTGATTTTTTTTTATTCAAAAAAAAAATCTCCATTTTTCTTGATAGTGATACTATATTGTTCAACTAAACGTATTGACAGAGACAAGCTATTTTAAGTTTACGCTAGGTTAAATTTTATTTGCTAAACTCTTTCATTTTGCCACTTTGCACCTAAAAAAGAAATGAAAAAAAAAAAATATCAACAGCAGGTTGTAGCAAAAGAACACTTTTATTTTGTATATAAAATAAAATAAAGTATAGTTTAAGGCGTAAACCACACACATCTACACACACACAGGTAGGTAGCAAATGGAGGAGTTTACCGACATGAGTTTCTTTTATGCTGTGGTACAATATTAGCGACAAAACATTCAATTGAGTTGTTACACACAATTGAGCACTAACACACTTTAATATACAAGCGCACACAGATACACTTACACACATATATGGATATGTATTTATATAAAATTTTATATTTGGCAGAGTATGTGTGTGTGTTTATTATTTATATATACAAACACACTTAAAATACAACGGCAGCCAATAGAGCAGAAGACTACTAACAACTGTTTAGTGTGTGTACAACCTTTAGAAAGATTTTATAAAAAAACCCAAATTAAATCTATAAAAAATTTTATGGTTGTAACAGTATGTGTTTAGTTTTAAATTTACTATTTAAAAAAAAAAGGTTTTTGTACTATAAATTAGCGAATTGTTTTTTGCTAAACTGCTACTACTTCTTAATTACATGTTGTGTTTAAGAGAAGACTGAAACATGCTGTAAATTAATATAGTTTAGTTTTATGGTTGCTATAAAAAAATCTTTTTTTGCTTTAAATAAATGTGTACCCTACTTTAATCAAACCAAATAATTTTGACATGTAAAAATAATAAAACTAACTTCTATATTTCATACTGTGTCTTAAAAATAACAAAAATACTCCTTGTTCTTATGAAATTCTAAGAACTCTTCACTGTGTGTATAAAACACGTTCACGTCTATACTATGCAACAGAAACTGTTGAAATTCATACAGATTATTTATAATTGCTCTAGAGAAATGTCTATTGAAAATCAGCAATATCGGATTAATAGCGAATAAAGTATACATTCTGGAAAAAAATGTGTAAGAAAGAAGAGCAATTAAAATTCGCTTCTACCATAATACAGGACTTGTTTACTAATAATTTTCTATTTGACCTTTTTGCTGTAGATATCCTTAGAAAACTAACAACAACTAGTTACAACAAACATTTACTACAACGATAACAATATTTTCCCTTTTTATCTGCAAATATTCTCTAAAGACAAACAAAAAACCCCGAAACGTAAATCCGAAAAAATATTAAGATATAATTACCACAGATAACATTCGTAGACTGAGCAAAAAAAAAAAAAAAAAAAAAAAAGAAATAACTAAAACAGAAACTATTTGTTTTTGTGATAATTGTCCAAAATGCTGCCGGGTAATAAGGGAGGGTAATGGCTGTTAGAATTAAACCAAAGTGGTGCACGTGACTGTTTTCATAAAGTTTTAAAGTTTTTTTGGTTTAATTTTAATTCTTTTTTGGAGATGGAAACATTTTATATTTATTTATAATTTGGGAAGGATAAAATAAATTTTGGGATAAAAAAAACTACTAATGAAGGGGACAAATATAAAAAGGTTTAACTTTGAAAAGGAGGGGGAAAGGAAAAATAATAAAATTGTGTAGTGCTTTTAAACACCAATTTTAGCTTTAAATGTGGGTACTTTTGAACATTAATTTTAAATCAGTAAGAGTTCTTTTTAAAAAACGATTTTAGTATCAGTTCTAGTTCTTTTTAAAAAACGATTTTGGCAGCAGTTCTAGTTCTTTTTAATAACCAATTATAGCTTTTATTTTAGTTCTCTTTAAACAAAATTTTTATCAATAATCTTAGTTCTTTTTAACATCCAATTATACTACGATTGAGTTCGTTTTACTAGCCAATTATAGCTTCAATTGTACTTCTTTTTTAAGTCCAATTTTGGCTTCAATTCTAGTTCTATTAAAAAAACAGTTTTAGCTTTAATCGAAGTTCCTTTTAATAACCAATTTTAGCTTGAATTTTATTTCTTTTTTAAGTTCAATTTTGCCATCAATCGTAGCTTTTTTTTAAGTCTAATTTTAGCATCTGTCGTAGTTCTTCTTAAAACCAAATTTTGGGATCAATCGTTGTTCATTTTTAAGTCCAATTTATTCATCAATCGTCCTTCTTTTTAAAATTCAATTTTGGCATCAATCGCAGTTCTTTTTTAAGTCTAATTTTGCCATAAATCGAAGTTCCTTTTAAAACCCAATTTGAGCATCAATCGTTGATCTTTATTAAGTCTTATTTACCCATCAATCGAAATTCCTTTTAAAACCCAATTTTGCCATCAATCGTAGTTCTTTTTTAAGTCCAAATTTGCCACCAATCGAAGTTCCTTTTAAAACCCAATTTGAGCATCAATCGTCCATCGAAGTTCCTTTTAAAACCAAATTTTTCACCAATCGTGGTTCTTTTTATGACTAAGTTATCAATTAATCGTTGATCTTTTTTAAGTCCAATTTATACATCAATCGAAGTTCCTTTTAAAACCCAATTTTGCTTTCAATCGTAGTTCTTTTTTAAGTCCAATTTTGCCATCAATCGAAGTTCCTTTTAAAACCTAATTTGGGCATCAATCGTAGTTATTTTTATGACTAAGTTATTCATCAATCGTACTTCTTTTTAAAATTCAATTTATATCAATCGAAGTTCCTTTTAAAACCTAATTTGGGAATCAATCGTAGTTCTTTTTTAAATATAATTTTGCCATCAATCGCTTTCTTTTTAAGCCCAATTTTGCCATTAATCGCAGTTATTTTTTAAGTCCAATTTTGCCATCAATCGTTGATCTTTATTAAGTCCAATTTATCCATCAAATGAAGTTCCTTTTAAACCCAAATTTTGCCATCAATCGTAGTTATTTTTTAAGTCCAATTTTGCCATCAATCGAAGTTTCGTTTAAAACCCAATTTGAGCATCAATCGTAGTTCTTTTTATGACTAAGTTATCCATCAACCGTTGATCTTTTTTAAGTTCAATTTATCCATCAATTGAAGTTCCTTTTAAAACCTAATTTGGGAATCAATCGTAGTTCTTTTTTAAATCAAATTTTGCCATCAGTCGCTTTCTTTTTGAGCCCAATTTTGCCATCAATCGCAGTTATTTTTTAAGTCCAATGTTGCCATCAATCGTAGTTCTTTTTTAAGTCTAATTTTGGCATCAATCAAAGTTCCTTTTAAAACTCAATTTAAAAATCAATCGTAGTGCTTTTTATAACCCAATTTTACCATCAGTCGCAGTTCTTCTTAATCGCAGTCGTAGTTCTTTTTAAAACTCAATTTTGACATCAATCGTAGTTTGTTTCTAAGTCTAATTTTGCCATCAATTGTAGTTCTTTTTAAATCTCAATTTAGCCATCAATCGAAGTTATTTTTAAATCACTATTTTGCAATCAATCGTAATTCTTTTTAGGTACAATTTTGTCATCAATTGTAGTTCCTTATAAAACCCAATTTTAGCACCAATACTAGTTTGTTTTAAATTCCAATTTTGCCATCAATTGTAGTTATTTTTTAGGGCCAATTTTGCAATCTTCTCTCGATTTCTATCGAGCTTACATGTTGTTGTATATATAATCTCATAAAACCATTTCAAGATCCATTCTGTGGTACCGCAAGGCTCCATCCTTTCTGTTACTCTTTTTCTTCTTTTTCTAAACAAGCTTCTAGTCCAACTTCCAACTCTATATATTATCCTGCAGATGACAGCAACATTTGTTATTCATATTCATGCAATTATAGACTAAGCCTGTCGGAGATTGGCGGAATGAGGCAAAACTTAAATGTTACGCTTAGCCAAGATCTTGTGACAATCTCTGGACGAAATTGTGCGAATAGAGTCGATTTTAATGCACGTAAGACTCAATGTTGTATTTTAACACACAAACGCAGGACAAATCATGTTGCTCTATCTGTTTTTATGGGTGGTGTAAATATGAAAGAATCAAAAGCGCTTGCTTTTCAAGGCAGGAGTATTCGAGCGATGTTCGCCGAAAGAAACATTCAAGTGCCTTGTTTTTCTAAAACATCTGGGGTTCAATTGTGGTTCTGTGGAACGGTGAAATGAAAAGTGTTTTCATATTTCCATAGAATTTCAGATCCTCTTTTAGTGAGAAAATAATCAATAAATTCAAATGTTTTCATATGAAAAGAACAAGTGGAATATCAAGTCTTTAAATGAATGGGAATCGCAATGTGTGTTATTGTGAAATGATAATATGAAAAGTTCTTATGAAAACGAAAATGAAAAGTTTTTTTCATTTCACAGTTTCACAGAACCAGAATCGACCCCCTGATCAACTTAATATTTACACTTATATCTGACCTAAAATAGATTACAACTCCATGTATGGGTGCTTCGAAGACTATTTTAGAGTTAGTCGATTGAATAAAGGAGAGGTGACAGTATGGTATCCAGCTCTATTGACTCAATGGAATATCGTTGCAATGTGGGTTGTGTTTCACTGTTCTACCGATACTACAATGGAATGTGCTATGCTGAAATTATGGATTTTGTTCCTGAAACCCGTAGTTTTTTACGCAATACACGTTCTTTGGCTGGGGCTCCTCAATTCGTCGTCTACTGGACAGTGGATCGCAACAACACATTACAGGGAAAATTCGTTCTGTAGCCGTCAGTATGTGGAATAAGATTTCTGGTGTAGACTTTCGTGTCACTTTCGATATAGGAAAATTCAGAACAAATGTCCACAAACACTACTCCCTCTATTCTTTCTCCCATAACTTAATTTCTTAGTTCCATCACAATGCATTGCATGAGTAGGGTTCATCCCCTGAGTGCTGGTCCAAGCAGAAAAAAACCCAAGTCTGGCATCAATCGTAGTCCTTTTTATTGACTGAAAAATAAAAAATACGTTTCATACAGAACTACAATAAATCATACGACTTTGATGACGATTCGTACATAATTGGTTATAGCTTCCATATAAGGTCCACTTCAGAAAATCATTAAGGAAAAATGGTGGGTTTTTAACGACCATAACTTCCCACTTGTTTAATTAATAAATAATTTATTATTAAAGTATATTTAATATTCCCTTATTTAGCTTTTAATCTTCAATTAAAAGTTATATTTCTTAGTTTTCTCTTCAAACCTGCTTTGAAAAAAAAATGACCAAGTTTCTAAAGATTCCGATTTGCAAAACTTCTTTAAACAATTTCTCTATTGCATTTACGTTTTTCTTTTTCTTTGTCTTTACTTAATGCAATTTATTAAGCTTATAAAAATAATGATACAAACGGAGCAACAAAAAAAAATTCCCACTAAGAAATAAGTTAAATATACTTAATTATTCATTACCTCTAGAATAGAAAAGAAAACTTAAACTGAAAAGCAAGAAAAAAAAAAAATAAATTAAGGTTGGATAAAAGTAAACAACTATTTACAGTTTATTTTTGCAACAAAAAAAAAAAATAAAAAAAATATATTAAAATTAAAACTACAAGAATTTCCTGAAAGAAAGTTAAAGAAAGGTTTACTAGCACAAGTAGGTAGAGAATTTGCAGCAAGAAGAAACAAATTATTTATTTGTTTTATATAAATACTTCACGGGAAATTGTAAAAATATTTAAACATATTTACCTTTATATTATTTTAGCAATCATAAATTTTTAGAGCTTTATTTAAGCTTCAATAGAAAATCTTTTTAGAGCTTTATTTAAGCATCAATCGTGGTTCCTTCTAAAGCTTTATTTAAGTATTAATCGTGGTACTTTTTAATCGTGGTTCTTTTTAAAGCTTTATTTAAGCTTCAATCCTATTTCTTTTTAAAACTTTATTTAAGCTCCAATCGTGGTTCTTTTTAAAGCTTTATATAAGCATCAATCGTGGTTCTTTTTAAAGCTTGATTTAAGCTTCAATCGTGGTTCTTTTTAAAGCTTCAATCGTACTTCTTTTTAAGGCTTCAATTGTGGTTCTTTTTAAAGCTTAATTTAAGCTTCAATTGTGGTTATTTTAAAAGTTTTATTTAAGTATCAATCGTTGTTCTTTTTAAAGCTTTATTTAAGTATCAATCGTGTTTTTTTTAAGGCTTTATTTAAGTATCAATCGTGGTTCTTTTTAAAGCTTTATTTAAGTATCAATCGTGGTTCTTTTTAAAGCTATATTTAAGTATCAATCGTGGTTCTTTTTAAAGCTTTATTTAAGTATCAATCGTGGTTCTTTTAAAAGCTTCATTTAAGCTTCAATTGTGGTTCTTTTTAAAGCTTTATTCAAGCTTCAATTGTGGTTCTTTTTAAAGCTTTATTTAAGCTTCAATCGTGGTTCTTTTTAAAGCTTTATTTAAGCTTCTTTTTAAAGCTTTATTCAAGCTTCAATTGTGGTTCTTTTTAAAGTTTTATTTAAGCTTCAATCGTGGTTCTTTTTAAAGCTTTATTTAAGCTTATTTTTAAAGCTTTATTTTAGCTTCAATCTTGGATCTTTTTAAAGCTTTATTTTGGCTTCAATCGTGTTTTTTTTAAAGCTTTAATTAAGTATCAATTGTGATTTATTTAAAGATTTATTTAAGCTTCAATTGTGATTCTATTTTTAGCTTTATTTAAACTTCAATCATGGTTATTTTTAAAGCTTTATTTATGCTTTATTTAAGCTTAAGTTGTGGTTCTTTTTAAAGCTTTACTTAAGCTTCAATCGTGATTCTTTTTTAAGCTTTTTTTAAGCTTCAATCGTGATTCTTTTTAATGCTTTATTTAATCATGGTTACTTTTAAAATTTTATCTTCAGATGTAGTTCCTTTTAAAGTTTTATTTAAGTTTCAATCGTAAATCTCTTTACAGTTTTATTCAAGCTTCTTTCGTGGCTGTTTATATAATCTCCCGTTTATTGCGATTGATCATTAAAATTGCAACAGTTTTTATTTATCGTCAAAATGTCTTCTTCAGTGTTTGTACGTTGTCAGTGACTTTTCATTTTCAAACTAAAAATGGATGAATGAATGTTATAAAAACTACAATGTTTTTCTCATGTTTTGTTTCATTTTTTTTGTTGAAGTAACAATTTTGTAAATGTTTAATGATTTTGTCAGATAAAAAAGTATTCCCCAAAAAAATGAGTTAAACACAAAAAACTAAACATTGTAATTAGAGTTTCAGTTTTTGTTAGCGTTAAACAACAAAGAAAATTTAAGCATTTAATGAAAAACAGAAGAGAACTAATTGAGATTTTCGATGTTAATTATCATCTGTTTTTTTTTTTTGTTTATAAGGAAACTAATTTTCCAAGTAAAGAAAATTGCAACAAAAGAGAAAAATATAAAACCTTTTTCTATACAAATTTTCTTCTATTTCTCAAATTATGTTATTAGTTTTCATTTTAAGCATTTGTTTTAATTTTTCTCTTAAATCTTTTATCTTTGGCAATTTAACAATTTCTTAATAGAACACACATGAGTTAAATTTGCTGTTGATTCTTTGCTAACTTTGTTAACAACATTCAAATTCAAGTAGCTGAAAGCATTTCGATTTTTGTTGTTGTTGTTTTCCTTTAGATTCTTTCATTTCAACTAAGTGCTGTTAGGATACCAAACCCTTACAGCCAAATCGAATAGTAGTAGTATGTTTGATGCAGTTGATTGCTTTTGTATTATGGAGAATTTAAAACAAAAATCCCATTTATATACAACATACTAGTATAACGTTACCAAGATTCTTATAAAACTCAAACTGTAGCAGTCATACAGATAGTTAAATGCTTAAGCACTTATACCTCGTTTAACAGTTTAGCAGAATATGATTATGTTAAAATAATATGGAATAGATTTACAGCACAACACTTAGGCTGAGGTGTATGTAGGTTGAAGTGTGAAAAAAAATCGGAAAAAGTAAAAGCATTAAAGTAAATTTTTAGTAGAAAACTAAAACACTACATCAAAAAGCTTTTTGCATAACCTAGAGTAAAAATAAGGATAAAAAGTAAAAGAAACACTTTAAATACAAAAATAAAAAAATATATATCAGTTTATATTTACATTAAACACAAAGGAGTAATTTACCCTAACAGCTATAAAAGTTAAGAAAACAAATTAAAAGTTTAAATTTGAAAACAATTCATTTCATATATTTATCACTACGTCTTAAAGTATGCTACTATTAATTACTCTAATCTTTAACTGTGTACTCTCACTTACACATCTAAACACATGTATGGCTGTACATTGAAAACCTCTAAATTAGTTAATTACATTTTTGGGTTACAAATCATCTCTCACTAATTCTCTCCATTTGATCTACATATACGCTCTATTTATTTGGCATTTGGTGGGTTTGTTTTTTTTGGTAGTTACTGACCACGTTCTTAATGTAATTTGTTGTGTTTTGTTTACGATTTGTTGCCCTGTTAAAAGCTGTCGGCTGGTTTAATAACAACAAAAACACTACCACAATAAAGTTTTTTTTTTTTTTTAGTTTGAAAATTTGCATTATAATGGAAAATATCTGTGGTCAACACTTAAAAATGTGTTGTGTTGTATTACACATGCATACGGACTTGCACATACAACAAGTTGGTGGTTTTTTGTATTAGTGGTCGGAACGCTAATGACTGAAACAATGCCAAAAATATCGAAATGATGTACATTAGGGTGGCTGCAATTAACTTTAACAATTTTAGCTTCAATCGCAGTTATTTTTAAACAACAATTTTAGCTTCAATCGAAGCTCTTTTCAATCTTAATTTTTGCTTCAATCTTAATTATTTTCAAACACCAGAAAAGTGTCTTTGGGAGACTCTTTTCTATAGAAAAGTGACTTTGGTAGACTCCTTTGGGGACACTTTTCTGTAAAAATGTGTCTTTGGGAGACTCTTTTCTATAGAAAACTGTCTTTGGGAGACTCTTTTCTACAGAAAAGTGTCTTTGGGACACTCTTTTCTATAGAAAAGTGTCTTTAAGAGACCCTTTTTTATAGAAAAGTGTCTTTGGGAGACTTTTTTTCTATAGAAAAGTGTCTTTGGAAGACTCTTTTTTATATGAAAGTGTTTGGAAGACTCTTTTCTATAGAAAAGTGTCTTTGGAAGACTCTTTTCTATAGAAAAGTGTCTTTGGAAGACTCTTTTCTATAGAAAAATGTCTTTGGAAGACTCTTTTCTATAGAAAAGTGTCTTTGGAAGACTCTTTTCTATAGAAAAGTGTCTTTGGAAGACTCTTTTCTATAGAAAAGTGTCTTTAGAAGACTCTTTTCTATAGAAAAGTGTCTTTGGAAGACTTTTTTCTATAGAAAAGTGTTTTTGGAAGACTCTTTTATATAGAGAAGTGTTTTTGGAAGACTCTTTTCTATAGAAAAGTGTCTTTGGAAGACTCTTTTCTATAGAAAAGTGTCTTTGGAAGACTTTTTTCTATAGAAAAGTGTTTTTGGAAGACTCTTTTATATAGAGAAGTGTTTTTGGAAGACTCTTTTCCATAGAGAAGTGTTTTTGGAAGACTCTTTTCTATAGAGAAGTGTCTTTGGAAGACTCTTTTCTATAGAAAAGTGTCTTTGGAAGACTCTTTTCTATAGAAAAGTGTCTTTGGTAGACTCTTTTCTTTAGAAAAGTGTCTTTGGTAGACTCTTTTCTATAGAAAAGTGTCTTTGGTAGACACTTTTCTATACAAAAGTGTCTTTGGTATACTATTTTCTATAGAAAAGTGTCTTTGGTAGACTCTTTTCTATAGAAAAGTGTCTTTGGTAGACTCTTTTCTATAGAAAAGTGTCTTTGGTAGACTCTTTTCTATAGAAAAGTGTCTTTGGTAGACTCTTTTCTATAGAAAAGTGTCTTTGGTAGACTCTTTTCTATAGAAAAGTGTCTTTGGTAGACTCTTTTCTATAGAAAAGTGTCTTTGGTAGACTCTTTTCTATAGAAAAGTGTCTTTGGTAGACTCTTTTCTATAGAAAAGTGTCTTTGGTAGACTCTTTTCTATAGAAAAGTGTCTTTGGTAGACTCTTTTCTATAGAAAAGTGTCTTTGGTAGACTCTTTTCTATAGAAAAGTGTCTTTGGTAGACTCTTTTCTATAGAAAAGTGTCTTTGCCAGACTCTTTTCTATAGAAAAGTGTCTTTGCCAGACTCTTTTCTATAGAAAAGTGTCTTTGCCAGACTCTTTTCTATAGAAAAGTGTCTTTGCCAGACTCTTTTCTATAGAAAAGTGTCTTTGCCAGACTCTTTTCTATAGAAAAGTGTCTTTGCCAGACTCTTTTCTATAGAAAAGTGTCTTTGCCAGACTCTTTTCTTTTCCAGAGTCTTTTCTATAGAAATGAGTCTGGCAAAGACACTTTTGTATAGACAAGAGTCTACCAAAAACAGTTTTTTATAGAAATGAGTCTGGCAAAGAGACTTTTCTATAGAAAAGAGTCTGGCAAAAACACTTTTCTACAGAAAACTCTTTTGCCAGACTCTTTTCTATAGAAGAGTGTTTTTGCTAGACTCTTTTATATAGAGAAGTGTCTTTGCTAGACTCTTTTATTTTCTTTATCTCTCTTTGGCTGACTGTTTTCTATAAAAGTGTGGCTTCGGCAGACTGTTTTTACAGAAGTGTGGTTTTCCAATTGAAGTTTGTCTTTGGAATATAACTTTGTTTCCATTATGGAGTTTTGACTCCTTGAAAATGATGCCTGTCTAATATTCCTACATAGAGTTGTAAACACAGATAAATAAAGGGTGTAACGAAAATCATTTAAAACTTTTCCGTACAAATTTCTCTTGCAGATTTGTGAAGCAACAGATGTTTTGAGAATATAATCTGTCATTTTCAATAGGGAATTTTATAATGAGCTTTTTCCATAGATTATTAAAATCAAATTTCTGCTTAAAAAAACCAAAAATATATATAGTATTTTTTTCATATACCTATTAAGTATTCTGATATGATTGCCCTAGAGAAATACTCATAGAGCGGAATCTAGAAAAATACTCAAACAATAAATTAATCACACATACGAATGTGGATTTTGATTTCACGCTGTATTTTTTACTAATAGATTCTCACCACTTAGGTTTTTGACAAGTGAGTTAGGTCTATGACTGCGGAGTTTCCGATATATGTAAATTTATATATGATGAGTACTTTAAATAGTTTATATACTTTATATTCCTGCTTTTGTAATGAATTTCTTCGAAAATTTTCTTTCCTGAAATTTACACTTTTTGTGAAATTGCCCTGTACCACTTGTGTGTGCGTAGATAAATAGTCTAGTAATTATTTGATAATGTGTGGTTTTGCGCAAATTAGAAAACGGTTTTAATTAGATGCAATTTGTTTCTTACATAAAGGCGTATGATTGATATTAATTTAGAAAAATATAAATCATACGTCATGATGACACCTGTTGCAAAATAAATGTTTAGAAATGCTAAAAAAAATGAGAATGAGATGATAAATGAGATTTTATTTAATTAAAATTTTATTTAAATTTGCTAATCAAGAAAATATTTTAAGTTTTCTTTAAAATCTTTAAACTATTTTTATAGGTAATTAATAATATATATTAAATATCTTTTAATGTTCTTCGAAATGCTTGTTAGTATGTTGCTAGTTTATAATAACTAGCAGTATAAGTTTGTTTTTGAAGAATTTTACCAATAAAGGTTGCAGTATTAGTTTCTGGATAAAAATGAAACCATGGAGATGTTTAAACAACAGTTATTGCTATACTTTGCCACTTAACAAAAATAACAGTTAAAGTTTCGTATTAACCCTTAAAAGGCAAAAGGAACTTTGTCAAACTATTTAAACACTGTTCATATACAGAAAATTATGTAAGAATGTAAAGAAACTTTTATCTCAAAACTCTTTTAAGGGTTTACTCTGCCATTTTTTGAGTATGCGTTCTTAAGACTTCGTATTAAACTACAAGCAGCTTTTTTCAATTAAGTGGTATTTGAAAAATCTACAAATATATTGAGTAGAAAACATGATTTATGCTGCTGCAATACATTCAATACAACAAAAGACCAGCTAGTCAAACAGTCATCCTAGCAGCCAATATACGAGTGCTGCTCCTTATTTAAGCCATATAGAATACAAAACATAGTAGAATCTCTGAAGGAAAAAAAAAAAAACAGTCAAGAACTATTGAGAAATATATTTCTTTTCAGTTTTATTTTATTATTTATTTTCCAATTCTTGTTTTTCAGTTTTCTTTTTTTTTTGAACAAGAAAGTTGTTAAACATTTTATAGTTTACTTGGTAACCATGAATGTTAAAGTCTTAAATAAACAGCAGCATGTATAACAGCGATACAACATTATACAAGGTTATACTTGTATTTGTAGTTGATGTTGTTGTTGTTGTTGCTATTGTAAATATTTCTTTAGAAATAAAATACTTTAAGAGGTTTCCTTGTAGTTGGGTAAATTGGTGAGTTTGTGTTCATAAGACTTTCGTAATAGTTTAACTTGTTTAAACTTTGGTGTTATATTACGTTGATAATGATGCTGCTACTACTGTCATGAAAGTAAGTAGCTGGATGGGTGGGTGGTTGTCAGGCTTTCTAAATTATGTTGGGCTGATAATGATCATTTTGTTAATATTAAATTATGTATGAAAACTTTTTAGAAATTGCGTAAAAGTAACTAATATAAATAATTGAAATATTATTTATTGCTTATATTTAATAAAGAACTTGTGAAGTTATAAAAATAAATAAAGAAAATGTTTATAGGAATGTGTGTTTGGCAGACACTTTTCTTTAGAAAAGACGCAAATATCATAAATTGGTAATAACTTCATAACTACTGCGATTTTAGGGAAAATAAGCTCAATTGGTAATCAGTGATCACTCATATTTTTCTACCAAAACTCGATCTTTGGTATAAAAAATTCTGAACACAGTAGTGTTGTAATGTTGTTACAATTACCTTATTGACTGGGTACTTGGGTATGCAATATTACTGTATGTAAAGCCTTTCTTAAAGGAGTTATGTTTAGGGTTATTTGATGAGCTCCAAGTGTGGCAATCTATAAGAAAGGATAGACGAGAAAAGGGTTAAATTTATCATTGTCGCTGGTTCCTTGGTTAGAGTTTTCTTTATAAATAATGAGGTGTCAAATTATGTTTTCTTTATCGTTATAAATTCCAAGTTTATTTAACCCTATAATGCCAAATGGGTGAAATCGTTGATAATAATTCAAATTTGGGCATCTGATTTCAAAAACAACATTTAAAAGTTTGTACAATCAATGGTTTACCTGCCAGGTGAGAAAAACTAAATGAGTGCCTTAAGGCACCCTTGGGGCTTTAGAGCATAGTTCCTCGCTAGTATTGTTCAGAATACTAAGATTTTCTGCTATTTACATGTACACAACACGATCGCAAATAATACACACAACAAGAGCATAAAAATACAAATATTTCATTCAGTTGTTAGACAACATTCAACAAAGCAGGTCTATGCCGCATGTTTGTTTTTTTTTTTTAATTTTTTTATTTATTTCTCAGTACAAGAGTGTTGAGAAATACAAATATTTCATTTTTGTTGTTGTTTTCAGTATACTGAGAAGCAGCGATCACATGAATGATGAATTTATACGAAATAATAAAATAATTTTTAATTGAGGTTTATTTAAACATTACATGTTATTTCTTTCTGTGTAGTGTCACCTATACATATGCAATTACCAAATCCTCTCTTTCTGCGGGACTATGCTTTAGACATTGAAATATAGTTGGGTTTTAGTTAGTACAGTTTGTAAATTTTTATTGAAAACTACTTTTCTAATTCTTCATCACTCAAATCAGATAATTTAAAACATTTGTTTGTTCACTCGACCATCCATTTCTTAAAATTGTATGTAAAAAATTTGCAAAGAAAACCAAACCACATTTTGCTATATTAGGGAAAAACTGAGGCAGCAAAACTAGTCTGCAGTGCCCAAGAGTGCCTGAAGGCTTTAGACATTTCAATGTTTGGGTTTTAGTTAGTATAGTTTGTAAATTTTTATTGAAAACAACTTTTCTATTTGTTCATCACTCAAATTATATAATTTGAAACGTTTGTTCAATCGACCATCCATTTCTTAAAATTGTACGTAAACAAATTGCAAAGAAAACCAAACCACATTGTGCTATATTAGGGAAAAACTAAGGCAGGAACACTAGTCTGCAATGCACAAGAGTGCCTGAAGGCACTCATTGATAAATCACGTCTTTAAAGAGTAGCTTACATTTTTTTGTATAAATCTTGACTCGAATATATAAAATATAAGTATACTTTTTAAGAAAAAAACAAGTAAGAGCAAAGTAAATGAGCAAAGCATTTTGCTTTTCAAATTTCAATAATTTATTTTCGTGAATGATTTTCGAAAGAGTGCCTTAAATGGGAGCTATGACTAGTTATAGACCGATCGCCATGAAATTAGGTCGTGTTATTTATGTCTAAGTTGAATTTGTTGTTTGTGTTGAATTTTATATGTATATCGAAATTTTTAAGAGATTTATGCTAGTTAAAGTGATTTTAGGAAGCGGCCCTTATATGGGAGCTATGGCTGATTATGAACCGATCATCATAAAGTTAGGTGACATGATTTCCGTACATACAAAACTTATTTGGAGCGAAATTTGAGTACATATCTATATGAATTAAACATTTATGACTGATAAAGTCCAATTTCGGCAGGACATTTGTATGAGGTCTAGGAGAAATAATGGACCGATTTCAGCCAGTTTCAAAATAATTGTATATACCAAATTTTATTGAAATATCTTCACAATTGCGACCAGTACTTTGTGCACAAAGTTTACATAGACAGACGGATGGACGGACATTTTTTAAACGAATCAGAAAGTGATTCTGAGTCGATCGGTATACTTTATGGTGGGTGTTAGACTAATATTATTGGGCGTTACAAACATCTGCACAAACCCATAATACCCTCCCCACTATGGTGGTGTAGGGTATAAATATGATTGCAATCGGGAAACTTGAAAACACTTTAATCAACGTTTGATAACACAACATGGACTTTCCATATTAGTTTGTAAAAAGTGCTTTAGGTAAGAAAGACGTTTCAAGGCATGGTCTTTCCATATTAGTTTGTAAAAAGTGCTCTAGGTAAGAAAGACGTTTCAAGGCTTATTAAAATATTTAAGTACGTTTTTTAGAAACTATAACAAGAGTTTTTGAAATGAAAAATCAGTTCTATTTCCATTTATTGTAATTTGAATGAAGCATTCTTAAGCATTGGAGGGTTAAAAAAATAATAAATTCCAAGTTTATATAAAAAATTCCAAGTTTGCATAACATAGTACAACTGTGCAAAATACACACGGTCATGATAGTAAAACCTTATACTCAGTTTGGCAATTTTGGTGACCAATTTTTTTATATGGCCTCCAAAGATTCTGAAAATTTGGACCCCAAAAAAAGGTGTCATCAGTTTTTGGCCAACACCTAATTCAGACTTAGTGATATCGCTTAACTATATATGGAAATAATATAGCTACATTTTTTGCCCAAGAATTAGCTTTTTCGTGTCCTTTTTTTGGAAAAAATATAGGAAGAACAATTTTTTTAGAATAACTTCCAGGGACTCCTAATTTTTCTTAAACAATGTTAAGCAAAGTTGTAGCTACGGTAAAGCTGAACAACTCTTATGAACATTTCAATGCAATTTGAACATGTCTAGGCTCTCTAAATAGCTCATAAATATCACTTTGTATCTTAAACATTTTCAATTTTAAAATTTAGTGACGCTGAAACAAATATTTTTTTGATAAAATAGTCCACCCTTCTTTGTTATGTGGTATTATTTACTCGACTGAGGTGTTTTCATGTTGATTTACAGTTGTTCAGCTTCGTAGGCAGAATGGGGATTAGTGGGTGGCCCCTCAAAGTCTCACATTTAAAATAAAATCGCCAAAAATCCATTAATGATCCAAATGAGCGAATGAATTCTTTTATAGAACAAATTTCTTCGGGACTATATAAAATATAAATTCGATCTGGAAAGAGAACTTAATGCAAAAACTTGTAGAGTAAAATTTGGCCAGCCCTATCCAAACTTGACCAATTTTGAAAAAAAAATTTAGGTTTGAGTAAAAAATTCTAAAAACTCAAAGCACTGATTCTCAAAAGAGCCACATTTATGTATAGCCCTATTTATTGTTTAAGAGCATACAAAGTATTTTTTACTGCCACTCTGTAAATAACGTTAAAGTGGGAACTTTTCTAAAAAAACTAAAATTTTGGAACACATTTTCCCAGTTTTAGGAATTTTAGTGTTTGAAAACAATGAACGGCAGCAATAGAAATGCCATTGACTTAAAGACATTTAGATCTATATTATTTCCAAATTTTGTTGTGATATCTTTACCCGTTAAAATTTTACATTAATTCAAATTTTATATTTTTTTTTACAGAAAATCCCTATATTATAATCTTTTTTAGTTTTTAAGATAATTGATTTCCGAAAAAACATGAAATTATTTAATTTTACTTAAATATTAATCTTCAAGTGCTAAGGTTTCTACCAATACCAAAAACTTTTGTAAAAAGTTTATATTTACTCTTCAAAAGCTCCACAAATCCTTCCCCTTTCAAAAACTTTAACGGTTTTTCATATCCTGAATCAAGCCGGTCTTGCTTGATCAAGATTGAGTAACGTGATGAGCTCGGATCGTACTGATAATGATTTGTCCATTCTTCCCTATTGCAGCACAATAGAGCAGTGTACACCTGATCATACTTTTTTAACAAAAAAATCTTTGTTTTCGCGTCAAAAAATAGTCAAAACAAAAAAATTTAAGGTACAAAGTGATCTTATGTGCTATTTAGAGTGCCTAGACACATTCAGATTGCATTGAACTGTTCACAAGAGTTGTTCATCATTACCGTATCTACAACTTTTCTAAAAAATTTAGTGATGATTGTACTGTTGACTGTTTTTTTTTTGCTACTATGTTGTGTGATGGTACCTCTCGCATTTCTTGCAGGTGTCCATTGCCCTTAAATCATGTCCTTTTGGAAAACAATTAAGGCAGTAGCGGTAGCATTCTACTACATCTTCCCCCTTCCTTGGGCTCATAGTAAAAAATAACATTACTTTTGTATATATAGATAGATCTATAGATAAATTAGGAAGATTTCTCTGAAATTTCCCTGGAAAATTCTATAAATTTAGTTTAAAGAAAATTTCCCTTCATTTTTGTCTTTTTTTCTTATTTAACTTGCAACAGTTCTATTATGTTGAAATGTTGTTGTCTTTTCAAAGTGTCTGTTACTTTAAATTTATTATTGTATTATTCTAAATTGCAAATAGTAGTAAGTAGAAAAGAAGAAACAAATGGAATCAAAAAGTTCATTGGCAAAAGCATAAAGTTTTCTATTTTGAATTTAGCAAAAGATAAACTTAGATGCTCCCCCTTTTTATTTACAATATACTTTACATAAATACACTTATATATTTAGTTTAAAAGAGACATGAATTTGGAAGGTAATAAAGCATTACAAAAGCCCTACAATATGGCTTTGAAATATACTTAAATAAATACTGGTTTGCCAAAGTTGAAAGTTCTAGGAGAAGTTGAATTTAAAAAGGAAACAGTTCAAAGGCAGCTGAGCTGTAAATTGATAATAAATATTAATGATCAATTTCATCTTTAGTTTAGTTCTTACACAGATAACTACAAGTAGCTTTTCAGGTGAAAGACGTCTTGGTTTGCAAAATACTGGAGGACCATCTGTGGTTTCTATAAAATGTTGGACTGAATGTTTTGCTTTAGAATGAAAATTTATTTTTGATAAATCATTATATTCCATGATAAGAGAATAGAATGGAGACGAAGGTGATATGGTTTTTATTGAAAAATTTTTATCATTAACTACAATACCTTTAGCACTGATTTTAAATTTGGGATCGATGAGGCGATTATTTCTAACGTCAATGAGTAGGCCATAATTACCCAAAAAATCTGATCCAATGATAGGTTTATCTATATCAGCAATGACAAAATCCCATGTGAAATTCCGTTTTAGTCCCAAATCGATAGTAAGGGTTTTGGTTCCAAAAGTTCGAATTGTCGACTTATTTGCAGCATATAAAATTAGTGAACTAGGTTGTTGCTTGAGTTGCAATGATGATACTGAAACTACTGAAACGTCTGCTCCAGAATCGACTAAGAACCTGGATTTCGATTTAATATCTCGAATAAACAGGCGACATAGCTCTTGGCTGCTCCCATCCGTCACCGAAGATGGAGCGCCGATTAGTTTTCCTGATTTGATTGGTTGAAATTGCAAGGGATAACACATTTCTTAGCTCTGTTTCCAAATTTGAAGTGATACCAACACAATGGTTTGTCTTTGCTTGAAACTGACTTGGAACGACTACGTTTACCTGTTGTCTTGCTCTTACTTCTCGATCTTCCGAAAGATTCCATTTTATTGCACAGACTTTCCAGCTGACGTTCAATATTATCGAGCCTGCTCGGACGGTTTTCTGATGACGAGGAAATCGTGTGGAGTTCTGTATCTGAGCAATCAGAAATCTTATCTGCCATGGTGGCCAGTTTTTCCAAGCGGTCTTCACTGACGGATAAAATTGCTTTCATTTGGGATGGTAGCCGCTGCATCCAAAGTTGTTTTAAAATATCTTCCGATACTCTACCTTGAGCTAAGCAACGCATTTGACTTAACAAATCTGATGGCTTACTGTCTAATAATTCGACATCTGTCAAAAGTTTCTTGAGACGCTTATCTGCAGAGTCGGAAAATGAACTAATGAGTTTTGCTTTCAAGGTTTCATACATGTTGGCAGCCGGAGGGTTGATTATAATGTCTTGCACTTTCTCGAGGATGTTGCTCTCTATTGATGCCACAATGGTGTGAAATTTCGTTGCGTCTTGAGTAACACCAGCCATTATAAACTGCGATTCCATTTGTTTAAACCAAAGCAATGGGTCTGAACGCCAAAATGGTGGTGCTTTAACAGCGACTCTTGAAATTTCCATATGAGGAGAATTTGATGGTAGAGATGAAAAATCGTCTTCTGAAGTTGACATCCTTATAGCTTAAAATCTTTAAAATGTCGGAGTCACCAATTTGTTGGCACGTATTTAGATTTTTAATAAAAAAACCAACAATATATTTTGTATTTTATAAAAAAGATTCTTTATTAATTCAAATTCAAAAAACGATTGAAAAATTATTTTTTCATTTGTCATTATAAAAGCAAAGTAAATGTGATTAATTTTAAAAATGTTTTATTTGTTACAATTTTTGTGTGACAAGTATATCTTTGCAAAGTGTTTGTTTTAGAGGTACCACAGTAGTAACGGAATTTGTTTTCAATCGAATGATTCTAACTTTCTAACGAATTTTACAGCTTTGGCAACAAAATTTTAGAAAAGCTAACAAAAGTTTGGTTGCCTCAACCAAAATTCATCTTTATCAACTGGCTTTCTGTTGATAGAACCGAAAAATTCTATGTGTGGAACAGAATCATTCGATTAACAACAAATTCGGTTGCTACTACGAATCTGTTTATTCTGTTAGAAGCTTTATTGAATCAACTGATATATAGATATATATTTGTATTCATGTCAGTTGAACTACTCAGAACTGAGAATGCATGTCAGTTATACAACTTAGATGGTAATGAAGATAGTTCAGAGGAAGTTTTAGTCAATAATTTTTATGTTTAAGAATTCATATCTACTATTTTTAAATATTTTATAAGAACAATTAATGATTAATGGCCAGATTTTCTTTATGTTACTAAATATGTTACCTAATATCTAACACAATCATTAGACTTGCCCTTCAAACCGAAGGAGAGTGGCATTAACATGACTAAAACTTTAAAATCTATTTAAGTGAATACGAAATATAGCAGCACACAATACAATAGAAATTGTTGAACTGAAGTGAAAAATGCAGATTGGTAACGAAAACAAAACAAGGCTTATCAGCATTTTACTTTTATAGCAAATAAATGGCTAAAGGTATTTAGCTGGGATTTATACTAAAATAAAATAAAAAAAAAAAATTTTAGAAAAGTTTAAATATTGTATGTAAGTGCCAGCAAAAGGGGATGATATCCTTTTGATTATACTCTATGTATTTAATTCAACAAGTAGACAAGATAAAATGTGTTTTGTTTTGAAGAGTTAAAGGCAAGGGGATTAAAGTAAAATTTTCAAATGCTATTTCTTTGGTAACATTCATTTAGTCATTGTATGTGTTAGCATTTGAAAGTTGTAAATTAAGGAAACATTTTTAGATATAAGTATGTATGATATTTGGTACAGGTGCTGTAACTTTTTGGAAATTTTAGAAGATTTCTTCAGAGAATTTTTTTAAATCATTCAGCAGTAATTGTCGTGGATAAGGTTTGTATTCAAAAATATTCATTTGAAAGACTAGACAATATATATATTCTAGGTATTAAATTATTAATTATTTAGGCTCAAGTTCATTAAATTGATTTTCTTAGAAATACACCACCACCCCCTCATCAGCACTCTTTTGTGTCGATGTAAGTGTCACTTGTAAACATCATCTATACAACTCACCAGTTTACAATTCTATTTGGAGGTTAGTGTAAAACCTGCTTACTTCTTAAATACAAATGCAAAATATATGACTTTCATACAAACTATTTGTCATTATCCTAGTTAGTTTGGTATTGAAAATTAACCAAATCTCTTTAACAGAAAGAAAGTTATGAATCAAAATGTAAGACAACCTCTAAAAGAATTGAAATTGGTATTAATGAAAATGGTTTTCAATGCTGTCCCTAATTCTTAGATTGTTGTTGTATTTTAATGATATATAAAATGGTTTTTGATATACAAAATTTGTATTCTGAGTTTTTGTGGAATTGTGTTTGTAGGTTAGTGTAAATCACGATCATATCCAAACCACAAAACCAAAATTAATAAGATTCACACAATATATTTGCCATTGTTCTAGGATGTTTGCTATTGAAAATTACTGAAATCGGTTTAGTAAAAAGGAAGTTATGAACCAAATTTCTAAAATAATTGAAATTAGTATTAACGAAAATGGTTTTCGACATTTTCACTAATTCTTAGATTTTTGTTGTATATATGGGTTTAATGTGTTCATATATTGGGTATATGACTGAAAATTGCTGCATTTTTTCAAATATAAATTTATTCAAAGTCTTGGGCATTGTTAGCTATGACCTTTACCCATCTTTCTGGCAGCATATGGATTCAAGAACGAATCAAGCCAATATCGGATACCTTGTTCAAACGTGAAGCGTATTCCAGAGAGAACGTTATCATTCAATCGAAACAAATAGTAGTCGGACGGAGGATGGTTTGGACTATAAAGCGGGTGAGGCAAAACATCCCAACAACTTCAATTTAAACAGTTTTTAACAGGTGTTGCAACATGTGGCCGAGCGTTGTCATGATGGAATATTACGGTTTCACCCAATGCTCACTTCAAACAATCAGTTGCATTTGGTACAGGTTCCCTTATAATAGATAAGACACTTTTGCTACCACCAAATACAGAACATTTCCTTAGCGCCATGGATATTTGGCTTGGGGCTCGTTTTTGCTGATTGGACGGGCTTCACATACGATATCTTATGCTTCGGTTTATTGTAATGGATCCATTTTTCATCGCAAGTAATGATTCATTGCCAAAATGATTTATTTTTATAGCTTTGAAGTAGCATTTCGGATATGCAAATTCGTCTTTCAAGGTAATTAGGCTTCAAATCGTATGGTACCAGATTGCCCTGCTTTTGAATGAATACTGCTGCTCACAAACATTTTACAATGGCTTCATGAGTAGTTCCCAATGATTTTACAAGCTCTTGTTGAGTTTGACAACAATTTTCATGGAGTAATGCCTCCAATTATTGGTCTTCAAACTTTTTTGGCTGACCTTGGCGATCTTTGTGTTCCGTGTCAAAATCACCGCTTCTGAACCACACAAACTATCTCTTGCATGTTGAAGCCGATGAAACACATTCACCATAAGCTTTGGTGAGCAATCGATGTGCTTCAGCGACACTTTTTTCAAATTAAAGAAGTAAAGCAAAACTTCCCGCATATGACGCTTTGTTGGAGAAATTCAAAATTTTCGAAGTAAAAAAATTACTTTGTACCGTAACTAAATAAGAGTAAATGACAGATATCTACCCTTCAAAAAGACATATAAGTTATTAGAAACAATAGCCGCTTTCAAAAGATTCGCCATCTAAATCCCGCATTTTTAGTCATACACTCCCAATATAAAGTTTATATACTGGGTATCTATGATATTCTGTATGGAGGTTAGTGTAAATCACGCTCACGTCAAAAATACAAAATCAAAATTAATAAGATTCATGCAATATATTTAACATTGTCTTAGGCTGTTTGCTATTAAAAATTATTTAAATTGCTTCAATAGAAAGAAAGTTATGAACCAAAATGTAAGACAACCTCAAAAAACATTTGAGATTGATATTAAGGAAAACAGTATTCAACATTGTTGTAAAGGCTTAGATTGTTGTTATGTATAAAGTTTTAAATTATATGCATATAATGAAGAATATTCTGAGTCTCTATTAAATTCTATATAGAGGTTAGTGTAAATCACGCTCACGTCAAAAATACAAAACTCAAATGAATAAGTTTCATACAAAATATTTATCATTGTCCTAGGTTATTTGCTATTGAAAATTATTTAAATTGCTTCAATAGAAAGAAAGTTATGAACCAAAATGTTAGACAACCTCAAAAAAGATTTAAGATTGATATTAAGGAAAACAGTATTCAACATTGTTGTAAAGGTTTAGATTGTTGTTGTGTATAAGGTTTTAATTTTATTCTGGGTCTCTATTAAATTCTATATAGAGGTTAGTGTACATCACGCTCACATACAAAATACAAAACTGAAGTAAATAAGAATCGTTCAATGTATTTGTCATTATCCTAGGAGGTTTGCTATTGAAAATTATTTAAATCTGTTCAATAGACAGAAAGTTTTGAACCAAAATGTAAGACATCCTTTAAAAGATTTGAGTTTAAACAGATTATAAAACTTTTTTCAACATTGTTGCTAATGCTTAGCTTGTTGTTATTGTAATGTGTATATATGTAAAGTATATAAGCAAAATATTGTTGTAATTTTATTGTATTTTTTATACTTGTCTATGTGATTGGTCATCAATGTTGAGACAAGTGTTATGTTGATTATAAAAAGAGAGCATTTAACATTTGACCCGGACACTTGTATCTTTCTATCATATTTATTTTTCCTCCATCTTATTATTAAATTCTTTAACTTGTTTGCTTTTCTCATAAATACTTATGAAATTATTTAAAATCTTGTTATTTCTTCATGCCCATAAAACTTTCTTTTGCTTTTGGAAACAAGCAAAAACTACTTATTAAGTAGTTAATCTTATTAAATTGTAAAAGATACAGAAAATGTGTAGAAATCTGTGAAAAAAACAAAATCTACATCCTCTTACAGTTTCTTAATTACATTATACAAAAAAAAAAAAAAAACAAAAGGATAATGAAGAGATTATAAAAACTATGAATAGAAAACAATTAAGGGTGCTAACATTTGACAGAGTAGAAGAAATCCTTAAACACTGCAATAGAAAAATGCTAAAAGATTTTAATAAAAATAAGAAAATATTCACAAAGAACAGTAAAATTTAATTTTATATTTTAGTTTAATTTCTTACAAATCTTTATATTTTTCACACTGAAATAGTTAAAACCACTTTATACTTAAAAAATTTTAATAAAACGACATTGTTTCATATTTTTAGCTTCTCTTTCTTGTTTGCCCTTAAAACATTTATAAAAGAAATTATCTTTAATTTACTATATTTTTTGTCCGTATTTCTGTTGTTAACGCTTATATTTTTTAAAATATAATTTCAAGTTTTTAATGATGTGTTATATGATTTTTTGATGTACCAGTAGAGTTTTTACATGATGTCGCTAAAGGGACAAGTAAAAATGTAATAATGAAAAAAAGTGATAAAAAAATTGCTGCCAAATGATTTAAACAAACTCATCATAATGATGTGTTTGTTATTTCCTTAAATACAACAGCATACTTTACTACGTATCATTATATAAAAGAGTAAGTACAAGTACAAGTGTGCAAGTACAAGTTGTAGTAGTTAAAGTTGAATGCATACGTATATATATGTAGAACTAAATGTACATTTTTTTTGTAATGATATCCCAGCAAGTGTAAAATTTAAGAGTGAAGATATAAATCGGTCATTGATTTATAATTATAAAAGAAACTTAACTATATAAGATGCAGCCATAAAAGTGCATGAAAGTCTCATACTAATAGATCGAAAAACTCAATCAACTTTTGATACATTTCTTTGCATTTTTATAAATATTGTTAGTGTCACAAGGCGTATGCGTAATATTTAATTATTTGTTCGTTCATATAGTTAGATGTATGAGTGATATTTAATTTCAACAAACATCTGCTGTTCTCAAAGAATAATTGTATTAATTATTATTTGAAATTAAGTTTTCGAGATCTCCATTTAAATTACGGTTATGTATCATTATATGGTGATTCTTTTGAAAAATTTTGTTATTGAAAGTGCCAGCCTGGGCTCAGTTATAAACGAAAACATTTGTTTTGTAAAATTTAATTTCAAAAGCACATTTTTTTCAGAAATATCTAAAAGAAGATGTCTCAAGTATCCAAGTAATAAATGGATATATTTAAAAACCGTTTCTCACCAAAAATTGGTTATTTTGTATGAAAAAAGATTTTTCATAAAAATCAGTTTTTTTATTGGGAGATTTACAATAGATGGCGTACCTTTTGAATGCGATTTTTGTTTTTAATAACTTATATGTCATTTTGTAGGGTATATATCTATCATTTATCGTCACTTAGTTATTGAATATTAAAATGTAAACAACAAGGCTTTTTTTTTGGTTCGAAAATGTCGAAATTTTGTGCCAACAAAGCGTCAAATGCTTGAAGTTTTGCTTTACTTCTTTAATTTGGAAAAAAAGTGCCGCTGAAGCATACTAATTACTCACCAAAGCTTATGGAGAATGTCTTCCATCGGTTTCAAAGTCCGAGAGATGGTTTGTTCGGTAGTGAAGTAGTGATTTTGACATGGAAGACAAATATCGCCCAGGTCAGTCAAAAAAGATTGAGGACCAAGAATTGAAGGCATTAGTCCATGAAGATTGTTGTCAAACTCAACAAGAGCTTGCAAAATCATTGGGAGCTACTCAAGCAGCAAGTTGCGAGCAGCAGGATTCATCCAAAAGCAGGGATATTGAGTACCATACGCATGGAAGCCGAGAGAGCTAGAATGACGATTTTGCATGTTTGAAATGCAGCTTGAACTCTATAAAAGAAAATGTTTTTTGTACCGAATCATTACTTGCGATGAAAAATGGATCAATTACGATAACCCGAAGTGTCAGAGACCGAATGTGAAGACCGGCCAGCTAGCCGAATAAACACCAAAGCCAAATATCCATGTGGCTAAGGAATAGCTCTGTAGTTGGTGGGAGCAAAAGGTTCCTATCTATTAAGTATAAACTGCAGTAATTTGGACAGACCATCACAGGGAACTTGTATCGAATGCAACTGATTCGTTTGATGTGAGCATTGACCGAAAAATGCCCACAATATGTGGCCAGACATGAGACCCTAATATTCCATCATGACAACGCTAGGCTACATGTTGCAATACCTGTTAAAAGCTATTTAGAAAGAAAAAATTAAGAATTTTTGTCTTACCTGCTTTATAGTCCAGACCTTGCACGGTCTGGCTACTATTTGTTTCCAACGATGCAGAACGCTCTCTCTGGGATACGCTTCAATTTGGATATTGGCTTGATTTGTTCTTGGCCTCAAAAGATGAGCGGTTATTTCGGCTAGGAATGCATTTGTTGCCAGAAAGAGGGAAAAAGTCATAGCTAACAATGGCCAAGATTTTGAATAAATTTATATTGTAGAAGTGTTTCAAAATAAATGCTAAAAATTTTAACAAATCTTTAGTCAAATTTTAGCTTCAATCGTAGGTCTATATGTAGTCAAGTTGTAGCTGCAATCGTAGGACATTATGTGGTCTAATTTTAGCTTCAATCGTTGGTTTTTATGTAGTCAAATATTAGCTTCAATCGTAGGTCTATATGTTGTCAAATTTTAGCTTCAATCGTAGGTCCTTATGTAGTCAATCTTTAGCTTCAATCCTAGGTCTTTATGTAGTCAAATTTTAGCTTCAATCGTAGGTCTTTATGTGGTCAAATTTTAGCTTCAATCGTAGGTCTTTATGTTGTTTAATTTTACCTTCAATCATAGGTCTTTATGTAGTCACATTTTAGCTTCAATCGTAGATCTTTATGTTGTCAAATTTTTGCTTCAATCGTAGGTCTTAATGTTGCCAAATTTTAGCTTCAATCATGTTGTAAAATTTTTGCTTCAGTCGTAGGTCTTTATGTAGTCAAATTTTAGCATCAATCGTAAGTCTTTATGTAGTCAAATATTAGCTTCAATCGAAGGTCTTTGTGTAGTCAAATTTTGGCTTCAATCGTTGGGACTTATGTAGTCAAGTTTTAGCCTCAATCATGGATCCTTATGTTGTCAAATATTAGCTTCAATCGTAAATAATTATGTTGTCAAATTTTAGCTTCTATCATAGGTCTTTATGTAGTCAAATGTTAGCTTCAATCGTAGATCTTTATGTTGTTAAATTCACTGGGTTATATGAAGTCACGTTAACTTATGTATAAAAATAACTTGTTGTTGACACTAAAGTAATGTAGCCAAAGTGAAAATGTAAAAGAAATCAACTATACACCATGATGTCATAGATATATTACTGTATATAAACACTTATGTACATTGTACATCTATACATATATACACACACACACAAAGACAAATAATAATGTTGGCAAACATAAATATTGTACATTTAACTACTACAACAACTACTATATAATACAACAAATAGCATGGTGATGATGATGATGATGACTGCCACTACATGCACACTAGGGCAATATATTGGTCACATTAACACAACTGAATAAAACGCAAACCATGCTACAATGTACAACTACAATGATTATGTTTGCAATGATACCAAGAAAAGCAAAGAATATAAATAGTGGAGAGAAAAAAAAAAAATAGAATTTGAAATTGTAGAAGACATCATAATAATTATAATTACACAAACACATACTTGTAAACAATTACATGAACTTAGCAACACACATATATATACAAACATTTAGTATAGATTTAAACAAACTAACATTTATATATTACAAAACATAAGTACTTAAGACAAGTGGTGACATTAAAACAGTGTTTTAATGTTCTTTTTATATGTAGAAATGTATGCAAGTGCGAAAAGGAAACTATGTGAGAATGTGTGTAGATTTCATTACGGTACTCAAGAGTTCAAATTGTAAGAAGACATTCTTTTGTAACATAAAGTACAGATTACAGACTCATTAAATACTATAGCAAAGTTGTTAGGATAATTTGTTGCAGGAAATAATCTCTTAAAGACATACAAATCAATTGAAAATACATAAATTTCAAGCTTCAAGAACAATTAACAGCTTAAAAATAAAATACAAATTAATCTGTTTAGCTATAAGCTCATTCTAACTTACAATTTAATTTTTGGCTTAACTTTTAACACCTTTAGAGTGGTAAGGATGCATATAAATTTGTCATTCTGTTTGTAACTTCCACCTACTCCACAGATTATCATCCTTTTTTCATTTGGATCACTATTAAAGGAACTACAGCCTATTTAAGGTTTCTATAAAGAAATCAATTTTTATTGGGAAATAAAAGTTTTTCATTTAGAGCACTATTAAAGGAAATACAGACTACTGCCTAATTTAGGTTTCTATATAAAAAATCGATTGGGAAATAAAAAAGATCACAGATTATCATCCTTTTTTCATTTGGAGCACTATTAAAGGAACTACAGCCTACTTTAGGTTTCTATATAAAAAATCGATTGGGAAATAAAAGTGATCACAGATTATCATCCTTTTTTCATTTGGAGCACTATTAAAGGAACTACACCCTATTTTAGGTTTCTATATAAAAAATCGATTTTTAGTGGGAAATAAATGTGATCACAGATTATAATCCTGTTTTCATTTGGAGCACTATTAAAGGAACTACAGCCTATTTTAGGTTTCTATATAAAAAATCGATTAGGAAATAAAAGTGATCACAGATTATCATCTTTTTTTCGTTTGGAGCACTATTAAAGGAACTACAGCCTATTTTAGGTTTCTATATAAAAAATCGATTTTTAGTGGGAAATAAAAGTGATCACAGATTATCATCCTTTTTCCATTTGAAGCACTATTAAAGGAACTACAGCCTATTTTAGGTTTCTATATAAAAAATCGATTTTTAGTGGGAAATAAAAGTGATCATAGATTATCATCCTTTTTCCAATTGGAGCACTATTAAAGGAACTACAGCCTATTTTAGGTTTCTATATAAAAAATCGATTTTTAGTGGGAAATAAAGGTGATCACAGATTATCATCCTTTTTTCATTTGCAGCACTATTAAAGGAACTACAGCCTATTTTAGGTTTCTATATAAAAAATCGATTTTTAGTGGGAAATAAAAGTGATCACAGATTATCATCCTTTTTCTACTTGGAGCACTATTAAAGGAACTACAGCCTATTTTAGGTTTCTATATAAAAAATCGATTTTTAGTGGGAAATAAAAGTGATCACAGATTATCATCCTTTTTCCATTTGAAGCACTATTAAAGGAACTACAGCCTATTTTAGGTTTCTATATAAAAAATCGATTTTTAGTGGGAAATAAAAGTGATCATAGATTATCATCCTTTTTCCAATTGGAGCACTATTAAAGGAACTACAGCCTATTTTAGGTTTCTATATAAAAAATCGATTTTTAGTGGGAAATAAAGGTGATCACAGATTATCATCCTTTTTCATTTGCAGCACTATTAAAGGAACTACAGCCTATTTTAGGTTTCTATATAAAAAATCGATTTTTAGTGGGAAATAAAAGTGATCACAGATTATCATCCTTTTTCTACTTGGAGCACTATTAAAGGAACTACAGCCTATTTTAGGTTTCTATATAAAAAATCGATTTTTAGTGGGAAATAAAAGTGATCACAGATTATCATCTTTTTTTCATTTGGAGCACTATTAAAGGAACTACAGCCTATTTTAGGTTTCTATATAAAAAATCGATTTTTAGTGGGAAATAAAAGTGATCACAGATTATCATCCTTTTTCCATTTGAAGCACTATTAAAGGAACTACAGCCTATTTTAGGTTTCTATATAAAAAATCGATTGGGAAATAAAAGTGATCACAGATTATCATCCTTTTTCCAATTGGAGCACTATTAAAGGAACTACAGCCTGTTTTAGGTTTCTATATAAAAAATCGATTTTTAGTGGGAAATAAAAGTGATCACAGATTATCATCCTTTTTCCATTTGGAGCACTATTAAAGGAACTACAGCCTATTTTAGGTTTCTATATAAAAAATGGATTTGGAAATAAAAGTGATCACAGATTATCATCCTTTTTCCAATTGGAGCACTATTAAAGGAACTACAGCCTATTTTAGGTTTCTATATAAAAAATCGATATTTAGTGGGAAATAAAAGTGATCACAGATTATCATCCTTTTTCCATTTGGAGCACTATTAAAGGAACTACAGCCTATTTTAGGTTTCTATATAAAAAATGGATTTGGAAATAAAAGTGATCACAGATTATCATCCTTTTTCCAATTGGAGCACTTTTAAAGGAACTACAGCCTATTTTAAGTTTCTATATAAAAAATCGACTTTTAGTGGGAAATAAAAGTGATCACATATTATCATCCTTTTTTCATTTGGAGCACTATTAAAGGAACTACAGCCTATTTTAGGTTTCTATATAAAAAATCGATTTTTAGTGGGAAATAAAGGTGATCACAGATTATCATCCTTTTTTCATTTGGAGCACTATTAAAGGAACAACATCCTATTTAAGGTTTCTATATAAAAAATGGATTGGGAAAAAAACTACAGCCTATTTTAGGTTTCTATATAAAAAATGGATTGGGAAATAAAAGTGATCACAGATTATCATCCTTTTTCTAATTGGAGCACTATTAAAGGAACTACAGCCTATTTTAGGTTTCTATATAAAAAATCGATTTTTAGTGGGAAATAAAGGTGATCACAGATTATCATCCTTTTTCATTTGGAGCACTATTAAAGGAACTACAGCCTATTTTAGGTTTCTATATAAAAAATGGATTGGGAAATAAAAGTGATCACAGATTATCAAACTTTTTCTAATTGGAGAACTATTAAAGGAACTACAGCCTATTTTAGGTTTCTATATAAAAAATCGATTTTTAGTGGGAAATAAAGGTGATCACAGATTATCATCCTTTTTCATTTGGAGCACTATTAAAGGAAGTACAGCCTATTTTAGGTTTCTATATAAAAAATCGACTTTTAGTTTGAAATAAAAGTGATCACATATTATCATCCTTTTTTCATTTGGAGCACTATTAAAGGAACTACAGCCTATTTTAGGTTTCTATATAAAAAATGGATTGGAAAAAAAACTAGAGCCTATTTTAGGTTTCTATATAAAAAATGGATTTGGAAATAAAAGTGATCACAGATTATCATCCTTTTTCTAATTGGAGCACTATTAAAGGAACTACAGCCTATTTTAGGTTTCTATATAAAAAATCGATTTTTAGTGGGAAATAAAGGTGATCACAGATTATCATCCTTTTTCTAATTGGAGCACTATTAAAGGAACTACAGCCTATTTTAGGTTTCTATATAAAAAATGGATTGGGAAATAAAACTGATCACAGATTATCATCCTTTTTCTAATTGGAGCACTATTAAAGGAACTACAGCCTATTTTAGGTTTCTATATAAAAAATGGATTTGGAAATAACAGTGATCACAGATTATCATCCTTTTTTCATTTGGAGCACTATTAAAGGAACTACAGCCTATTTTAGGTTTCTATATAAAAAATCGATTTTTAGAGGGAAATAAAAGTGATCACAGATTATCATCCTTTTTCCATTTGAAGCACTATTAAAGGAACTACAGCCTATTTTAGGTTTCTATATAAAAAATCGATTTTTAGTGGGAAATAAAAGTGATCATAGATTATCATCCTTTTTCCAATTGGAGCACTATTAAAGGAACTACAGCCTATTTTAGGTTTCTATATAAAAAATCGATTTTTAGTGGGAAATAAAGGTGATCACAGATTATCATCCTTTTTTCATTTGCAGCACTATTAAAGGAACTACAGCCTATTTTAGGTTTCTATATAAAAAATCGATTTTTAGTGGGAAATAAAAGTGATCACATATTATCATCCTTTTTTCATTTGGAGCACTATTAAAGGAACTACAGCCTATTTTAGGTTTCTATATAAAAAATGGATTGGAAAAAAAACTAGAGCCTATTTTAGGTTTCTATATAAAAAATGGATTTGGAAATAAAAGTGATCACAGATTATCATCCTTTTTCTAATTGGAGCACTATTAAAGGAACTACAGCCTATTTTAGGTTTCTATATAAAAAATCGATTTTTAGTGGGAAATAAAGGTGATCACAGATTATCATCCTTTTTCTAATTGGAGCACTATTAAAGGAACTACAGCCTATTTTAGGTTTCTATATAAAAAATGGATTGGGAAATAAAACTGATCACAGATTATCATCCTTTTTCTAATTGGAGCACTATTAAAGGAACTACAGCCTATTTTAGGTTTCTATATAAAAAATGGATTTGGAAATAACAGTGATCACAGATTATCATCCTTTTTTCATTTGGAGCACTATTAAAGGAACTACAGCCTATTTTAGGTTTCTATATAAAAAATCGATTTTTAGAGGGAAATAAAAGTGATCACAGATTATCATCCTTTTTCCATTTGAAGCACTATTAAAGGAACTACAGCCTATTTTAGGTTTCTATATAAAAAATCGATTTTTAGTGGGAAATAAAAGTGATCATAGATTATCATCCTTTTTCCAATTGGAGCACTATTAAAGGAACTACAGCCTATTTTAGGTTTCTATATAAAAAATCGATTTTTAGTGGGAAATAAAGGTGATCACAGATTATCATCCTTTTTTCATTTGCAGCACTATTAAAGGAACTACAGCCTATTTTAGGTTTCTATATAAAAAATCGATTTTTAGTGGGAAATAAAAGTGATCACAGATTATCATCCTTTTTCTAATTGGAGCACTATTAAAGGAACTACAGCCTATTTTAGGTTTCTATATAAAAAATCGATTTTTAGTGGGAAATAAAAGTGATCACAGATTATCATCTTTTTTTCATTTGGAGCACTATTAAAGGAACTACAGCCTATTTTAGGTTTCTATATAAAAAATGGATTTGGAAATAAAAGTGATCACAGATTATCATCCTTTTTCCAATTGGAGCACTATTAAAGGAACTACAGCCTATTTTAGGTTTCTATATAAAAAATCAATATTTAGTGGGAAATAAAAGTGATCACAGATTATCATCCTTTTTCCATTTGGAGCACTATTAAAGGAACTACAGCCTATTTTAGGTTTCTATATAAAAAATGGATTTGGAAATAAAAGTGATCACAGATTATCATCCTTTTTCCAATTGGAGCACTTTTAAAGGAACTACAGCCTATTTTAAGTTTCTATATAAAAAATCGACTTTTAGTGGGAAACAAAAGTGATCACATATTATCATCCTTTTTTCATTTGGAGCACTATTAAAGGAACTACAGCCTATTTTAGGTTTCTATATAAAAAATCGATTTTTAGTGGGAAATAAAGGTGATCACAGATTATCATCCTTTTTTCATTTGGAGCACTATTAAAGGAACTACATCCTATTTAAGGTTTCTATATAAAAAATGGATTGGGAAAAAAACTACAGCCTATTTTAGGTTTCTATATAAAAAATGGATTGGGAAATAAAAGTGATCACAGATTATCATCCTTTTTCTAATTGGAGCACTATTAAAGGAACTACAGCCTTTTTTAGGTTTCTATATAAAAAATCGATTTTTAGTGGGAAATAAAGGTGATCACAGATTATCATCCTTTTTCATTTGGAGCACTATTAAAGGAACTACAGCCTATTTTAGGTTTCTATATAAAAAATGGATTGGGAAATAAAAGTGATCACAGATTATCAAACTTTTTCTAATTGGAGAACTATTAAAGGAACTACAGCCTATTTTAGGTTTCTATATAAAAAATCGATTTTTAGTGGGAAATAAAGGTGATCACAGATTATCATCCTTTTTCATTTGGAGCACTATTAAAGGAAGTACAGCCTATTTTAGGTTTCTATATAAAAAATCGACTTTTAGTTTGAAATAAAAGTGATCACATATTATCATCCTTTTTTCATTTGGAGCACTATTAAAGGAACTACAGCCTATTTTAGGTTTCTATATAAAAAATGGATTGGAAAAAAAACTACAGCCTATTTTAGGTTTCTATATAAAAAATGGATTTGGAAATAAAAGTGATCACAGATTATCATCCTTTTTCTAATTGGAGCACTATTAAAGGAACTACAGCCTATTTTAGGTTTCTATATAAAAAATGGATTTGGAAATAAAAGTGATCACAGATTATCATCCTTTTTTCATTTGGAGCACTATTAAAGGAACTACAGCCTATTTTAGGTTTCTATATAAAATATGGATTGGGAAATAAAAGTGATCACAGATTATCATCCTTTTTCCAATTGGAGCACTATTAAAGGAACTACAGCCTATTTTAGGTTTCTATATAAAAAATCGACTTTTAGTGGGAAATAAAAAAGATCACATATTATCATCCTTTTTCCATTTGGAGCACTATTAAAGGAACTACAGCCTATTTTAGGTTTCTATATAAAAAATGGATTGGGAAATAAAAGTGATCACAGATTATCATCCTTTTTCTAATTGGAGCACTATTAAAGGAACTACAGCCTATTTTAGGTTTCTATATAAAAAATCGATTTTTAGTGGGAAATAAAGGTGATCACAGATTATCATCCTTTTTCATTTGGAGCACTATTAAAGGAACTACAGCCTATTTTAGGTTTCTATATAAAAAATCGATTTTTAGTGGGAAATAAAAGTGATCACAGATTATCATCCTTTTGCCATTTGGAGCACTATTAAAGGAACTACAGCCTATTTTAGGTTTCTATATAAAAAATCGATTTTTAGTGGGAAATAAAGGTGATCACAGATTATCATCCTTTTTCTAATTGGAGCACTATTAAAGGAACTACAGCCTATTTTAGGTTTCTATATAAAAAATGGATTGGGAAGTAAAAGTGATCACAGATTATCATCCTTTTTCTAATTGGAGCACTATTAAAGGAACTAGAGCCTATTTTAGGTTTCTATATAAAAAATCGATTTTTAGTGGGAAATAAAGGTGATCACAGATTATCATCCTTTTTCTAATTGGAGCACTTTTAAAGGAACTACAGCCTATTTTAGGTTTCTATATAAAAAATGGATTTGGAAATAAAAGTGATCACAGATTATCATCCTTTTTTCATTTGGAGCACTATTAAAGGAACTACAGCCTATTTTAGGTTTCTATATAAAAAATTGATTTTTAGTGGGAAATAAAAGTGATCACAGATTATCATCCTATTTTCATTTGGAGCACTATTAAAGGAACTACAGCCTATTTTAGGTTTCTATATAAAAAATCGATTTTTAGTGGGAAATAAAGGTGATCACATATTATCATCCTTTTTTCATTTGGAGCACTATTAAAGGAACTACAGCCTATTTTAGGTTTCTATATAAAAAATGGATTTGGAAATAAAAGTGATCACAGATTATCATCCTTTTTCCAATTGGAGCACTATTAAAGGAACTACAGCCAATTTTAGGTTTCTATATAAAAAATGGATTGGGAAAAAAACTACAGCCGCCTATTTTAGGTTTCTATATAAAAATGGATTTGGAAATAAAAGTGATCACAGATTATCATCCTTTTTTCATTTGGAGCACTATTAAAGGAACTACAGCCTATTTTAGGTTTCTATATAAAAAATCGATTTTTATTGGAAAAAAAAGTGATCACATATTATCATCCTTTTTTCATTTGGAGCACTATTAAAGGAACTACAGCCTATTTTAGGTTTCTATATAAAAAATCGATTTTTAGTGGGAAAAAAAAGTGATCACAGATTATCATCCTTTTTCCAATTGGAGCACTATTAAAGGAACTACAGCCTATTTTAGGTTTCTATATAAAAAATGGATTGGGAAAAAAACTACAGCCTATTTTAGGTTTCTATATAAAAAATGGATTGGGAAATAAAAGTGATCACAGATTATCATCCTTTTTCTAATTGGAGCACTATTAAAGGAACTACAGCCTATTTTAGGTTTCTATATAAAAAATGGGTTTGGAAATAAAAGTGATCACAGATTATCATCCTTTTTCCAACTGGAGCACTATTAAAGGAACTACAGCCTATTTTAGGTTTCTATATAAAAAATCGATTGGGAAATAAAAGTGATCACAGATTATCATCCTTTTTCCAATTGGAGCACTATTAAAGGAACTACAGCCTATTTTAGGTTTCTATATAAAAAATCGATTTTTAGTGGGAAATAAAGGTGATCACAGATTATCATCCTTTTTTCATTTGGAGCACTATTAAAGGAACTACAGCCTATTTTAGGTTTCTATATAAAAAATCGATTTTTAGTGGGAAATAAAAGTGATCACAGATTATCATCCTTTTTTCATTTGGAGCACTATGAAAGGAACTACAGCCTATTTTAGGTTTCTATATAAAAAATCGATTTTTAGTGGGAAATAAAAGTGATCACAGATTATCATCCTTTTTCATTTGGAGCACTATTAAAGGAACTAGAGCCTATTTTAGGTTTCTATATAAAAAATGGATTTGGAAATAAAAGTGATCACAGATTATCATCCTTTTTCCAACTGGAGCACTATTAAAGGAACTACAGCCTATTTTAGGTTTCTATATAAAAAATCGATTTTTAGTGGGAAATAAAGGTGATCACAGATTATCATCCTTTTTCTAATTGGAGCACTATTAAAGGAACTACAGCCTATTTTAGGTTTCTATATAAACAATGGATTGGGAAATAAAAGTGATCACAGATTATCATCCTTTTTCCAATTGGAGCACTATTAAAGGAACTACAGCCTATTTTAGGTTTCTATATAAAAAATTGACTTTTAGTGGGAAATAAAAGTGATCACATATTATCATCCTTTTTCCAATTGGAGCACTATTAAAGGAACTACAGCCTATTTTAGGTTTCTATATAAAAAAAATCGACTTTTAGTGGGAAATAAAAGTGATCACATATTATCATCCTTTTTTCACTTGGAGCACTATTAAAGGAACTACAGCCTATTTTAGGTTTCTATATAAAAAATCGACTTTTAGTTTGAAATAAAAGTGATCACAGATTATCATCCTTTTTCCAATTGGAGCACTATTAAAGGAACTACAGCCTATTTTAGGTTTCTATATAAAAAATGGATTGGGAAATAAAAGTGATCACAGATTATCATCCTTTTTCCAATTGGAGCACTATTAAAGGAACTACAGCCTATTTTAGGTTTCTATATAGAAAATCGATTTTTAGTGGGAAATAAAAGTGATCACAGATTATCATCCTTTTTCCAATTGGAGCACTATTAAAGGAACTACAGCCAATTTTAGGTTTCTATATAAAAAATGGATTGGGAAAAAAACTACAGCCTATTTTAGGTTTCTATATAAAAAATGGATTTGGAAATAAAAGTGATCACAGATTATCATCCTTTTTCCAATTGGAGCACTATTAAAGGAACTACAGCCTATTTTAGGTTTCTATATAAAAAATCGATTTTTAGTGGGAAATAAAAGTGATCACAGATTATCATCCTTTTTTCATTTGGAGCACTATTAAAGGAACTACAGCCTATTTTAGGTTTCTATATAAAAAATGGATTGGGAAATAAAAGTGATCACAGATTATCATCCTTTTTCCAATTGGAGCACTATTAAAGGAACTACAGCCAATTTTAGGTTTCTATATAAAAAATGGATTGGGAAAAAAACTACAGCCTATTTTAGGTTTCTATATAAAAAATGGATTTGGAAATAAAAGTGATCACAGATTATCATCCTTTTTTCATTTGGAGCACTATTAAAGGAACTAGAGCCTATTTTAGGTTTCTATATAAAAAATCGATTGGGAAATAAAAGTGATCACAGATTATCATCCTTTTTTCATTTGGAGCACTATTAAAGGAACTACAGCCTATTTTAGGTTTCTATATAAAAAATCGATTTTTAGTGAGAAATAAAGGTGATAACAGATTATCATCCTTTTTCCAATTGGAGCACTATTAAAGGAACTACAGCCTATTTTAGGTTTCTATATAAAAAATGGATTTGGAAATAAAAGTGATCACAGATTATCATCCTTTTTTCATTTGGAGCACTATTAAAGGAACTACAGCCTATTTTAGGTTTCTATATAAAAAATCGATTTTTAGTGGGAAATAAAGTGATCACAGATTATCATCCTTTTTCTAATTGGAGCACTATTAAAGGAACTACAGCCTATTTTAGGTTTCTATATAAAAAATCGATTTTTAGTGGGAAATAAAAGTGATCACAGATTATCATCCTTTTTCCATTTGGAGCACTATTAAAGGAACTACAGCCTATTTTAGGTTTCTATATAAAAAATGGATTGGGAAATAAAAGTGATCACAGATTATCATCCTTTTTCCAATTGGAGCACTATTAAAGGAACTACAGCCTATTTTAGGTTTCTATATAAAAAATCGACTTTTAGTGGGAAATAAAAGTGATCACATATTATCATCCTTTTTTCATTTGGAGCACTATTAAAGGAACTAGAGCCTACTTTAGGTTTCTATATAAAAAATCGATTTTTAGTGGGAAATAAAAGTGATCACAGATTATCATCCTTTTTCTAATTGGAGCACTATTAAAGGAACTACAGCCTATTTTAGGTTTCTATATAAAAAATAGATTTTTAGTGGGAAATAAAAGTGATCACAGATTATCATCCTTTTTCCATTTGGAGCACTATTAAAGGAACTACAGCCTATTTTAGGTTTCTATATAAAAAATGGATTGGGAAATAAAAGTGATCACAGATTATCATCCTTTTTCCAATTGGAGCACTATTAAAGGAACTACAGCCTATTTTAGGTTTCTATATAAAAAATGGATTGGGAAAAAAACTACAGCCTATTTTAGGTTTCTATATAAAAAATGGATTTGGAAATAAAAGTGATCACAGATTATCATCCTTTTTCTAATTGGAGCACTATTAAAGGAACTACAGCCTATTTTAGGTTTCTATATAAAAAATAGATTTTTAGTGGGAAATAAAAGTGATCACAGATTATCATCCTTTTTCCATTTGGAGCACTATTAAAGGAACTACAGCCTATTTTAGGTTTCTATATAAAAAATGGATTGGGAAATAAAAGTGATCACAGATTATCATCCTTTTTCCATTTGGAGCACTATTAAAGGAACTACAGCCTATTTTAGGTTTCTATATAAAAAATGGATTTGGAAATAAAAGTGATCACAGATTATCATCCTTTTTTCATTTGGAGCACTATTAAAGGAACTACAGCCTATTTTAGGTTTCTATATAAAAAATCGACTTTTAGTGGGAAATAAAAGTGATCACAGATTATCATCCTTTTTCCATTTGGAGCACTATTAAAGGAACTACAGCCTATTTTAGGTTTCTATATAAAAAATCGACTTTTAGTGGGAAATAAAAGTGATCACAGATTATCATCCTTTTTCCAATTGGAGCACTATTAAAGGAACTACAGCCTATTTTAGGTTTCTATATAAAAAATGGATTGGGAAATAAAAGTGATCACAGATTATCAAACTTTTTCTAATTGGAGCACTATTAAAGGAACTACAGCCTATTTTAGGTTTATATATAAAAAATGGATTTGGAAATAAAAGTGATCACAGATTATCATCCTTTTTCCAATTGGAGCACTATTAAAGGAACTACAGCCTATTTTAGGTTTCTATATAAAAAATCGACTTTTAGTGGGAAATAAAGGTGATCACAGATTATCATCCTTTTTTCATTTGGAGCACTATTAAAGGAACTACAGCCTATTTTAGGTTTCTATATAAAAAATCGATTTTTAGTGGGAAATAAAAGTGATCACAGATTATCATCCTTTTTTATTTGGAGCACTATTAAAGGAACTACAGCCTATTTTAGGTTTCTATATAAAAAATGGATTGGGAAATAAAAGTGATCACAGATTATCATCCTTTTTCCAATTGGAGCACTATTAAAGGAACTACAGCCTATTTTAGGTTTCTATATAAAAAATCGACTTTTAGTGGGAAATAAAGGTGATCACAGATTATCATCCTTTTTCATTTGGAGCACTATTAAAGGAACTACAGCCTATTTTAGGTTTCTATATAAAAAATGGATTGGGAAATAAAAGTGATCACAGATTATCAAACTTTTTCTAATTGGAGCACTATTAAAGGAACTACAGCCTATTTTAGGTTTCTATATAAAAAATGGATTTGGAAATAAAAGTGATCACAGATTATCATCCTTTTTCCAATTGGAGCACTATTAAAGGAACTACAGCCTATTTTAGGTTTCTATATAAAAAATCGACTTTTAGTGGGAAATAAAGGTGATCACAGATTATCATCCTTTTTTCATTTGGAGCACTATTAAAGGAACTACAGCCTATTTTAGGTTTCTATATAAAAAATGGATTTGGAAATAAAAGTGATCACAGATTATCATCCTATTTTCATTTGGAGCACTATTAAAGGAACTACAGCCTATTTTAGGTTTCTATATAAAAAATCGATTTTTAGTGGGAAATAAAGGTGATCACAGATTATCATCCTTTTTTCATTTGGAGCACTATGAAAGGAACTACAGCCTATTTTAGGTTTCTATATAAAAAATGGATTGGGAAAAAAACTACAGCCTATTTTAGGTTTCTATATAAAAAATGGATTGGGAAATAAAAGTGATCACAGATTATCATCCTTTTTCCAACTGGAGCACTATTAAAGGAACTACAGCCTATTTTAGGTTTCTATATAAAAAATCGATTGGGAAATAAAAGTGATCACAGATTATCATCCTTTTTCTAATTGGAGCACTATTAAAGGAACTGCAGCCTATTTTAGGTTTCTATATAAAAAATCGATTTTTAGTGGGAAATAAAAGTCATCACAGATTATCATCCTTTTTTCATTTGCAGCACTATTGTGATCTGTGATCACTATTTTAGGTTTCTATATAAAAAATGGATTTGGAAATAAAAGTGATCACAGATTATCATCCTTTTTCCAATTGGAGCACTATTAAAGGAACTACAGCCTATTTTAGGTTTCTATATAAAAAATCGACTTTTAGTGGGAAATAAAAGTGATCACATATTATCATCCTTTTTTCATTTGGAGCACTATTAAAGGAACTACAGCCTATTTTAGGTTTCTATATAAAAAATGGATTGGGAAAAAAACTACAGCCTATTTTAGGTTTCTATATAAAAAATCGACTTTTAGTGGGAAATAAAAGTGATCACATATTATCATCCTTTTTTCATTTGGAGCACTATTAAAGGAACTACAGCCTATTTTAGGTTTCTATATAAAAAATGGATTGGGAAAAAAACTACAGCCTATTTTAGGTTTCTATATAAAAAATGGATTGGGAAATAAAAGTGATCACAGATTATCATCCTTTTTCCATTTGGAGCACTATTAAAGGAACTACAGCCTATTTTAGGTTTCTATATAAAAAATGAATTTGGAAATAAAAGTGATCACAGATTATCAACCTTTTT
Organism: Calliphora vomitoria; assembly: GCA_942486065.2. NCBI lineage: Eukaryota > Metazoa > Arthropoda > Insecta > Diptera > Calliphoridae > Calliphora > Calliphora vomitoria. Next base: position 12,280,034 of record OW818033.2, read on the forward strand.
CTAATTGGAGCACTATTAAAGGAACTACAGCCTATTTTAGGTTTCTATATAAAAAATCGATTTTTAGTGGGAAATAAAAGTGATCAAAGATTATCATCCTTTTTCCATTTGGAGCACTATTAAAGGAACTACAGCCCATTTTAGGTTTCTATATAAAAAATCGACTTTTAGTGGGAAATAAAAGTGATCACATATTATCATCCTTTTTTCATTTGGAGCACTATTAAAGGAACTACAGCCTATTTTAGGTTTCTATATAAAAAATCGATTTTTAGTGGGAAATAAAAGTGATCACAGATTATCATCCTTTTTCCAATTGGAGCACTATTAAAGGAACTACAGCCTATTTTAGGTTTCTATATAAAAAATGGATTGGGAAAAAAACTACAGCCTTTTTTAGGTTTCTATATAAAAAATGGATTGGGAAATAAAAGTGATCACAGATTATCATCCTTTTTCTAATTGGAGCACTATTAAAGGAACTGCAGCCTATTTTAGGTTTCTATATAAAAAATCGATTTTTAGTGGGAAATAAAAGTCATCACAGATTATCATCCTTTTTTCATTTGCAGCACTATTGTGATCTGTGATCACTATTTTAGGTTTCTATATAAAAAATGGATTTGGAAATAAAAGTGATCACAGATTATCATCCTTTTTCCAATTGGAGCACTATTAAAGGAACTACAGCCTATTTTAGGTTTCTATATAAAAAATCGACTTTTAGTGGGAAATAAAAGTGATCACATATTATCATCCTTTTTTCATTTGGAGCACTATTAAAGGAACTACAGCCTATTTTAGGTTTCTATATAAAAAATGGATTGGGAAAAAAACTACAGCCTATTTTAGGTTTCTATATAAAAAATGGATTTGGAAATAAAAGTGATCACAGATTATCATCCTTTTTCCAATTGGAGCACTATCAAAGAAACTACAGCCTATTTTAGGTTTCTATATAAAAAATGGATTTGGAAATAAAAGTGATCACAGATTATCATCCTTTTTCCAATTGGAGCACTATTAAAGGAACTACAGCCTATTTTAGGTTTCTATATAAAAAATCGATTTTTAGTGGGAAATAAAGGTGATCACAGATTATCATCCTTTTTCATTTGGAGCACTATTAAAGGAACTACAGCCTATTTTAGGTTTCTATATAAAAAATGGATTGGGAAATAAAAGTGATCACAGATTATCACCTTTTTTCTAATTGGAGCACTATTAAAGGAACTACAGCCTATTTTAGGTTTCTATATAAAAAATCGACTTTTAGTTTGAAATAAAAGTTATCACATATTATCATCCTTTTTTCATTTGGAGCACTATTAAAGGAACTAGAGCCTATTTTAGGTTTCTATATAAAAAATCGATTTTTAGTGGGAAATAAAAGTGATCACAGATTATCATCCTTTTTTCATTTGGAGCACTATTAAAGGAACTACAGTCTATTTTAGGTTTCTATATAAAAAATGGATTGGAAAAAAAACTACAGCTTATTTTAGGTTTCTATATAAAAAATGGATTTGGAAATAAAAGTGATCACAGATTATCATCCTTTTGCCATTTGGAGCACTATTAAAGGAACTAGAGCCTATTTTAGGTTTCTATATAAAAAATCGACTTTTAGTTTGAAATAAAATTGATCACATATTGTCATCCTTTTTTCATTTGGAGCACTATTAAAGGAATTAGAGCCTATTTTAGGTTTCTATATAAAAAATCGATTTTTAGTGGGAAAAAAAAGTGATCACAGATTATCATCCTTTTTCCAATTGGAGCACTATTAAAGGAACTACAGCCTATTTTAGGTTTCTATATAAAAAATGGATTGGGAAATAAAAGTGATCACAGATTATCATCCTTTTTCCATTTGGAGCACTATTAAAGGAACTACAGCCTATTTTAGGTTTCTATATAAAAAATGGATTTGGAAATAAAAGTGATCACAGATTATCATCCTTTTTCCATTTGGAGCACTATTAAAGAAAACTACACTCTATTTTAGGTTTCTATATAAAAAATGGATTGGGAAATAAAAGTGATCACAGATTATCATCCTTTTTTCATTTGGAGCACTATTAAAGGAACTACAGCCTATTTTAGGTTTCTATACAAAAAATGGATTTGGAAATAAAAGTGATCACAGATTATCATCCTTTTTCCCATTGGAGCACTATTAAAGGAACTACATCCTATTTAAGGTTTCTATATAAAAAATGGATTGGGAAAAAACTACAGCCTATTTTAGGTTTCTATATTAAAAATGGATTTGGAAATAAAAGTGATCACAGATTATCATCCTTTTTCTAATTGGAGCACTATTAAAGGAACTACAGCCTATTTTAGGTTTCTATATAAAAAATGGATTTGGAAATAAAAGTGATCACAGATTATCATCCTTTTTTCATTTGGAGCACTATTAAAGGAACTACAGCCTATTTTAGGTTTCTATATAAAAAATGGATTGGAAAAAAAACTACAGCCTATTTTAGGTTTCTATATAAAAAATGGATTTGGAAATAAAAGTGATCACAGATTATCATCCTTTTTTCATTTGGAGCACTATTAAAGGAACTACAGCCTATTTTAGGTTTCTATATAAAAAATGGATTGGAAAAAAAACTACAGCCTATTTTAGGTTTCTATATAAAAAATGGATTTGGAAATAAAAGTGATCACAGATTATCATCCTTTTTCCATTTGGAGCACTATTAAAGAAAACTACACCCTATTTTAGGTTTCTATATAAAAAATGGATTGGGAAATAAAAGTGATCACAGATTATCATCCTTTTTTCATTTGGAGCACTATTAAAGGAACTACAGCCTATTTTAGGTTTCTATACAAAAAATGGATTTGGAAATAAAAGTGATCACAGATTATCATCCTTTTTTCATTTGGAGCACTATTAAAGGAACTACAGCCTATTTTAGGTTTCTATATAAAAAATCGACTTTGAGTGGGAAATAAAAGTGATCACAGATTATCATCCTTTTTCCATTTGGAGCACTATTAAAAGAACTACAGCCTATTTTAGGTTTCTATATAAAAAATCGATTTTTAGTGGGAAATAAAGGTGATCACAGATTATCATCCTTTTTCTAATTGGAGCACTATTAAAGGAACTACAGCCTATTTTAGGTTTCTATATAAAAAATGGATTGGGAAGTAAAAGTGATCACAGATTATCATCCTTTTTCTAATTGGAGCACTATTAAAGGAACTACAGCCTATTTTAGGTTTCTATATAAAAAATCGATTTTTAGTGGGAAATAAAGGTGATCACAGATTATCATCCTTTTTCTAATTGGAGCACTATTAAAGGAACTACAGCCTATTTTAGGTTTCTATATAAAAAATGGATTGGGAAGTAAAAGTGATCACAGATTATCATCCTTTTTCTAATTGGAGCACTATTAAAGGAACTACAGCCTATTTTAGGTTTCTATATAAAAAATCGATTTTTAGTGGGAAATAAAGGTGATCACAGATTATCATCCTTTTTCTAATTGGAGCACTATTAAAGGAACTACAGCCTATTTTAGGTTTCTATATAAAAAATGGATTTGGAAATAAAAGTGATCACAGATTATCATCCTTTTTTCATTTGGAGCACTATTAAAGGAACTACAGCCTATTTTAGGTTTCTATATAAAAAATCGATTTTTAGTGGGAAATAAAGGTGACCACAGATTATCATCCTTTTTCATTTGGAGCACTATTAAAGGAACTACAGCCTATTTTAGGTTTCTATATAAAAAATGGATTTGGAAATAAAAGTGATCACAGATTATCATCCTTTTTCCAATTGGAGCACTATTAAAGGAACTACAGCCTATTTTAGGTTTCTATATAAAAAATCGATTGGGAAATAAAAGTGATCACAGATTATCATCCTTTTTCCAATTGGAGCACTATTAAAGGAACTACAGCCTATTTTAGGTTTCTATATAAAAAATCGACTTTTAGTGGGAAATAAAAGTGATCACATATTATCATCCTTTTTTCATTTGGAGCACTATTAAAGGAACTACAGCCTATTTTAGGTTTCTATATAAAAAATCGATTTTTAGTGGGAAAAAAAAGTGATCACAGATTATCATCCTTTTTCCAATTGGAGCACTATTAAAGGAACTACAGCCTATTTTAGGTTTCTATATAAAAAATGGATTGGGAAAAAAACTACAGCCTATTTTAGGTTTCTATATAAAAAATGGATTTGGAAATAAAAGTGATCACAGATTATCATCCTTTTTTCATTTGGAGCACTATTAAAGGAACTAGAGCCTATTTTAGGTTTCTATATAAAAAATCGATTTTTAGTGGGAAATAAAGGTGATCACAGATTATCATCCTTTTTCTAATTGGAGCACTATTAAAGGAACTACAGCCTATTTTAGGTTTCTATATAAAAAATGGATTGGGAAAAAAACTACAGCCTATTTTAGGTTTCTATATAAAAAATGGATTTGGAAATAAAAGTGATCACAGATTATCATCCTTTTTTCATTTGGAGCACTATTAAAGGAACTAGAGCCTATTTTAGGTTTCTATATAAAAAATCGACTTTTAGTGGGAAATAAAAGTGATCACATATTATCATCCTTTTTTCATTTGGAGCACGATTAAAGGAACTACAGCCTATTTTAGGTTTCTATATAAAAAATCGATTTTTAGTGGGAAAAAAAAGTGATCACAGATTATCATCCTTTTTCCAATTGGAGCACTATTAAAGGAACTACAGCCTATTTTAGGTTTCTATATAAAAAATGGATTGGGAAAAAAACTACAGCCTATTTTAGGTTTCTATATAAAAAATGAATTTGGAAATAAAAGTGATCACAGATTATCATCCTTTTTTCATTTGGAGCACTATTAAAGGAACTACAGCCTATTTTAGGTTTCTATATAAAAAATCGACTTTTAGTGGGAAATAAAAGTGATCACATATTATCATCCTTTTTTCATTTGGAGCACTATTAAAGGAACTACAGCCTATTTTAGGTTTCTATATAAAAAATCGATTTTTAGTGGGAAATAAAGGTGATCACAGATTATCATCCTTTTTCTAATTGGAGCACTATTAAAGGAACTACAGCCTATTTTAGGTTTCTATATAAAAAATGGATTGGGAAATAAAAGTGATCACAGATTATCATCCTTTTTCTAATTGGAGCACTATTAAAGGAACTACAGCCTATTTTAGGTTTCTATATAAAAAATCGACTTTTAGTGGGAAATAAAAGTGATCACATATTATCATCCTTTTTTCATTTGGAGCACTATTAAAGGAACTAGAGCCTATTTTAGGTTTCTATATAAAAAATCGATTTTTAGTGGGAAGAAAAAGTGATCACAGATTATCATCCTTTTTCCAATTGGAGCACTATTAAAGGAACTACAGCCTATTTTAGGTTTCTATATAAAAAATCGATTTTTAGTGGGAAATAAAAGTGATCACAGATTATCATCCTTTTTTCATTTGGAGCACTATTAAAGGAACTACAGCCTATTTTAGGTTTCTATATAAAAAATGGATTTGGAAATAAAAGTGATCACATATTATCATCCTTTTTTCATTTGGAGCACTATTAAAGGAACTACAGCCTATTTTAGGTTTCTATATAAAAAATGGATTGGGAAAAAAACTTCAGCCTATTTTAGGTTTCTATATAAAAAATGGATTGGGAAATAAAAGTGATCACAGATTATCATCCTTTTTCTAATTGGAGCACTATTAAAGGAACTACAGCCTATTTTAGGTTTCTATATAAAAAATCGATTTTTAGTGGGAAATAAAAGTGATCACAGATTATCATCCTTTTTTCATTTGCAGCACTATTGTGATCTGTGATCACTATTTTAGGTTTCTATATAAAAAATGGATTTGGAAATAAAAGTGATCACAGATTATCATCCTTTTTCCAATTGGAGCACTATTAAAGGAACTACAGCCTATTTTAGGTTTCTATATAAAAAATCGACTTTTAGTGGGAAATAAAAGTGATCACATATTATCATCCTTTTTTCATTTGGAGCACTATTAAAGGAACTACAGCCTATTTTAGGTTTCTATATAAAAAATCGATTGGGAAATAAAAGTGAACACAGATTATCATCCTTTTTTCATTTGGAGCACTATTAAAGGAACTACAGCCTATTTTAGGTTTCTATACAAAAAATGGATTTGGAAATAAAAGTGATCACAGATTATCATCCTTTTTCCCATTGGAGCACTATTAAAAGAACTACAGCCTATTTTAGGTTTCTATATAAAAAATTGACTTTTAGTGGGAAATAAAAGTGATCACAGATTATCATCCTTTTTTCATTTGGAGCACTATTAAAAGAACTACAGCCTATTTTAGGTTTCTATATAAAAAACCGATTTATATTGGGAAATAAAAGTGATCACAGATTATCATCCTTTTGTCATTTGGAGCACTATTAAAGGAACTACAGCCTATTTTAGGTTTCTATATAAAAAGTCGATTTTTAGTGGGAAATAAAAGTGATCACAGATTATCATCCTTTTATCATTTGGAGCACTATTAAAGGAACTACAGCCTATTTTAGGTTTCTATATAAAAAATCGATTTTTAGTGGGAAATAAAGGTGATCACAGATTATCATCCTTTTTCATTTGGAGCACTATTAAAGGAACTACAGCCTATTTTAGGTTTCTATATAAAAAATGGATTGGGAAAAAAACTACAGCCTATTTTAGGTTTCTATATAAAAAATCGACTTTTAGTGGGAAATAAAAGTGATCACATATTATCATCCTTTTTTCATTTGGAGCACTATTAAAGGAACTACAGCCTATTTTAGGTTTCTATATAAAAAATCGATTTTTAGTGGGAAATAAAAGTGATCATTATCATCCTTTTTTCATTTGGAGCACTATTAAAGGAACTACAGCCTATTTTAGGTTTCTATATAAAAAATCGATTTTTAGTGTGAAATAAAGGTGATAACAGATTATCATCCTTTTTTCATTTGGAGCACTATTAAAGGAACTACAGCCTATTTTAGGTTTCTATATAAAAAATCGATTTTTAGTGGGAAATAAAGGTGATCACATATTATCATCCTTTTTTCATTTGGAGCACTATTAAAGGAACTACAGCCTATTTTAGGTTTCTATATAAAAAATCGATTTTTAGTGGGAAAAAAAAGTGATCACAGATTATCATCCTTTTTCCAATTGGAGCACTATTAAAGGAACTACAGCCTATTTTAGGTTTCTATATAAAAAATCGATTGGAAAATAAAAGTGATCACAGATTATCATCCTTTTCCAATTGGAGCACTATTAAAGGAACTACAGCCTATTTTAGATTTCTATATAAAACATGGATTTGAAAATAAAAGTGATCACAGATTATCATCCTTTTTCTAATTGGAGCACTATTAAAGGAACTACAGCCTATTTTAAGTTTCTATATAAAAAATCGATTGGGAAATAAAAGTGATCACAGATTATCATCCATTTTTTATTTGGAGCACTATTAAAGGAACTACAGCCTTTTTTAGGTTTCTATATAAAATGTATACTTTTGTGAAGGGTATATAGGATTCGGTGAAGTCTGTTGGCTGTCTTTAGAATACTTGTTTTTTTCTATCTTAAGGCCAAAGTAACATTAAGAAAAGAAGGTTGTGTAAAAAAAAGAGAATACAGCAATAACTATTATACTCAGGTGTCTGTCTTACTTGTGGGTATTACCTTCGTTTTACTTTACGACATTAAACCACTTAAGGTGAAGTTATAGTGTAGTTTTATATTTCTTAAATTTTTATAAAGGTATTTCAGTATTTTGTTTTTTATATTTTTTAGTTTAACTGTCTGTGTTGGGGTTTTTATTGTGATGACCATTTAAAGAAAATGTTTTCAATAAATTGTAAGCTCTTTTACGTTTCATTTTATTTGATTGTTTTGTACAATGTTTAAGAAAGATGATTAAATCGAATGGTTATTTAATAATAAGATAAGATGAAGTTAATTTGGAAATTGGCATTATGTAGAGAAAGTGTGGATAACTTGCCGTATAGATTTTTTAAGTTTTTAACTGAAATGATAGAGAATTTTATATTTGTTTAGTCAATATATAAATTGTTTGTATAAAATTTAAAAATACACAAGTTCCCTTTAATTAGTACTAATATATATCATATTATAGGCTAGTCATTACATAGCTACTCCCAAGTAATGTAATAGGTATGTATGTAGTATATATTGGCAATCAGTAATGGCTATTTTGAAAAAAAGGTTTTAATTTGTAAATGTACATCTCCCGTTGGCAAAATTATTACTTACAATTTAAATAATTTTCCGTAATATAATTTTTTTACTTAATATATTAACAATGATTTATTAAACTCAATTTTAAATAATGATAAATGGCATTTCAATAATGTTTCGTTATATTGTTGTAGTAGCTCGTTAAAAAAAAAGAAACTCAAAAATAAATATTCATATTATTTGCCATTTGAACGTTAAACGAGGACATGTATCCTCTATACAGGGAAAATAACCACCACCAGCAATAACTATTAAAAAAAAAATATATATAAAAACAAACAAATACATATAAAACATACAAAATATATATTAAACACACATTTGCAAATTGTATAGACAAACATATACCTACATTAGGGTGGCTCTTAATTTGCACCGTTTTGGATTTTTTTTTTTCATAAAACTCCAACTAGCGAAACTTTGAGCAAGATCGTATAACGTTTAGAGGTTGTTCATTTTATTTGAAATTTTGAGTACTGCTAGATTTTAGTATGAAAGGAATCCACGTTTGATGTAAGATTTTAGTATAAAAGGAATCCATGTTCAATGTAAGATTTTAGTATGAAAAGAATCCACGTTCAATGTAAGATTTTAGTATGAAAGGAATCCATGTTCAATGTAAGATTTTAATATGAAAGGAATCCACGTTTGATGTAAGATTTAAGTATGAAAGGAATCCACGTTCAATGTAAGATTTTAGTATGAAAGGAATCCATGTTTGAAATATGATTTTATTATGAAAGGAATCCACGTTCAATGTAAGATTTTAGTATGAAAGGAATCCATGTTTGAAGTAAGATTTCAGTATGAAAGGAATCCATGTTTGATGTAAGATTTCAGTATGAAAAGAATCCACGTTCAATGTAAGATTTTAGTATGAAAAGAATCCACGTTCAATGTAAGATTTAAGTATGAAAGAAATCCACGTTTAATGTAAGATTTTAGTCTGAAAGGAATCCACGTTCAATGTAAGATTTTAGTATGAAGGGAATCCACGTTTGACGTAAAAATTCAATATGAAATTAATCCTTGTTTGATATATAATCAAGTTTGGAACTGATATCAGTATGAAATGAATCCATGTTTGAAGTAAGATTTAAGTATGAAAGGAGTCCACTTTCAATGTGTAATTTCAGTATGAAATGAATCAAGGTATGAACTTTGATTCAGTATGAAATGAATCCACGTTCAATGTAAGATTTTAGTTTGAAATTAAGTTTGTCATTCCTTTTGTAATTATTATATTTTTCATTTATGATCCCATAAAGTATATATATTTTGGATCGTTATAGATAGCGGATCCGATATGTCCGAAGCACTCAAATAACTTTCTACATTTCAAATTTTCAGCATTTCTTTAATTTAGACCAAAATATTCAAAAAGTGTAAAATAAGTGCCACCTTAATATACAAACATACGTATAAGGGCAGCACACAACAATATTTATATTTACAAATATATAAGTGGATGCCATTAATATAAAAAAACACACACATATGTATATTTATATTGACATAAATATCAATACCATTAAATATAACGATATATACATACATGTACATATGAATGGTAACAATATGCAGCATTCAGCTTGCCGTTCTCCTTTGTAAGTTGCAATGATTGATGTAGCAACCAAAACTGAAATATGCATATTTATAATGCAATTTTGTTTATTTATATTTTGATTTTTATTATTTCTAGGTACCAATAATATTATTTATTGCGTTGTGATTTTTTTTTTATGGAGTATAAACTATTTTCACACAAGAAAAACTGCGAGACAATTGGCATGCAAGAGCAAATAACCCAGCAGAAGTATGATAAAACTTAAGTTGTAATGGTTACTACATATTATTTACAACAATAAGGAGTGGTAATGTAACTAGAACGTATAGATCCCAAGCAGTTCTACAAGTTGTAAATGTAATTTTCAATAATGTCTGATCACTTACATACCTGGCTCCAATTTATATATTTTGGGTCACTTGACACGTATGTGGTATTTATGGTGAAGAGTCAAATCAATTGTATAGGAAAGGAATATGAAAGGAATTCACGATCAATGTAAGATTTCAGTATGAAAAAAATCCACAATAAATGTAAAGATTTCAGCATAAATAGAATCCACGATCAATGTAAAGATTTCAGCATGAATATGAAAGGAATGCACGATCAATGTAAGATTTCAGTATAAAAAGAATCCACGATCAATGTAAGATTTCAATGTGAGAAGAATCCACAATCTATGTAAGATTTCTGCATGAAAAGAATCCACGATCAATGTAAGATTTCAGTATAAAAAGAATCCACAATCAATGTAAGATTTCAGTATGAAAAGGATCCACAATCAATGTAAGATTTTATTATGAAAGCTATCCACGTTCAATGTAAGATTTCAGTATAAAAAGAATCCTCGATCAATGTAAGATTTCAGTATAAAAAGAATCCATGATCAATGTAAGATTTCAGTATAAAAATAATCCACAATCAATGTAAGATTTCAGTATAAAAAGAGTCCACAATCAATGTAAGATTTCAGTATAAAAATAATCCACGATCAATGTAAGATTTTAGTATAAAAAGAATCCACGACCAATGTAAGATTTCAGTATAAAAATAATCCACGATCAATGTAAAATTTCAATATAAAAAGAATCCACAATCAGTGTAAGATTTCAGTATAAAAAGAGTCCACTATCAATGTAAGATTTCAGTATAAAAAGAATCCACGATCAATGTAAGATTTCAATATGAAATGAATCCACGATCAGTGTAAGATTTCAGTATAAAAAGAATCCACAAGCAATGTAAGATTTCAGTATAAAAATAATCCACGATCAATGTAAGATTTCAATATAAAAAGAATCCACAATCAGTGTAAGATTTCAGTATAAAAAGAGTCCACAATCAATGTAAGATTTCAGTATAAAAAGAATCCACGATCAATGTAAGATTCCAGTATAAAAATAATCCACGATCAATGTAAGATTTCAGTACAAAAACAATCCACAATCAATGTAAGATTTCAGTATGAAATGAAACCACGATCAATGTAAGATTTCAGTATAAAAAGAATCTACGATCAATGTAAGATTTCGGTATAAAAAGAATCCACGATCAATGTAAGATTTCAGTATAAAAAGAATTCACGATCAATGTAAGATTTCGGTATAAAAATAATCCACGATCAATGTAAGATTTCAGTATCAAAGGAATCCACGATCAATTTAAGATTACAATATAAAATGAATCCACGTTCAATGTAAGATTTCAGTATGAAATCATACACAGTTTGATATAAGATTTCAGTATGAAATGAAACCACGTTTGATGTAAGATTTCAATATGAAAACCACTCTTATTTGTTTTGATTTGTTTAGATTCTGTATCCCAAAACAAGTGATATTTTTTAACACTCGGTTAAGGGTACGAGTTATGTGCTTGCAATGTATCATTTCGCATTGAAATTCGGTTAGGTTTTCAAAAGAATAAGTATTAAAATTTCACTGGGTTGTATTTTGCATTTTTTAGCAAATACCCAACGTTATTTTTCTGAATTGTTTGTTCACTATAAATGAACATTAAATAACGTTTAAATGACAGTAAAATATACAGACACATATACATCAATAGCAATTGTACAATTTTTGAAAAAGAGAAAACAATCACAATCATAAATACAATAAGGAACGCCATATCATCCATATGTTATCAAAAATCACAAAACCAAACAAGGAGCCTCATTTAGAAATTTTGATTCATCTCATCAATGGCTAATAATAGAACACATATTTTGCGAAATGTTTCCCCATAATGAATATTGCTCAACTTAATTTTAACCCCCTTTAGAAATGGTGCTGCCCTAGTAGACATACACATTTTTCTACGAATATGTTTTTTTTTTTATTATTTGGAAAAAAATCAAAGCCATTGTAGTAAATTGAGTAAAACTATTAATCATTTATAAAAAAATGGTGATAAAAAGCCAATGGGCACGAAAAACATAGAGAAATAAATGCATTTTGCTGCAATAATATTAAATTTAGTGGAAATGTATTTAAACAGGAATATATTTAAATAAAACAGCTTATAAATATTTATTATATTTAAAGCATTTAAGCTTAATATTAACACATTTAAGTCATAATGATGGTTGTAAAAACAAAATATTGTCTGTAATATAGAAAAGGCCTGAGTACTTTATTTCTTTAACATTTTCGATTACATTTTTATTTCTAAGATATCACTTAACATTGTAACAAAACGCCACATCAAAGCCTTTTGAAAAAAATCAAATTTTTTAAAAGCCAAAAGAGTATATTTTGTTCATATATTTCCCATTTCCTTTGTTTTTATAGCCACTAAATATATTTTTTACAACATAGTTTAGTTTTTAGTTAAGCACTCTAAACTTAAACATTTGATGTGCAGATATGTTTTTTTTGTTTAATATTTTTTGTCTAAAATAAAATTTCTGTTACAGCCATCATCATGCAACCAGCCAGCCATTACTTACGATCATCATGAAAACGCATGGCACTTAAAAACAATGGTTAAAGTACTTAAAGCTAATGTTTGTGTTTGGCTTTATAAATGTATAAAAATGTATAGAATAGAATTTCCTTCTCTTATTTTTTTTCTGCTGCTTTTTTTAAACTGCATTATACTCAAAGCGGGAAAAATAATGGCAAAAATGTAAAATGAAAAAAAAAAAAAAATAATAATAAAACGACAACTGAATTTGCCATTTTTTATGGCCCATTTAACCCTTTAGGGTACGCTGACACGTTTCAATTCAAATGTTATTAAGACTTAATTTGGTAAAATGAAATATTTTGAAACCAACACAGTTTGTATAAAAAATATCGTTGTGTCTTATCAGAAAAGTAGCCTATGTGTAATTACACAGGTTTACAAAAAAAGTGTTTATTTGTTTGTTCATTGATTGAAACATATTCTTATGAAATTACATTATCAATTTGAATTTAACGGTCTGTAACAGCTGCTTGAAACATTCATCATGTTTATAAACTTTTCTATCAGTAGAAATTTCTACTTATCAACAATGTTGTTAACATGCTGTTTTTAACATTGTTTAAAAATATTAACTGTGAAACAGCTTCAAAAGCTCTAGGTGATTATTGTGGATATAGAACATTCTAGTTTTTCCCGTTGAATTATTCATGAGACTTCTAGAATATGGCGCTGTGTATAAAAATAGTAACAGAGAGTTATGAGTGAGTTAGTGTATCGTAGGCGCTGTTATAGTTAACATCAACCGTTTTACCAGTGTTTTTTTAAGGTGTGTAATATAAGTATGTGTATTAGAAGAGATTGACTCCAAGTATTTAAACTGTGTGTAGATTTTAATAAATAAAGAGTTGATACAAATTTTTAAACTACTTAATAAATATATCAAAAGGTATTATATTACTTTTTTATATATTTCACATAATGAACAAAAACCTTGTTAACTAGTGTTATTAGACAATTTTCATTTTTTACCATTTGAGAGATGTTTTCAATTAGAAATATATTCCTAAATATCTTTACTGTTTTCAAAGTTATAACAAATGAAAAAAAGTTTATAAATTTTCCAATTTATAAATTATCCAACTACAAATTCGTAAAAATAGAAATTCTTTTAATGCTTTAGAAAATATGCTAATAAAAACGGGTTAATATTAACATTGTGCATTGAAATTTCTTACATTAAAACAAGTTGGAGAGCACAAGTCGCCGGTATCAAACATGTTATACCCTACAATTCATTCATTATATAGTGGTCCAAATGGAAAAAGGACGACAATCTGTGATCATTAATATTCTCAACAATAATGTGTCCCAATACTGGCTGTTGTCCTCGAAAACTTCACCGCAAAGAGATAGGAAAATCGTCCGTTTAATTAAAAAACCCTTTATTTCTTCTAAAGAAGTTGTGAGTGGGCTTATCCTCAATATTAGTTCCAGCCAGAGTATTAAAACAAACAAAACATTTCGCAAACGTTTGCAAAATGTACAAAACAAATCAAGAGAAAGAGAGAAAACAAAACAATTGGCTTTTCATTCATCTGCATTATTTAATTTACCGTTACAATCGTACATTTGATTACAAAACAGATAGAGAAATGTATTCTTTTCGTTTTGTTTGTTTTGCTACTCTCTTTTCTATTATAATGAGTAAATCAATTACCAAACGTTTGTTAAACGTTTTTTCTCAGAATGTTTCAAGAGTAAGAATACTCTTTTGTTTTCTGCGTACGTTTATATTAATGTACATTTAGCGCTCACAATCAAAAACAATATAAAACAAAATGGCGCAATCATTCTCTTTGTTTATGTTTGGTTTTTGTTTTACTCACTGCAAAGAACAAAACGAAAGGGAACGTTTCGTTTTGTTTGCTTCCGTACTCTGGTTCCAGCACTGTAAGAAAACGATCAGTGGAAAATAAGTTGAGAAGTTGCCGTCTAAGAAACACATACTGACAAAGAAATATTTTGAAAAATAGGCTTGCCTAAAAGATTGCAACATATTCGTTCATTTTCATTACTTTTATGAAATTTTAACTTGCTAAATTCAGATGAAGTAAGTAAGTAGGCCGAAGGGAAAACGATTACATCCACGTCTTTGTAAAGGAACAATACAAAGTATGGGGGCGGAAATGTAATGGTATGGACTTGTTTTTCGGGAAGTGGAGTTGGCCCTATCATTGAAATACAAATAAAGATGTGTCGTTTTGTTTACGGGGACATTTTAGCCAGCCACATGCTTCAATATGTCGAATGGGAAATGCCACTTCAATGGGCGGCATAAAATAAGCACCCTCTATTTTCCTTTCTCCTTTTGTTCCTTCTTCTCCCTTTCCCACTTGTAAGGTTAACGTGGTTGGTAGCAGTGCCGAGAATCTGAATGGCTAATTAGTGCTAAAAGAGGATTAGTCGCTAACAGCTCCGCTCCGGTGCTAGAATAAGGGCCGGTTGTAACGCCGTCACTGCATGGATGGTCCATCCCCTGATGCGCCTACTCGTGGGATCAAAAATGGACAACAACAACAACAGCAATACCCTGAAGAAAACCGATGATCTAGGATCATCTTCAGAAGACGACCTATTAGCCTCTAGTCAGGAGACTTTGGTCGAAATATCTGGCAGCGTGGGTGACTGCACAGCTCTCCACTGTCCTTTAAAAACTCGAAAAATTCTGAAGAGGAGCATTTGGCGACCAATTGAAGAAGAAAAGAAATAGGAGGAGAATCAGGAACTGATGAATTGCTTAAAATCAGAGTGGGAATCAATACCAAACACAGTACAAATTCGGTTGCTACCACAAATCTGTTTTCTCTGTGTATTAATAGAATATAGGTACATATTAATATATAAATTAAATGTTTTATAATTAATAAATCAACTTAAAAATAATACATCCCAATAAACCAAACGATGATATAGATGATATAATCTATCATATATGATATCGTTTGCATTACAAACACCAACGACATGTGGTTTCAACAGGACGGCGCTACGTGCCCACAAAACACAGCGACCCTCAAAGCCAACATAAGCCATGGCATCAGTCAAATTCAGCCTGATTTATGCACCAGAGATGGATTCGGAAGATTGTTGTCAAACTTAACATTAGCTTGCAAAATCATTGGGAGCTAGTTAAGCATCAATTTCAAAATGTTTGCGAGCAGTAGGATTCATCCTAAAGCTGGAAAATTGGGTACCATACATAATTAAAGCCGAGATACCTTAAAATACTATTTTGCATGTCTGAAATGCTGCTTGATCGCTATAAAAGAAAATCATTTTAACACTGAATCATTTCTTGCGATGAAAAATGGATCCCTTACGATAACCAGAAGCGTAAGCGATCGTATGTGAATTCCAGACAATCAGCCGAATCGACACCAAAGCCAAATATCCATGGCGCTAAAGTAATTATTTGTATTTGGTGGGAGCAAAAGTGTCCTATCTATTATGAGCGGCTGAAATCTGGTCAGGAGATCACATGAAACCTGTACCAAATGCAACTGATTCATTTGAAGTGAACATTTGCCGAAAAATGCCCAGAATATGCGGCCAGACATGAAACCGTAATATTCCATCATGACAACACTCGATCATATGTTGCAATATCTGTTAAAAAGTATTTAGAATGAAGCAGTTGGGAAGTTTGGCTTCATCGGCTTTATAAGGACTGAGATCGAAAAATTCTTAACAAACGTTTTTCATTAAAACTTTTAACCCAAGTGTTATCTGATATTTTTTTTGATCAAGTTACCTTTGTAAAGCATTGTTGTTAATCTGATTAAAATGAGTGACCAGGAAAAAGTGCGTACTAAATTTAAAATCCTACAAAAAGTCGGCCACACAATCAAAGGTCTGCCGTCAAACTGTTTCCAATGTTATTTAATAGTACCGGGAAAACTTGTCCGTTGATAGAAAACCTGGTTCAGGTAGAAGGAATGATTCACATGATGTTTCTAAAGCCAATAAATAGAAAGCATTTTCAAAAGAGCTCCCAACACATCCGGTAAGAAAGCAGCCCGGTTAGCTCAGTCCTCAGACCATTTGTTACAAAAAGAGCCTTGTATGTTCAGGTTTAAGAACATACAAGGCTCAAAAAGTTCCTGACAGGAACGCTGCAAAAAATTTAGAGGCCAAAAAAATATTGCTGCTGCATAACGGATGACGAAACGTATGTTCTGGCAGATTTTTCGCAGCTTCCGGGTCAAAATTTTGATGTTACTGATGCTCGAGGGAATGTTGAAGAAAAGTATAGGACCCAAAAGCAGACAAAATTTCCCAAAAAGTTGTTGGTATGGCAAGCAATATGCAGTTGAGGCATAAAAATCAAACATTTGTTACAAAGGGCCTGATTTAGCATACTGTCACTGTGGTCAGTCCTTAGTCTAGATCATGTTCCGTCCGACTACTATTTGTTTTGATTGCTGCAGAGCTGTGTCTTTTCGATACGCTTCACCGGTATTGGCTTAATTCGTTTTCGGCTTTAAAAGATGAGCAGTTCTCTTGGCTCGGAATCTATATGTTGCCAGAAAGAAGGTAAGAGATCATAACAATAGCCAATACTTTGAATAAATTTATGTTGTACAAATGTTTTAAAGTAATAGATAAAACTAGCTTAATAATCCCAATCATTTTGAAGATATGGTGCTTTTTCATTTGCAATTTATCTATTTCTGTAGAAATCTTTAATTTAAGTTGAAGTACTTTTTAAATTCGCCTATGCTATATAAAGAAATTTAATCTTTTGTATATTATTGGACTATAAAGAGTGTGTGGTGGGCTTTTCTATTCAACTCCGTTTATGTTGGTGGTTTATTAAAAATATTAATAAAACAAAAAGATGTGTTTGAAGCGAAAATGTGTGCCAGTAATTGTGACTTTATTTTGTGCAAAAATTCATTTAAAAACTAGGAGGATTAACTAGAATTTATATGGTTAAACAAAGTTATATTTTCCATTGTTTGACATAATTTCAATAAAAGCTGCAGAATATTATTTAAGTTTTTAGTTTCAGACTGTTTTTCCAAAGTTTACAAGTTTTGTTTTGCCTAAATTTTAAAATTTAACCAAATGTTGTCAAGTGTAGTGATTAAATTCATGCATTTTTTTGAATCTTAAAGACCCACTTAAAATGAAATCAATCTTTACTTATATTTTTTATATTTGCTTCTATATTCAGTTTGGTTTTAGGTTCTTTTTTTTAGCTTTTAGCAATTATAATTGTCTATTATTGTGAAAGGTATTAAAATACAACACCCGACCATTTTATTCATTTAATTTTTATTCTCTCTTGTTTGTTTTTTGCCACATATATTTTCTACATTTACTGGTACTTTTTTTTAGCCTTAAGCTTTGTTGAGGTTTTTTTATATTAAATTATCTACACAAACCATTATTTTATAGCTTTTCTTTCACTGATGTTAAATTTTTAGCAAGAATCGATTACAATACCTGGACGGCAGGAGAAGAAAGTAAAGTAAAAGAAAAGAAAAAATAAAGGTTTTTGTGGTTTTGCCATTTCTTCCACAAGTACTTTTTCCTAGAAATTATGCTGACATTAGGAGGAGGAGTAGTAGAGGTGCCAAGAGATTGTCAGGTCGGTCTGTATAAAATATTGTTGCTGCTGCTAGTGTTTGTTGTTAACTTGTTGTTACTCGTTAAAATGTTGTTGTTTCTATAGGTTTTGTTGCAAATGTTTAAAAATTGTTGCTACAATTTTATACAAATGGCGTCAATGTTTAAATGTCTTTTACAATCTACATTGCTGTTCTATCAGTTGTTGTGGTGGGTTTTTGCAGTTTAATTTTATATTATTTTGCTGTTGGCGACAGTTTTCTTTAATGAGCTCCTATTTAAATGTTGTTTAGACGTTAATAATCATTTATTTTTAAAACTTTTCTCTTCTCTCTTTTTTTCAATTTTTATTAGCATTTCTTACATTTATAAAGAGCAGTTTGCCTTCATATAGAATTAAATTGAGTAGGAGTTGAGTTTTTGCAACTATATTTTAACAAATTATTGAGCTAATTATTTGCTTGAAACAATATAATTATTAAGTTTTATGTTTCTTCCCTTAAAGTCATCATAAATAATATTTAGGTGTATGAACCGTCTTGTTAATGTTCTTGGATAAAATAATGATTAATGTTGAAATTATGCTTATAATTGTAGGAAAGACAAATAATATTTAATGTTTATTATTTGTTTTGTTATCTAAGGAGAAATCTTGAATTGTATTAACAGGATCTTGTAATTTTACGTATGATTAATATGCAATTATTTGCCTGTTAATCATACGCATTGATGTTTGAGGGATTAACAATTCCAGTTTTATTTAATAAGTAAATGTGTGGAAAAAACATTAGAATTATGGAAATATTTTGTATTATTTTAAAAAAGTTCTATTGGGTCTATGAGTTAATGAGGGATTTACAATAGATGGCGTATCTTTTGAAAGCGGTTTTTGGTTTTAGCAATTGATATGTCATTTTGAAGGGTTTATATCTGTTATTTATTCTCACTTAGTTATTAAATATTATAGTGTAAATAACAAAGCTAGTTTTTCTTTGAAAATGTCAAATTTTGTGCCAACATAGCGTCATATGCGTGAAGTTTTGCTTTAATTCTCTAAAATGGTTATATCTATTATGATCAGCTGAGATCTTACAAGGCCATCACAAGAAAGCTGTACCTCATGCAACGGATTTGTTTGAAGCGAGCATTGACATGAAACCGGAGTTAGAATGAAGACTATATAAAGTATTTAGAATAAAGTGGTTGGGAAGTGGTCCGAAAATAGCTTGATTCGTTCATGGCCTCAAAAGATGAGCAGTTCTTTTGTCTTACAAAAACATTGCTTTACCAAATTCAGTTTAAAGTAGTATTAAAATAAAGGAATGTACCTAAGCTTTCTTTTGAGTAAAAAAAAAAAAAAATTAAAAAAAGGCAACAAAGTTATTGATTTTGCAAAAAAAAGTCAACAATTTTATGTTTTGATGTATTTTGATAGATATCTCACTGGCATCCCACTAAGCGACCAAATAGATCTTCAAGGAAAATATCCAAGGCAAGGACAATTTTGAAAAAAAGTCAAAAAAGTTTTTGATTTTGGGGGAAAAAAAATTACAAAAAAGTTTTAATTTTTAATTTTATTTTCCGAAAGATTGAAGAAAAGGCTATCTAAACTATTTGGGACACATTTTGCTAAGAACAATAAGTAATAAGTTACATTGATGAGAAAAAACATCTGCTTGGCCAAAATGTCAAATTTTGACCTCCTCTAACTCAGAAAGTTTTTGACCGATCTTGTTGAAAAATTGTGTCTGAATTACTATCCAATAGAACTAACCATGGTGCAAATTTCATCCCAATCGAATGACATCGATTTCAAAAGTTGGTTGACATAAAATGCCCCATATATAATGCTGATTTTGGGTTAGATGCAATTCCACTTCTACGTATGATTAATATTTAATTCAAATTAGAATTAATTATTAATCATACGATCACATTTGATTATGTTTTTGCACGTTTTTTAAAATTATATTTTGAGCATATTTCATTGATAATGAAGCACAGTTTTTTCTGGCAAAATTAAATGGTATTGAGGTGGATGACTTGTCGCTTCAACAAGATGGTGCCACATGCCATACAGTCCGTGAAAAATTTAAATTACTGTATGAGACATTAACTGATCGTGATTTAACACCATTGGAATTCTTTGCATGGTGTTGTTTGAAGTCAAAGCTCTATATGCCAACTCAAAGCTATAATATTGTAAAAGGTGATGATAAAAAATTTCATAATTTTTTAAAACCTTTTTAAGAGTTCCTAATTCAATTAATTCATGAAACCACGTTTGACCAATGCTGATATTGATCCGAGACTAATGAAATTAGAATATTTATCATAGCTATATACACTTTCCTAATGAAAATCCTCAATGTGGGTTAAGTAGAGTAAAAGCTATGAGCCAAAATGTGATACACTATTTTGAAAAAATTTAATTAATTACACAGAGAAACAAAATTGACATTTTGGTTTGATGCAGCGTCAAATGTAATTGATAAAACATATATGGTACATTTTATTTTCCAAACTATCCTTAGGTTTTTTTGGGCAGCTCTTGGCTTTGAAATATCGCGGTTTTCATTTTTGTTTGGTCATTCTGTAGTTTTTTTATTGGTTTTTCTTAATTATTTTTCTCAAAATTATCTTTTCTTTCACTTCAATTTTGTTTATCTTATAAGTTTGAGCTATGGTAAAAAGGTTTAAAATTTTTTCCCGTTATACAATAAAAACTTATCAATAAACTAATTTATTTAAAAAAATTTAAAATGGCAAATAACTTGAAGTTTTGCAAGATTTTTCATATCAATCTTCAAGTCCTATGGTTTTCAACAATATCAAATACTCCTCAAAAGTTCCACAAACCTAGCCCCCTTTGGAAAATTTGTAATCGATTTTTTTAAAAAAATTGTGACCCGAGGTGACCAATTTTGAGGGGCAACACACTAGCCTCCGTTTGCGCTAGAAAGCTGAGCAACTGCAAATCAACTCGATTTTCACGCAGTTCTAACCTTGTGAAATTTCGTAACAATATATCAAATAATTTCCAAGATACCATATTAAAAAAAAAACTTTTCTAAACCACTGTGCGCCATATAATAATTTCCCTAATATTCCTCCTCTGCGTATGATTAATATTTAATAAAAATTATAATTTAATATTAATCATACGTTCTCATTTAATTATGTTTTTGTAAAAGTAGATTGTTTTAAAATTATATTTTGGGCTAAAATCATCATTGGACCATACTTCATATATAATGAGGCAAGTCAAGCATTGACTATTACTGGTGCTCGTTATTGCGACATGTAAACAGTCCTTGAAAGAATTCAATTACTACATGAGACATTAAGTGGTCGTGTACTCTCTGGTTTTTTTGATGGTGTTATTTGAAGTCAAAGATCTATTCCAACTCAGCACAACCACTTGAGTATTGATGGAAGCAATCAAGGAGGCTGCATCAAATATTAAAAAATTAAGACACATTTATGCAGAATGATCAAAGAATATTTCGACAAAAGGAAGCATATGTTCCAGCAAAGCTGTGGAGACTTTATTGTTTATACTAAATATATTTGCACATGATCCTTTGTGATAACTTCGGCATCAGTAGAAATATATTCAAATATATTAGTAAATTAACAGTTGACGAATAAGCTTCTCAAATCAAGATAACAAAAAAAAGTTATAATAATTACAGATGGAGATTGTTACATTCAAGTTGAAGATAAATTATTGCATATTTTAACCAGTTAAACCAGTTTTAGAGTCTTTAGTTCAATTAATCCATTAATACACGCATGATCAATAGTGATATTGGTCTAAATACTTAACCGAGGTTAGTGCAATTAACTTAGAAAGTTTATCATCATAGTTTCCTATTGAAAATCCTCAGAGCAAACAGATTCGCGATAGCAACCGAATTTGTTGCCAATCGAATGATTCTACCTTTTGTTAAAGGGGTAACAAAAGTTTGGTTGCTTTAACATAAATTCTTCTTTATCAACTGACTTTCTGTTGATAGAACCGAAAAATTCTATATGTGTAGCCAAATCATTCGATGGGAACAAATTCGTTTGCTATCACGATTCTGTTTTGACTGTGTAGAATAAAACTTCCAAGTCAAAATGTGAGACATCCCCTAGAAAAAATATAAATAGTTATTTCTAATTAATAGATGGTTTTATTTTGTTTACATTTGGTATATTTCACGTTGTTTAAAGATAAATTAACTATAGTATTCGCAGATGACTTGAAAAACATTTAATTAACTATTACAATTTCTTAAATAGTTATTGTAGGTGTAATGGAAGTCTGTATTGTATATTTTATATACAATATGTCGGTGTGTGTGTAAATCATGCTCAAGCCAAAAATAAACATTGAAAATTAATGAGATTCAACTAGAATGTTTATCATTATCCTAATAAAGTCGGTATTGAAAATCATTTGAATCAGTTTAGTAGAATAAAAGTTAAGAAACAATATGTGAGACACCATCTTAAAAAAATGTAATTCATTATAATTTCTTCTTATTGCAATAAGTTTTCTTACATGAAAAGTTTTAATATTATTCGCAAATGTCCATAAGGCTGTCTAATTGTCCGTAAGTGTTAATCACTCTCACTTCCAAAATACAAAACCGAAATAAATGCAATTCAGCTAGAATATAAGTAATTCTTTGTTCTATTGAAAATCATCAAAATAGCTTGAGTATATTAAAAGAAATGAAGCAAAATGTACTAAAAAGAAATTGTAATTCTTAGGTATTTCCAAAAAAGCAGCAATAATATATGCAAATATCGGTATAACTGTCCCTAAAAACTATGTGTGTGTAAATCACTCTCTCGGTCAAAATACAAAATAAAATTCAATGAAATTTAAACAGAGTATTCATCATTATATTAAGCGGTTCGTTATTGAAAATCAGTAAAATTGGAGTGGTAGTTACAAATCTATAAACCAAAGTATTAAACAAATTTAAACATTTTATGGTTTTTAAAGAAATCCCCAATTAACGTCACTTCTTATTTTGCTGTTGTAATCTGTAAAGCAAATATATTTTTGTTGTTGTAATTTTTATTTTGTTTGTGTGATTGTAACTGTTTAAACAAGTGTAATTTGCGTCATTCCTAAAGTTCTAATTTTTGGATATTTAAAATTCGTTACTTGATTTATTGTTTATGTTGCGTTTTGTATATTTCAAGTATATTCTAAGCTTGATATATGGACTTATAAATGTATGATATGCATTTAAAAATGCCATGCTTACATATTGAATTCCTATTACATGATTTTTTGTATCTTTTTCACTTCCAAAATTTGCCAATTTTTGTTTCTTAAAAACTATAATTTTTATCATTTTATAGCAATTTTGCAAATTGTTGCAGCCAAAACATAAAAAAAACAAAAATTAAATCCGGAAAAAAACCATTTATGTAGCAATTTTTCTATATTTTTTGTTGAATGTATTTGGATAAAGAGTCAAAATACATTAATATTTATACGTTATAATGTGTAAATGTATGTGTTAAGTGTTATAAGGTTTTTATTATTGTTGTTGCAATTGTTGTTATTGTATTGTTACATTAATGCACTTGTTATTGTTGTGTTTTAAGTCAGTTTTGCTTTCGTTTGTTTTTTTTTTTTGTTCGCCCAAAAATATGCTGCAAATTTGGTAAATGAACATAACACTAACTGAAACGAGCACATGCACTCGCATGCACACATACAGCTATATCAACAAATTATAGTGTAGTAGAGAAAGCACTTATGTGTGAATATGTTGCTACTCTTTTGCTGTTGCGAGTTTATAAAACAGATTTACCAAAAATACTCTAAAAATGAACACACACACACACAATAATACATTCTACAACATACATAAATTCAATAGCTGGGAGTAGTATCCACATTAGTGAGTGTGTTAGTATATGTGTTAGAGTATATGTGTGTTGCTCACAACATAAATCCTTATATTGTTATGCCGACATTGCACATACACCACGTATTAACAATAACAAAAAAATAAAATGCTAGAAAAATATTGTAAAAATAACAACCAGCTTTAGCTTTGGGTTTTCTAAGTATTTTTGGCGTGTGTTTCCATTCTAAATATTTAGTGTTTTCAACAACATTTCTTTCTCTTTCCCTTTCACTGCCTCTGTTTCTCTTTCATTTATATATTTGCAAACAACAATTTACAAATACAATTACAATATAGTATTTATTTTAGGTATATTTGTTAGTTTTTTTTAAATTTATATTTATATAAAAACATTAAAAACCCAACCCGTTATGAATCCTTTTTAGTTGCTCTTCATATTAATGTATTTTCAAGTAGACATTTAAGTTTTGAATTTTGTGCATATTTAGCTAGCAACATTTTCTATGGTTTTGCAATTGAGATATGGCAACAAAATTGTTGTAGTTTAGATGTTTATACCCTACACACAGTAATAAGTTGGCCGTTTTAGGTGTAACAATTTGGAAAATTTCAATAAGATATTATAAGTTAGGGACTTGTGAACTTTGACTGTTGATATCGTTCGTAATGTTGAAGCTACATATGTCGAATTAGCTAACATTTATTCAGTTTGTTTTGCAAATCACCACGGACGGATATAGCGTTTAACAACAACGACATTTGTTCTCTGAATAAACCCAAATTTTCATAAAAAACACATCTTCAGCAATGAGGGACGATACCAAACCACATGAGATCCAAGAGCGTTCAATGCATTCCGAAAAAATCACTGATAATGTCATCGGTTCATAATTCTTTGAAAAAGTTGGTACAGGACGATGATTACCATCTTTTTGAATTAGATAATATGGACACCAACTACATGTGGTTTCAACAGTAGTAGTGCCTTCCTGTTGAAACCACATACCACCCAATTCGAAAAGTTTTTACTCGTTGTCCTGTAGCAACGTTGTTTTAATAACCCATGCCATTGGTCAAATTCAGCCTGATTTATTGTGAAATTCTAAGTGCTTATGTGAAAAACATGATGACATCTAAAAAAGGTAAATTAATGATATTTATCTTAAATGTGTTTTACTACCTTAAACTTTTTGGTAGTCAAATTCAGCAAAATTCATATAGGAGAAAATAAGTTATGGACTAAAATTATGTGATTTTAAAATTCGGGATTTACAAAAAATGTTTTTAATAACTTTTATGTAATTTTGAAGAGTACATATCTGTCATTTATTATATAGTGTAAACAACAAAGTTTTTTTTCTCGAATTTTGTACCAACGAATCGTTTGAAAAAAGTACCGCTAACAGTACCGAAAGACAAAGATAGCCCAGGCCAGTCAAAAAAGTTTAAATTGGAGGAATTACTCCATGAAGATTGTTGTCAAACTCAACAAGGGCTTGAAAAATTATTGGGAGCTACTCCAACAGCAGTTTAAATATGTTTGCGAGCAACAGGATTAATTTTAAACCAGGGAAATTGGATACCATACGAATTGGATCCATTACGATAACCCGAAGATGAATCGACATCAAAGCCCAATATCCAGACCATCACAGGGAATCTTCACCTAACGCAACTGGTTCATTTTAAGAGAGCATTGACAGAAAAACGACCAGAATATGCTGCCGAACATGAAATCGTAATATTCCATCATGTTAACGATCGGTCATGATGTAATATCTGTTAAAAAGTATTTAGAATGAAGTGGTTGGGAAGTTTTGCCTTACCAGTTTTATAGTCCAGACACTTTTGTTTCTATCGATGCAGAACGCACTCTCTGGGACACTCATCACTTTGAAATGGAGTATACAATATTGGCTTGATTCGTTATTGGCCTCAAAAGATGATCACTTCTTTTGGCTCGGAATTCATATGTTGCCAGAAAGATGGTAAATTGTTATAGCTAAAAATGGCTCATACTTTCAATTAATTTATATTGTACAAATGTTTCAAAATAAAAGCTAAAAATTATAAAAAATCTCGGATTTTTAAGTCATACACCCAATGAATAAAGTATTACCGTTTCGTTGCTTAACTATTAATACGTATATGAAAGCTAATTTTTGGATATTATACGAAGTTTAAGGAACATTAATAATAATATAAGCACAGTTCCGTATATCTATCCATCTTTCGGTGTGTGTAAATCACGATCACGCCCAAAATATAAAACCAAGATTACTGAAATTAATGTAGAATATCTATCGTTGCCCTAAGAAGTTTCCTATTGAAAATCATCAAAATCGTTTGATTGGAGTAAAAGTACTGAACCAAAAAATGAGAGACCTGATTAAAAAAGGCGATTATTACTGTTTCTTTAATGTGAATATGGAAGTTGGGTTTGTATATTTTATTTTACTGAAAGAAAAATAAACAATAATATACGATGATGTCCATATCCCATCAGTTAAGCAACACAGTTATTGTCACTAATGTCTGTTCACTTGGGTCATTTTGGGTCATATGACATATGTAGTGCAGAGAGAAGTCAATTGGATATATAACACATCCCAGATAATCTAGCGTGAAGTCAATTGTCACTTAAATGTCTTTAAGTAATCTAGAGTGTAGTCGCTTTAAATGTTTTGTGACTAATTCGTACAAACTGGTTTTATACAAATTGTGTTGATGTAATTCTCATACGGTTTATTTTCTTTTTCTTAAGTACCCTGATTTCCCATGTAACCTAGTGTGATATCAATTGTCACTTTAGTGTCTCTAAGTAATATAGAGTGTAGTCACTTTAAACGATTATTTGGTACTGCACTTTAGAAAGTAATAACTTTACCCACCAGAAGTTATATATTGGAGAGTTGTCGCATGAAAGTTTGTTTACAAGCAATCGGTTATTAGAATGTCTATGAAATGTCTTTTTAACTGACTAATAGAGGTCAATTGACTCTATGTAACCGGTATGTGAATCCAACGCGTTGACTACTTTGGATCTGCTATTAGACAGTCTAATTGTAACCTAAAAGGCTCAACTGACCCCCTGCTTAGGACATGAATGTATTAAAATAACTAGTCGCGTAGCTAATTCTTACCCTAAACCATAGGTAAAATCACTAGTTCGGGACAGTCTCCTACAACTCCTGCGATGTGTGTCCGTTTGTCGGCGTGTTTAAAGCACTCTTATGTCCAAAATACAAATCCAAGATTACTGCAACTAACCGGGAATATTTGGAATTGTCGTAAGCAATTCGTATTATATAATCATAAAAATCCCTGGAATAGATAACAAGTTATAGACTAAAATGTGGGACTTTCCTTCGAAGAATAAATTATTGCTAGTTCTTAGAGGGATATGGAGGGATATGGATATGGGAATAATGTACTATCATTGAAATCGATTGAATTTAATAAAAGCTATGAACCAAAATGTGGGAAAATCCTTGAAGAAATTTAATTATTTTAATACTGCTTTATAGCTGGTTATAGTAACATGTATAACCAGTTTATAGAATAATTAACAACAATATGCGCTGATGTCCTTAGAATTGTCCATCTGTGTGTGTGTGTAAATCACTCTTACGTTCATAATATAAAACCGAGACTAATGAAATTAATCCAGAATATTTTCCAATATCCTAAGCTGTTTCCTTTTGAAAATCATCAAAATCGCTTTAGTAGATTTCAAGTAATGAACCAAAATGTAAGATGGGAACTAAAAAAAAGAATTATTTATTACGGCTTTTTATATGATTATTGTAATATGTGTATGGTCACAAATTTTTGTATATTTTACAGTGTTTATAGAATAATTGACAATAATATACCCAGGCGTCTTATAACTGACCAGCGGTTGGTGTGTGTAAATCACTCTCACGTCTAAAATACAAAACCGATATTAGTAAAATTCAACTTGAATATTTATCATTATCTTAAGCAGGTTCCTATTGAAAATCAGCAAAATCGTTAAAGTAGATTAAGAGTCATGAAGGAAAATGTGGGACAACCCTTGAAAAACATGTAATTAATCATTACAGCTTCTTAGATGGATATTGGAAAGCATATATGGAAGTTTTTTGTATATTTTACTTAGTTTAAAATAAATAGCAATAATGTCTATATGTCGGTGTGTGTAAATCAATCTAACGTGTAAAATACAAAACCAAAATTAATAAAATTCATT
This sequence comes from Calliphora vomitoria, assembly GCA_942486065.2. Classification (NCBI taxonomy): domain Eukaryota; kingdom Metazoa; phylum Arthropoda; class Insecta; order Diptera; family Calliphoridae; genus Calliphora; species Calliphora vomitoria. The sequence goes on from OW818033.2 coordinate 12,308,560, forward strand.
CTGAATATTTATCATTATCCTAAGCAGTTTCCTATTGAAAATCAGCAAAATCGTTAAAGTAGATTAAAAGTTGTGAAGGAAAATGTGCTACAATCCTTGAAAAAAATTTAATTAATCAATACCGTATCTTAGATGAATATTGCAATGCATATATGTTAGTTTTTGTATAGTTTAATTTGTTTAAAAGAAGTAACAATAATAAACACAGATGTCTGCATGACTGTCCATCTGTTTTTTAGGGTGTGTGTGTAAATCACGCTATTGCGAAAAATACAAAACTGAGATGGATTATATTTAACCAAGATATTTGTCATTATCCAAAGTTGAGAGGTACTGATACTCAGCAGAATCGGAGTAATAGATACAAATCTGTAAACCAAAATGATCTGTAAACTGAAAAAATGTGGTAATTTTATGGAAATCTATTTTCAACCATAACACTTTTGCTTATTTTATTGAAGTAGTATGTAAAGCGAGAGTTTGTGTGTATGAATCAATGTTGAATTTCAAAATTTTAGTTGTAGTGTATTTAAAATTCTTTACAGCCGACATTGTTTATATTTCATTTTGTATATTTCAAGTATGTTCTGTAGCTGATGACTACACGAATCAGTGAAAACAACTGCAGCAACTCAAATGTTATTTACCAATGGTTTGGAAAATAATGCACTCTTTACACAAATACTCAACAACGTAATGCTGGATTTGAAAATGTGCTTATACACAGATAAGCCCTATGTAAATTTAAACATTTTTTTTCTTTTCATACTTCACACAATTTTCGGAATTCTAGAACGGCAAAAAAGTAAATTTAAAATTGAATTTTAAAGCAAATACAAAATTGAAAGGAAATAAAGTTAAAGTTAAACAAATTTAAATTGATTTAAAGGAAAAATTTTAAAAACAATTTTCATAATTCTTAATTTTTGTTGCTTTTTCTTAATCATGTCATTAAAAAAATCTCCTTTCCTTTTTATGACAGACTCATAAAAAGAAATCAAACTACTTAACGTCTAATAAAACTTGAATAGCAATTCTTTTTTTTCCTATTTTTTTTATTATAAACTGCAAACATTTTCAGTTTTTTTTTCTATGTGTAGTGTCGTAAATCACAGCAATTCAAATGTTTAAATCTGCAAAAAAATCATACAAAATAAAACATGAAAATAGAAAAACTGTCAAATGATTTATTTAACACTCTCACATAACATTTGAAAAGATATCAAATCAAACTCAATTATATTTCAAATTACCACCATCAGACAGTATATGAAAAAGAGAGAGAAAAAAAAACGTACTGAATACGTAAAAATACATACAAAAAAACCTAAAAACGTAATGTGATTTATAGAAACTATATTCAAGCAAATGATTGCCTTGTTTCTCCTCAAACCCCTTACCCCTACAAACATTTTCTTTTATATTCCATCATCCAGCATCATGTCTTATTTAAGTTATTGCCAAACATTTATCGAGATTACCATTGATGTCAGTTTTATTTTTGGAGATTGAGTGCAAAGAGGAAAAAAATTGAAAATAAAAAAAAAAAACAGAAACGTTATAGATAAAGATGAAATAAAATGGAAAATTTGTAACATCAGCTTTGGAGGGAGGGGTAAAGTACGGTGTATATTCTCTTTGGCTGTGGTCTGACATTTAAAATTGACATGTTAAAACTATTATAAATGATTAATCAATTTAGAAAGGGAATAGTGGAAAATTGATCAAATTAACATATTACTATTTATAAGGGTATTAAGTAGTTTTTGGTAGAAAGGTATAGGAAATTTAATTACTACTTAGTAAAGGGTCTTTCATTAAGCTCTTCTTATCTGTAAATGTAAATAAAACAAAGTGTGTGTGAAATGTTTTTGAAGTTTTTTATTCATTATGCATGGAATATTAACATAATGCAAATATCTAACGTATCTTCATTGGTTGGCGTGCATCCGAAATGTCTAATTTTCCACGACTTTGGTGCCAGTGCACATCATCTTCACGTGAGATGACCATGCCCTCAAATCGCTCGTGAAGAACGTCCAATGTGGCATGAGCATTGTGGCACGTAGCACCGAAACTACATGCCGTTAGGTTAGTTAGGTTAGGTCTTCAGGTAGCCATCCAAAGCTTTTCGTCCTTTAGTGTTACCTGAGGAAGATAAACAAAGTAGTGGAGAGAAGAGAGATAGAAATAAGAGAGAATAGGATCGATAAAGAAAGTTGTAGATGGAAATTTTAGAAATTGGAGAAGATGTTTAAAGAGCGCAGACCATCATGCGACTGGTCTAAATTTTTTCTCCATTACCCCTCTTGGGGGCATTTGGCTTCCACAAAGCATTTCCATCTTATACGATTTGTTGCAGTAGATTTTCTCGTATTTCCCATGTGAGATTGCACTTTCCTAGTTATTGGATTGTCGTGCGTCTTCATGCATGATATTGCCATTAGATCCAGTCTTTTTTGTTATTTTGTATCATTCGTTAAACGGTTGTTGTTCCAGCTAAGTAGATGATTGGTCTGCTGTAGCGGGTCCTATGATACATGTACGATGTTGCCAGTCTGTTGTTATTGTTGCCTTGTATCAGTTTCGCTAATAGATTGTTGTTCCAGCTAAGTAGATAATTAGTCTGCTGTAGTTGGTCTAGGAGAACGGGGCTGCCATCTGTCGTTGCCTAAAATCAACGTCCTCTGTGTATTTCATCTAGAGGTCGGGAACCTTTCTAATCTTTGATTCCTACATTTTCCCATGAGAGGCGGCCTGTCTGACCATTGGCATGATGTTATCCTCTTTTCCAGGGGATTAAATCCTTCTTTAGGCTACCTGACTTCAGTACTGCTCTTCAGGCGGAAATTACTGCCATTAAACGTGCATCTAACTGGCTGAGGTGTTATCGAATATCTTGTGATATATGTATATTTACTGACAGCAAGGCTGCCGTTAACGGAATAGCGGGTGTCCTCACGACATCTAGATTAACCGAGGAATGCCGAGAGATAGCGAGACATTCTAGGATAACGCTTATATGGGTCCCTGGACACGATAGAAATCAGGGTAATTGTATAGTAGACGCTTTGGCAAAAAAGGGTGCGATGATGAAAGATGAGGCAATCGACCCCTTTTCTGGTATTTCCCTTGTAAAATGCAAGATGGCTGTTCAGCAGATACTATACGAGACTGCACAAAACAGATGGACTAATGAACTTTCCTGTGCTACAGCGAGGTCGACCTACCCCGTATATGATGCCAGTAGGACGAATCTACTTGTGGATTACCGTCGTGAGCAAATAAGGCTAATTGTCTCCTTTAATACAGGACACTGTTTAATTGGGGCACACGCTAGCAGAATGGGCCTACGGTACAATGATTACTGTAGAAGCTGCCATAATGAAGAAGAGGAAGAGACTGTGTATCACCGGCTCTGACAAGGAACGCATCCTCGGATCTCCATTCCTATCATGCTTGGATGAGCTATCAAGGCTGAATCTTAGACGAATCTACTCCTTCATCCGGGAATCTGGCTGGTTTAACCTGGAAAACGGAAGTATTGTAAATACGGAAGTATTGTAAATACCCTGCTGTCTACCCCTTGGGTATCACAATGGAATTATATTTGAATGGACCCAAGTGAGCTGCTTGAGGAGCGGCTGCCCATGGAACCTAACCTAACCAGGGTGAGGGATGGTCAGGGCTCTTCTTAGGTGGATTGTTTAGAGATTAATTTTTTTAAAAACTCGGAAAACCATGATGAAAATTTGTCGTCCTTTACCAGGTATCGAACCTGGGGTACTTGATTTTATAGGCAAGCACTTTAACCACTACAACATGCCGCCACTACCCTCCCAGATAGTTCGGAGAGGCTGCAATGGGATATTTTTCCTAAAAGTCTAGCACGTATAAGAAGTGTAAGATGGTTTCTTCCTCATTTTTACAACTTTTACAAAAATTATTGTGTTGTAGCCCAAGTCTTATAGCATGGGTACCGAAGGCACTACATGCGGTTGGTTTTCATATAATCCAATTCAGGCTAAAATAAGCCAAAAATCTACATCAAACAGTAACTTTTCGGGATGATTGGTATCGTTTTAAATTTAAAAATTTTGTTTATCCAGAAATGGGCCTTAGAAAATTATTTTTTGATGTAAATCAGCTCCTGGGTCAGTTGAATTCTTTAAGGGTTGTGGCCTGCGAAAGGCCGAATTCTTGTGAGAGACGCAAAATTGACTGCCTAGGATTATTCTGCTTACTCTCACGTACAGTGGCGGAGTTTTATGCACATATTGCGTTTCATTGTTTGCTTTGAGGGTTTTTAAATTCACAAGCAACTGTCTTTGATAGCTCTTAAGTAGAATATCCGACAAGAATTGGAGGAGGATTGTAAATGCGGAAAATCATGGTTACCAAGAATAACTAGCATCCACTTGCCAGATCCCAGTAATAATGTTACGCTGTTTATAGAACACAATAACTAACAAATATGGTCATACATCTTTCGAACTGTCTGTGTGTGTAAATCACTCTAACGTCAAAAATACAGAAGTTTTGTATTGAAAATCATTCAAATCGGTTAAGTAGAGAAATGTAAGGATCCAAAATATGAGACAAAAATGTTAATAACTATTAATAATGTTTAGATGGCAATTGTAATCTATACATTTAACAATAATATATGGAGATGTCCTTATGTCGGTGTGTGTAAATCACGCTTGCGCTTTAAATACCAAGCCGAGATTAATGAGATTCTCCTAGAATATTTACTATTATTTCAAAAAGTTGGGTATAGAAAATAATATAAATTGGATGAGTAGATTAAAAGTTGTAAAACAAAATGCGAGACGCCACCTTGAATAAAATTTAATAAGGAATTACTATTTTTAGCTGGTTATTGTAGTGTGTATAATATGTTGAAAGTATAAACGCATATATTTCGTTTTGAAAATTAATTATTATAGTTTTGTAGCTGGTTTTTGTTTTTCCCTAATATGGATATGGAAACATGTTTTTGGGTATTTTATGTTGTTTACAGAAAAAATAACAATAATATACGCAGATATCCGTATGTCTTTCCATCTGCCTGTGTGTGTAAATCATTTTCACTCCCAAAATACAAGAACGATATTAAAGAGATTTTCTCAGAATATTTATCATTATCCTATGTATATCTGTATTGAAAATCTCTCAACGCCATCGTTAAATAAAGCTTCACTGAAAGTAGCGATGCTGTTCCGTCTTATAACTCGTTTTGACGATTTGCAGTGATGGAAATGTTCGCAAGATTTGGATCTATAAAAACAAGACACAGACTCTGAAAACTGTTAAAGAGAATATCCCACAAGAGGGGTAGAACTTATCTTCCAAAAGCTTCAGACAGAAATATTGAAAATACTTGACCGATATCATTTTCAAAAATGTTTTAGAAATAAAAACAAATTTTGTCAATTCACAGGTTCACAATGGTTTGAACATGTTGTTATTGCCTTTTAAAGAAAAAAATGTCCTAACGTAATACTACTCTATATGCTATGTTTATGGTTTTATCATAACCAACCAGAAGATACCTGTGCCGAACGCCTAAGAGTCGGTTAAGCCGACAATATGACATGATGGAAGACCTTGTGAATTGACCAATTGTATATTTAGTTCTAAAATAAATTAAAATCATGTACACGTTACAACTGATTACAGATGAATTATAAAATCAATGTCAAAATCTTGTTATTTTCAGATTGTCTCATATGTTGGTGCAAAACTTGTTTTCAACTGAACCAATATGTCTGAATTTCAATTGTTTTCATTTAGTATTTTGGAAAGGAGAGCGTTTTAATTAGACATCCGGATATAGCAAAATCGACTTAGGATTTTTTAAAATTAATATTTTCTCGTTAGTATAACCAATTTGTACGACTGACCCCCATTAACACTAAGCCTGGTTATGCATTAACTAATAGTTATACTGTCGGTTAAAATTATTTTTGTATGAAAACTGTCAGTATAACTACTAGCTAACACATAACCAGACTTCGTGTTACTGGGGGTGAAAGGTAATATATTCTTCAGTACTTTTGACAACCTGTTCTCATTTTACCCAAATTTTAAGGACTTCAGGGAGCATCTGCTGGTTTTTACATAGTTTTAGATGAAAAAGCTAATTTGGTTCAGAATTTTAAGCTCTAAACTAAAGAAAATAGAAGATAATCTTTGAATTGATTTTAAATCTCATTTAAAATTGCTCCAATTACATATTGATTTCAAAAAGTATGCCATTAAAATTAAATAACACTGTCCTGATATTTTATTTCAAATCAAATTAAAAGTTTTTTTATTGTATATTATCCTCTTGCTGTCGTGTCCTCTTTCTCTTAAATACTTCTACATTTTAAATGTAATTTGTATTTTTCCGCTGCTGTTGCTGTTTGTTGTAATTTTTCCTTAACAATTTACACTTTGTGACAGTTTGATTGTCATTTACTGGAAATGACATTAAATGTGACACTTAGTGACATTTTCATAAAATGTATGTGAGGGCATAGAATACCAGCACATGGATATTTGTATCTATTGTATGTACATTCACATCTTAGTGGTAGATGTATACATTTGTACATACACGCAGAAAAAAAATATAGTTGTACATTGTTACTGTAACCATTTCAAATTTGTGCATGATTACTGTAACAATATCAAAATTTTTAACAATATTATAGTCACAGTAACTATATATATGATTGTGGTAACAATAATATGGTTAATTTACGATTCACATGAATATTTCAAACATATATATGGTTACAGTAACCATGTATATGTTTGTGACAACCATTTATATGATGAATAATTTTATCATAATATGTTGTTCTCAGATTATGATATGAGAGCATCATAATATGGTAAGTCCTTCATCATATAAATGGTTGTCACAAACATATACATGGTTACTGTAACCATATATATGGTTGAAATATTCATGTGAATCGTAAATTAACCATATTATTGTTACCACAATCATATATATAGTTACTGTGACTATAATATTGTTAAAAATTTTGATATTGTTACAGTAATCATGCACAAATTTGAAATGGTTACAGTAACAATGTACAACTATATTTTTTTTCTGCGTGTAGAAATAACAGGGCAAGTAAATATTATAGTTTAAAGATTTGTCTATAGAAAAATGCCTAAAGAAGACAGCAGCACATAATTTTGTTATAGAAACATTTCTAAGGAAGACAGCAGATACTTTCCTACAGAAAACTATCTAAGCAAGACAACAAACACTTTCATATACAAAACTCACAAAGGTAAATAGTACACATTTCTATGGAAAAGTGTATAAAAGTGATATCACAGAATTGTTTATTGAAATCAGCATAAAAATGTCTAGAGAAGACATCAGTCTCTTTTCTATAGAAAAGCGTTTAATGAAAACAACTCAAATTTTTCTAAAGAAAACTGTATAAATAAGAAATCAGAGAATTTTCTGTAGAAGACAGTTTTTTTTAGAAAACTGCAGAAAGTTTTCTATAGAAAACAGTCTGAAAACAGCAGACAATTTTCTATAGACAACAGTCTGAAAACAGCAAACAGTTTTCTATAGAAAACAGTCTGAAAACAGCAGACAGTTTTCTATAGAAAACAGTCTGAAAACAGCAGACAGTTTTCTATAGAAAACAGTCTGAAAACAGCAGACAGTTTTCTATAGGAAACAGTCTGAAAACAGCAGACAGTTTTCTATAGAAAACAGTCTGAAAACAGCAGACAGTTTTCTATAAAAAACTGTCTGAAGACAGCAGACAGTTTTCTATAGACAACAGTATGAAAACAGCAGACAGTTTTCTATAGAAGACAGTCTGAATACAGCAGAAAGTTTTCTATAAAAAACTGTCTGAAGACAGCAGACAGTTTTCTATAGACAACAGTATGAAAACAGCAGACAGTTTTCTATAGAAAACAGTCTGAAAACAGCAGACAGTTTTCTATAGAAAACGGTCTGAAAACAGCAGACAGTTTTCTATAGAAAACAGTCTGAAAACAGCAGACAGTTTTCATTCAAAAAGACACAGTCTGTTTTATATAGAAAACTGTCTACAAAAGACATCAAACTGGTTTCTATAGAAACTGTTTAATGAAGACAGCAGCACCAAATTTTAAAATCTCAACTTACCATACCTGATAATACATGTATATACATTGTATAGGGTTTGTATATAGAAATATTTACATATGTATCTATGTATATGTGCATATCTACATTCTGATGATGACCTTTCTTTATATAAATATCTGATGATTATTGCAAATTTGTGTGTGTAAAACAAATTATTTATATACTTATATAAATGTGTGTTAAATAAATAATGTATGCCTTTTATTTGAAGTGATTTTCACATTGCATATAGATTAGACAACACAATATAAGTCAACAACAGTAACAACATTTGTTTAATATATTGTTGCTGTATGTGTATGGATGTGTGTATGTTTTAAGTGTGTGTGTGTGTAGAGAAAATTTGATATTTTAGCTGTCACAATTAATGCTTTAAGTCATATTATGTGGTATATTGAATTAATTAAATGCCTTTAGGCATGTAATTATAATTATTAACATATGCTCATTAGTAGGGTCCCATTTTAAATATATGAAGAATAGAAGAAGTTGGGGTTTTTACTATTTTTTCTCAAAATTAAAGACAAAGTGAAAATAAAAGTTCCTTAATAATACTATTTATTTTAAAGATTGATACATTGAAATAAACTTTAGCCACTGAGAACTTCATTCTTATGGCCTTTCTAATTCTAACACATACCTTAATAAATACTCAAATATATGCGTAAGTGTTTGTCTTCATTTATTAGTGATTGTGTATAAGTGTACGCCTGTAGGTATGCTGTCTCTTTGTAAGCAATATGATTACAATTTTATTCAATTCCACTAAATGTTTAGAAAACATTATGATATGCACACACCATGACGCAGGTGTTATTTAAGTTGATTGATATTGAAATTCACACTGTGTTTGTTGAAAATTTATTTCATTGATTGTAAGTGTACTCACATATAAAAACAAATACTTAACTGCATCTTAAAGATTGAGAAAAGTTAAATTAGGTAACGAGGTTTTAATTGAAAGTATTTCACAGCATAAGAATGCTAATGACTTCGATAAGAATCAACATCCTGTAAGCCTTGAGTAAACTTCAGTTACTTTTTTCTGTAATTTATAAATTTAAAGGTCATTTTTATTATATTTAACAAGTTCATTTTAAATCCCATTTTCCTTAATTTTCATTCTAATAAATTAATTCAAATGCCTAACAAAAGAGTTCCCAACTCTCCATATATTTCAACTTTTAATATTATGCATTAAAAAACCTGCAAAATTTCCAGTTTTATATGTAATCCGATTTTAATTAATAATCTGCCATTGTTTTTCCACTACAGTAAACTGCTTGGAAAATGAAATACAAATGGTATTACAAATATAAATACAATAGAATTATAAAGTTTAACAAACACAATTAGCTTATAAACCGTCTTAAATACCTTAAGAAATGTTAACAGGTTTATAAAACCGCCAACAAACAACGTTAAATCATTATAAATGCTTCAAAGAATATCTACATTAAGGTGGGCAATTAGTAACAGCCACCACAGCAAACAATTAAAATAAAAAGTAATCAAATTTAAATCAAATTGTCAACCATTGAAAGTGATTGCTTTACAGAAGAAAATTTAATACCTAAAAGTATGCTTTAAAATTAGTTACTTATATACATCTATCTCACACATTTTTAACTTTTATTAACTTAATAACATTGCAAAATGTAACTGTCAGTTATATTTACAATTCTGTTTGAAATTATTTAAAGAATATGTATATAAATTGACAGTGAACATTGTCAAACTTTGTGCACAAATACAAGTCTGCTTAGAAAGCAACATATTTTACTTTATCTTTACTTTTCTTTTGCTTGTATTTTTATTTTGCTAGTCAATAGAATTTTTAGTGTCAAAAACTATTGTAACATGTTTGAGTCATAAATAGTGTATGGCCAAACGTTTTGCAGTAGTAAGCTTGCTTATTTTCTAAATATAACTGTGTAAAAAAACACTTTTCTTCAAAAAGTGTTTATAGAAGACAATTTTTTAAAGAGAATTATGGAACCATCCACTGAAAACTGTTTAAAGAAAACAGCAAGCTCTTTTCTACAAAAATCGGTTTAAAGAAGCCAATTTTTTGTATAAAACTGCCTGTTGAAGACAACAGACTCTTTTCTACAGAAAACAGTGTAAAGTAACACATATCCATAAAAAACAGCGTAAATAAGACAGCAGAGAGTTTTCTACAGAAAACTGTCTTTGGAAGACAGCATACACTTGTCTATAGAAAACTGTCTAAAGAAGACAGCAGACAACTTTAAAAAAAAAACATTTTTAAAGAAAAAAAACTTTTCTATGGAAAAGTGTCTAAAGAAGGAACTTTCTATAGAAATATTGTCTAAGGAGAAACCTACAGAAAACAGCCTGAGAGGAAACTTTTATACAAAAATAGTCTTAAAAGATACCTTCCAATAGAAGAATTTCTAAAGAAGAAACGTTTGTATAAAAATGTATCTGTGCCGCAATTCTGTAACTTTTTATATTTTCCTACCGATATCGTTAAGTAACGAAAAATATCGGTTGCTTTAACGAATTTAATATTCCCTGAAGTTAACGATTTCTCGTTATGGATAAACTAGAACATTTTATTTGTCGTTAACCTACCGACAAATTTCGTTATCTACCGACTATTTTTAACGAAAATAAACGGTAAAATTTAATTCGGAATATCTCTTAACGATAAATATTGTTAACTAACGAATTTTGATTACTTAACGACAAAATTTTGTCGTTAAAAAGTTACAGAATTGCGGTACTGAAGGAAATTGTTTCTTTAAAAATGTGTCTAAAAAAACAAATTTTCTATAAAAGTAAAGTTTTCTATTAAAAGCAAAATACGAAACTTTTAAACAAGATTGGCTACATATTCAAAACGGTTAAAAGGTTAACTAAGTAATTAACTATAGGCTCAACTAGTCTATGTTCACGTCTATAATATCATCAATATTCTCGACTATAGTATTATCAACAGTCTCATGGATTGTCAAAATACGAAACTTTTAAACAAGATTACTTACCTATTCAAAACGGTTAAAAGGTTAACTAAGTAACTACCTATAGGCTCAACTAGTCTATGTTCACGTCTATAATATCATCAATATTCTCGACTAAAGTATCATCAACAGTCTCATAGATTGTCTTGACTATATTCTCATATACCAATAGTTTCGACCACAGTTTCATCTCGAATATTGTCTTATCATCTATAGTCTCGAAAATGGTGTCGTCTCTAATCTGGACTATATTGACATCTATATTATCCACTATAGTCTCATCAAGGGTTTATTGTTTTAATTTATTGTCGACTATATTTTAAACTATTGTCTCAACTATTGCCTCATCTATATTCCCAACAATAGTATCAACAATGGTTCGACTATTTTCTCATTATTTTCGCATCTATAGTCTCAGCTAAAGTAACATCAATAGTTAGAACTAAAGAATCATAAATTGTGTCGACTATAGTACCATCAATAGTCTCGACAATTGTCTAATCAATGGTCTCATCTATAGTCTCGACTACTTTATCATCAATATTTTCATCGATTGTCTTCACTATAGTTTTCTTAACTATTGTCTCGATTATAGTGTCTCTAGTCCGGCTATATTCATATCTATACTCTCGACAATCTCATAGATTGTCTCGACTATAGTTTTTTCTATAGACTCAACTAATGTCTCGACTTTTGTCTCATCTATAGTCTTGACTATAGTATCATCAATAGTCTCGTATATTTTCTCATCAACAGTCTCGACTACACTATCATCAATAGTCTCATTGATAGTCTCTTCTACAGTTTCATCTATATTCTCGGATATTGTATCATCATATATAGTCTTGATTGTAGTGTAGTCTCAACTGTATTTTCGTCTATAGTATCATCAATATTCTCGACTATAGTCTCATAGATTGTCTCGACTATACTCTTATATACCAATAGTCTCGACTACATTTTCATCAGTAGTCTCGACTACATTTTCATCCAGAATATTGTCTCATCATATCGACTATATTCACATCTATATTATCCACTATAGTCTCACCAAGGGTCTATTGTTTTAATTTATTGTCGACTATATTTTAAACTATTGTCTCGACTATTGTCTCATCTGTATTCCCAACTATAGTATCAACAATGGTTAGACTATAGTTTCATCAATAGTCTCGACTATTATCGCATCTATAGTCTTAACTAAAGTAACATAAATAGTTATAACTAAATAATCATAAATTGTATCGACTATAAGTAGTACCATCAATAGTCTCGACAATTGTCTAATCAATGGTCTCATCTATAGTTTCGATTACACTATCATCAATATTTTCATCGATTGTTTCCACTATAGTTTCATCTATAGTCTCAAAGAATAGTCTCAATTATAGTGTCATCTCTAGTCCGGCTATATTCATATCTATATTCTCGACAATCTCATAGATTCTATCGATAATTTCATCTATATATTCAACTAATGTCTCGACTATTGTCTAATCTATTGTCTCGACAATTTTGACTATTTTCTCATATATAGTCTCGACAATAGTATCATCAATAGTCTCGACTACACTATCATCACTATTCTCATCGATTGTCTCTTCTATAGTTTCATCTATAGTCTTATATATTGTATCATCATCTATGTCTCGATTCTAGCGTCGTGTCTAGTCTCGACAGTATTCTCGTCGATAGTATCATCAATATTCTCGACTATTGTCTCATAGATTGTCTCGACTATATTCTTATATACCAATAGCATCGACTACACTATAATCAGTAGTCTTGACTATAGTTTCATCTAGAATATTGTCTTATCATCTATAGTCTCGACACTAGTCTCTAATCTCAACTATATTCACATCTATAGTCTCATCAGGGGTCTCATAGATTGTCTCCACTATATTTTCAACTATTGTCTCGACTATTATCTCATCTATAGTCTTAACTATAGTCTCGGAATTGTTTCGACTATTTCCTCATCAATAGCCTCTTATAGTATCATCAATAGTCTTGACAATTATCGCATAGTCCCAGCTATAGTAAAATAAAATCATAAATTGTTTCAACTATAGTATAATCAAGAGTCTTGACAATTGTCTTACCAATGATATCATCTATAGTCCCGACTGCAGCATAATTTAATCGACTGTGGTCTCAACCATCCTTTAGTATCGACTGCCTTATATGAAACTACCTATATAAGTAAATGAGACTATGATTATAGTTAGTTGCTTTTCGATTTTGTATTTTTAACGCGATTGTATTTTATACTTACTGACAATGAGTTTGGCATAACTTAATAGCCTTACTCCCAATGTCTAGTTAAGCATAAAGTTATTCTAATAGTTTTCATAATAAAATTGTTTTAACAGACAGTATAACTATAAGTTAAGAAATAACCAGACATCGAGAAAATCAGTCTTAGAATTTTATAAAGATCAATAAGATATGTGTATACTTTGTGAGATTTAAGCTGATAATTTAAAATAAGTGTTAAACTTATGTAGGCACTATGAAAAAAAATAATTTTCATTTAAATAATAAATTCTTAAACATACACATGTAATACAAAAAGGTTTATTTAATTTGTAGTTAGTATTACATATTTAATAATTGACATGTATTATTTATTCATGCTTTTATTTATACATTTATGTGCTAAATATAAAAAAAGTATAGCAGATATAAATAGTATGACTAACATTTGATAGCGACAACATAATCCCTAATTGTAGGCTTTAATATATGATTTTTAACTTTGTTTGCTTGTTAAAAGGACAATAACCGACAAAATGCAAAAAAACAGAGAGACAATGTTATAAATCATAAAATTGTCATGCTTTAATTTATAAAAAAAGAGAAAAATCTTTTTTTGCATTAACATAATTGAGCTATTTGCATAATAGCTTGTTTTACATTTTATATGACAGCAAGAATATAAAGTTGTATTTTTTTTTTATAAAAATTATGATTATTATTTATGTAGAATTATGATTACTATTTAATGATAATGTTAAGGCATGTATATTTGTGGCATAACCATAATACTTAAGCCACAATAATGGTTAATTAAGAAATGCCACATTTTGTAAAAAAATACTCATACAATTTTTAGTATTTATAAATTGTATAGCATACTTTTAGTTGTTAAAACAAGAAACTTAAATAATTAAAATGTTGTATAGGTAAGTGCATATGTTTAAGGTTAAATCTCAAGTACAAAAACTTTAGCATACTTTTAGTTTTCATATGAAAATATCAAAAATGTTATTATTTGTAGGCTTTATTGAAAAAAAAGTTTTTTTTTTTTTAAATCTAATAACATGGTAACAAATTGAAACTTTTCTTTCTTTTTCTACCCCTCCTCTACTTTACAGGTTTGATGTCACAGAAGTTTTTAAATTAAATAAACTTTGTTTTTTGTGAGCATGTTTGACATGTTTCATGTTGCTTACAACATTTTTCAATTGAATTTTGTTTTTCTCCACTCGTTATAAAGGCTAGAAGTCAGAAAACACTTTTAAAACAAGATTTTTACCACCGCCGTCATGTTTTATTGATTGCAATTTTAGCAATTATCAATTTTTAACTTTTATATGTATTCAATATACATACTGCTTTCATGAATCTACAAAAATATTGCTGGGGAAAAGAATTTATCGTGTAACATAAACTATACCAACAAAAAAAAAAAAAAAAAAAAAAAAAACATGGCCCCTTTTGGTATGCAATAATTTCTTTTGCTACTTTTTATGCCCTTGCTCTCTAGATGATTGGAAGTATATACACATTTTTCGTTTGGTATGTAACACTTAGAAATATTCATCTAAATGTATACAAATTATATATTTACATGATTCGAATGAAATTCTAAGTCAAATTCACTATATACGTGTGTGTAAATCATGGTCTTGTCTAAAATACAAAACCAAAATTAATGAGATTGTGCTAAAATGTTTATTACTGTGCTAAGTAATTTGGTATTGAAAATTAGCTAAATTGGTTCAGTAGCAATAATTTTATGAATCGAAATGTGAGACATCTTCGAAAAAGTTTCATATTTTCATTGGTTGCAGTTTTTATTGTTTAAGTTGTTGTTGTAGTACAGTGTAGTGTTCAATCCTGTTGTTGTATTATTTATTGAGGGAAGGTGAATCCAACGAGGGCGAATTCATGCAAATTCAGGCGAATTCTTTAATTGCATTATATAAAGTTAGGCATACAAGCGTTCGGGCGAATATTGTTTACAAAGTGCTTTCCCGATGTCACCATATTAAATTCAACTTGAACTGGTGTGTCTTCCCAAACTAGTGATTTTACCTAAGGCCAGAACTTGTTATTTAGTTAGATATTCCACGAGGTACTTAAGCATGTATAAGTATATCCTAACAAGAAGCCAATTGCATAAACATTTGTATAGTACTTTTTTTTACTTTACTGAAGAGCATTCAAAATTCGTCACAGCCTTGCAGTAATATTCCTTCCAGTTTTTAATTGAAGCTACGGGGGCGGTAATGGTGGTGGTTGCATTTATATTTGATGTTGAATGCTGTACGTCTAGCAATATGTAGATGATGATAAATTGCTTGGTATATGAAATGACATTGCTCTTTTCACAAAGGATTTGTTGGAATAGAAAATTGACAGAGTCTATGTGTATGAAGTTCCATACTCGATATCATAAACATTCAGACATGCATGAATGCATATGCACACAAACATACTACATTCAAATGCATACAACAAAAAAAAAAAAAAGAGTACTTGCAACGAACTGTAAGAGTTGACTTTTGTAAAATGATTTTATTTCAAATGGTAACACAAAGCATACACGAAGAAAATAAAAAACTGTAAGGATTTTATTTTATAATAAATATTGAAGTTTCTCCCAACATTCTTCATAAATATTATCTATGTTTCCCATAATTTCGTTTAAAAAACTTCGAGTGGCATTTCTATATTAGTGCATTTTTTTTTACCAATTAAAAAAAAATATAAAAAAGGTTTATATTTTCCAAAGATAAATGGTTTTTTGTAAACTTTGTAAAGTGGAATTTTCCTAATTACGTTTTAACCTTTTTAAATCATTGGTTTATTTCCTTTAAATAAGCCGGACACTTTTGATTGCAAATAAAAAGCAGTTTCAATAGTTTAAATTTTGTAACAACTCTTTGTTTATTCAAATGTACAACAACAACAGTCTAAATAGTCACTCAGTATCTATTTATTCGCAGAAATGCACACACACTTTATAATGTACAAGAGAGTTGATTTTGACTCTAACAGCGACTATGATAAACTCCACTCACGACTGCAGCCTCTGCCACTATTTATACACACGCCATCTTTCGGGAATCTTCTACAATGCTCTTAACGGTCAAAACTCGTATGTTCGAATTCTAGAGCTTTCGATGTTTATATTAGCAGCTTAAACATTTAGTGTTGCCATACTTATAAATAATGCTACAACCGTATGCTATCACCACTGCTGGTAAATAAGCATCTACTGATGGACGTGTTTATAAACATGATTAATGCTGCAGGCAGTTGTTTCAGACCGTTAAATTCAAATCGCAATTGCACATTCGTAATAGTATGTTGTTATTGAGTTTTTGTGTCTTTTAACATATCTGTATTTAAATCTTATACTGCTATTTTTACCTCCTTGAAGGTAGACTTTCAGAAAAGGTATTTTTCTAATAAATATGTTTTTAACTACAGAAATCTAAAATAACAATTTCGTCGCTTTAATACTAAGAATAAAAGTTTAAGAACAAAAGGCACCAATTTTACCAGTTTTTACCCCTTTTTATGCCTTTCTACTAATATATATATCGATTAAATACTTAATTTGTTTAATTTTTACAACAGTTTAACTTTTTTCTCCCTTTTTCCCATTTAATTTGTTCAGTGTATTTTGCCTGTAATACTGCTTTATTGAATGTGTAGATTTATTTTTGCTACTTTTTCTTTGCAGCCTTTTGCTGTTGTGTTTATTTGTTTGCTTGAATATGTTAGTTTACTGTGTACATCCACATGTACACTCGCACACATACATTAATGACTATACATGTGTGTGTGTGTGTATGTGTGTCTGTATGTGTGGTTGCAAATATGTCACACAGCTTTACTAGTTTGACAATCGTTTGGTGTTATTGGCGCGTCCAGTTGGCGCTCTGTTAAAAACTTCTTTTTTTTCTGTATTTTTAGTTGCAGCTAGAAAAGTGGAGGTGTGTTAAAATTTTTAAAGTTTCTTCAATGTGAATTGTAATTTCTTTTTTTTTCAATATTTTTCTACAATCGGTTTTTGTAATTTATGTATTTATTTTAACATATAAATTTGATTTAGAATTGATCAGTAGAAGTGGGTGTTCTTGATTGGAACACAATTTTAGAATGTAATAATTTTAAGTGCTAAATAGATGTGTTGTATGCTAGAAATATTTAGTTGTAAAATACTGTGTTAATAGATGGTTATAAATCTAAATGTTTTAAAGTAATTTTTTGTATATAATGCGAAATCGTATTAATAATATGTGGTGTAAGCTCCCTAGAAACCGAACATGTTAGGAAAATAACATTTTAGGAGTTTAATATTCAACTTTTGTCATTACTTACAAAATTTAAAACGAGAGAAACCTGGATTGGTTGAAATAGAGAACTTGGTGCTTGGATTGGACAACAAGATGCTTAGATTGGACTGTAAAAAAAATTTTGAAGAAAATATACATTTCAGTTTCTATTACTGCTTTTGATTTTGTTGAATTCTTAAAACAAAGGGGCAGTAGATGATTAATTTTCCAGTATATCCAATATATATTTTCCAATATATTGAAGCATTGGCAGCTAAGCTATTATTAATACCTAGATTTTTCTTAATTTTTGTAAACTTCTAAGTTTAAAACTCTTTAAATCTAACTAAACGTGGTGTCAAATGTCTCTACAGCAAAACTTTTCATTATAATTTGTTTGTTTTTTCAACAATTTGCATTCACTTCATGCTTGCCTTAATTCAATTATAATTTCTTTTCCTTTCGCCTATTTGACCACTTATCAATTTCCTTGCAATTGTTCACAGATTTTCCGTTGCTGTTGTTCTCTACATTTTTAATATAACTTGATTGCATTTTTGTTAAAATGCACAAGCCATAATAAAAACAAAAAAAGCAAAAAACTGTTTAGAGCTAAAGAAAAAAAAAAAAACAGAAATCCTTAGAAAAGTTATCAGCTGGCACACTGATAATAATTCAATTTCCGTATATAAAACCTTTAACAATAAAACAACACACACACACACAAGCAGTACTATAGTTTATTAAAAAACTGAAGACCAGGAAGGAAACCATAAGGAAAATAAAATTCACGACCCTTTTGAACATGAAAGATGTAAGAAAAAATACACAAACAATTTAACAATTGCTTTCTCTTTCTTACTTTTATGCGCCAAGAAATGTCAAATGAGTAAGAAGCAAAAGCAAAACAAAGCCATGACAAGAGCGACGTTGCAGAAAATTCAATTTTGATTTGTTTTTTTTTTTTTTTTTCTTCCGTGACAGTATATTGTAAGGAGTAAACGAAGAAAATATAGAAAACAAAACGTTGATATCTAAGAAGATTTTCAGTTTATGTTGATGTTGAATATTTTTATGATTTTTGTTTTATTTCAAAAAGTATTTCTATTTGTATTTGTTAGAACATAAATATAGATATCAAAAGTGATATCAACAAAATTGGGAAAATGATGATGATGATATTTATGTTGTAATGTGAAATAGATATTTGAGCTGTGTTTATTTTTTTGTTAAATTTTGTTTAAAAAATATTTATATTTTGCAAATAATAGTGGTGGTTATGTGGGTTTATGGTGAATTAAATAATACTCATACGTCTAGGTGTTTTTGTTAGCAGGTTCATATTAAATAATACTCATACGTTCAGGTTTAGTTGAAATGAATTAAATATTAAGCATACTTTTAGGGTGAATTTTCTTTACAATTTAATAAATTTTAAAATTAATGATTTTTTTAATAAATTTTAATAATTTAAATAGAAAAAAGTTTTATTAAACATGACATGAAACAAAAGCTTATAAAATCCTATGAAAAAATAGAAAAATTTTATAAATTCTGAAGGAAATATTTTATAAACTTGTTTTATTCTGTAGTTTCATTTATTTAATATAATTTAGCCATTTTATTTCACTATTAATCCCTTAACTTGATTTGCATGTTAACGCCAATTTTTTCATTAATTAAAAAATGTTATATTTTAATTAATGAAAATTGTCACATAAAAATTGAATAATGACAATGAATTACACAAATTTAAAATATAAAATTAATTAAATTATCTTGTATTTATGCAAATATATAATTTTATTAAATCAATTAAATAAATAATATTTAAATAATACTAATATGATGGTAGAAATAAATTTAAAATAAGTATGAATGCCATAGTTGGCTGTGGTGAAATTTAAATACCCTGCAGCTAAAATTTAAGTTTAACTCATTTTAAGCATTAACTTAAAATCATCTCAACATTGATTTCCATTCTCTTGTTCACATTTTAAAATAAGCACTCAATGACTGTGTGTTTAATAATTATTTTCATTAAAAAATATAATTTTTTTAAAAATAGTCTCACATTCTTTATTATAACCATTTTTTAGTACTGAACACCAAACTACTTAGAACATTCATAAACATTATAGGTGAATCACCACTGCTGTTGTGGTTTGTTTATATAAATATATCAGACTCATAGTCTATATCGTTTAGACGTTCGCTAAGATTCCAGCTGAAAGCGTGATATGCACTGACATACAAATAGTAGATCCTGGAAAACTTGAACACCTTACCTAGTCCACCTATAATATTTGCAAAAGCCTTTCACATTATTTTTTTTAATAACGTTTTGCAGCAAAATGTATAAAAATGTATTGTTACGTTTTAACCTTTTAAAAACGTGGGTTTATTTCCTTTATATAAACCGGATACTTTTGATTGCAAATAAAAGCAGTTTTTGTAGTTTAAAATTGTAAAATTTTCAAAATACAATAATCAGGTATGTGATGGAAATCTATCGAATTGAAAAGACAATCTTTTTTTGAAATCGACAAGAGTGTGATTAATTTCGATCGATTTCATAAATATTCCATTTTTGTTACAGTTTCACATTTATTTCTATAAATAAATCACAGATGAAAATTAAAATACTACTTTGAAAATGTATTTATATTTATATAAGTACGTATATGTTAATCAAAATTAAACCACTAATCTTACAGTTTTGATTTTTTTTTATTTGATTAAAGTTATCATTACAATTTACAAAAAATATTAGTTTTATAGTTCTAATCAATGTTAATCACTATTGATTAGAACTATTAATTAAGTATTTTTTGTAAATTGTAATAATAACTTTAAAAAAATAAAAAAAGCTAAACTGTAAGTTTAGTGTACCTTTTCCAGAAACCCTTTCCATTAAGGTTTTTATTGAGCTTTCTGTCACTTTGTTCAAACAGGTAGTCCAACTCCGTTTAAAATCAACCACACTCTTGGAAACCGTTTTTGTGCTCTTCAATTCTCTTTTAACAAGATCCTAATACCTCTCTACTGGCCTTACCTCCAGTCATTGTGGACTTATTTGCCTCTCTTGGTACAAATACCATATTATTGATCTTTTCTATCAAGAAATTGCTTACCATAGTGACAGGATGTCAAATCAGGCGAAAAATAAGTGGATACATTAAGAATCTTATGAATAGAAACATTCCTTGATGTAAATTTCGGTATTTATACAGCCCTTTATAACAAATGTTTGGCTTCTTTTGCCGCAACTGCATATTGCTTGCCATACCAAAAACTTTTTGGGAACATTTTTTGCTTTTGGGTCTTACATTTTTCTACAACATTCCCTCGAGCATCAGCAACATAAAAATATTGACCCGAAAGAAAATTTTTGCAAAACATACGTTTCGTCATCCATTATGCAGCAGGTATTTTTTTTTTGTATAAAATTTGACTTCAATTTCCGTGCTCTGTCTTTGGCTTCTAAATTTTTAGCAGAGTTCCTGCCAGGAAATTTTTGAGCCTTGTATGTTTTCAAACCTGCTATGGCTTTAACTTTTCGTACCAAATAGTCCGATTACTGAGCTAATCGGACGGTTTTCCTACCGGATGTGTTGGGAGCTCTTTTGAAAATGCCTTTTATTTATTGGCTTTAGAAACGTCATATGGACCACTTCTTCTACCTGATCTAGGTTTTCTATCAACGGACAAGTTTTCCCGATACTGTTTAATAACATTGGAATCAGTTTGATGGAAAACCTTTGATTATTTGGCCATGTTTTTTGGATTTAATTAAAAATATTTAATAATTTTAGTATGCACTTTTTTCTAGTCACTCAATTTTAATAGTTGACATTAAACATAATAACTGACATGCTTTTCAATGGTAACGTGATCAAAAAAAAAAAAAAAAAAAAAAAAATCATATAATACTTGGGTTAAAAGTTTTAATGAAAAACGTGTTCTTAGGTTTTTTTCGAACTCAGTTCTTATTTGTATCGTGAGTAGAATTTAAATGCAATGGCTTTTGTTACAATTCTTGTAATTTCTGAAACTCTTTTTGAAGAAAATAAGGAAAATCTTAGACGTAAACTAAAACAAGGTTTATCATCTGACACTTTATAATTCCTTCTTTTTCAAGTCTACTTTTAAGTCTACTAAATTAATCAGTACAAACAGTGATCTCCTCCTCAGATGACGTGAAATCAGATCCTATTAAATATATTGTATTTTGTATGCCAATACCTAAGGAATGGACTCCACAAAGCTGGTCTAATATTTTTTTAGAAAGGTGTATTTGGTTATGTGACCTCCTGTTGCTACTGCTTATTGTTTGTTGGTTGCAATTTTATTTTTTAGTGCAAACCTTCCAATAAAGCCTTTCTTAATGACTTTTACAACAATTTGACTTATACTAAAAAATCCTCATTAAGTACATACGAATAATTAAACATAATTTCTTCCAACCGATTGTATCATGAATTGGCGGGCCAAAACTATTCAAATCAGTGGCCAAAATCACGCCATAAATTTTCTACAACAACT
The DNA here is from genome assembly GCA_942486065.2 of Calliphora vomitoria. Lineage (NCBI taxonomy): Eukaryota > Metazoa > Arthropoda > Insecta > Diptera > Calliphoridae > Calliphora > Calliphora vomitoria. Next base: position 12,330,831 of record OW818033.2, read on the forward strand.
TTGTTACATTTTGTATAGCCATGGCTGTATCTGGATATTTTACCATAAATTGAATTTATATGTATTCTTTTATACATATCGCACTGGTTCTCTAAAGAGCGTCAACTAAAAATGTTTCAATTTTCACTTTTTGAAAGAAATCGATGTACGGTGGTCATATATACCCACTGTAAGAATCTTATATCGTTTTCTCTACTCTTTCGGCTAAAAATTCAATTGTATTCCTCATCAACTTTCATTGTAATGTTTTGAAAAAACAAAACAGGTTTTTGCCTCTACTGAAAATTTTTAAATTTTGAGTTGACTGTCTTTAGAGCGTTGGTAAGCAAATAGAGAAATTTAATTTGTGTGCATGTATGGGTAAACAATAAAATATCCGCAACAACATCAAGCAACTGAATGTATTTTTACGCTCTATTGTTTTTTTTACCATCTATTGCTAATAATCGGGTTGTGTGCGTGTAAATTTACGAAAATCTTCGTAACTTGAACAATATGAACGCTCACTACTGTTTTAGTGGTTTGTTTAGATTCCTAGATTCGCCTAGATTCCAGCGTATACCATGAGGAGCATCGATGTTTTTTTGTTCCATTACCCCATCTAAGAGTAAAAGGAATATTGTGGGAGATAAAACGTAGCCTTGTAACCTGCATTGTGTTCGAATGAGCGACTCTCGTTTCCATCGAACCTTACCTTAGATTCAGACCCATTATATAGCTCGCGGATTAGGTCAACAATCTTGTTTGGTATATCTTGACTCCTAAGGGCCTCCCATATGGCAGGTATATGTCAAAGGCACGTTCAAAGTCGACAAATAGCATATATAAATTACTATTGTACTCTTTAGACTACTCGATTATGATGTGGATGGTGTTAGTGTGATTTGCATATGACCTTCCGGGCCTAAATCCGCCATACTGCCGGCGTAATAGAAGCCCTATAATTTGCGTTACTCTTTGTAACAGGAGTAGAGCAAATACTTTGTTGATGACATTTAGTAAAGTTATTTAGCGCCAATTTTTTCCAGCTCTCTGGTATTCCAGCTCTCTGGTATTTTAGTAATTGTTCAGCCATGCAGATTGTCCCATATTTTAGCAGTTCAGCTTGCAAAGCTTCTGAGCCAGCTGCTTTAGAATCTTTTAATTTCAGCAGTATCATCTGTATTTCGTGGTATGTTGGGGGAGATGTTGATATATTCTTCTGCTAATTGTGGCGACGGGATGACCAAGATATTCACGAATATTTTTAATAACACAATTTTTATTTTCAGTTTCTATAAAATCAATATTTTTCCAAAAGTTTTACTTAAAAATTATGTCTGTTTTCAATAGCCTAAAGCTTAATATTACCCAAGTAAATAAATATGTATATTTCTCTACTTTCAATTTCTCTAACATATTTCAAACCATATTTTATGCAAACACTAGTTTCTTATCAATTTCCATTATCATTATATTTCTAAGGGGAGCAAATAATAAAAAAAAACAAAAAAGTGAATAAAAGAAAATGAGGGGAAAATGTCACACCAAACTTTAATGACCTATAGCTCGTTTTCACGCTTTACCCATTTGGAAGACAACCAAAAACTTCAATCACATTTTGTGTGTGTATTTTTTTTCCTAGTATTATTTGGCGAAAAGATAAAAAACTAGAAAAAAAAAACAGCATAAAGCAAATAAAATATAACAAACTTTGGAAAACGTGATATTGCACTTAGATATATAAGAAGAAAAAACTTAAAGAAAATAAAAGCAAACTTTTTTAACGAGCTGTTTGAAACTCGTAAAGAAAATAAAATTTGAAGAAAAAATAAAAAAAAAATACAGATTATAAGAAACAAATTTTGAATATTAATGAATATTAAAACAAATATTTATGAGTAGAAGAAAAATAAAATATTAAGGTTTTAACGATAGAATAAAAATTCAAATAAGCATAATAACAACACAGAGGTGGTCATTGGTGTTGATATGTCATACAAATATCACACTTATTTAATAAAAGAAAGTTTAAAATAAACATATTCTACTATTCTACTTACTGTTTCTGTTATTCAACATTCCACTATTGTTATTTTCTAGTAATTACTAAAGCCTATTTTTAGGTTTATATAGTTATTTTGTAATTATTCCCTTTTTTTGGATAACATTTCATAACTATTATATTATTTCAATGAATTTTCTTCTTAACACATAAATCATTTATATATAAATTTAAATAGATTTAAGTATTTGCCTAAAAACCTTCACAACTCCCAAAACTAGACTATATTTATCATATCTATTTTTCTTAAAAATAAAGAAAAAAAAAAAAACAATTTAAATTCTAAAACTCTGGTTTAGCACTCTCATTTCAACTGTTACAAATCTATTGACTTTATTTTAAAAATATTACAGCATATTTTTAGGTGGTAAAAGTCTATACAAATATTGATTTATGTCCTAACAAAATTGTTATTCTAAATTTCTTTATTTTCAGGGTTATTGTTATTTTTCTACAATAATTTCACAGAAATTTGTTGGAAGTAAAAGACAATAAATCATTTTATTCTACTTTGTGCTAAAATACTTGTATAGAAAATTATTTAAACAGTTAGTGGCAACAAAATCATTGAGGATTCTTAACTAAAGCATATTTTCTCTATATAATTTCCAACATATTAGGAGTTACATCCTTTTTTATGTCACTACTTGTATTATTTCTATATTCACCATAAACATAATAGATCTCTAAAATTGTTTTGTAGTCGAAAGGACATAAATTTTAATATCACATTTTTTTGTTTTTTTTTTTTTTTTGTTATTTGTTTAAGCTCTTATTGTAACTTGTTACAAACTCTATACATTCACATCCTCAAACTCCAGTACCAGCTTCAACATCCATAAAATTTTATTCAATTACATGTAAATAAAACTTTTGCCATTTGCTGGGCTATAAATTTTATGTAAACGCTAAAGCAAAAATACCAAAGTGTTGCAAAACCAACAAAAAAACAATAACCCTTACTGGTATGCTACACAAAACACAGAAAAAAAAACCTGCATGAAAATAAAGTATCTACGAATAAAAACCATATTTTAGCAGAGTGAGATTGAGAGCAAGTTGTGCTGGCTTAAGAAACAGTTTTCTGGTAACTAAGTAGAATCATTTGAACAACCTGCCTGCTTGTTAAATTCTTTAGGCTTGTTGAGCTGAGTAGTCATTGTATGGATAATGTGGTTTTGATAAAGAAGTGATTTATAGCAGGTAATTAAATGTATAAATTGCTAATAAATGGAATTTTGTTTGTTTTTGTTTAAGGTTTCGTTACTTTTCTATTTTCTAGCGATTGAGTATAAATGGCCAAAACAAATGGAAATAATTAGTAGAAGGTAATTAAATTAAAGCCTTAAAGTAGGCAATAATTTATAAAGTATTCATAGGAAAATAGGTATGATCGAGAATAAATATATGGGTGCTTAATTGAATCTTGAGATTATAGATATATTTAGAAACGGTGAAGAGGAGAAGTATCTCTCTTATGGAGAATAAATACAAAAGTTGTATCCTACTTTTGTATTTGTTATTGGCTATATGTGGACATATGGCAGTATCCGTAAAAATCCGAAAAAATTAAAATACTTTCTGTTTCATTTATATTTCACCAAGAGTAAATACCATCAATCAGAAAATTTTTACCAAATTAATTTTTTTGGCTAAAAAAATGTTTAAACGAAATATTGTTTCAATTAAAAAATACTCACCGAGACTTAAAAAAAAATTAATTAAAACTAATAAAAGTTTTAAAACGCCTAAGACTCGGAAGGATATGTATTTGATATATGGAAAAATCGAATCGATTTCGATGATTAGTCATCAACAAGTTGTCGCAAGTTTGATTTCATATTACAACAAGTACAAGAGTATGATGAAATTACGCAGTGAGGCCAAAAAGCTAAATTTGTTCAAGGATTCCCAAGAAAAGGTAGTTGATATCCTGAAATTTATGTAAAATATATATTAGTTGTGTGGATAGGGTGACAACAAAATCTTTACAACGCAGTGAAATAAGAAAACGAAAATGTGATGAGTTTGTGCATAAAAACATTACAACAAGTACTTCTTCATCTATGCCAGTAATACATTGGTCATCCAGCAGCTCTTTAAGCGGAACATAAGAATCGGAGGAAGATGATATTTGTTGCCTAAATGAAAGAACAAAAAAAGCTCAAAAAGAGAAAAAAAATAAGCAGATGAGACATATGTTGCAAAATCTTGCTTTGGCATGTGACCTGACCGGAGTTTCAAAACGATCTGCAGCATTTAGTTTTAACGCACTCAGAGCAAACAGATTCGTAGTACCAAACGAATTTGTTGGCAATCGAATGATTCTACCTTGGCGACCGAATTTTACAGTTGTGGCTACAAAATTTTATAAGGAATATCCAAAGTTTGGTAGCTTCAACCGAAATTCTTCCTTAATAACTGATTTTTCTATTGCTAGAACCGAAAAATTTAATGTGTGCAACCGAATCATTCGATTGGCTATAAATTCGGTTGTCACTACGAATCTGTTTTCTCTGTGCAGCAATGCTTGATTTAAACGTTATAGGTGCCGAAAATTCATCATGCGTTAGAGACCAAAGTAAAAGAAATCGATATAGGAAAAAAGTGCGGAAGTGAGCTGTACGCTATTGGTTGCGTTTAATCTCTGACGGCTATTTATTTTGGCGGTTGTAAAGACATAACTTTAGTTATGACTTCTATTGAAAATGAGTCACATCGGAAGACTATTACAGAAGAATATTGTTACCATTACAAAAGTGTTTGCACCAACATGGTTTAACAAAAAGTCAAGGCTATTTTATAAACACTGTCCAGTTCATGTTTTTAATATGGTTAAAAGAAGTTTGTATCTAAGAGATGATTTACTAGCTACAAGATGATGTGTCGCAAATAAGGGAAGAGTGTTAGAAGCCAGAAAAAGAACTACCACAGAGAAAGTTCGCGAGTTCTGTCTTCCAGAACTTCAAGTAAGTGCGACAAATTACTATATAATTATAAACTCCAATGATCATGAAATATAATAATGCAGAAATTTTTAAGTTTATCTATTCCGAAAATAACTTTCATGAATTTGCAAACTTTTTGATTTATTAAATTTTAGTAGAAGCTTCTACTTATCAACAATGTTAATAGCATGCGGTTATTAGCATTGTTTATAAGTATGGTAACACTAAATGTTTAAGCTGCTAACATTGACATCGGCAGCTCTAGAATTCGAACATACTAGTTTTTCCGTTAAGAGCATTGTAGAAGATTCACGAAAGATGGCGCGTGAGTTGAGTTCATCATAGGCGCTGTTAGAGTTAACATCAACTGTCTTGTACTTTTAAGTTTGTACATTATAAAGTTTGTGCTCATTTCTGCTAATTGATAAACGTATATAAAGACACTGAGTGACTATTTGAACTGTTGTTGTTGTACATTTTAAATAAATAAAGAGTTGTTACAATTTTATACTACTAAAACTGCTTTTGTTTGCATTAAAAAATATCCGGTTAATTTAAAGGAAATAAACCAACGTTTTAAAAAGGTTAAAACGTAACAATATTGACTGTATTTTGTGCCATTAAGGGTTAATTTCCATTTTTGAGCTGCTATTATAAATATTAGACTTTATGTTATATTTTTCTTAAGTTTCATAATAATCAGCCCAAAAATATATAACATTTCGCTATCTTTCCATTAGAAATTCCAAATATTGAAAAATTTGACTTTTGACCTTCACGATTTATGGTTAAACGTTTTCCAATTTTAGTAAAACTTTCAGAGTAAATGTAGAATTATCTGAGCTATAATATTCTGAATAGTTTCTACTTAAAATTCTTAAGAGTAAGGAAATTGAGCTCATTCGCCAAAATATGGCCAAAAAATTTGTTTTCTTTTTCAAAAATTGCTAAATTTAAATCACAGGTACGGAAAAACTATAAGAGATATTTTCATAACTTTTTCATATTTTTATTTCCTATTATATTCTCAATAAATCTCAATGTAATGATAAAAAAAATTCTGAAATTTGTTTAACGAAATTTTTAAAAATTTAAAAATAGAGTTTTGAAACTGCCGTTAAAAAAATAAATTTTTTTTGGTCATACCTGCGAATAGGTTACCGGTATCCTAAGAAGACATAAACTCACATACAAGTAAATATGGATATATTTTAAGTATAAATAAGCTATTATTTTAATATTTCTCAAAATATGTTAATTTTGTTCCTACATTTCTTGTTCTAATGGCCTGAGACATGTCAATGGCCTGGCGGATTTTTAATAACTTTAACAATTTTTAACCAATTTTTGACTTTTATATCTTATTGCAACGATAATTACGTACACATTTATATTCTTTCAACTTAAATTGTAAAAGTAACTTTTTAATGGCAAAATTTTTACAAAAACTGAAAAAATTTTCCTCTTGTAAATGCATTTCAAAACTTCAGAGAGCTTGCGGCACGTCTTAACCCCAACCAATTCACCTAAATTTTTTCTGGATGATTTTTTTACCAATGTTCACCAAACTGGGGGGGTGAGACTGGCAAAAATCCAACTTTTGTTTATTAAGGGTCACCCTAAGGTACACGCAACAAAAAAATATGGTTGTGGTAAACATAATTTATGATAGTACTCCAAGCGTATTAGTTTCATATTATTATCAAGTTTAGTCGTAATATTACTTCATAATATTTTTATATTAATCATAATTTGATCTTATAACATCATATTATAACCCAATATGATCAGTAATCACATTAAGAAACAAACAATCGTATGACGCAAAGTAATCATATATATGAACCAATGAAATGATATTTTGATCCATAATAATCGAAATTATTTTTGTGAATACAAAATTTAATTTTAATATGTTTTAGTTTCAGTGTGCTGAATTCCAAAATATTATTGTTAAATTCACTGATATTATACAAATAAAACTATAGAGCGAATGAAAATTACAGACACTCAAACTTTACTTGTAAAAATATCGTAGCTTAGACAAACACCAACAATAAACACTAATGCAAAAGCATTCTACAAATGGTGAGAGCAAAATATTATTGAAAATAAACTTATTTTGTTTGCATTTTAAATATACTATGAGTACATATCGCACTGGTTCCTCCAAAGAGAGTCAACTCAAAATTCAAACATTTTCAGTAGCAGCAAAATACTCCTTTTTTAATACATTACAATGAAAGATGAAGAGGGATACAACCGTAATTTTGGAGAAAGAGTAGAGAAAAAGATGTAAGATTTTTACAGTGGGTAGATATAACCACTGTACATAGATTTCTTGAAAAAAGTGAAAATTTAAAAATTTTGTGTTGACTCACTTTAAAGGAACCAGTGCGATATATAGAAACTTGATATTTAATGTTTATTTGTATAATATGTTTGCATAGTTATACATTATTTAGGTGGGTGAAAAATAATTATATTTCACTGAATCATAATCAAATTTATAATTGTGATTAACTTAAAATGTTTACAGTAACTGAAATTAAATTATAAAAACAACTATTTGTGTACGACAACAATTTATTGTTACAAAGAACACAGTGTAGTTGTCGTAACCATGCCGAATCATGGTTTCTCTCAGCTTGTATATTCTTATATTGTACATAACACAATTTACTAAAATTAACCTATTCTATAGAAAATTTAAAACAAAATCCCACCTTTTGTCAACAAAAATTGCACTTAACACAACAATTCTCTTTTAAACAACAGACATCTCTATTTAAGGTCAATGTTTATTTATTCTTTGTCTTAACTTTTGTTTTCCTACGAACATTTCAATTACATTCTTGCATCTTTATTTAACACAAACTTTCATAGATTACACTGCAATGAAAACAAACATTAATTTTTATGACAAAAAAAAAAATCTTAAAATCTAGATGTTTTGTTTGCTAGCACATACTCATATACACTAACATACATATAACGGAATAAAAAAAAAAAAAATATTCATTGTTATGTTAAAACAAGATATTGAAAGGTACTTCCAGGGAACAAGTACTTTTCATTATTTTTTTTTTTTTTTTTTTTGTATTAACAAACATGTTAGTATTGAACAAATATTACTAAGTCTCAAACAAATACTCATACCTATAGCTCTACATATACAAGATAGAAGAATATAAACATATACATAAGCGTTTCAATTTATGTATGTGTATGTATGGAAACATATTCACACTCACACATTTGTAATTTAAAACAAGTGCAGTTGTAAGCACACTTAAAATTGTCATTCTAGAATATTTCAAGACCTTGTAAAGAGTTCAGCAAGAGGAAAAACAAATTCACATAAAGAATCATATAGTATGGAAGCAAATGCATTGTCGAAAAAAAACTATATAAATTGTGAAAAAATTGATTTGTTGATTTGCAGTAAGTGCTATTGTTTGTACGAGTGTATTTTTCTCTGGGTGTAATAACAAATGTCAACATCGTCGTAGACTCTTGTTTGTATTATGATGATGAAAAACTATGAAATGAGAAAATGAAAAACAAAACCGATAAGAGAAATGATTATTTTCTCGGGGGAAAAAAAAACTAAGGTTTAAGTGTGTGCCAGGGCAAGAGCATAACTGTGATATTGAACTTGTTGAGAAATTGTCAATTGAAGGGGAGAAAACGAAAAAAAAAGTAGAAAACAATAAAATTGCATTATAGAAAATAATTAAAATAATTGAACACATTTTTCAAGAGGAGCAGAAAGCTTTTTAAAATAAATTTCTTAAGAAAATCGAACTTTTTAAATATATAAATATAAATAAAAGTGTTCAAAATAAGGACTTTTTAAATCCTAATGAAATTCTTTACTCAAAATCATATCAGCCAGGTTACAGTAAACATGTATATGTTTGTGACAATCATTATCATACCGTTTATCGTTTAGCTGTTTAATGACTTTATAGGCTTCAAACAGGTTCTATGCTTTATTCGCCTTCTAGCTACCAAATAATTTTCTTACTACACTCTTTCATTTACACGATTCTTATCAAAATAATATTTATTTTTTGCTCGATTCTGAGAATTTTCTCTTTCGTTCAATCTCATAGGGTATCTAGTTTTGAAATAAGTTCGTTGTCCACTACTTCTTCTTACAACTCATGGGTGTTTATATGAAATGTGGTTCTCATTTGACGACCAGTTATCACTTCAATTGCTGTATTTGTCTAGCTTTTGAAAGTCAACAAGTCTACACCGATTTTGTGGGCATAAATTTATCAATATTGGAATGAATATAAATTCATTATCTTCACCCATCCGTTAGCTCTTTTATGTTGTCCCGAAAATGGTAGCCAAAAACTGAATGAAAGGTCGAATTTAAAGTTTTTCATATCAATCAAGCTCTGATCTAGTTTTTTACATGCTTATTTGCAGTATATGATAAAGAAAAACAACAAAAAAGCTATTTTGGATATGTTTTATTTAAAAAACAAAGAGGTTTAAATCAGTGACATTTGAAGCATTTTCTAGTATCATATTTAACACATATCTTCAAAATTACATTTATACTCAATCCTACAATGTCTGCTAAGGTATTAAGGTTTTTAATACAATTCAAAGTGTGCTTAAAACTACACCTTAAACTATTAAGGCTTTAAATCCGGTTTTTAATAGCAACCCAAAAGTATGCTACACATTTTACTGAGTTTGTTGTGTACGTTTATCTTTAGCTGTCTACTACTTCAGGTTGGTGTGAGTATTTTGTCTGTATATGGATGTGATTTTGTACCTTTATATGCATACAATAGCAAACAATTGTTGTTTTTTTTTTTGTATATTCCTGCTGTTGTTATTGCCATTATTGTTGCTACTGTCATTTGAAGTGTACTTGACTACTGTAGATACGCACACACTTAAACATACACACACACATTCAAACACACTGGCATATACATGTTCTCTCATATGATTGACATACATCATACTTTATACAGTTAGTTTCAGGTTGTCATCATACGCAGCACAGGCAGCAAATACAGATTGTAGCAATAATTCCAGCAGCAGCACTATTAAAAGACTGAACATTAAACATACAATAAAAAAAGAAGAAAAATCATAGTCTGAAATTACACACACACATACTTACATATCTGCACTTTTCACCTTTTGAAAAGCCTGCCTCATTATGTTTTTTCACGTGTGTGTGTGTTGCTGTGTATAATGTGAGTGTGTGAATATGAGTATTGTAATTTAAAGGTGTCATTGGCATGATATGTATGCATGCTTTCGCACTCCTGCTGTGCAGAGTTTGCAACACTACATACTTCTATACATTGGTTTGAGTGTGTTTAAGTGTGTATGTGTGAACGAGTATTATACCCGAGCTCTTCCAACAAATTTTAACACTTTTGCTGCGTAATTTAAACCGAAAGCAACAACAACAGCAACCGCTTGTATTGCTGCAAAAATATGAAAAAGCAGAGAGCAGCATAAGCGAAAAATAAGGTGGAATACAAATAACTATCAGGAACTACAAACCGTGAAAGATGTTTCAAAAATTAAAGCACACAATAAGGCTGAGCGACAAAGAATTAAAAGAATAATTAAAAATGACACAATGTTGAGTTATAGTTTGTAAAGTTTATCATTGCTCACTGTTAAAGTTTTAGCTCCTAATTATTTAAGTAAATAAATTACACTGTCATTAATTCCTTTCTACTTATTACTTCCATATATCCATTTCCTTAATATTCCTTCTCTACGTATGCTTAATATTTAATTCATATCATAATTGAATATTAATCATACGCTCTTATATTTTTGTTTCCACATTCCCCAGCAAGTACATACAATTTTAGTAAAACTTTCGCACTTTTTACCTGTCGTTCTTTCAGAATATTTTTTTCGCCTGAATATTAAAACTTACGGTTTTATTGACTAAATCTAATTATCATCGGATAATTTTTACGGTGTTGCCAGTTAGAGGGTTAAGTAAAAGTGAGCTTTTATTTTAATATTTCTCAAAATATGTTTATTTTGTTCATATATTTCTTGTTCTAGTGGCCTGAGACACATTAATGACCTTGAGAATTTTTAATAACTTTAACATTTTTTAATAAATTTTTGTCTTTTATAACTTATTAGAACGTTAAATACAATCGTATTTCTATTATTTTAAATTAAATTGCAAAAGTTAATATTTAATGGCAACATTTTTACAAAAAAAAAGCATTTTCTCCTTGTAAATGCTCCACAAAACTTCAGCGCCGTTGAGCAACCAGTTGACGTGATAGGATATGGATATTATGATGGGATAATCCTAATATTTTACACAACATGTTTCTGTAATGCATAGAGCAATTCTAGAGGAAGGGGGCCTTTACTGACATTTTTTTTTCGTTCATACAATCTAGGAGCACTGAAAGGTATTTCAAAGAAACGCTTAGAATTATTTAAATGTAACGAATATAAAAGTACAGTAAGCAGTTGTAATTAGAAAGAGAATGTCTGGGGTATTACTATGGCACACTATGGTGATGTCAAATATTGTACTGCTGAAAATACAGAGTTATTTATTTAGAAGATTTTTTAATTTTAAATAAATTTTTGACTTGGCCATCATAATCTTTATTATGAATCTAAAGAACAATCTCAAAGTCATTTAATTTTTAAGGATAATTTCATTCAAATGTTTGCAGCGACTACGCTTTAGGTGATTCATTCGGAAGTTCTTATTTTCGATCACGTTTTCCAGCATTGCTACCGATAATTCACGAGTAATGCTGGTATCCAAGATTTGAATCATAGCTGGCTTATCGAGGGACACTTGCGACTTCACATAACTAAGCAGTAGTGTGTCATCATACGATCTAGGCGGCCAGGTGGAAAGAATCGCATTGATAGTCTTGGAAGGTCGTTGATGAAAACCATATGTTGCTCGAAGTACATCAAAAACAATTTTTAGAGAACTGTGATTTTCGTAATATAGCTGAATAATTGGGAGACATTGTTACGGTGTGAATCTGAATAAAAACTGGTTTTGGTAAATGAAAATTTAGCTGAAAAAAATTTGGAAGAAGAATTTCAGTTGAAGCAACCAAACTATTGTTACCACTTCTAAAATTCTGTAGCCACAACTATAAATTCGGTCACTAAGGCAAAATCATTCGATTGACAACAAATTCGGTTGCCACTATGAATCTGTTTTCTCTGTGTAGTCTTACTACTAATGGTAATATGTATAGTAAGTCGACAGTATGACACTAGTCAAGCGTGATCTGTAAAAAAGGTCTAACTGAATCAGGGTTACAATGATTATTTTTATGACATGTTACAATAATTCGTGAGTGTGAGTAAGTGATCATATAAATATCTTGTAAGTAAGTACTTATATATAGATAATAAATGAGTGCTGACGTTATGTAGTAGTCATTAAAAAGAAAGGTAATTTCAATAATTTCAATCTTTTGTTTTATTGAATGAACAATGAAAATACGACAATATCAGTTGGATCAGCAAAATTGGAAATATAAGGAATCTTTCAGTCAGTTTCAAGGATTCTTGAAAATGTTCGAAATTCCTCATATAGTATGTGTTTTGCCAAAGTTATTAATCAAATTTTAGAAGCATATTGCTTAATACTTACTATTAGCAAATCCTACATATGCATTTCACACAAACGATGAATTTATTGAAATTATATTCACATACTTGAGTTATTCAACTGTAATAATTCATATTTTGCTTTACAAAATACACAAATATAGGCAAGAAATAACAAAATGTGATTATATAAATACATACTCAGTAAATTGTATGAAATTGTGTGAATTTATGTATAAAATATGAATTAGAATACGTTAGATATACTCAAAATACACATGAATAGAATACAAATGAAAATGTTTAGATATACCTTAAAGTATGCTATATAAAATACAATAATAATAACTATAGTAGAATGATTATGATATAGAAACAGGAAACTGTTTGTGTATCCATGTATTTGTCATATTATTATTTGTTTGTATGTATCTATTGGTGATTGCTCTGTTTTGGCTTTTAGCTTGTTTGCTTTTAACAATAATAAAGCTGCTTATAAATGTTTGCTAATTGGTTGCATCTAGTTAAATGTTTAAAAGATAGATAAACTATTGTTTATATTAATATTGGATGTATGAATTTTCATATTGTCGTTCCTTGTGTGAGTTCTATTAGCAAAACCTAGACAAATATTGATAATCATGCTGAAATGTTAAATTTCGTTTAAATATGTGTTTCGAATTTGCATTTATGCGAATTAGTTTGACTAACAAACCTAATATAAGATTTATTTCAAACTATTAACAAATATTTGCAGTTATAATTTATAATCTTGGTTATGATAAATATTTCAAGCGATGTTTATAGAGATACATAAATACTATTTGTTTTAGTAGAATTGAAGAAAATGTTAAAATAATTGTAGGATAGTTGAAGACAATAGATTTATCTTTGCTTAAAAAAAAAAATAAATAATCAGTGAGATGAAAGTTACCCAAAATAATAAACCGCATAAAGGTATAAAATAATAGGTTCTAAATATTATAGTTATATATTAATTATCATTAATCTACTCCTGCTCAATAATTATTTCAAACTATAGTTAAATATTAATCATACGCTCTCATTTAATATGGTTCTATACGAGTACAAATTATATTTTGTACTGTAGGCCACCAATAATGAATATTATTTTAAATAAAAACACAACAAATATATTCCATTTAACCCACAACTCCTATTGTTAAATAATTCATTGTACTCGTATTAATTTAAACCTACTTATATTACTTAAACTATATATTATATGCTCACTAAAACTTTTTAATTATGTGTATTATACTTTACATGCACACATTTTTTTAAATAACATTTTTTTATTATTATTATTATGCTTTTATTCAGCGTACATTAGCTTAATTAAAAACAGCTCATAAATATTAATTTTTTTAATAGCAGAAAGTTAAAAAATAAACTCCCATCCACAAAATTATATAAACTACACCTGCACTTACTTTACTCGTGAGAAGGAAGTAGAAAATGTGTTAATGATATGAAACTTTTAAAAATTTTTCAATGAAAATGCATTTGTTTATTATATAAAAGAAAAACTTTTTTTTATATAATTGTGATATCACTCATTTATTAAAACAAGTGGCATTTGTCAGTTTTAATATATGAAAATGGAACAAAAGTTTAACTTTAGCAAAACAAAAAATTATGAAAATAATTATATTATAAACAAGGCAGGTAAATATGAGAGTAATAAAAAATAGATAATTAAAAGCGTGAAAAAATATTACTAATAAATAAAAACTTGTTTTGTAACATGAAGAAAATAACGATAATTAAAATATAGTAGGATTTAGTAATAAAGTTATAAAGTTATAAAGTTATAAAGTTATAAAGTTATAAAGTTATAAAGTTATAAAGTTATAAAGTTATAAAGTTATAAAGTTATAAAGTTATAAAGTTATAAAGTTATAAAGTTATAAAGTTATAAAGTTATAAAGTTATAAAGTTATAAAGTTATAAAGTTATAAAGTTATAAAGTTATAAAGTTATAAAGTTATAAAGTTATAAAGTTATAAAGTTATAAAGTTATAAAGTTATAAAGTTATAAAGTTATAAAGTTATAAAGTTATAAAGTTATAAAGTTATAAAGTTATAAAGTTATAAATTTATAAAGTTATAAAGTTATAAAGTTATAAAGTTATAAAGTTATAAAGTTATAAAGTTATAAAGTTATAAAGTTATAAAGTTATAAAGTTATAAAGTTATAAAGTTATAAAGTTATAAAGTTATAAAGTTATAAAGTTATAAAGTTATAAAGTTATAAAGTTATAAAGTTATAAAGTTATAAAGTTATAAAGTTATAAAGTTATAAAGTTATAAAGTTATAAAGTTATAAAGTTATAAAGTTATAAAGTTATAAAGTTATAAAGTTATAAAGTTATAAAGTTATAAAGTTATAAAGTTATAAAGTTATAAAGTTATAAAGTTATAAAGTTATAAAGTTATAAAGTTATAAAGTTATAAAGTTATAAAGTTATAAAGTTATAAAGTTATAAAGTTATAAAGTTATAAAGTTATAAAGTTATAAAGTTATAAAGTTATAAAGTTATAAAGTTATAAAGTTATAAAGTTATAAGTTATAAAGTTATAAAGTTATAAAGTTATAAAGTTATAAAGTTATAAAGTTATAAAGTTATAAAGTTATAAAGTTATAAAGTTATAAAGTTATAAAGTTATAAAGTTATAAAGTTATAAAGTTATAAAGTTATAAAGTTATAAAGTTATAAAGTTATAAAGTTATAAAGTTATAAAGTTATAAAGTTATAAAGTTATAAAGTTATAAAGTTATAAAGTTATAAAGTTATAAAGTTATAAAGTTATAAAGTTATAAAGTTATAAAGTTATAAAGTTATAAAGTTATAAAGTTATAAAGTTATAAAGTTATAAAGTTATAAAGTTATAAAGTTATAAAGTTATAAAGTTATAAAGTTATAAAGTTATAAAGTTATAAAGTTATAAAGTTATAAAGTTATAAAGTTATAAAGTTATAAAGTTATAAAGTTATAAAGTTATAAAGTTATAAAGTTATAAAGTTATAAAGTTATAAAGTTATAAAGTTATAAAGTTATAAAGTTATAAAGTTATAAAGTTATAAAGTTATAAAGTTATAAAGTTATAAAGTTATAAAGTTATAAAGTTATAAAGTTATAAAGTTATAAAGTTATAAAGTTATAAAGTTATAAAGTTATAAAGTTATAAAGTTATAAAGTTATAAAGTTATAAAGTTATAAAGTTATAAAGTTATAAAGTTATAAAGTTATAAAGTTATAAAGTTATAAAGTTATAAAGTTATAAAGTTATAAAGTTATAAAGTTATAAAGTTATAAAGTTATAAAGTTATAAAGTTATAAAGTTATAAAGTTATAAAGTTATAAAGTTATAAAGTTATAAAGTTATAGAGTTATGAAATTATAAAGTTATAAAGTTATAGAGTTATGAAATTATAAAGTTATGAAGTATAAAGCTCTAATATAAGTAAAACAGGAAAGATTTAGGAATACACTTTTTTCAATGTGTATTCCATTTGAAGATTAGAAATCTATGCTGTATTTATTTACAACTACCAAAACGTCTATACCTTAAAAAAATAGAAATTAATGTCTCCATTTATTTATTATTTTCTTTGTATTTCATACACATAACTCTTTTTCTTATTTTATGGTTTGGCGAAATGCATAAAAATACGGTCAACCTAAATAAAAATAAAAAATAAATGTATCTCAACATACATGCACTAGCAACGCAGACAAAACAAAATCTAATAAATCGTGAAAATACCCAAAAGACTTTAGGGAGTGAGATAATGTATATGAACGCACGAATGGCGTCAAGTGGTCGCCAATGACATTTTCATTTTTCCATATTTTTGTTTGCTGTTTCTTTCTGTCGTTTTTTTCCAACTATTTTTCATTTTCCACTGACTTTTTTTTCTGAGTTTGTGAACTGGATTTCATTGTTTTGGGATAAATTGAAAAACTTGCATGCGAGTAATGGGTAAATGGCAAGTGGAAAACTACAACCGTGTTCTGGTTTCAGTTTTTATTTTTTTTCTTCTTACAATTTTTTTGTATTTTTTGTGGTCAGTTTTTTGTTTAGCCATGGCAATTTATAATCTCTAGGGTAGCTAAGTGGCTAACGATTGGTCAGTGGTTAAACTCGATGAGAAAAACGGAGCTTTTCAAAACAATGATTTTCTAAAAGTTAGAAAAAAAAAACTGCCAGTACTGGGATAATAAAAGAAAATAGAAAATTGGTTTCGTTCATTTACTCAAATACCTTGAGTCAATATGTATTTTGTTATTGGGTGGACAAGCTGTAGTTTTCAATAAATTTTTAATGGAATTTTCATACGTTTTTGTTCCAGTTACAATTTAACAGATTTTGATTAATGCAAAAGAAGGGCAATGAAATTGAAAAAAAATATAACAGGAATTAATAACGAAGGTGTTTCATATTAAAGCATAAGCTCTAAACATTGTTATTTTACTAGTTACTAGTTTATACCTATTTATTTCACTAACAGTCATTTGTATAACATTTCCTTCATATACTTCCGCTACGTATACTTAATATTTAATTCACATAATAATTTAATATTAATCATTCGCTCTCGTTTAATCATGTTTTTGTACAAGTACATTGTTTTAAAATGATATTAATATCATTAAATTTATAATTATAGTGGCATTCTTTACAAAATATTTAGTTATAAAAAAAAACTACAATTTCAAATACATACTTACATACATAGATTATGATAAAGAGCTCATTTAAATTTTTAAAATTATCATTAAATATCATTATTATGCGAAATTTTACATATAATTTATTTAGGTTTTTTTTTCCACTGCTGGCGCTGCTCGTGATGATGATGATGCATTATTAAATTGTTTAACTATTCATGTGTAACAAAAATTGTTAAAAAAAATATGTTGCAGTTTCACACACATACAGCTTCACACATTATAACAATTCTAATGTTGTGAAAGTTATATTTTAGGTACTGAAACTATGTAGAATTCATATTAGGCTGCACCCAACGTAGACGTTGTCAGTGTATTCTTAATTAGTAAGTTTTACCCGTTTTTGCCCATCCCTCTTAGCGTTTGAAATCCCTTCTTAGTAGATCTAAATGATGTTAAATGAACCTATTATCCGAATTTCAAGTATCTAGCTTTAGCGATTTGGGCTGGGCGTTGAAGAGTCAGTGAGTGAGTGAGTCAGGCCTTGTAATTTTATATATAAAATGCATACAGAAAACATTATAATACTTTTATCAGTATAATCGTATGTAGCTAATTCCCATGAGATTTAATGGAACATTGTTTAAGGTAATTTGAAATACATTTCAATGATTTTGTCTGTGATACGCAGACAATATATTTTAGTTTCTTTGCAAAAAATATGAGACAAATCTGAAATACATTTTACAAACTTTTTTGATTCAGCTCTAAACAAAAAGTTTTCAGAAGTTTTTCATTTGGTTTAAGCAAATGCAGCCACCCTAATATAAATATGTGCATAAAGAGATGTGTACCTACAATATTTAGCTGCTAAAGCTAAAAAAATTAAAAAATACAACAAAATATAATATACAAATGCCGTAGAAATATAGCAAATGACTAAAGTAAGAGCTAAAAGTGAACTTTATGGTGTGTAGGTATAAATTTTAGCCCTTTTTATAGAAATATATTGAATGCAATTGCAGTGAACCAAGCAAATATGTGAACTTATATTCTTAATATAGGACTTAAAGAATTTAAAATTAAATTGACGATTTTTGTGAAACTTTCAATTGTTTTTTTTTTTTTTTTTTTGGTAAAATTGGTAAAATTTGTTGCATAACACAGTGCAACACGAAAAAAAAGACCCGTGTCTACCAGTTTTGCCCTTTTTTTTGCCCCCAAAGTGGTCTTGTGGGCTCGGTGTCATTTTTGCAAAAAAATTATAATTTTCTCAGGCTCATAGCTTGCAATTAGTTTGGAATTTTGTTTTACTCTTTGAAGCAAAGTTGTAGCCCTTGTCATAGAAAACAAAAATTGTGAACATATAAAATCGAAAATGTTTACCTTCAAGATAAAAATCGAAAAAAAAATTAAAAAAAATTTGATTTTTTTACCTTTTTTCCCCTGTTCAGGTCCATAGCTAGCAAAGAGTACAAAATTCAAAGAAACAATCAACTACAAAAATATACCTCAGATCTCAATAAACAACTTTCTAGAACATATGAACTTCCTAGGAATGATTCTTAACAACGTTTAGGTAGGTCAATATAAGTTAGTAAGACAAAACTAAAGGAATTAAGGGCCTGATCCAGTATTTTGGGCCGTAAACTAAAGGATTTTCCAACAAGAGTTGTTATTTTGAATCACCCGGTATTACGGTAGCAGTCACTTTTGAAGATTTTATTCTTTGAAATTTGACAAGCAGAAACTACGCCATTACTAAAAATGGAACGATACATGCTTCAACAACGCACTGAAATTATTGAAATTCATTACAAAAATGGTAAATGGTTCGCAAAACTAAAGCATTTTTGGGTCATCGTGAAGCACCTTGTCGGACCGCAATACAGAAATTGGTGGAAAAATTTAAGCTGTTGGGAACGAGTTAGTGATGTAAAGAATAAAACACGTGCACGTCGCTTAAGAACTACTAAGAATATTGCTGCTGTAGCCCAAAGTGTTGAAGAAAACCCAGGTTTGTCCATTGCTCGTCGTTCTTTGGAATTGGGCATTCCGCAAACGTCATTACACTGTATTTTGCATAAAGACTTGGGTCTTAAGGCTTATAATGTTCAGTTAACACGAGAACTCAAGCCGGCCGATCATCAACAACGTCGTGTCTTTGATCTCTTACGGGAAAAGTTTCCGGACAGTGTTATCTCTCGAAGAGATGACCACAATTGGCCACCGAGATCTTGTGATTTAACACCTTGCGACTTCTTCCTTTGTAGCCACGCCAACAGCCCAGCTTCTATTCAAGACCTCAAAGATATCATTCGTGAGGCTATCGAGTACATAGGGCAGCCACTCTGTGGTTTGGTTATGAAAAATTTCATGAAAAGAATATGGTCCTGTAAAAGTGGACGTGGTGGCTGTTTTACATTATTAACGGCATACCTTCCTCTTTATTATGAAATAAACATCCGATCATTTATCTCAAAAAATGCCACTTTTCTTTGAATACCAAAAGAAAACCTTTTGTTGGAAAACCCTGTATTAAATTATTATAAAGTAATTTATTTCGAAAATGACACCGAGGCCTCAAATCTTTGGGCAAAACTGGGAGACACGGGTCTTTTTTATTTTGTCTTTTATCACGTAGTGGTGTCCGTTTATGGTTATTTTTCCATGACTCAAAAAATTACACACACTATAATTTGCGTTTCGTTGGAATAATTGGGATTAGCAACATTGTCGATTTTATAAAAAGTCGTATTCTATAAATTTGATTTTTTTTTTTTTTGAGAATTTTGTAATTTTTTTCTAAAATTTTTAATTTTTTGTTATAGCGATTTTTAAATTTGTGTTCTTTTGAGAAATTTAGGATTTTTTTTTGGATTTTTTGCTTGGTATTGGGATTTTTTTTAAATGATATTGACGAAATTGTTTATTTTTGTTTTAGCGATTTTTGGTTATTATTTGTTAAATTAGTATTTTATTGTAAATTTAGTGAGTTGCTGTGAAACTATCTTTTCCAAATTGGCGATATTAACGTGCTAACATTGGAGAACTTTGTAAAGTCATAAATTTTTGTTGTAAAATTTTTAACTTTTCATTTAAACCGCAGTTTTTTAACCAAAATTTAATGTTTATAACGCCCAAAAATATTAGTCTAACACCCACCTTAAAGTATACTGATCAACTCAAAATCACTTTCTGAGATGTGCGTTCGTCTGGCTGGCTGTCCATGTAAACTTGTGCGCTAAGAATAGGTCGCAGTATTTCAATAAAATTTGCCACAAGTATTATTTTCAAACCATGGACAAAGCCTATTGAAACAGGTAAAAAGCGGTATATTATTTCACATAGTCCTCCCGAACTAGGACTTTTTCGGTCATAAATGCTTGATTTATAATGATATCCGCACAAATATTTCAACGAATAAGTTTCATATTACAATAAAGTTCATCTAAAAATGTTCGGTTCGATTCAAAATTGACAAAATTATCTGAACGCAATATTTAGAAATAGTCAAACTGAATGCTACTAGGCGCATTTACTACGCCCCTTTACAGTTACATTCAAATATCCAAGATCTGAACGCTTATTTTGTTGTTTACTACTCGACGTTCAGCTCGTAATAGACCAAGCAAACGTTTTTCTGAACGCAACATATTAAAACCCAATCCTTTCTACTAGCGACCTGAACGTTTTGTTCAGATTTTTAGAATCAACCAAATAATTCTTCGCTGAACACACATTTAGCATAACTGAATGCAAAATTAAGTAAAATTCTTCGTAGATACCGTAAAATGTGCCGTTCAGCATAGTGGGATAGTAAAACAAAACTAAACGCATCGTTCAGTAAATCTGAACGAGACGTGGTAAAAATATTTTTAGCAAATTTTATTATAACTTTAATATTATTTCAGTTGCCGGCCACAGAAGTAACGGGATTCTAAAAAACAACAAGTGTTAAGTTTGACCGAATCTCATTTGTGTGTTGATTATTAAAGTGAGTAGTTCATATTTTATATAGTGACATCCATACATTAACATTGAGCTTTGTTAGAGCAATTCAATTTCTATTGCCGGAGTTAAAAGGTAACTTATATATATTTACATATACCTATGTAGTCAGTATTTTAATAATTGTTTAATATAGAAGCAGGAATCAGTATGAATTTCGTAAGAAGCCTTTTAAGAAGAGCAACAAGTCAGTGCGTATATTAAAAAATTGTGTTACTGAAGGCAGTATAACTTTTTTGTCATCTGAGTACAGAAAGAAATCAATAAACACTATCTGCTGTAAAGGAATTTCCTCAGGAAGAGCAGGTTTCGGTGAGTTTATAGAAATAGTTGTTTATGTAAACATTTATGTATGAATAATGCTTGTAGAATATATTGAATAAATTTTGTTAATATTAAAAAAACATTTAAAAATCTTTTATTTAATTTTCTGAACGCAGCTGGTAAAATAATAAGCTTACGTTCAGCAATGAAGAAATTGAACGCATCGGATAAAAAACTAAACTCTTGTTCAGTATTGCGAAAATTAAACGAATATAGTTAAAACCTGAACGCCCGTTTACTTCTGCACAAGCTGAACTCTAAATAGTAAATAGCTGAACGCACGTTCAACGTAAAGTTGAACGTTTAATTCGGTTTTCTACTACAAACATTCAGGGTGCAAAAAACCTAATAAATATTCCGATAAACTAAACGCTTGTTCAGTTTTTTACTATTTAATTTTTCTGTATAAGGACCACTTCCAAAAATTTAATTTAAAGACCAAAAAATTATTAAAAAATTTTGGCATTCAAAATAAAAAAATTCAAACACAAATAACTAAGTAGAATAAAATCAGGCAACCAAATTCCATGGCGATCGGTCTATAATTAGTCATTGCTCCCATACAAGGCCCACTACCGACTACAGACAATAACTTTAACGGGCATAAATGTCATAAAAATATTGGTATCCAAATAAAATGTAACAGAAACAATTTGTTATATAGAAATAAATTAGGCAACCTAATTTCAAGGCGATCAGTTCATAACTGAACATAGCTCCCATATAAGGCCCACTTCCTACAATCACTCACGAAGATAAATTATTGAAATTTGAAGTAAAACAGGCCGACAATACTTTGTTATTTGTTTAGTTTAAATTTTTGTATTGACCAAATTTGTATACCCTGTATCGTGACTGACAGGAACATATAAGTTTGTCATTCATTGTGTAATTTAAGAATCATTATAGATAGCAGAGTCAATAAAGCCATGTCCGCCTGTCCGTCTGTCTGTTGAAATCAACTTTCCGCTGCCGCCAAATAACTTACATACATGACTGATACATTAATATATCCGCAATAGTCCCGCATTTTTATTTAATTTTGGGAAAAACTATATCTATTGAATCATGGCTGGTTTTTGTTACACAAACCACAGCTTTTGTCTTAAATTTTCAGAGAAAAATATAAATTTTCTTTTTAGAAAACTTAGCACAACATTATCAATTTACAATTAATATATATTGAGATTATAAATGGTTCAGCAGTTATAGAAAAAATAACTAAACTGTAGTAAAAACTCAGTCCAAATTTTTCATTTAACACCTAACAATCATACAACACCATTTTTCGTGTGCATAAAGACAAAACAACAGTTTGTGTTCATTGAAATGTAGATAATTTAATAAAGGCATAAAATATTTAAACATGAAAATCTGGATAAACTATATAAGGTTTTTTCGCAAAAATTCAAAAAAAAAAAAAAACACAAAATTCTAACAAGGTTAAACAGAAGTTGAAAAAAAAATAGTAAAATTAAATGAAATTTAAAAGTATTAAATTTAAACAAATAATTTTTAAACATATGTATATATTTCTATATATTTAGTTATTTTTTTAAATTCCTGTTACTAAAGAGCTTTGGATTATTTGTTTAAACAAAACAAAAAAAAAAACCATCTCAGGTGTTTTCATTAAAATGCATCATACTGATTTTTTTATGGGTTTATTTGCTTATTTGTTATTTACATCATTCTACAAAAGGCTTAAGGGGATTTACAATAATAACAGCACCATTCAGCTGAGTTGTATTTAAAAGTAGTGAAATGAATTTAATAATAAAACTACAGAGAATTTGTTATTTAATTAAAATGAGTTGTAATTTAAACAAACTTTTTATTTTCCTATACGAAATATAAAATGTAGATATTTGTCTGGGCTGTTTTTTTTTACATTTACTAAATTTTACACAAACCACAGCAGCCACATTCATTAACACTTGCCTTAATATTTGTGCAAGTGCTAGGAAGTTATTTTGAGGTTTTTTTTTTTTGGAAGGTTTAAAATAATATTATTTGTTTTAAGTATTAAAAGTTTATTTTACATAAAAATTTAAAAAAAAAAATCCTTTTATTTGCAAATGTATTCCAGCAAGGGTACGTATGAGTAATATTTTTTAATTAAATAATAATCATACGCATAATATAAAAACTAAAAATAAATTAAAGCATATTTTAAGGGGGGCTTTAATAATAACATTCATATTTATATTTAAATTTTTAGACAATTCACTGTGAGTGGCTAGGGTAGATATAAGTTTGTCATTCTGTTTGTAATTTCCACATTTATCGCTTGCAAGCCCATAATATACCTTGCGGGCGAAGGGCAGTTCATTAAGTCCGTGACTTTTTCAATGAAACACAGGTTTTTGGACAAAAAAATCATTTTATTCTTCAGCATAGTCTTCTTTGAGCTCTATTTGCTTTGTCCAATTTTGTTTAACCTGACAAAAAACAAAATTTGTCGAGGTCATCATAATAATCATATTTGTTTGTGAGATGATTTCATAATTGGAGTCAAATCTCTTTTCACCGAGCTATTTCTTCAGGTTTCAAAACAAGAAATAGTCAGTCGGAGCTTATCCAGAGAACAAGGCAAATGAGGGAGCAATTCGTAGTCTAATTCATGGTTTTTTGCCATGGAAACTGCACATGTGTATACCCTTGCATTGTCCTGGTGAAAAATAACTTATTTCTTGGCCAAATTCGGTAGTTCTTTCTTCAAATCCCCATTAAATCGGCCCAATAAGCTAGCATAATATTTACTATTAATTGTTTTACTCTTTTGAAGGTAGTCAATGTGAATTATACTGCGTACATCCCAGAAAACGGTCATCATGACTTTATTGGCTGACAAATCCACCTTGGCCTTCTTTGACAATCACCCCAAGAAACCTACTGTTTTGACTGCTGTTTGGTCTCTGGTGTGTTGTGGATCCATATTGGAAAAAGTCGTCCATATAGTGGTTGTTATACAACTTCGTTTGTTGTCAATTGTTAGCAAACGCGCACCCATCTTGTGGAAAGCTTTCTAATAACCAAGGGATCATTTAAAATTGCAACCACTGAGCCATGTTAGATAACTTTGCCTTCCATAGTCTCTCGCACTTTCAATCTCCGTTGGCCAATACCATATCGTGAATTTTTTCGGATGTACAGACCTCTCATCATAATATGTTGTTCTCATATTATGATATCCATAAGCCGAGAGCAACATAATATGGTAAGTCCTTCATCATAAAAATGGTTGTCACAAACATATACATGTTTACTGTAACCATATATATGGATGATACAATCATGTGAATCGTAAATTAACCATATTATTGTTACCACAATCATATATATAGTTACTGAGACTATAATATTATTAAAAATGTTGAAATAGTGACAGTAAACATGCACAAATGTTGAAGTGCACAACTATATTTTTTCTCTGCGTGTATATGACGAAATTCTGTAAACCGCCTTTTTTACCATTGATGGAGCAGGGTTTCTATAGTATTTATAGTTTTTTCCGCAGCTCAGTTAAGAGGATTTAAATTCATCCAAAAACCCCGATTACCTCATTTCTTCACCAAAATAATTTTTCTCAACAAAATATTTTTTTTTCACCCCAATTTTTTATCAAAATGTTTTTCACCATAAATGTTTTCTTACAAAATTTCTTTTCACAAGTTTTTTTTTCACAAAAAATTTAATTTCGCGAAAAAAAATTTTCACCAAATTTTTTTATAAAAATTTTTTAACAAAATTTATTTTTCACCATATTTTCATTATAATTTTTATTTGTATAAACTTTGCTTTTCTGCAATTTGTACCAACATTTTTTTTCTCCAAAATTGTTTCATTAAAATTTTATTCACCAAATTTCTATTCTCACCAAAATTATTTAACCCAACTTTTCACCAAATTTATTTTAATATTTTTCTTAAATTATATTTTGCTGAAGGATATGTTATTTTCGGCACAGCTGAAATTTGGTTTTCATACTTGTTAAATGTATGAAAACCAAATTTCCATACAAAATTTATTTTATACAATAACTCCAACTAAAATTTAATTTGTCGCTACATTTTTATATTTATGTATGGTTGAGTATATCACTGTATTGCAAACACCTTTAGCTTCCTTTAAACACTCACGCTCTTACATTTTTCATTTGTTTTATTTAAAATCTACACAATATTTTTACAGTATGTATTATTCTCTTATTTAGTTTTTATATATTTTTTTTTTATAAATATTTTTATTTTTAACTTTAACACGTAGTCTATTACCCACATCACGCGTGTGTGCTTAAACATATTGAAAAGTTAACATACCATAAAGCTTTTCATCAAATCCACACACACACCTACATACTACGACAAGTTCAAACCCGGATGTCTGCTTAGACAGCTGACAAATACAAGGCCATTGCTTTAAAGGACGCCTAAAAGGTTACATAAAGATGTGGTTTGGATTTTTTTTGAAATTCCCCTTAAAACTTTATATGCTGAGTATGGTAAGTAGATTTTTGTCTTAGGTTAGGTTATCAGGCAGCCGTCCAAAATCTTCGTTGGTACAGCTCACTTGGGTCCAATAATAGTTCCCTTTGTGATACCTGAAAGAAGGTGAAAACAAAGAGAGGAGAGAAATAGAAATAGAATTCTATAGATTTAGTAGGCAAGAGGAGAAAATTTAAAAAAATTGTAGGAGTAAGAGGAGAAGATGTTGAGAGTTAAGTAACGCAGACCATCATGGGACAGTTGTCGAGTCACCATGAGGTGCAATTTTCAAGTCCGGTTTTATCAACCACCTGCTTTCCCTAATAAAGGCGTCTATACACCTTAGTTCCTTCACTGATAGCCCGGAGAGGGTACCAAGGGAGATATGACGTGCATCTGCAGTCCAATGCAGGCCATATCATGATCGTAATAGCACAGGTGGATTCATTATTTGTCTTGATCTGTGTGTGTGTGTGTAAATCACGATCACTACCAAAATTTAGTACCAAAATGAAAGAAAATCATACAGAATGTTTATCATTGTCTCAAGCCGTTTGCTATTGAAAATCAGCTAAATTAGTTTAGTAGACAAATAGTTATGAAGCAAAATGTAAAGCATTCTGGAATCAATTTAATGTTCATGCTGTGATTGATAGTGGCCGAGCATGAGAGACTGTTCACACAGAATGATGAGAATTTCTGTTACTGAGAGAGCAACTGCGGCTGTTGCAAAGGCGGACATTACAGATTTATTTAGCTGTTTACAAACTCTGAAACCCAAAACAAATAAACGCAGTTTTAACCCAATTAGCATTAAAGCCCTTAAAATTCAAGCACTTGAATATGTTATTGGAATTCGACATGAATGTGAATATAATTATGTTCTAAACTTTTAAAAAAAAATTAATTGGTCAATTCACAAGGTCTATTATCATGTCATATTGTCATAATGTCCTAATATTTCACAATGGTTTTTATTGCTTTTCAAGCAAAAAATGTCTTAAAATAATACTACTTTCTATGCTATGTTTTTTGTGTTATCGTAACGAACCAGCTGTGACCAACGCCGAATGCCCAAGAGTCGGTTAAGCCGAGTCGTGATACATTAGGACATTATGACTATATGACTGATAAGAGACCTTGTGAATTGACCAACTATTTTCTAACAAAAATCAAGTGGCTTAAATTTATGTTTCCTTTTCCCTGGAGAATGCTATTGATATAAAGTCTAATACAGCTATAAGTCAATTGATTGACACTGTACTCAAGGCTTGAAGTACACTTGTTTTCAATTTGAATACCATATTTGTTTAAAATAAATTTATAAATTTTACGTAATCCTATAAGTATAATTTCTTTACAACCCTCTTGATTCTTATGAAAATTTTATATAGATTTTAATATAAATCACGCTCCCTTGCAAAATACCTAATTTCCAAGAATAGTTATCACTGTCTTCAAAAGTTTGGTACGAAAGACCAGTACAATTGCATGAGCAGAAAAATAATTGTAAACAAAAATTGTTTAACATCCTCGCAAAAATGTTGTTTCTTTATAAGTATTATTATAATACTTAGATTGCAATACTAAAAGTTCTAATGTGTATTTAAAGCATCCCTTATCCTTATAACATGAAAATACAAAACATTTGCTTTAATAAAACACACAACTGTTTAAAGTTAAACACAAGGACCGTGTGGCCTAATGGATAAGGCGTCGGACTTCGAATCCGAAGATTGCAGGTTCGAGTCCTGTCACGGTCGAAGAATTATTTTTTTTTTTTATTTTTAATTTATATTTTTAATCGATTATATTTTTATAATTTAATTTTCAAACATGTTATTTTGATAAGTTAATATTTATATATTTTTTAGGTTTAGCAGTACTAATTGTATTCTTATGTACATATTTAAATTACTGGTAAAATAACTTGTCCAATGTAATACTACATTTATTACAAACTTAATAATTTTGTTATACTGTCACATGTGATAAAAATTATGAGAATTTCAGAGGATAGTGAGCATAGTCACATAGTGGAGTCGATCGGAAAATTTGTAATAAATCTGTATCTTCTAACCTACTAGCCCCATTGAAAACTATGTAGAAAGGAATCGTTCCAGAGGACGTAAGTTTTCATAAAATAATATGTGTGAACACCCTGTAAGAAAACAAGGTGAGATACAGAGTGTTAAATTTAACTACCTCTGATTAGCAAAACTTTTTACAGCTCATATGGAGTTCTGCTATGGAGTTCAATGAATTTTACTTTTTTAGAAAACAAATAAGAAAGTAAAAAAAACCATCACTCAAACCAAGGCTAATACAATGTTAACAAATTCCATCAATTTCAGTGGTAAAACTGAATGTGGGAGTGGTTTACTTAATCTAGTTGTGGCTGTAGAAGCAACGAAGATGCTGAACGTTCTGGACGCTCAATTGAGGTTTCTATACCCGAAAAAGTTGCAAAAATTCAAGAGAATGAAAATGAGTGAGATTATGGAAGACATGTTACATGACTTAGTGGTTTCAACTTGGAATGATCACTTGGGTATGAGAAAGTTTTCCGCAAGATGGGTGACGCGTTGTTTACAATCGACCACAAACACAATCGTGTGACAACTTTGCAGGAGTGTCTGCCTTTCTTCGTAACCGTGGACGAAACTTGGATCCACCACAACACACCAGAGACCAAACAGCAGTCAATACAGTGGATATTTCAGGGTGAATTGGCGTCAAAGAAAGCCAATGTGGGTTTGTCAGCCAATAAAGTCAAGGCGACCGGTTTTGCGAATACACGCGGTTTTGCGAATACACGCTACATTGGCTACCTTCAAAAGGGTAAAGCAATTAATGAAGAATATTATGCCAACTTATTGGGTAGATTTAATAAGGCTTTAAAAAAACGACCACATTTGGCAAAGAAAAATGTCCTTTTCACAAGGATAATGCAATGGGTGTATAATGTGCAGTTTCCATGTCAAAAATCGGTGAATTAATGTACGAATTGTTCCCTCATCCGCCCTATTTTCTGAATTTAGCCTTGAATGACTATTTCTTGTTTCCAAAACTGAAAAATGAGAAAAGAGATTTGACTGCAACGTTGAAATCATCTCACAAACAAACCTATTTCGATAACACCGACGAATGTTATTTTTGGAAGAGGTTTCCAAAAATCGCTGAAATATGCCAAAATGCTTACTAAACATTGCTATCCAGTTGAAATTTGACACATTAACCTACAAAAATTGCTTATAAATAACGATATCGAATAAAAATTTTGTACAGATCAGTTATAGATATGCAGAAATTATACTACGGGATTTTGTGAAAATCACTCGATAGATCATAGCCTATAGCTCCCGAATAAGATCCACTTTGGGAGCAATAGGTCGTCCACGAATTGATGAGCCCTTGCCGAAGAACGTGGGTTTCGGGTAAAAGTTTCCTAATTTCAGCAGATCACTGAAATCATTGAAGTATCGATAGGACTGTGAAACACAGCTCATATTGCGATGATGTTCCAGTATGTCAATTGAGCTGGATGAAACCCACTGTCACCGATAAGCATCTTCACTCTCTCCTGTGGGCGGTCGAGTGGTGCAGTGGTATAGAAAAAAAATAGAGGGAAATAAATCTGCAACTTCTAAACTGTTAGCCCGGCTTAAATGAAATTTCACATACGTAAAGAAGAAGTGTTATCGAGTTTAAGTTTTGAACTTGGACTGCATGGACCCTCCAGGGATCCAAAATAGGAATCCTCGGGTATGTTACATTTTTAAAACGATCCTATTTCTTCGTTTGTTTTCAGATATCAAAAAAATCACATATATAGAATCTCCTCATCGAGAACTACAAGCTAGCAATTATCTCATGAAGCTTAGGAGATATTCGCATTTGAAAATTAATTTGTCAACATTTTTACCCATCCTACTCCATTTATTTTATAACAGCAGATCCAAATATTTCTCGATTATATGCATTTGAATTTAAATAATTTTAAATAAATTTTTTGGGAAAAAAGTACTTTTTTCACTTGGGTCCATAAATTGGTCCCTTTGTGATACCCTAAAGATCATGATCAGGTCCTTAAGAGGTCCTTCGCATGTCGGAAATGGGTTCAGTGCCAAACCAACCTGACGCACGGATGAAGGAATCTATCTTCCTGACATCCACATTAGATAGATGGGCTAAGCCATGCAAAAGAGGACTGCCAATTGTAGCAGACCGAGCATCAGATAGAGCTGGACAAAGACAGAGGAGATGTTCAACCGTTTCCTCCTCTTCTTCATCATGCAACTTCTACAGAAGTCATTGTATGGAGTGTTCAGTCTCCTGGCATGCGCACCAATCAAGCAGCGCCCAGTAAGCACTGATATCAAAGCTCGTAGCCTAGCCCGTGATAGCCCCGCAAGAGACATTGATCTATGTTGGACAAAAACGGGCCATGTGAGCCTCGATATCGAGCAATTTGTTAAATTAGTCCATCTGAGTTGAGCGGACTCAAATAAGCTACGCTGTATGAGTGATTTACAGCAAGATAGCGGTAGACCGACCATGGGATCTATCTCACCAACTTGTAGTCGAGAGCCCCTTTTGGCCAGTTTATCCGCGATAATATTGCCAGGTATTTACAGGTACATTGCAAGGGAGTGCAGTAGTCAATATTGGCAGGAAGATAGTGTACACCTCCCAAAGCTCGATGAAAATCGGGAGAAGTCATTACCGACACCAAAATCAAGAAGTTTTGATAAAAGCGCACCATGCCATACTCTTACGAATACCTTAGAAATATCTAGAACCATAATTGTACATAGTTCCTTCATAAAGCCCATGTCCGGAAAATATATGGGCGGAATGTTGATTTTGTCATTCCGTTTGTAGGAGATCGGATTATGGGTCGTGGAACCACAAAAGTACATATTGTTACGAATTTGCAATAGCGATTTGTCTGTAACGACTTCCTGCAACATTCATCATGTTTATAAACACGTCCATCAGTAGAAGCTTCTACTTATCAACAATGTTGATAGCACGCGTTTATTAGCATTGTTTATCAGTATGGCAACACTAAATGTTTAAGCTGTTAAAATTGACATCGAAAGCTCTAGAATTCGAACAAGCTAGTTTGTCCGTTAAGAGTAATGTAGA
The DNA here is from genome assembly GCA_942486065.2 of Calliphora vomitoria. Taxonomy (NCBI): domain Eukaryota; kingdom Metazoa; phylum Arthropoda; class Insecta; order Diptera; family Calliphoridae; genus Calliphora; species Calliphora vomitoria. Next base: position 12,362,104 of record OW818033.2, read on the forward strand.
AGATTCACGAAAGATGACGTGTGTATAAATAGTGGCAGAGGTTGCATTCGTGAGTTGAGTTTATCATAGGCGCTGTTAGAGTTAACTTCAACTGTCTTGTACATTTAAGTTTGTACATTATAAAGTGTGTGTGCATTTCTGCGAATTGATAAACGTGTATATATACACTGAGTAAATAGTCACTCAGTGTATCTATACACTGTTGTTGTTGTACATTTTAAATAAATACAGAGTTGTTACAAATTTTAAACTACTAAACGGCTTTTATTTGCAAACAAAAGTATCCGGTTTATTTAAAAGGAAATAAACCTAAAACGTTGGTTAAAACCTAACAATATATTCTGGGTCTTTATAAAAGTATAAGACGAACTAGCTATGCATGTATAGACACGACACTTGATAATGGGCAATATCGTTCCGACCAAAGCAAATTTTAAAGGCCCTTTTTAGCATTTACTCTTAAATTATACAGATTCTTTTAAAATACACACATACATATGAGTATGTTTATATAAGAGAACATACACGTTTGAATGTGTGTTTAAAGTTTATAACTAAATACAACGTGTGGGTGTTTACCTACGTAAGTAAGTAAGTATGCAGGTAGTGCAGTATTGAGGTGTAAACTTGTACCGTAGCATATTGTGGAACAAAAATAGTTGAAAGGTATGTTGTTGTGTAATGCTGACTCTGAAGGTGATGATGAATACCAGATGATGACATTAGTACAGTAAATTCTAGTTGCTAAATGCAGTAGCAGCAGCATCAACAGTTTTCAAACAACTTCCTTTTTAATTTTATTTAATATTTTTTTACTATTTTCATACAACATTCATTCGTTTATAGCATGTACGAATGTACGTTTTGCTATAAACTCTGCCATGTGTAGAGTGGAAACTTTATTAAATAAATTTGTCATATGCAAATTGAATAGTAACATAAAGTGTACAACAACTTTACAAAACTAAAACTGAAAATAGAAAAAAATAAATAAAAAAATAAAAACAGAAAAATGCAACAAGAACAAGAAGTTTTCTATTAAATCTAATTTAAATAAAAATAAAATATATACATATAAAAGCAACTTTAGCTGCACAGCAGTTATACAAAAATAAATATAGTCTTATTTGTTAAGCTAAAAAAAACTCAGAGAAATACAGAGAAAAAAAGCTTTTCTATTTTAAACAAATATAATAAAGTACTTTATTCGTTTTATATTTGCAACTTTTATATTAATACAAATATGGCATGCATTCAGTTCTTCTTTTATAAACTCATTTATGTTATATTATTTCATATGCCTTTTTAAAGTTTTTTTTTTTTTGTGTTTTTGAAAAAAAAAAATTATTTTAAAACAATTTCATTTCATTTTGTTTGTTTGTTTTTATTAAAATATTTGTTTGCTAAAGTCACGTTTGCAATTTTGTTTTTAAATAAAAGTTTCCAGACATACGTGTTTGTTGCCTATTTTTCAGTTGCAACTTTATACAGTTTATTATAATAATTTTAGATTTATGAATTCTATTGAAATGAATTATTTAACAAGTATAAAGTTTTACACTAAAAATTTACATAATTTAGTGAAATATCTACAAATATGTGAGCTGTTTATATGTTAAAAGGATTAAGTTTTATTAAGGCGTATGAGTAATATTTAATTATATATTTACTTTTGTACTAAGACGTATGAGTAATATTTAATTTCAATAAAACACCTGCCATTTTCAAAGAAAAGTTTAGTGTTATGTAAAATCTTGTTATGTTGTTGTATATAAAGAAATAATTTATCAAATGAAAGACAATTGTAAATTGAGTAGTAACAAATAATTAGCCATAGAGAAACATTGAGCGAATATTAGAAAAAAAATACCCAAATAAAAAAATTACTCAAAATAATCACACATACGAGTGGTGTTCTTTGTTTTCACATAGTTTTTTTTTTATTAATACATTTTCTCCACTTAGGTTTCTGAGAACTTAGTAAGTTCTTTTACAGGAGAGTTTCCACTCTATGTCTATTCTCTATGTAATTAGCATTGAAAAATATTTATAATTGCTCAAAATAATGCCCACAAACTCTAACTGCGATAACTCCAAATAAACAGCTTTAGGTTTCAAAGAATCATTTACTTGGAATTAACTTGCAATGTTTGGATATGGAAAGAAGTCAGTGGATGGCAAATTAAGCAGGTATTGTAACAATACAAAAAGTTTATAGTTTGTAACGACCTTGTGTTGCTAAATACTTCACTGGCAACACTTGTAAAGTAACTCATGTTCGTTTTTTAATTTCGGTTTCAAATGTATAAGACACTAATACATAGGCAGTTCCCGCGAGCGTACTGTTGCAGACCTCTGATCGATATAGACAATTTATCGACAACTTTAAGTTTTCATACGAAACTTAAGTTTATACAGAAAATTTATTGAAATCTATTAATTTCTAAATTTTTCGATAACAATGATTTCTTAGAGGAACTTTCCGATAACATAAAACTTAAATTTCAACAACTCAAATCAACCACTTGAATTTTCAATTGACAATTTATCAATAACATGAATTTCTATATAAAATAAACATTTGCCTGTAATTAGAAAATGTATCGATATTATGAGCTTTCTTTAAAAAATGTATCGATAACTTGAATTTTCTAGAAAACTTATCGATAACTAGAATTTTCTATAGAAAATTCATCGATTACTTGATTTTTCTATAGAAAAGTTATCAATTACTTGATTTTTCTATAGAAAATTTATCGATTATTAAGTTTTTCTACAGATAGGTTATCGACAACTTGATTTTTCTATAGAAAATGGATAGATTACTTGAATTTTGTATAGAAAAGTTATCGATAACATGATTTTTCTATAGAAAATGTATCGATTACTTGAATTTTTTATAGCAAATGTATCGAAAACTATAATTTTCTATAGAAAAATTATCGATTACTATAATTTTCTACAGAAAAGTTATCGACAACTTGAATTTTCTATAGAAAATTTATGGATAACTTTAATTTTCCATAGAAAATTTATCGATTACTTGATTTTTCTATAGAAAATTTATCGATAACTTTTATAGAGACTTTTTCGATAACATGAATTTTCTATAGGGAATTTATCGATAACTTGAAATTTCTATACAAAATGTATCTATAACTTGAAATTTCTATAGAAAATTTATCGATAACTTGAATTTTTTGTAGAAAATTTATCGATTAGATGATTTGTCTATCGAAAAGTTATCGATAACTATAATTTTCTTTGTAAAATTTATCGATAACTTGAATTTTCTATAGGAAATTTAGCGATTACTTGATTTTTCTATAGAAAATTAAATTATTCTATAGAAATTTACAAATAACTCGTATTTTCTACAGATAACTTGTCGATTACTAGCATTGTGTAAAGAACATTTATCGACAACTTTAATTTTCTAAAAAAAAATTTATCAATAACTTCAATTTTCTGTAGAACATTAATCTATATTAAGAATTTTCTATGTACGATCCAGCAAAGCTGAAAAAAACTATAGTTTCAGACTGTGCTACAAGTTTGAAAAAAGGTTGGTTACCGATTCGAAACGGTTAAAAGGTAACGGTTATTTGGATCATTTCAGTAACAGAAATAAGTTACGGTATTTCCAGGTATTTCGGTAATGGTATTTTAATGATAATGGTTATTTCATCCTGGTAAAATTTACAACAAATAAAAATAAGGACTGAGATCGACAAAATTCTTAACACACGTTTGTCATTAAAACCCAAGTATTATTTGTTTTTTTTTTATCAATTTACCTTTGTAAAGCATGTCAGTTATTATGTTTATTATCAATTATGTTCATTTGTTGTTAATCTGATTGAAATGAGTGACCAGAAAAAAGTGCGTACTAAAATTATTAAATATTTTCAACAAAACTCATCTTGGTCCTACAAAAAGTTGGCCAAACATTCAAAGATCTGCCGTCAAACTGTTTCCAATGTTACTCAACAGTACCGGGAGAACTTGTCCGTTGATAGAAAACCTGGCTCAGGTAGAATGAATGGTTCACATGATGTTTATTAAGCCAAAAAAAGAGAAAGAGTTTTCAAAAGACCTTCCAACACATCCAATAGGAAAGCAGTCCGATTAGCTCAGTGCTTGGACTATTTGGTACGAAAAGTTAAAGCCAATGCAGGTTCATAAACATACAAGGCTCAAAAAGTTCCTGATAGGAACGCTGCTAAAAATCTAGAAGCCAAAAACAGAGCACGGAAATTGAATTGGTATGGCAAGCAATATGCAGTTGTGGCAAAAAAAGCCAAACATTTGCTACAAAGGGCTCTATAAATACCGAAATTTACATCAAGGAATGTTTATCAAAAAGGATGTTCATAAGATTCTTAGTGTGTCCACTTATTTTTGGCCTGATTTTGGCACCCTGTCACTATGATAAGAAAGGTCTTGAGTGGTAAAAGAACAATAATGTGGTATTTGTACCAAGAGAGGCAAATTCTTCAAACTGCCTGTAGCTAAGGCCAGTGGAGAGATATTGGGCTCTTGTTAAAAGAGAATTGAAGAGCAAAAAAAAAGGTGTCCAAAAGTGTGGTAGATTTTAAACGGAGATCTTCGAACAAAGTGATAGAAATCATTATAAAAACCATAATGGAAGGGTTTCCGAAAAAGGTTCGAAATTTTAACACTATTGATTAGAACTATAAAAATATATATTTTTTTGTAAATTGTAATAATAATCAAAACTGTAAGTTTAGTGGTTTCATTTTTATTAACATATATGTATGTTAAGAATTTTTCGATCTCAGTCCTTAATATGATAAGATTTAGATTGCAATTGGTACATATTTTCATAATATAAAATTATATATTACACAGCGGTAATGGTATTTGGAGGTAGCGGTAGTTACGCTTATATCGGTAATTGTATTTTAGCCAATTAGTTTATAAACTAATTGTCTTAAAGCGGAATATACTAAATTAAAAAAAAAATAGTAATCCCTTAAAATTTTCTGACAATCCCAACTGCATTTTCTTTTTGTTTGTAGAGTATTTAACTAATACCATAAACATTTTCTTATGCAATATTTTTCTTATATATTGCTTGCTTTTATTTAAAATTATTTCTTTCTTGAGTTGCAACATGTCGTTGCTAGCTCTACTCCTTTAGAAATGATAGATTCTCAGTAGCAGTTTTTATAAATAATCCTTAAGTTAAGCAGTAAATATCAAGAAGTTACTTAAAAGACTTTACAACATCTAACAAACTACCTACAGACATCTTATACATACATGTATTGTATGTATTGTATGTACCATCTACTATCTAAATATAAAAATCATAAATATATTTGTGTAAGTGTGTGAGTGTATACAGTGGTGGCCATGAGGTTAGCACACTAGCTACTTGCTATTTTTAAACGCAAATATTTCCTATATTTCTTAATTTTTTTATGATATCTTTTGCATGCGTGTTACTTGTCCTTCTAAGATCACGTCCCATCATGTCCAGCATTATTCCTTTATATATATTTTGCGTTTTTCTATCCAGAATAGAATAACCTCAAAAAAACACTGGACAGTATTTTAGCACAAAATAAAAAATTTTATTCATATTAAAAAAGTAACAAAACAAAAAAACTTATTTCACTAAAAACTTAGTACTTAGTTGGATACCCTTTATTTTTGATCACAGCTGCTAGTCTCCTTGGCATACTTTCTACAAGGCCCATACAGCGATCCACTGAAATATCATTCCAAGCTTTTTCTACTTCTTTCCATAAATCGGCCAAATTTTTAGGCTTTTCTCTCATTACATGCTGCTCCACATCATTCCAAAGGTTCTCAATAGGATTGAGATCCGGAGATTGGGCTGGCCATTTTAACATGTCGATATTGTTCGATTCCAAGCAACACCTCACTAAGCGTGAGGTGTGTTTTGGATCATTATCTTGCATAAATCGCCACCTAAGTGGCATGTTGTCCTCTGCATAAGGTATCATTGTATTTAGAAGTATTTTCTGGTATACATACTGGTCCATACGAGTATCAATCTTTTTTATAGGACCAACACCATACCCAGAAAATGCTGCCCACACCATCACATTACCCCCACCGTGTTTTATTGTTTTACTGGTGTACTTTGGATTATGTTGCATGTTCGGAGGACGCCATACATACCTCTTACCATCCGATCCGAATCTACAAAATTTAGATTCATCACTCCAAAGGACATTTTTCCAAAAAATTAACGGCTTTTCCAAATGCTCACGAGCAAAGGACAACCGAGCTTGTATATTCTTTTTTGAAACATGTGGCTTATGCTGAGAAATGCATCCACGTAAATTTTTTTCATTAAGTCTCCTTCTTATCGTTCTGCTGGACACGTTGATACCATATTTTCCTGAAATTTCTCTCTGGATTACGGTGGAGCTCTTAAAAGGATCTTCGACAGAGGCTCTGTATATTAAAGAGTCCTCTTTACGTGAAGTTTTTCTGGGTCGAGGAGCCTGTGTAACATTTTTAGATGTTTTATATTTCTGAATATGTCTTAATGCATTATAAACCATCTTCCTGGAGCATTCCAAAGTATAAGCAATCTCACTTATACTTGTTCCTCTCGAGTTCATTTGTTGAATAATCTTTCGTTGTTCCTCTGTACACCACTTTTTTTTAGCCATATCTAAATAATGTTTATTAAGTCAGTTTGTCTTCCTCATTGATTAAATAATACCTAAACTTACCAATTAATATTTATACCCTCAAAAAACTTTTAAAAAATTTAATTATACTTATATGTGCTAAAATTGTGTCCAGCTTATTTTACATATTACTGCACTAAAATCCAAATTTGAAAGAGAATAGCGATGGAATGCAAAAAAAAAGTAACGGGACTTATTGATCACACCATAAACAACACTAATTACCAAAAACTTTAGTTTATAATTGCAATGAAATGAAATAATTTACTTTAGAAAACAGCAAGTATGAAGTGTGCTAACCTCATGGCCACCACTGTATATGACACAATATAAATAAACAAACTGTTAACCTCACTACTACTAATGCTACTTTATCACTACTACCATAACAATATCTAACTCACATATATGTAGCTACCTTTAGTTGCAGCAACATACACCTGTGCTTACTTGCTTCTACTTGTCTTATCGTAAAACCAGTGACATAATGATGAATTGTTGTTACACAAGCAGACGGACATAAAGACACACTGACAGACAGACAGACATCATACATACTTAGTTTATTTCTATCTTCCAAGAATAATATTGCAAGTAGTTAGTTGGAGTGGTTGTTTGTAATTTTAAAGTAGTAGTTTTAGAAGAAGTAGAACATAATTATAATGTGTCACAGTTTAAAGGGTTTAAAGTAAGAAAAACACCAAAGCATACAAAGAAACAAACATGCATGTTAGCATGCATGCATGCATGCATATCTATACAAAAGTTATAATCTTATATAACTAAACATAAACCCAAACTGATATGTACAAGCATCTCAATTTCTAACAACAGTTTCTTTTATTCTATAAGTATGGGTTTATATTTTTCTTAGTTTAATGAGAAATAAATATGGATAAAACTCCTTACACACATTGACATACTACGACTTACTTATACATGTATGAGTATGTTACAATATATGTAAATTTATATTTATATATTAGGGTGAACCTTATAAATATCATATTCCTAAATATAACCAAATTTAAAAGCGACAATTTAGGTTATGAGATTATGTTTATAAATAACGTATGAGTAATATTTCACGAATAGACAAACGTTCAATTCCTCTGAAGCGTATGATTGATATCAATTAAGTATTTAGCTATTAACATATGCATAAATGACATATGCATAAATATTATGTTAAGATAATGAAATCTAAAAAGTCTAATATAAGGGCCAACCTAATAAATTTGCACACACATAATCTTAAAATAATAAGAGGTTTTATATCCTGTAAAGCTTTTTACTAATTTGTTATAAAAAGTTTCTTTTGTTGTTAGTTATATTCAGGTTTAGCAAAATATAAAATAATGTTACAAACAGCAAAAGATCAAAGTTTAGACTAATATGAAACAAAGAATAAATACAATTAAAATAGAAATATAACTTAATAGTGTTAGATTTACATAACTTTAGTTGGAAATAGAATTAAAATAATATTAACAATACAATAAGGTTTTGTAATGAAATCAAAACATAATAGTAATATATTTAAGCCAAAAATTCTTAAATAAATTTCAAGAATTTTGACTGTGCCATCTTTTACTTTGACATAATTTTCTTTAAATTTTCTCACTAACTATTTGCTATTTTTGAGAATACTAATTGATCTAGAAATACTGGGAAACTTAGCCATTATTACTATTTTTTCTGAATACTTTTATTCACACAAAATTGTCCATACTTTTATATATGTGTATTTTGTGTAAATCCAATTTAATGTAAAAGATTTATGTCAATACCAGACAGTCATATACAATCTTGTGAATAATACTCAAATATCACTTCTCAATTAAATTAAATAGTTTCTAGAATTCAATCTCAATTTTGTAAAAAAAAAAAAAAAAAGTTTATTCAGCTACATTGCACAAAATGAAATAATGCAATGTTGGTATTATTTTCAAATATAAGGTGTAGTAAATCATTTTTGGTGTACATTTTTTATTTTCTCTAAACCAAACTCTATTTTGAATTACTCTGAAGGTTTCTATAAATGTAGTACACAAAATTTCTTTAGTTCCAATAAAGGCAATTTATGCATTATTTTTCATTCCCAGAATCTAACTCGCCAAAACTCATATACCACCAATATTTTACAATTCTCTTCAATTTCAATAAAACAAGAATCTCAAGCCAAAACAATATAAAATAATATTAATTTTACAACAGCATGTGGAAGTAAATATAGCAAATATTTATTTATACAGCCAACATGTTGCCACAAAACAATACTACGCACGAAACAAAAAATTTAAATAAGAAAGATATAAAAGAAATTTTATTTAAAATTAAAAGCAAAATTTTGCTAAACAGCATAAAAGAATTAAATAGAACTTAAATTGCTATGGAAATAATAAAGTTATCCAAACAATTAAAAATAATATTGGTCATACATACAAATGTTAATGGCTAAATAATTGATATCAATCATACGCTTCAGAGGACATGAACAATTACATGTACATAAAATATTACTCATACGCTAGTTATAAACATTACTGTATATCTTTATAACTTTATAACATTACAACTTTATAACTTTATAACTTTATAACTTTATAACTTTATAACTTTATAACTTTATAACTTTATAACTTTATAACTTTATAACTTTATAACTTTATAACTTTATAACTTTATAACTTTATAACTTTATAACTTTATAACTTTATAACTTTATAACTTTATAACTTTATAACTTTATAACTTTATAACTTTATAACTTTATAACTTTATAACTTTATAACTTTATAACTTTATAACTTTATAACTTTATAACTTTATAACTTTATAACTTTATAACTTTATAACTTTATAACTTTATAACTTTATAACTTTATAACTTTATAACTTTATAACTTTATAACTTTATAACTTTATAACTTTATAACTTTATAACTTTATAACTTTATAACTTTATAACTTTATAACTTTATAACTTTATAACTTTATAACTTTATAACTTTATAACTTTATAACTTTATAACTTTATAACTTTATAACTTTATAACTTTATAACTTTATAACTTTATAACTTTATAACTTTATAACTTTATAACTTTATAACTTTATAACTTTATAACTTTATAACTTTATAACTTTATAACTTTATAACTTTATAACTTTATAACTTTATAACTTTATAACTTTATAACTTTATAACTTTATAACTTTATAACTTTATAACTTTATAACTTTATAACTTTATAACTTTATAACTTTATAACTTTATAACTTTATAACTTTATAACTTTATAACTTTATAACTTTATAACTTTATAACTTTATAACTTTATAACTTTATAACTTTATAACTTTATAACTTTATAACTTTATAACTTTATAACTTTATAACTTTATAACTTTATAACTTTATAACTTTATAACTTTATAACTTTATAACTTTATAACTTTATAACTTTATAACTTTATAACTTTATAACTTTATAACTTTATAACTTTATAACTTTATAACTTTATAACTTTATAACTTTATAACTTTATAACTTTATAACTTTATAACTTTATAACTTTATAACTTTATAACTTTATAACTTTATAACTTTATAACTTTATAACTTTATAACTTTATAACTTTATAACTTTATAACTTTATAACTTTATAACTTTATAACTTTATAACTTTATAACTTTATAACTTTATAACTTTATAACTTTATAACTTTATAACTTTATAACTTAATAACTTTATAACTTTATAACTTTATAACTTTATAACTTTATAACTTTATAACTTTATAACTTTATAACTTTATAACTTTATAACTTTATAACTTTATAACATTATAACTTTATAACTTTATAACTTTATAACTTTATAACTTTATAACTTTATAACTTTATAACTTTATAACTTTATAACTTTATAACTTTATAACTTTATAACTTTATAACTTTATAACTTTATAACTTTATAACTTTATAACTTTATAACTTTATAACTTTATAACTTTATAACTTTATAACTTTATAACTTTATAACTTTATAACTTTATAACTTTATAACTTTATAACTTTATAACTTTATAACTTTATAACTTTATAACTTTATAACTTTATAACTTTATAACTTTATAACTTTATAACTTTATAACTTTATAACTTTATAACTTTATAACTTTATAACTTTATAACTTTATAAATTTATAACTTTATAACTTTATAACTTTATAACTTTATAACTTTATAACTTTATAACTTTATAACTTTATAACTTTATAACTTTATAACTTTATAACTTTATAACTTTATAACTTTATAACTTTATAACTTTATAACTTTATAACTTTATAACTTTATAACTTTATAACTTTATAACTTTATAACTTTATAACTTTATAACTTTATAACTTTATAACTTTATAACTTTATAACTTTATAACTTTATAACTTTATAACTTTATAACTTTATAACTTTATAACTTTATAACTTTATAACTTTATAACTTTATAACTTTATAACTTTATAACTCTATAACTTTATAACTTTCATTAGTCATTATATTTTCCTTATCTTAACTCTATTTGCAATTGTGATTAATATGTATTCCCTAAATTAAAGTACCTTAGTTACTTTCACTTATAACAAAATTAATATTAATTGCTTAGCAAATTAAATGTCAAATAACTAAGTACAATGTTGTTAACCACATAATAGTTTTTCAAGTAAATACTTATTTATTTAGTCACAAGTTCCTTATAATCTCTCAATTAATATTAATCATACGCCACTTGTACTTATACAAAATTAAGTGAATGATTGAAAATATTTGATGTGGAAAACAAACACAATTTCATACAGATGTTACTAAAGCTTATAATAAAATTTTCTTTAGCAAATCTTTGAATTAGTTTCATCATTTATCATGCTCTTAGACCAGCAGAATTTTACATATTTTTTGTTTCAATTTCCTCTAGTAAACAATGTGGTCAATGTTGTGCAAGATTTTTGTTAGGAAATTGCTTTATGTTTTAGGAATATTTTAAGAAATATTTAAATTAAATTTACAATAATAAATGATCAGTAAGTAAATTTAAGTAAGGTTTTTAAAGTAGAAACATTGTTAAAGTAAATTTAAATAGTTATTTTCTATCTGTAAAACGATTTTTTAAATTATTCAAATTTTAAATCTATTTAAACAGCTCGCAACATCATGCTCTGAAATATTAATGTCGAAAAAATGCCTTAAGAAAACAAAGTATGCTGTTTTGTAAATGAAATATGAATATAAAATTATACCACAACATTTTACATACATGAAAGTGTACCAGAAAAAAATCCGCTCCAAGAAATGGGTTATTAAAATGCAGCATAAATCATGTATGAAAAAAATTTGCTTAATGAAAATTATTTTTTTTCTACAGCAATCAGTGTGTTGTTGTTATTAAGAATTGTGAATATTTTTAAATGCAATTTTTCAAACACATGTGTACTGACACGCTTTTTGTAAATGTTTACCGTAAGATATTTTATATCATTTTGCTTTTAGAGTTTCATGTCATTTCAAGGTAGCATCAGAAAGTAAAAAAAATAAAATATGCGTATAGCAGAAGCAACAAAGAGGAAAATTCAAATGTAATAAACAGGCTGGTAATTTTAAAAGAAATACAGTAAATTTTTGTACAATCAACTTAATTTAATAGATCCCAACCATTATATAATTATAATACATATTGATCAATAACACTGTTAAAGGTTGCTTCAAATATTTAACTTTTGTAAACGGGAGCGTATGATTGATATTAATGTTCGTGCATTATTTGGTAAATATCATTGCAACTTCAAATTTATCTAAGAGTTTCGTACAATTTAAAAGGATTTCATTAGAAAACTTATCTTAGTTTTATATTATGCTAGGGATACACGATACTAATTTTCGTACTAATCGTAGTTTGAGTTGAAGTTCAGAAAGTAAAAGATCGCAATGCGGTAAAGAATTTAGAAGCAAAAGAACGAGCGAAAACATTTGGTCAAATTTTATTAAAAAAAATACATCTATTTTGTGATGGATGATGAAACTTATGAACTGGCAGACTTTTCACAACTTATGAGGCTGATAGACGAGGTAATGTTCAACAACAATACCGGGCAAAAACAAACAAACAAAATTTCCCAAGAAGTTTCTTGTGCTGCTATTTACAAGCACAATAAACACAGAAATATATATTACGAAGTGTCTACAAAAACATTCTTAAAACAGCACAGAATCCTTCATATTTCTAGACCGATTTGCCATCATGCTACTATGGAGGCAGTTGTGGTTTTTTGCTTTTATCTCAGCTGTTTTTAAGCCAAAATTCCAGATTCTAAATAGCAACCGTATCGCGACTATAGCGAATATATTGATGTATAAATCATGTATGTAAGATATTTAGAGGCTACGGAAAGTTGATTTCAACATACAGAAGGACAGACGGATAGATAGACATACGTATATGGCTATAATGATCCAGAGTATATAATATATGACAAACTAATATATGCCACGAATGGTGAAGGATATAAAAAGAGTAAGATTAAACATTTTACTATTACTTTTTCTTTTTAAATATTTTTTTTATTTAATTAAAGAATTTATGCAAATTATTGGTATTTGCAAAATTTTAAATAAATTAACATTTTTTATACATATTTTTAAGGCTGCGTATGATTGATATGTTTAAAAAGTCGGAATTAGTCTTTAGGTTCTGTTACATTCCGAATCAGCTGTTTCTCTTTTGTACATAAAAAACATGTATAAGTAGTTAGTTTTTCTGTGCTGTTCCGTTCTGTTCCGGACGAACCTGTTCAAAATCAACAAGTAACAGAGCTAAATTCGGCTGTGCCGAATCTTATATACCCTCCACCAAAGTAAACATATTTACGTACATTGCCTTTATCCATGCAAAACTCTTCATATAGCAACAACAACAAGAAAAAATCATAATATCATATCAGATTCAATTGCAAAAACATCCGATAATCATATTCACACGTTGAGTGCTCACTGATAACTAACCAAATAAACACATCAATTATTTTGCACAATTGTATGTTGAAAAATAACAACAAAAATGAAAATAAACGAAACGCACTCAAACACATACATATTAAGCATGCGTGTGTTTGATTTATAATTCTTATTAATTTCATCTCATTCCACATTGAATAATGTTGTTGCTCAGAGTTGCTCATATGAGAACTCATTATAAATAACTCTTTTTTTATATATACCCTTGCCAAAGCAATGAAATCAACACACATCCAAACATACATTTTGTTGCTTTTTTGTCAAAGCATGCAATAAATTGTATTTTTCAGAGGTTGTCTAGGATTTTTGTTCATATCTCCGTTATTTATGGACGGATTTTGCTGATTTTAAATAGGAAACTTCTCGAAATCATCACTGACAGAATTATTGAAGATTTGGATCCCGAAGATATCTGGGGTCTTCAGAAAATTTATTTCAATAGACGGACAGACAGACAGATGGACATTGCTTAATCGATTCCGCTATCTATAAGGATCCAGAATATATATACTTTATAGGGTTGGAAAATTATATTATGGAAATTACAAACAAATGACAAACTTATATATACTCTTCTCACAACCCCGGCGTTTGGCTGGGTCAGGTCTTGGAATCGAGGTATATTGATTTGAAGTTATCTTATAGGAAAAATTAAAATTTTTTGCACCTTTTTCATGCATTTTGACCATAATAATGTATACGGAGGCATATCTGCTTAAAGTTTTAAAATTTTAAAATTTGTAATATTTTTTTTTTAATAAATATAGTTAACAGATTGTGAAATATTAAAAAATCTTGCCAAATTTTTGGACATCTGCCTTTTAAAACCTTGTAGAAAGGACCTTTATATAGAAATATTGAAAAAGAACTAAGTTAACCAGTTTTATTTTTTTCAATAAAAACATCGCATTTTTTTCGAATTCATCCCATTAGTGTTTTCACAATATTTTGATTCAAATTTCTGACTGCTAGATTTCGAATAGTTCTGAACACTTCTATTTCTGAAATTGCTTTTGCTTTCTTCTTTTATGTTCCTTATATAATTGACTATTATTATTTATTCTGTTGATCGCAATTCTGGGCATATTTTTGTCATTATACACAAAATGGATATCGTTGTTTCAATACCACTTTGATGTGTGGATTGAATAGGAGCCTGTGCTTTTAACGCCAGTCCATACAAGTTTTACGCATTTATAAAAGTGCCTGTTAATTAAAGATTTTGCTATCTTTCTCGCTTGTTATATATCTTAATACTCATACTAACACCAGCCAATAGATACCCTTGAACACTTATACAATAAATACAAATGCTACCCTGTCATTTACAATACATTGCAGTTGTCTCCATAAACATGGTTCTGTAAATAAAATAATATATATGTATGTATGAATATATGAACTTTATTTGTATGAGTGTTAGTGTGTCAATGCAAGTGTGTATTAGTATTATCCCAGCAGTTCTGCATTGACTACAAATGAAGTCAATGTATTCTAAGACAGAAATTTCACAAATGTCTTATTACCTAGATGACTCCAGTTTACATACTTTTGAGTTATTTGACACGTAGTCAAATAAGAAAGAAGTCCATTGATTACTTAATACATCCCAGGTAATCTAGAGTGCAGTCAATTACCACTTTATTGTCTCTAAGTAAACCATGGTGTAGTCACTTTAAAGTGTATTGGAGAGTCAATTGTCACTAAGTGTCCTTAAGTAATATAGAGTTTATTTACTCCTTGTAATTTATGTGTATATGTAATTCCTGGTAGAAAACGCACATGGTAAAATAACTAGTGATATGACTAATTCTATAACTACTGGTGACTCCAATGATGGGTAAAATAAGAAGAACTGCTGGGATACAATAAAGTATATGTTCTCCTCGCACGTTTAAAATTGTTGTCTCATGCTAATTTCTTTCTCTACTTCAAATATTTATAGATGTGTGTATGAGTAGAAGTGAAGAAGGGTATGAATTGTATCTAACAGGTTATAACTTCATTGAATCAATTTGTCAGTTACAATTTCTTTTTTTTTTTTTTTGCAGTCGTATTTGATTATTTAAAAGTTCATAGTCGAACATGATTTTCTATGCATTACAAAATGCATTGTTACAGAAAATGTCTAACAATGCATAAAGTTTTATCTGTTTTTTTACTTGTTTTATATAGAGACTATAAAGCTTTTGTTATTGCCTAAAGGAAACATTTAAATTTTATTATTTAATTTTGTCTGTAAAGTTTCGATGGCTGAAAGATAAATATTAGCAAGCAATTAATGGTTGCATAGAATGTTTGAAGTGATTGTTAAATAAGCATAAGCATAACTATAGAGAAATGGATAAAAGGAAATAAATTAAAATATTAAAAGGAAAATATAGTTCGATATCAGCTTATAAAGGGTTCTTAATAAAGGCTGATCATTGTTGACAGTCTTATAGCAGCGTATTTGACAAACGCTGTTCATTATTTATCATGTTTAGTTAAGAGATAATAATTGTATCTATGCTCCGAAACGACCAGAGTCTCAGTCGTGCAAAGACCGTCAACTTATCTGCATCAACTGGGAGAAATTCTTTAGCTGTTGCACCAACAGCAAGATTGTTAAGGTAGCTATATATCCACGAAATTTGACTATTTAGTGCGGGTTTAGTGTCGGCCGCTTTATTCGCCCGTAGCTTTCGTGATAGCTTTGGCTATCACCGTAAATGGAGAGCGCTATAGACTTAGAGCGCTATAAGCCCGTGGACTTCGGGCTTCATTCAAAAAATCTTCGGAATGAAGGAACCAAACATAAAAGTGCTTAGAAGTGAATATCTTTTTTACAATAAATAATTGCTTAGCAACAAATACCACTCCACTTCTTCCCGACAACACAATTTAACAATTTCTTTTTATGCTTAAAAAATATTTACTTATTTCCAAATGACTTCTTGTTTTCTAAGCATGTTTTACCCTCATTTTTACCATCGTATTCCAGTTAAACAAAAGGTAATTAAAATTTCAAAAAAAAAACTGCCAACTTCTCACATTAGCGTGACTTTGCTAATATATGCATGAATATTGTGTTTCTGGGAAATGTAGAACGTTGTTTCAAAAGTCGGTCTTCTTTTTTTATTTAAATAAAAACAAAAGCATACATTTTTTTGCTGGGGTCTTTTATTGTTGTTATATATTGTATATATTTTCATTTAAGCATAATAATTGTTTGCATAAAAATCAACGGAGCTTGAGAGTTAAACAAATTTCGCAATCATAAAAGAAACCAACATAATAAAAGAAAACACATTTAGGAAACAAAAAACAGCTGAAATAATAAATAGGAACGCAAGGATATTAATATAAAAAGGGGTAATTAGCATTAGCAACAGAAAAACATTAAATAAAATAAATTTCTATACTTGTTTTACATAACAACAGCTTTATTAGCAGGAGATACAAAAAACGTATGAGTATTAAAAAATAATTAATATTACTCATACTTATGTTGACATGATAAATACAAAGCTTAACAAGTATTAAAAAGAGAACAAAAATACTTAAATATAAAACAAAATAATTGTCATGAGCATAAAATACGAACTATTTTTTTATGGAAATCTTAAATTCGTATATATATGTAAATTATGACAAGAAAATCCAAAACTACAAAATAATTTTTTTTTTGGAAATAAACAAAATATTTTGACTAATTTTTACATAAATCCATCTAATTTTCACATTTGAGAAAAAATAAAAAAGTAGTAAATCTACTACTATTTGAATAAATATAATTTTTAGCGCAAAACTTAAAAAATTGAAAGGAAATCAATATTTTTGCACATTGCTACTGAAATTGCACTAATTTGACATAATTTTGGGCTTTAATAAAAAAGTAGTAAAAATAATACTATTTGAAATTATGATTTTTTGGTTGAAAATGGAAAAACTCAAGAAGAAAACAGTAAGTTAAATTTATGGCTAAAGAAATCCAATATAATTTTTAAAAATTTGAGAAAAAATAGAATAGTAGTAAATCTAATACTTTTTGAAAAATTGTATTTTAGAACAAAAACTTTATTTTTGCACATTAATCTATAAATCGAATTATTTTTACACATCTTTGAGAAAAAATAAAAAAGTAGTAAAAATACTACAAATTGATAAAATTACATTTTAGAACAAAAAATGTATTTATGCGCAATCATGTAGCAAAAATCAAAAAGTAAACCATATTTTTAAACTTTGCTACACAGAACATTTTCCTTTATTATTGCATACTTTTGGGGAAAAATCAAATATTAGTACGACTACTACTTTTTAAAAAAATTTTATTTTTGCACAAAAATTTTATTTTTGCACAAAAACTTTATTTTTGCACATTCCTCTATAAATCTTATTATTTTTACACATCTTTGGCAAATAACGAAAAAGTAGTAAAAATACTACAAATTGATAAAATTCATTTATGTATCAAAAACAAAACCATATTTTAAAACATGTCCATACAAATCATTTTCGTTTATTTTTGCACACTTTTGAAACTACAATTGTTTGGTTCAAAAATTTAAAGGAATACTATTTTTTTTGCAAATTTCTACAGAAATCTTATCAATTCTGCATAGTTTTAAGAATAATAAAAAATTATTAACTCTACTACACTACTCTTGTCTCAGAAAGGAAAACATTTAAATTAAAACTATATTTTTAACTTGTGTCTAAAGAAATCCCATATAATTATCTAAAATTTGAGAAAAAATAAAAAATAGTAAATCTACTACTATTTAATATATAATTTTTTTAGCGCAAAATTAAAAAAAAAATTATGGGAAAACAAAATTTTTGCACATTTCTACTGAAATTGCATATTTTTGGCCAAATTTTGGGATACAATAAAAAAGTAGTAAAAATAATACTATTTGAAAATATGATTTTTTGGAAAAAAAAGGAATACATCAAGAAGAAAACTATAAATTAAACTTAAGGCTAAAGAAATCCCATATAATTTTTAAAAATTTGAGAAAAAATCAAATAGTAGTAAAAATACTACTTTTTGAAAAATTATATTTCAGCACAAAAACTTTATTTTTGCACATTTCTCTATAAATCGTATTATTTTTACACACCTTTGGGAAAAAATTAAAAAATAGTCAAAATACTACAAATTGATAAAATTCAAAAATTTTAAGGAAAACTTAAGTTTTTACACATTGCTACAGAAATCTTATAAATTTTGCATAGTTTTGAGCAACAACTATTCTACTTTTTGAAAAAATTTTATTTTTGCACAAAAACTTTAGTTTTGCACATTCCTCTATAAATCTTATCATTTTTACACATCTTTGGCAAATAACGAAAAAGTAGTAAAAATACTACAAATTGATAAAATTAGATTTCAGCACAAAAACTTTATTTATGCGCAATCCTGCATCAAAAATCAAAAAGAAAACCATATTTTTAAACTTTGCTACACAAATCATTTTCCTTTATCACTTTTGAGAAAAAATGGAAAATGTAATAAATCTACTACTATTTGAAAATACAATTTTTTGGCTCAAAAATTAAAAAATTTAAAAAATTTTTTACATTCCTACAGAAATCTTATAAATTTTTCATATTTTTGAGCAACAATAAAAAAGTAGTAGCTCTACTACTTTTTGAAATTTAATCTTATGTCTCAAGAAGGAAAAAATCATAAATAATACCATATTTATACCCTACACCACCATAGTGGGGAGGGTATATTGGATTTGTGCAGATGTTTGTAACGCCCTAAAATATTAGTATAACACCCACCTTAAAGTATACCGATCGCCTCAGAATCACTTTCTGTGACGATTAAACGATGTCCGTCCGTCCGTCTGGCTGGCTGGTTGTCCATGTAAATGTAATTACGATCGGTCCATAATTAGTCATAGCTCCCATATAAGGCCTGCTTCCGATATAATCACTTAGAGCATAAATCTCTTAAAAATTTTGGTATACACATAAAATGCAACATAAATAACTTTCATATAGACATAAATCACACCTCATAATTTCATGGTGATCGGTCCATAATTGGTCATAGCTCCCATATAAGGCCCTCTTCCGAAATTTATTTTAAAACTATGATTTTTTGGCACATAAGGAAAAAATATCAAAAAGAAATTGATTTATAAGTAACATAAAAAAAATATGCTTTAAATTCATTACACAATCTAAACATTTTCTCTAGTCCCTAGAAATATTATTTCTTTGTAATGAAATTCTTTTAAATTTACTTATTACAAATCATAAAATAATTCTTCCTTTAATATGGCTTCATCTATTTTGCCAAACTTTTACTCTTCCAATTTCCAACAAATCCTCAAATAATCGAATATTTTCTACATATTTACTTCACATAAACTCTATGACGTGCAGCAAACTACAATATGGAGAGAAGTTTTTGATAAGTTGCTGCATAAAGTTTTGCAAAAAAAAAACGGAAAAGAAAACTTCTAAGATAAAGATTCAATAAAGAAAATTTTAAGAAAAGAAGATTTGATTAAAACTGTTAGTAAAGTTTTTATTACACAATATTATTATGAAATCTAAAATAAAAAAATCCTATTTTAATTAACAAACATCAAAAAAAATAAAAAAATAATCAATAACACAATTCTTTAAAAAACATGAATTGTAAGTATTTGAGTGTGAGGAAACATACAGAAAGGGGTTTAAATTAA
Organism: Calliphora vomitoria; assembly: GCA_942486065.2. NCBI lineage: Eukaryota > Metazoa > Arthropoda > Insecta > Diptera > Calliphoridae > Calliphora > Calliphora vomitoria. The sequence continues at coordinate 12,382,570 of OW818033.2, forward strand.
AAGTGTTGTATAATTTATATACTCTTACTACCTTTATTTTTTGTTTTGCTAAATCTAAAATCCATTTTTATGTTAAATAGAATAAAATGAATAACACAAAGGGGAGGAAAATTGGCAAAAAACAAGCATAAAAATAGAAATAATGTAAAAAACAATGTTACAAACAGAAAATTCAATTTAATTTAAAGTGATTTTTACGTTTGACTAATTCTTAACCACACAAGTACATGGAGAATATAATACAGACACATACATTAGTATTTACATTTATACACAAAGAGAAAATATTCATGGTGTCTAACGAATTTTTACCCATTCCAATGATTCAGCCTTAATCACCGAATTTTGCGTATGACTCCACATAATTATACATGATATACCAACAATTCTTGTTTTAAGTGTAATTTAACTTTTGCTGCAAGCAAAAAAATCTAAGTATACAATCGTATCACTAAAATAAATCTTAACAAATCTTTTTTTCTCTCTGTGTACTTATACACACATACATAGCACTCAATTGTATGTATTCCTGTGTATATCTCTTTTTTTACGTCTAGGTAATAGAAAATAGAATGAATGAAAAAGCACACATTCCATTTTTATGCACATTTACATCATTACATTACATTCTCTACGAAATAGAAAAACAACAAACAAATAGACAAAAAAAATCATCCCTTTTTTCTGTAATTTTCCCTGTTTTTACCTTTGTTTTTATACCCTTCACCATGAGTGGCAAAGGTATAAGTATATACGTTTGTCATACCGTTTCTACATTTTTCATTTGCTTCTACATAAAGTGTATATATTTTGAATCATTATAGATAGCGGAGTCGATATAGTCATGTCCGTCTGTCTGTTGAAATCAACTTTCCCAAGCCACCAAATATTGCTATTTAAAATCAGGAAACTGGGCCCACAAATGGCTGAAATATAAATAAAAAACCGCAAATAACTCGATTTTATCACCTATTTAAAAAGAAACGTTTTTCGAAAAAAAAAATTTTAAAATTTTTTTTATATTTTTTTTGCCAAAAATTTGAATTTTTTTCCAATTTTTTTTTTAATTTTTTTTTTTTTTTTTTTTTTTTGCCAAAAATCTTTTTATCTTAATGTATACTTTGGTGAAGGGTATATAAGATTCGGCACAGCCGTATATAGCACTCTTACTTGTTTTTCTTTTATATTGTTAAAATGAAATAGGAATTTAATTAAATATGTATAAAAAACGTATACGTATGTTTGTATGGTAATGAGAAATTTACATACAAATAAACATACTCACATATGAATGTTGAAGAATTGTATATTACTAAAGTAATTTGTTTTTTTTTTTTTCTCTACATATAAATAATACATATATAGATAATTCAAATCCATGTATTAGATAGTTTTTTATTAGATTTTTAATATTTAATTACAGCGATTTTTTATAAAAAAAACCCATGTTTATGAGAAAGTTAGTAGTAAATAATATTTACAAAGACTTTTCTTTTAATTATGATTTGAATTATAAAATATTACTGATTGCAGATTACATTGTGCTACAGAATACCTTAACTGGACGTCCAGAACGTTTGACATCTTACGTGCTTTTACGGCCACAACGAAATTCAGTAAACCACTTTTTATACCCTACACCACCATAGTGGGGAGGGTATATTGGATTTGTGCAGATGTTTGTAACGCCCAAAAATATTAGTCTAGCACCCACCTTAAAGTATACCGATCGACTCACTTTCTGAGTCGATTAAACGATGTCCGTCCGTCCGTCCGTCTGGCTGGCTGGTTGTCCATGTAAACCTTGTGCGCAGAGTACAGGTCGCAATCTTGAAGATATATCGATAAAATTTGGTACATATCATTTTTTCTGCCCAAGGACCAAGCCTATTGAAACTGGCTGAAATCGGTTCATTATTTCACCTAGCCCCCATACAAATGTCCTCCCGAAATTGGACTTTATCGGTCATAAATGTTTAATTTATATAGGTATCTACACAAGTTTTTCTCCAAATAAGTTTTATTTATATGAAATTAATGTCACCAAATTTTATTATGATCGGTCCATAATTAGTCATAGCTCCATATAAGGCCTGCTTCCGATAATCACTTTAACGAGCATAAATCTCTTACAAATGTTGGTATACACATAAAATGCAGTATAAACAACTTTCATACAGACATTACTCACACCACTTAATTTCATGGTGATCGGTCCATAATTGGTCATAGCTCCCATATAAGGCCTGCTTCCGATAATCACTTTAACGAGCATAAATCTCTTAAAAATGTTGGTATACACATAAAATCCAACATAAATAATTTTCATACAGACATTAATCACACCACTTAATTTCATGGTGATCGGTCCATAATTGGTCATAGCTCTCATATAAGGCCCACTTCCAAAAACCGTTCACGAATATAAATTATTGAAATTTGGAAATAAAAATGTTTTTGCTCATTTACTTAGTGTAGGGCATTATATGGTCGGGCTTGACCGACCATACTTTCTTACTTGTTTACCATTGAAATTGATAGTTCAGAGTTCTCATAGTATTTATTAAGCTTAGCCTTTATTTGAGTGATTTTTTCGCAAAAAATAATGCATAATGAGCAGACGATATTCACGTTTTTCCGAGGTAGTCTACTTTCAATGCCTGTCATGCACAAATTAATTAAAGTGTTTTAGCGGATCTCAACATAAATAAGTCTACCAGCACTGGTCTTGAAGCAGTGTTCTTCGACCCTAGCTCATCCATTAGCTAACCTTTTCTGCACTTTATACCGTGCCGGTCAATTTCCTGTATATTGGAAGGTTGCTAATGTAACGCCAATTCCTAAAAAAAGAGAGGCTAACAACCCTGAAAATGATCACCCAATAGCAATTTTGTCTGCACTTTCCAAAGTTATGGAGAGTATGGTTAATTACCATCCTGTGAAATATTTATAGTCCAACAATTTAGTCAGCGACACCGGCATTGGGGACGCTCTACGTGAGATTTGCTAGCCTTCCTATCGGAAAAATAGTGTCGTTTCATACACTGTTTTGCCAAAGGTAAAGTGGTGGCTTTAGATATTTCTAAAGCGTTTGGTAGTTAGAGTAAGGCATGGTGCGCTTTTAGCAAAACTTATTGCTTTTGGTGTCGGTAATAACTTCTTTTGATTTATATCGAGCTTTCTCAAAGAGTTCAAACGAGTTCAAGATCAATTCAGGGGTACCGCAAAGCTCAGTCTTTTCTCCTACTCTGTTTCTTATCAAACTTCCAATCCTATTTACTCTTTTGCATATCATATGCATTCAATTATAGACCAAGCCTGTCGGAGATTGAAGCAAAGAAGTAATACATGAATGATTCGCTTTACCATTTTCTTGTGACAATCTCTGAATGTGGTTGTGCGAATAGAGTCGATTACAATGCACACAAGACTCAATGTTGTATGTTAACGCACAACAGATCATGTTTCTCCATCTGTTTTTATGGGTGGTGTAAATATTAAGGAATCAGAAGCTCTTGATGTTCTAGGCATGAGTATTCAGTGCGATGTCCACTGGACAAAACACATTTTTCGAGTGTCTAAAGAAGCATTCAAGTGGCTTGGTTTTCTAAAACGGTGTAAGACATACTTCACTCCATCTGATCTCCTTACTATTTACACCACTTATATCCAGCCTAAAATGGAATACAACTCTCATGTGTGGGCCGGTGCTTCGAAGTCTATTTTGGAGTTACTCGACCGCGTATAGGAGAAGGCGAAGGAGAAGGCTTATCGGTGACAGTAGGGTATCCAGCTCTATTGACTCACTGAAACATCGTCGCAATATGGGTTGTGTTTAACTGTTCAACCGATACTACAATGGTATGTGCTCTGCTTAAATTTTTTACGCAACACACGTTCTTCGGCAGGAGCTCATCAATTCGTTGTCGACTGGACAGTGGATCGCACAACACATTACAGGGAAAATTCGTTCTTTTGCCCTACTGTCCATTTGTGGAATAAGCTTCCTCCTGAGTACTTTCCTGTCACATTCAATATTGGAAAATTCAAATCAAAAATGTCCATAAACACTACTCCCTTTATCCTCCCTCCCATAACCTATTTTCCTAGTTCTAACAAAATGCTTTGCATGAGTAGGGGTCATCCCCTGAGGGCTGGTCCAAGAAAAACAAAACATATACTTAACTCAAACTTTCTTACTTTTTTTCAAAATTATCAAATTTCATATTTATACCCTACACCACCAGTGCAGAAGAGTATAAAATTAAATTATACCGATCGACTTAGAATCACGTTTTAGCAATGTCCGTCCGCCTAGCTGGTTGTTGAAACTAGTTTGACTACATAGTTTATTACATATGTATATGTTCTCTTGAAATAAGACATTATCGATCATGTCTATCGGATTTATATATGCATCCAAAAAAATCCCCAAAAATTAGTTTTATATAAAAGGCAATGACATTTAAAAATGTTGTGTAGATCGTTCGATAGTTAAAGAAGCTTTCACTAATTCTGAATACAGTGCACTCGCGGTAACGTGAACTAATTAAAACCAAGGGAGTTCATGTTAGTGAAATTGTTCATGTTAGCGATTGTCGAATTTCATGGAATAAATATAAAATTTTATAATATAAACCTGTGTTTTACACGCTTGAAGGTGAAATTCTTTTATTATTATTTTCATTATTAAAATATAAAAGAAAAATTATTGATTAAAATGCATTACAAAACAAAACGAGATCACGAGAAAAAATACATTGAAATGAAATTACATAGCAAATAAAATTACTCATTCGTTGCCATACAAAAAATATTAATTTAGAGGATACAAACAGATTTTTAATATAAGAAGATTCCCTAAACTTTAAAAATCGAATTTAATGTATGTATTTCAGTGTTGTCTACATGCTTAGAAAACAAATGCAGTGAAATAGAGCTTTCTGAGTTTGTTCACGTTACAGAGTAGTCAATGTAAACAAAAGCTTGTTCACGTTAGGCGGTGTTCACGTTAGACGGTGTTCACGTTACACCGAGTGCACTGTATATCGATCAGTAATATCCTAAAAATATTGGTATGTATTATATATAATCCAAATAAGATTTATATTTCCACAAATCTAGCAAAGTTAGTCACAGCTCCCATTTCTTTCAAATATTGTAGAGAACTATACTGTCATACACCAATAAATTCGTATTGAAGTGGTATTTCATAATCTATAGCATTGGTAGGCAAATAGAGGAATTTAATTTGTGTGCATGTATGGGTAATAAAATAACCACAACAACATCCATCAACTGAACAACAGAATGAAATATTTGAATTTTTACGCTCTGTTGTTTACATTCGGGTTGTGTACGTGTAAATTGACGAAAATCTTCCTAACTTGAACAATATAAACGCCTACCAATAATCTATAATGATCTCAACAGTTAACAATTATTTTTCAACGAAAACATACAAGTTCACTTGAAACTCTTAAAAAGAGAGTTCTAATTAGCCGTCATAAAATAAAACTCATTTGAGGTGTTTTATTTTTCCCGTTAGAAAATAAAACTCATTTGAGGAGTTTCAGTTTTCAAGTCAGCAAATAAAACGTATTTCATTTATTTCTTCTTTTCTTTAGTAATTTTTTTTTTTTTGAGTCTATCTGATATGTGTTGTAATTTATTAGTTTAAGTAATAGCAACAACAATTGTATAATAGGAATCAAACAATAACCAAATAAAGCCCCACTTGTTTTTATTTTAATGATGATTTATTCCATTGCAATGCAAGGAGCTGTAAAAATTGTAATAATCTGACCAGCGGCAAGCTTTAGGTGTCAATTGACATAAAATGAGTTTTATTTTAATAATGGTGAGTTAAGAGTTTCATCCCAACCTTTATTATACCCTACACCACCATAGTGGGGAAGGTATATTGGATTAGTGCAGATGTTTGTAACGGGCAAAAATATTGTCCCAACACCCACCTTAAAGTTTACCAATCTGATCAGGATCTCTTTCTCAGTCGATTAAACGATTTCCTCCGTCCTTTCATGTAAACCTTGTAATGCCCTATCTGAAAAAAGTTAAGCTCTCATAATAGCTTAGTTATATAGCTATCTAAACCAAATTTAGCACAAATAAGTTGTAGATTGCACTATCATATTTTGTAACGATCGGTCCATATAAGGCCCACTTCCGAAAATCACCTTAACTAGCATAAATATTTTTATCCTTATGCAATAACAATCTTCTTAGTGTAGGGTATCATATGGTTGGGCTTGATCGACTAAACTTTCTTAATTGCGTTGAAAAATAACTGTTTAAATGGATTTTTATTTTTTAAGTCACAAAATAACTGTTATAAATTAACATTTTTTATATCACTTATAACCGTTACGGTCCCCGCTTAAAAATTTTCATATTCATATGAATTAATTTCATGATGACCGACCCATATAGAATCCACTTTCGAATCAAAAATTATCAAAATTTTTAATATATTTTTTTTTTTAATTTTCGTCTTATAACTTGAAAGAAAATTATAATAAATCAAGTATTTTATGCCCAATCTTATAAAATCTTAAGAAAATTAAAATTTTGGTAAAAAAAATTGTATTATTTTTTTTTTTTTTGAATTGGGGTGAAATTTTTGTTTTTAAGATAGTTTTTAAATTGGTCATAGTTTGAGATAAAAATGTTAAAGTAAAAAAAAATTAAATCTTCAATAGGAATGTTGTAGGAGACCCTGTAATAAAGTAATTTTAAATGAGGCAGAATATCGTGTTATCGAACTACTTTTTAAATAAACATTTTACTGTAAAACACAGTTAAAACTTTAGAGTAAATTCTTTTAAAACTTTATATTTATAACATTTAATTTATATTTAAATATTTTTTTGTATTTATATTTTTTCTTTCCTTTCCTTTGGAAAACCTGAAATATTGTAATAAGTTTTATACCACCCTAGTAATAAGTATGAAAATTGGTTTTATGAATTTATATATGTATATTCACACACAAGTGTAAATTACTGTATTGATAAGTATCAAAAACTTGCAACTAATGAAAAAGTTTAATTTTTTTTTTTTTTTTGGCAAAAAAAGTAATTTTGAAGCAATAACTACAGTTATGAAAAAAGTTGTATTACTTTTTATTTTTTCTTTTCATGAATTTAACAGAGATAAAACTGTTGCAATTTTAAAACATTTTAAAGATGTTTATGAATAATGATTATGTTTAAAGTTAGTTCGTTTTGAGACAAGAAAAAATGAGAAAATAAGCAAGTAAGTGAGCTCCTCTATACAATTCACAAATGAATAATTTAAAATAAAGATTGGAAAAAAAATTTGTAGAAAAAAATTTGGGTTGAAAATTTTATTTTTGTGAAAAAAAATTCGGGTCAAAAACTATCTTTCCCCCAACCGAGACTATTGCTGTTACATTGATGTATCAATCATGTATATAAGCCATTTGGGGGCTTGGGAAAGCTGATTTCAACATACAGACGGACGGACATGGCAGTATCGAATTCGCTATCTATTGTATAACGATCCAGATCACAAACTTTTAGCTGTTTTTTCTTTATTCTGTAAAAAAATTGTTCTACCTCTACATATATTTTTTAATAAGTGTTAGCTAAGATTCTTATTACACCTCCCTGTTGCTCTTTATTAAAATCCTAACGTTTATATTAAACACATTTAATTATGTATATCCTTAGCACAAACATTCCTTTTAAATACTCAACATCCTTCGCTTTTTCCTCTATGGCTCACAATTTGTGTTGCTGTTTAGAAATTTAATTTTAACACAAGAACATTGTAAAAGTTCACCTCGGCATTCTTCGTTGTGCAGCAAAGAATTATAATATTTAGTGAAACAACACGAGATTTTACGTAATGTATTGCATAGTTTAAGGCGCTGTTGGTAAGGAACTACGAATGTATTATTGTAGGAGCTGTTTCAGTTGTTGTTGAAGTCGTTGATGTTGTAGTTGTTGTTTATGGTGTTGGGTTATGCAGCTGTTTCTTGGATCGCAAGAATTTTCATATTTCAACGCATACCCAGCAATTTATTGCAACACAATGAAGCAGCAAAAGTTTATACAGTTGCATAAACAAGCCAACACACGTAAGTATAAAGAGACATTTTAACTGCTAAGAAAATATGGCATACAGAAATAAAATTGCTTACAAAAGTAAAAACAGTGGATTGTGGGGAATTTTAAGCAGATTGAATAGATCAGTAAGTTGAAATGGCAACGTCCTTGCAGTTGTGTGTGTAAAACACTATCACGTCCAACATATCAAACCAAAAGAAACTAAATTTTCCTGTAATGCTTATCACTAATCTAAGTAGTTTGGTATTGATTATCAGCAAAATTGGTCAAGTAAAAAATTTGTTATGAAACAAAACACAGAACAACTTCAAAAAAATGTATGTTTTCCAAATGTCGTGGACATGCATTCACACCACTGTTTTGCTATGTTTAATATAAAATTTTAAACATAAATATGTACAAGAAATAACAATAGCAACAACAACAACAATGGAATGAAATACAATAACAAGCACACAACAACAAACCAATATAACCATAAAGTAAGTTTGCATTACAGCTACAACAACATAAATACAACTACTAACATTACAATTTATTACTATTATTATTTACAAATGTATACTAAAAAAAAACAAATACACTGAAATGCTTACAAATACATAAATATATACACACACACACTCGCATAAACATAAATTTATTTATAAAAGCTCGAAAAGAAATGGCAGCATATTAAAATTAACAATAATTTATGGCTTTTCATATTTTTCAATATCAAACAAAACAAAAAACCAGCAAAAAAAAAAGAAATTAAACGAAATATTTTCACTGCAAAAGCTACAGGGTGAAGAAGAGAGTACACAGCAATTGAATACAGCAACATTTATGCCAATAAATGAGGAACAAAACAGCAACAAAAAGGGCAATGAATATGTGTATAAAAATTTAATAAACCTTTTAAATGCAATGATCTTTTAAATAAAAATATGTGTGTGTACGCACTCACATATATAGACATACGTATGTATAAATACACTCTGACACACACAAATAAGCATACCCATAGTTTATACATGCAGATGTATTAATAAAGGACTATAAGTTAAAAAAAAAAAACGAGGGAGGAAATAAATTTTTTTATAATTTCAAAAAAAATCTAAATTTAACTTTTGTATTAAAGTACATTTTTTAAGTGAAAGCAGAACCTATTTTTAGTTTTAATTTCAAGACAATGTTTTATAAGTGAAATATTTAAAAAACATATCATCGCGGAATCTAGAAGACGTCTCAAGTCGTTACGATTGCTGCCTAAATTTAAGTTTATATTAAGACACGATTCCAGTACAAATTTGTGTAATTTAAATCAATGAATAAAATAAAAATTGAAGTCAATATAAAGCCGCGATACAGTTAAAATTTATGTCAATATAAAGCCACTAGTTTACGCTAAGTTGTAGACAATATGGATCCACGTTTCAAGTTTAAACTGAATTCTATATAAAGTCACGATTAAAGTTTACGAGTACTGCTTAAAATTGATTCAATATAAAGCCACGATTTCTACCTCAAATTGAATCAATATAAAGCCACCAGCACTGCTTAAATCTAAGTCAATATATAGCCACTAGTACTGCTTAAAATTGAGTCAATATAAAGCCACCAGCACTGCTTGAAATTAAGTCAATATAAAACCACGATTGCTGGCTAAATGTTAAGCAATATAAAACCACGAGTACTGCTTAAAATTGAGTCAATATAAAACCACGATTACTGCCTAAATGTTCAGCAATATAAAACCACGAGTACTGCTTAAATTTGAGTCAATATAAAGTCACGATGTCTGCCTCAAATTGAGTCAATATAAAGCCACCAGCACTGCTTAAATCTAACTCAATATAAAGCCACTAGTACTGCTTAAATCTAAGTCAATATAAACCCACTAGTACTGCTTAAATCTAAGTCAATATAAAGCCACCAGCACTGCTTTAAATTGAGTCAATATATAGCCACCAGTACTGCTTAAAATTGAGTCAATATTAAACCACAATTGCTGGCTAAATGTAAAGCAATATAAAACCACCAGTACTGCTTAAAATTGAGTCAATATAAAACCACGATTGCTACCTAAATGTTAAACAATATAAAGCCAAGAGTACTGATTAAAATTGAGTTAATATAAAGCCACGAGCACTGCTTAAAATTGAGTCAATATAAAGCCACGATTTCTCCCTAAATGTTAAGCAATAGAAAGCCACGATTACTGCCTCAAATTGACTCAATATAAAGCCACGATTGCTGCATCAAATTGAGTCAATATAAAGCCACGATTACTGCCTCAAATTGACTCAATATAAAGCCACGATTACTGCCTAAATGCTAATCAATATAAAGCCACGATTGCTGCCTCGAATTGAGACAATATAAAGCCACGATTGCTGCCTCAAATTGAGTCAATATAGGGCCACGATTACTGTCTCAAATTGAGTCAATATGAAGCCATGATTGCTGTCTGAAATTGTGTCAATATTAAACAACGATTGCTGCCTCAAATTGAATCAATATAAAGCCACGATTGCTTAGTCAAATTGAGCCAATATAAAGCAACGATTGCTGCTTCAACTTGAGTGAATACAAAACCAAGATTGCTGCCTTAAATTGAGTCAATATAAAAGCACGATTGCTACCTCTACTTGAGTTAATATAAAGCCACGATTTCTGCCTCCACTTGAGACAATATAAAGCCACGATTGCTGCCTCCACTGGAGTCAATATAAATCCACGATTGCTGCCTCTACTTGAGCCAATATAAAGCCACGATTGCTGCCTTAAACTGAGTCAATATAAGCCCACGATTGCTGCCTTAAATTGAGTCAATATAAAGCCACGATTTCTGCCTCCACTTGAGTCAATATAAAGCCACTATTTCTACCTTAAATTGAGTCAATATAGAAGCACGATTATTGCCTCCACTTGAGTCAATATAAAGCCACGATTGCTGCCTCCACTTGAGTCAATATAAAAGCACGATTGCTGCCTTAAACTGAGTCAATATAAGCCCACGATTGCTGCCTCAAATTGACTCAATATAAAACCCCGATTGCTGTCTCAAATTGAGTCAATATAAAGCTACGATTGCTGCCTCAAATTGAGTCAATATAAAACCACGATTGCTGCCTCAAATTCAGTCAATATAAGGCCACGATTTCTGCCTCAAATTGAGTCAATATTAAGCATTGATTGCTGCCCCAAATTGATTCAACATAAAGCTACGGATATTGTAAAATGTGAGTCAGTATAAAGCCACGAGTACTGCTTAAGTTTGGGGCAACATAAAGCCACGATGGATGCATAAATTGAGTCAATACAAAGCCAAGACTGCTGTCTCAAATTAATTCAATATAAAGCCTAGATTGCTGCCTAAATGTTTAGCAATATAAAGCCACGAGTACTGCTTAAATTTTAGTCAATATAAAGCCACGATTGATGCATAAATTAGAGTCAATATAAAGCCATGATTATTGCTTAAATTTCAATATAAAGCCATGACTATTGCTTAAATTTGAGTCGATATAAAGGGGCCCATAGACACATACTGCTCATGCTCATGCAATAAGCATGTGTTGGAAAATTTTAAATTTTTGTTTATGTATGCGACACACAGACAATGCAGTATGAAAAATCAAAATAGTTTTGATTTTAAAATGAACTCGTACTGCTGACAGTTGTTAAAATGAACCATAGTATACATTTTTTCATTTTTATGAAATATAATTTTTAAATTTGACGTTTTAGTTACTGAAAAATAGAAAATAATAATTTTCTCAAACGAATTTTTTTAAATGATGATTGATAAGTGTGTAGTAAAATATCAATCACACACGTATACGAAGGGTTCATCGGCAGTATGTGTCAGCAGTATGTGTCTATGGGCCCCTTAAGGTTACGATTGCTGCCTAAATTTGAGTCAATAAAAAGCAACGACTGCTATCTCAAATTAAGTCATTAGATTGCTGTCTCAAATTCAGTCAATATAAAGCGATTGCTTCCTAAATTTTAATCACGATTGCTGCCTCAATTGAAGTCAATATGAAGCCACGATTGCTACCTAAATTAATATTTAATTGCATGTAATTTTTATTTCTCAACCGCAAAAATCATTGAACAAAATCGAATCATTTGATTAGCTACAAATTTTTGCATCACAATGAATCTGTTTTCTCTATGTTGTTACAAAATAACATCCTTAACCTACCTACCCTCGTTTAAATTTAAAATGTAATATAATCCTTGATGTTGATTTAATTCTTTCTTTTTTTCATCTTTTCCTTTTAAGCAATGGGTCTATTTGTTGCCTTTTTAATACCCCAACGTATTTTTCATTATTAAATCCCCAATGCATACAATGAATAAATGCAGTTTCTGTTTTTTTTTCTTTCTCATTTCCCTTCAAAAATAACAACACAAACACATATACGCACTCTCCCTCTTTCTCTCTTATTTTTCCTGTTACACATATGGGTGTTTATACATATGTTAAAGGATCTTATGAAAGTATGAGTGACTGTATTATAATATGTAGTGCATGTATGCCAGCTACTTAATGGCCACTGCTTAATATGGGCTATAAACTGCGGCAATGTCCAGTTACTCTTTTGTTGATGAGCAGGAGTGTATGTATTCATTAAACCAAAATGTTATTACCTTTTTAAAATTTTTAAATATTTATAAGCAACGGACAGCCAGAGATATGCTGACTGAAATCTTTATCATCATGAAATTTTGTTAGCAAGTATGTGTATATGTATATGGTTGATGGTCTTTCAATATATTGAAATTTTTTTTTTTTTTTTTTGCCCTATCCTTGTCAGTAATTTGTTATTCAAATATCTTTTTGTTTCATTTTCCTCTTTTATTCTCTGTATTATCATTTTTAGTGGCAAAAACGTTTTAAACAAAAAGAGAGAAGCCAACACTTACACACACCTACATTATTTCCAAAGATTTACATATACATAGACCTATCACATCAACTTGCAATATTTGCATATTGGTTGATGTTCCAGTAGTTCTGTTTGATTTTTTTTTTGTAATTTTTTTTATTTTTTTTGATTTTCATTTTCCCTTTTTTGTTGAGCATGCCTTTCAACATGTTACTACAACATGACGACACGACACAGTGTATGATAAGAGGTCATTTGGCAAAAGTGAAATAATGCAAATAGAATGAAATGAAATCATTTCATTTAAATACATGAATAATAAATTTTTGTGGAAATTGTAGGGGAGTATATTGCATAAAATGGTTTGATTAAATTAAGGATACATGAAGAATTTAAAACGAGATTTTAAAGCTATTTAAAAAACAACATGTATAAAATCTTAAACTGACTGCAAAATTATTTAAATTATTTTACTAAATTTAATAAAAATATCTCATTTTCCCTCTAACATCCTTTACTATTCCATTAAACACATACATACACACTTACATACCACAGCCATTTCTAATTAAACCAAAAATCCACAGCATACTTCAGTTCTGGTTATTTAACATAATTAACTTTTATTCTATTCAATTGTATTTGTGTTTTTCTATTACAAAAAATCAATTAAATTGTTTTATTCTTGTTTTCTCGTTATCAATTTCACCACATAAAACATCAAAGTCATGTATCATTCCCCCCACTTAACTCTCCTGGTCTTCCGTTTTTGACTTGCTGTCAGCTACACTTAATTAAGTTACAATACAAAAGCAGCTTATGAAAACTTTATAGATATTACTTGATATTTTATTATTTTACTACTAAAAGCTACGATATTTTGTAGAATATACTTATTATCTGATACTGGCGTATGGAGTTTTTTTGGTAAAAATTGCAACTGTTTGTAAACATGCATTATGACACATGCAACAAAAACTGTGGCAACAATTTACAATGCAAACAACAACAATATCATCAACATTTTTGCTTAAGACATGATGTCATGCTATAAACTTTGCTGCTGCTGCTTTTTGTAACCAGCACAAAAGTGATGATAGTACTGGTAAGAAAATACACCGAGAAAAAAGAAAGATTTCAAAAAAAAATATTGCTTTAACTGAAGTTAATATAATGTCACAATTTAGCTCAATATAAAACCATGAATAAAGTCCATTATAATATCACAATTGAAGTCAATTAAAACCTTGAACAGAATGTAAAGTGAAGATACTATAAAGCTACGATTAATGCCAGCCAACGATTCTACATTGAAAACAATATAAGTCCACGAATAGAGACGCAATTGAGGCCAATAGGGTCTTAATTGAAATTATGATAAAGAAAGATATAAACACAATATTAAAGTCGATAAAAGGCCACCAAAAGAGCTAAATAAATATAGAACAAGTTCATGTCAATATAAAGCCAAGCTTAATGCTCACATTGAAAACAATATAACTAAATCTCCATTTATTTCTCTCCTTGTATCTTTTACAAAATACTTGATGTTTGTTTGTCTGAGACTAATTAGTCTTCACTTTTTTGTTGGTTGTTTATAACAAACAAAAAACTTAAAATAAGGAATTACTTTGTTCGAATGCAATTTTTTTTTTTTTTTCTACATTTACTTACCCTCCCCAAAAACAAGACAATAGAAGACGAACACAAAAACCCACAGAAACCATTAAAATCACAAAAACCTCAAAAAGGAAAATACAAATAAATAAGAACGACAAAATTTATAAAGAGCTTATAAGGAAAAAATAAATTCAGACCAGAGAAAATAAGTAAAAACATAAACAAAATAATAATAATGATATAGGATATTGTTGTGAAATGTACATAAATAGAGGGGATTTAAAGGAATTTAATCACGTGAGAGCATGCATTCAGTTTAACATAAAGCCATGATTTCAGTCTAAAGCCACGATTGCTGCCTCAAATTATCAAATTGAGTCAATAAAAAGCCACGATTTCAATCTAAAGCCACGATTGCCGCCTCAAATTCTTAAATTGAGTCAATATAAAGCCACGATTTCTGCCTGAATTTGAGTTAGTTATAAGCCACGATTTCTGCCCAAATTCGAGTCAATATAAAGCCACGATTGCCGCCTGAATTTGACTTAGTTATAAGCCACGATTTCTGCCTAATTTTCAGTCAATATTAACCCACGATTGCTGCCTAAATATGAGTCAATATAAAGACACTATTGCTGCATAAGTTTGAACCAACATAAAGGCACGATTGCTGCCTAAATTTAAGTCAATATAAAGCCACGATTGCTGCTTAAATTTGAGATAATATAAACCACGATTGCTGACTAAAATTGAGTCAATACAGAGCCACGATTGCTGCCTCAATTTGAGTCAATATAAAGACACAGCTACTGCCTAAATTTGAGTCAATATAAAACCACGATTGCTGCCTCAAGATAAGTCAATATAAAGCCACGATCGCTGCCTCCAATAGAGTCAACATAGAGCCACGATTGCTCCCTCAAATTGAGTCAATATAAGGCCTCTATTGCTATCTAAATTTGAGTCAATATAAAGCCACGATTACTGCCGAAATGTTTATCAATATAAAGCAATGAGTACTGCTTATATTTGAGTCAATATAAAGCCACGACTACTGCTTATATTTGAGACAATATAAAGCCACCATTTCAGCCTCAAATTGAGTCAATATAAAGCCACGATTGCTGCCTCAAATTGAGTCAATATAAAACCACGATTGCTGCCTCAAATTGAGTCTATATATAGCCAAGATTGCTATCTAAATTTGAGTCAATATAACGCCACGATTACTGCCTAAATTTTATTACTGCTTAAATTTGATTGCTGCTTAAATTTGAGTCAATATAAAGCCACGATTGCTGCTTAAATTAGAGTCAATATTAAGCCATGATTGCTGTCTAAATTAGAGTCAATATAAAGACACTATTGCGTCGTAAATTTGAGTCAATACAGAGCCACGATTGCTGCCTCAATTTGAGTCAATATAAAGACACAGCTACTGCCTAAATTTGAGTCAATATAAAACCACGATTGCTGCCTCAAAATAAGTCAATATAAACCCACGATTTCTGCCCAAATTTGAGTCAATATAAAGCCACGATTTCTGCCTTTAAAGCTACGACTCTGCCTAAATTTGAGTCAACCTGAAGCAACGAATGCTGCCTCAATTTGTTTCCATATAAAGCCATGATTTCTGCCTAAATTTGAATCAATATAAAGCCACGATTACTCCCAAAATTTAAGTTAATATTAAGCCAAGATTTCAGCTTAAATTTGAGTTAATAGAAAGCCACGGTTGTTGTCTAAATTTTAGTCAATATAAAGCAACGATAGCTGCCTAAATTTGAGTCAACATAAAGCCACGATTTCTGATAATATAAAGCCACGATTGCTGCCTAAATTTTAGTCAATATAAAGCCACGATTGCTGCCTAAATTTGAGTCTACAGAAAGCCCCGATTGCCGCCTCAAATTGAGTCAATATAAAGCCACGATTTCTGCCTAAATTTGACTCAATTTAAAGCCACGATTGCTGCCTCAATTTGAGTCCATATAAAGCCAAGTTTACTGCCTCAATTTGAGTCCGTATAAAGCCACGATTGCTGCCTAAATTTGAGTCAATATAAAGCCACGACTGCTCTCTAAATTTGAGTCTACATAAAGCCACGACTGCCGCTTAAATTTGAGACAACATAAAGCCACGATTGCTGCCTAAATATGGTTCAATATAAATCCGCGACTGCTGCTTAAATTTGAGTCAATATAAAGCCACGACTGCTCTCTAAATTTGAGTCTACATAAAGCCACGGTTGCCACCTAAATTTGAGACAATATAAAGCCACGATTGCTGAATAAATTTGATTCCATATAAAGCCACGATTGCTGCTTAAATTTGAGTCAATATAAAGCCACGACTGCTGCCTAAATTTGAGTCTACATAAAGCTACGATTGCTGCCTAAATTTGAGTCTACATAAAGCCACAACTGCTGTTTAAATTTGAGCCAATATTGAGCCACGACTGCTGCTTAAATTTGAGACAACATAAAGCCATGATTGCTGCCTAAATTTGAGTCTATATAAAGCCACGACTGCTTCTTAAATTTGAGCCAATATAAAGTCACGATTGCTACCAAAATTTTAGTCTACATTAAGCCACGATTGCTACCTAAATTTGAGTCTGTATAGAGCCACGATTGATGCCTAAATTTGAGTCTACATAATGCTACGATTGCTGCCTAAATATGGTTCAATATAAATCCGCGAATGCTGCTTAAATTTGAGTCAATATAAAGCCACGACTGCTCTCTAAATTTGAGTCTACATAAAGCCACGGTTGCCACCTAAATTTGAGACAATATAAAGCCACGATTGCTGAATAAATTTGATTCCATATAAAGCCACGATTGCTGCTTAAATTTGAGTCAATATAAAGCTACGATTGCTGCCTAAATTTGAGTCTACATAAAGCCACAACTGCTGTTTAAATTTGAGCCAATATAGAGCCACGACTGCTGCTTAAATTTGAGACAACATAAAGCCATGATTGCTGCCTAAATTTGAGTCTATATAAAGCCACGACTGCTTCTTAAATTTGAGCCAATATAAAGTCACGATTGCTACCAAAATTTTAGTCTACATTAAGCCACGATTGCTACCTAAATTTGAGTCTGTATAGAGCCACGATTGATGCCTAAATTTGAGTCTACATAAAGCTACGATTGCTGCCTAAATTGGAGTCTACATAAAGCCACGACTGCTGCTTAAATTTGAGCCAATATAAAGCCACGGTTGCAGCGTAAATTTGAGCCAATATAAAGCCACGATTGCTGAGTAAATTTGATTCAATATAGAGCCACGATTGCTGCATAAATTTGAGTCAATATAGAGCCACGATTGCTGCTTAAACTTGAGTCAATATAAGCCCACGAATGCTGCCTAAATTTGAATCAATATAAACCCACGATTGCTGCCTAAATTTGTGTCAATATAAAGGTACGACTGCTGCCTCAAACTCTCAAATTGAGTCAATATAAAGACACAATTACAGTTTATTTAATTTCCATAAAAAGTAATGCTTATAATGGGTCTTCCAAATGGGACTTCCAAACTTTGACAGTTGATAGCGGCCATATTGTTGGAGATACATCTTTCGAATTGACTGATTTAGCGTTCAACAGCATATGCATATGATAAAATTGTTTCACCAAAAAATCATAAACAGCAATGAGGCCAATTTCTGGATGAGTGGGTCAGGCATGAGATACACATGGAACGTCCAATGTATCCAGAAAATGTCACTGTTTGGTGTTGGATTTTGGACTGGCGTCGTCATCGGTACATATTTCTTTGTGAATGGTATTGGCCAGGCCATTACTATCAACGACGAACGCTATAGGTCGATGATCACCAATTTATTTTGTCCTGAATTGGATGACATCTGATTTTAAACCGACGGCGCTACGTGCCAGACAGCTCATGCCATATTGAACATTCTGCACGAGCGATTTGAAGTCCTGATCATGTCACGTGAAGGTTGTGTGAACTGATCACCAAGATCGTGCGATTTGCCGCCCTAACAATTTTTCTTGTAGGGTTTTCTGTAGATGTAGGTATATAGAAATAAGCCACAAACTACAGTTTCGATCAAACCCAACATAACCCAGGCCATTATATACAGTCAACTGAAAGTCCAAGAGTAATGGAAAATATGATATTTCGAATGCGTGACACTCAGCGAAGCCGTGGTGGATATTTGCACGATATTATATTCCATACATAATGGTATTTAAAGGCCTTTCAAACGAATAAAGAAAATTCGATGCTATCTCACACACAATTTGTTTTATTCAAATTTACAGTTATGAAGCGATTACTGCAAGACCTTTCAGTTTAAATTGAAGTCAGTATAAACCATGATTACAATTTCAATTGAAGCCACGAATACTGCAATATAAGCCTTAATTGAAGTTAACAAAGGACACGATTTGTGGTATATAAAAAACTACCAGTTTATTCTTTTCCAGACCTGGCTCTCATTATTTGTTAACTAGAGCATTTTATACCAACAAATTTTAAATACAAATTCTATTTTTTTTTTTTTTTTTTTCTCTCAGTTTTTGGTCTTTTTCATCAGCAATTTATTTTCTTTTGTAAAAGAGCTGTTATTAATTAAAAGAAAATAAATGTTTTTGAAGAAAACCAGCAGCATTTCTATTATATATCTTTAAAAATATTATTTCTGTAATGAGAATTTCACCGAAAAAAACTTGCCATCATATATCTGCATGTCAAAAAAAGTATAAGATATTTATATAAGTTACGTGTTTCCAGCTTATTTTACTTATATTTTAGTCTTTTTGCTGCTGTTTTAATTTCACTAATAATTTTTCATTTTAATGGCTCAACATTACAATGAATTATGTTAGAATTTTGGTATTTTTTTTTTTTTTTTTTTTTTTTCTTACGTGTCTATTTAGCTACCTTTTTGGAAAAGTGTTTTATGGTGATATTTTGTTCGTTTTATATATTTAATAGATAAAAGTACTTAGTGTATAGAAAATGGAAGAAAATAAGTAAGTAAGAATTTATTTAAAATTGTTTGCATATGACAATCATTACTACAATAGCAAGCGTGATTGTACTGTTAAATATTATTTTAGTTAAACAGAAGAGACTGTCTTACTATTTAGTTCATAACTTTTCTTCTATTAAATGGATTTATTTGATTTTTAATACCAAACTCCTTAGGTTAATATTAAATCTTATGGGATAATCTCATAAATATGGGGTTGGTAGTTTGGACGTAAGCATGTTTTACACAAACAGGCAGATGAAGGTAACTAAATTTACTATGAACGTTATAATAATATGGCATTTTTATGGGTTCTTAGATGAATAATCTCAGTGTAACATACGAAACCAGAAACTTTTTGATATAGCCCTCAATGTAGGGTGCAAAAAAGGACGACGAATGATCATGACAATTATTTGGAATACAAGAAGTTTCTGAAATTTGAATTATTTAATAGATTTTATCTTAATTAAGTGTCTTTAAAATCCTTGTTTAACATTGTCTTTTAGATTTTAATTATGATAGTTAAAATATAATTCTGAAGCTGTTAAATGTCTTCCTAACTTCACTTGGTCACTTCAGACATTTTTTTTATTGGAAAACATTTTCGTGTCATATTTCTTAAATAATGTTGCATTTATATTTTATCTCATATAATCGCAAAAACTTCTTTACAAAAAAAAAAAAAAAAAAACTTCCTTTAGAAAATATAAGACAATAATGCTCACGTTTTTGGAGTTTGACAAAATAAAAAAAATGCTAAAACTAAAGTCATAAAATCATAAATTGCTGCCAAAAGTATATTTTTCTTACAATTTTGCTGTGTTATAAAATGAAAAAGTCACGATTCGTTTTAAACGAAATTGTGTTCTTTTATCTATTTATTTTTCTTCAACAAAATTGTTGTTTTATTGTAGTTTAGTTTTGTGCTTTAATAAAATTTCATTAATTAAATTTTTAGCAGCAATTGATGTTTGAAAATAGTTTAAATTGTTTGACATTTAACTTAACATGCTGGAAAAAGTTAAGTTTTTTTTTTTTAATACATGCATAAGAATATTTCTATGTAATTACATTAGACCAGTACTGATTGAGAAAATCAGTAAATGTTGGTAAATAGTAGTCCAAATGGAAAAAGGACGATAATTGGAGATTACTTGTATTTTCAAACAAAACCAGGTTTTTCATAAATAAACTGAGACATAAATGTGGCTCTAAGTTGATAATAATCTGGGATCACTTGTACTTTAAACCATAAATCGATTTTTCATATGAAAACCATTTGAAATGATTGAAAACTCTAGAACTTTTTTTGTACTATCCTAATACATATACATATTTACATAATAAGTGTATATATGTATGAGTCTGTGTACAGTTGTATATAAGTAGCGTCTCTTTGAAGAGCATATGTATTTGAAAGCTTAGAAGCCGTGAACTTTGCATTCTACTTAAATACAAGAGTATATTCTTTATGTGTATGTTTCTATGTTTGAATGTTAGTACTCGTTTGTACGTGTATATATGTTTATTCATATAAATTTGTACACAATACTTTGAACACAATTTGCACACATACATGTGTATGTATGTATGGACTTATGCAGCAACAATTAATAGCAGGGCTGTAACAAGGAAATGTATAATTTAAGGCTCACAAATTACTTGGAAATTTTATTTCATTTGTTTGCTTTTTTCAGAGTAAACAA
Source organism: Calliphora vomitoria (assembly GCA_942486065.2). NCBI lineage: Eukaryota > Metazoa > Arthropoda > Insecta > Diptera > Calliphoridae > Calliphora > Calliphora vomitoria. Next base: position 12,403,904 of record OW818033.2, read on the forward strand.
TGTCCCAAAAGTTACCTTGATTTCTTTGTCGTCCCGCAGTTAATTCTCAAAAACACAAGTATAGTTATAGTCGGCTGTGCGGAATCTTGTATATAGAGATTATATGGGGGTTGCGTCAATTATGGACTGATCCTCACAAACATTTGTAGAAACATTTAGGTTCATATAAAACTTGTTTATGTCAAATTTTATCACGATAGTAAGGACTGAGATCGAACAATTCTTAACACACATATGGACAATTCCACGAGAATGACTACCACGACTGAAAAAAAAAAGCCCTTGAAATTTGTTTTCAAGATGATTTGATTATAAAAAAACACTAAAATGTTACTATGTGAAAGTATTTAGAGCTTATTACAACATTTTAAGAGCAACATTTTAAGAGCTCTCAATTAGCATGTAGTATGAAATGAATTTGACTCTGATTGTTTTCTTGCCATTATGAAATTGTTTATTAGAACCGAATATATATTTTCTATTTATTTTTTTAGTTTTTGTATACATATATTTACAGAATATATATTGTTTAACTATAAGAGAAAAAATTTCATGTACGGTATGTCACGTACGATATTAACTTGTATTTATTATAAAATCATTCAAAGATTGTTTTTATTTAAATATGACGGATTGTAAAGGATTCTCTCACGATTCGCAAATTTTCGCATATTTCTACATGTACCTCAAAATGACTTCCGTTTTATGTCACGTACGATATACCCTTATTTCGCACGATATTTTGGACAGCAATGTTTCGAAAGAACTTATTATTATTTTAAAATATAGTACCCCCAGAATGGAACATAAGGACGAAATTATTTTTCAGATACTCTTATTTTTCAAAATCTATTCCACTCTATAGGCGTACAAATGTCACGTACGATGACATGGAATTGCCCATATATGTTAATAAAAATGAAACCACTAAACTCACCTTTTTCTTTTCAATTCTCTTTTAACAAGAGCCCAATATCACTCCACTGGCCTTAGCTCAAGGAAGTTTGGAGAATTTGCCTATCTTGGTACAAATATCACATTATTGTTCTTTTACCATTCAATACCTTTCTTACCATAGTGAAAGGGTGCCAAATCAGGCCAAAAAAAAAGTAGACACATTAAGAAATCTTATGAATGGAAGCATCATTTTTTGTAAACATTCCTTGATGTAAATTTCGGTATTTATAGAGCCCTTCGTAACAAATGTTTGGCTTTTTTGCCGCAACTGCATATTGCTTGCCATACCAAGAACTTTTCGGGAAATTTTGTCTGCTTTTCGGTTCTAAACTTTTCTTCAACATTCCCTCGAGCATCAGCAACATCAAAATTTTGACCCGGAAGCTGCCTGAATTTCCATGCATTGTTTTTAGCCTTTAAATTTGTATCAGCGTACCTGTCAGGAACTTTTTTAACCTTGTATGTTTTTAAACCTACATTAGCTTTAACTTTTCGTACCAAATAGTCCGAGCACTGAGCTAACCGGGCTGCTTTCCTACCGGATGGGTTGGGAGCTCTTTTAAAAATGTTTTATATTTTTTTTGCTTTAAAACATCATGTGGACCATTCCTTCTACCGGAACCAAGTTTTCTATCAACGGACAAGTTCTCCCGGTACTGTTGAATAAAATTTGAAACAGTTTGACGGCAGACCTTTGATTGTTTGGCCAACTTTTTGTAGGACCAAGTTGGGTTTTGTTGAAAATATTTAATAATTTTAGTACGCACTTTTTTCTGGTCACTCTTTTTAATCAGATTAAAAACAAATGAATATAGTTGACATTAAACATAATAACTGCATAAAGGTCATACAAAAAATCAAATAATACATGGGTTAAAAGTTTTAATGAAAAATGTGTGTTAAGAATTTTTCGATCTCAGTCCTTAATTATTATAAGACAATTATGAATATTCAAGTCATTTTTTAAAGGGGACCTTGTATGGGGATTAGGGACAAATTTTGCCCATTTTTGGCCATAATTTTTTACAAATTTTATCATTTATTGCCGCATAATCAACATTCTTATGGCGGCTTAAACAGTATTCCGGGGAGACATTTGTATGGTTGCTACCTGAAATCATGAACCGATATTGCCTTATCAACAGAGAATTTTTGTTGAAAATTTCAGCTAGCTTGCTCCTTACGTTTTGGACCCATCGTGTTTCCAACAAACAGACAGACGGACGGATATAGCAAGATCATCTTGTAATCTTATGAGGACTCAGAATATATATACTAATGTGGGTATGCGACAAATATTTTCATGTGTTACAAACGGAATGACAAAATCTACATACCCCCTACCAATCTTTTATAGATTCAAGAATGCGACGGGTTACCAGAGAATAACTCGGTGGATGTAATGTTCCACTTTGTCTAAGCTAAACAAAAACCAGCTATAATGACTTCCATAAATAAACATAATTCCTATGTGCGGTGGTATACAAATTATACCACATACCTGCGCGGAATCCTGCAAGGATAAACAAAAGCAAATCCTTTTTTCTTTAATTTTCACCGATGTTCTATAGCGCGCCGGAAAGAGTTAACAGAGTTCTTTCTGCCTAAATTGGATGATACTGATATGAATCCCGCGAAACAATTCACTGACTGCATTAGACATATCCTTGTCGTGTGCTCTCTCGTTAATCGGTGATCACAATTGCCCCGCAAGAATGTGTGATTTCACAATATTGAGAACAATAGTTTAAAATGGTGTAATTCTTATAAAATTTTAGCTCTGAATCTCGATAAAAGTCAAACCAAAGCGTATCTAAAATGTTTTTGTATGACCATAAAGAACCTTTGCACCAACTTTTAACAAATTTGGAATGGGTAAAGTTTGAAAATTCTTAATTCCTCTCTATATATTTTGGCCTGATTATAAGTAATTAAACTAATAAAAAGTTGTTATTGAAATTGTCTATTTAAACCTTTTGGCCTTTTTCAAAAACAACTACTTTCAGCAATTTTTTTCACATATTATAATAACAAAATATCGACAATTCCCAAAAAAAAATAAAATAATATTTGTTGTTTAAAATATTAGAAGTTTAAAATGACAACTTTAGTAGGCATTAGGGTATTCAACTTTAGTAGGCATTAGGGTATTCAATCGGTTAACGATTAATTTTGGTCGATTAACTGTTAGAATAACTTAAAATTGCCGATTTACAAATAAAAAATAAACCGATTAATTCATGTCGATTAACCGATATTTTGTTGTGCCCTTTATATATAAACACAAACATTTTATTTCTTCACTCATGAACATTCCCTTCTAGCAATAGTTTATTGAAGTATAGAACAAAAACTAAAACTAAGGAATTTGTAAATTAACTTTTTTCTAGAATGTTCTGTGATGAACTTTGTCCTAATGAATGGGAGGACGACTTAAAGTAGACGAAGACATTACTGAAAAGAGTATTTAATCAGAACTTAAAGAAGCTATTAAAAGTATTCAAAATCTAAAACAAAAAAATACAAAAAGGACTCCATTGGTATGCTTAGAAAAAATTAAAAAAAGGACTGAGATATTGGATTTACTTTCGATTTCTCCAACATCTGCAATCAGTGATAGAGTTTCTTTCAAGTCATGTTTTAGTAAAACTAAAGAAAAGTTTAAATGATACTTTTCTTTAGTTTTACTAAAACTTGACTTAAAAAAATTTTAATTATATTCTTTTTTTTAAAGATTATTTCACTAAAATCCAAAAAAGCTCGCTTGTGAATATAAAAATGATCTCAGATACCATATTTAATTTGCTATTATATATTTTGTTGAATTGATACGTTTTGTTTGTTTTTTATGTTTTTGTTATTTTCATTAATAAAATGCTTATGGTTATATTTTCGATTTAAAATTAAAATTGAAATTATTCGGTTAATCGAATAATTTAAAATTAACCGATTAACCCCGATTAATTATTAGCTCGATTAACCTATTAAACCTGAATCGCGATTAATTGAATACTCTAGTAGGCATCTACAAATTTGCAATCGAGTATACTTTATTTTGAAATAAATATTACTCCTACCACCCGTACTACATTTGAATTGTTTGTTTTAACCATAAAAAAATAACATATTCAAATGGCAAAAAAATTAATATTTTATTTATTTAGATTATGCCTTAAAAATGCGGGATTTTCAATGTCGTATCTTTTGAAGGCGAATTTTGTTTTTAATAACTTTTATGTCATTTTGAAGGGTACATATGTATAATTTATTCTCACTTAATTATTGAAAATGTTTAATTTTGGACCAACAAAGCGTCATATGTGGAATCTTTTGCTTTACTCCTTTAATTTAAAAACAAAAGTGCATCTGAATCACACTGATTGCTCATCAAAGCTTATGGTGAATGTGTTGCATCGGTTTCAACATGCGAGAGATGGTTTGTTCGCTTCAGAATGGTGATTTTGTCACTGAAGATAAAGATCAGCCAAAAAAGTTAGATGACCAAGAATTGCAGCCATTACTCCATTAAGATTGTTGTCAAACTCAACAAGAGCTTGCAAAATAATTGGGAGCTACTCAATCTCCAATTTCAAAACATTTGCTAGCAGCAGGATTCATCCAAAACCAGAGAAATTGGGTAGTATATGAATTGAAGCTGAGAGACATTGAAATACGATTTTGTATGTCTGAACGCTATAAAAGAAAATCGTCTTTGCACCGAATCATTACTTGCAAAGAAAAATGGATCCATTAGAATAACCCGAAGCGTAAAAGATCGTACGTCAAGCCCGGCCAACCAGCCAAATATCCATGGCGCTAAAATAAGAGATAGGGGGTCCTGCTAAAATCAGACCAGAACATCATAGGGAACTTTGGTATAAGCAACTGATTCGTTTGAAGCGAGAGTTGGCCCAAAAACGCCTTATATATGTGGCCAAATCGTAGTATTCCATCATGGTAACGCTCGGCCACTACTGCAATAAGTGTTAAAAACTTTTTATAAAGAAGTGATTTGGAAGTTCTACCTCAAACAAATTCTGTATTTTTTTATCATAAACCCAATAGTTAGTTAAGTAGTAGAAAGCATAGAGAAAATATACATAGAGCAGAAACTAGAAAAAAACTCAAACATAAAAATTACTCAAAAAAGTTACACGTACAAGTGTTGTTTTTATTTTCACATAGTTTTTTTTACTAACACATTCTCACCACTTAGGTTTTTGACAACTGAGTTAGGTCTTTGACATTTGAAATTAAATAAAAGTCATAAAATATCAACCATTCATTTTAGAAAAAAAATTTTTTTTTTTTTAAATGGGTCTAATTTGAACCGAATACCTTATGAAGTATAAGAAAAACATAGCTTTGGTACTCGAACTCCAGTTTTCATACAAGTATAATGTTCAGATGAAATGAGACAGATGTATATTAGTGCTACCAAAGCTCTGAAAATATTTAAATTAATTGTGCGTAAAAAATATTATAGATTTCAGCTCCAGGTCAAATATGACCCAAAGACCTTAAGTGCAAAAAATGTTATAGATATTTTTTATAACAATTTGTGTTTCTAAAAACCTAACGTAGCTGTTGACATTTAAAATTAAATTCATAAAATATCAAAAAAAGAAAAATTTGTTTAATTTCAAAATTAATAAAATTTTACCCAAAGACCTTGTGAACGTTAAAAGAAGTAATCAAAATTAGAATTAAAAAGTTAGAGTTTTAAAAAGACTTATTTTTTGTTATTGAATACATGTTTTTGTTTTAATAACTATTATTTTAATAAATAAATTTTTTTTTTCTTATTTCTAGGCGTTTTAATATTTGTCCAAAAAAAAAACAGTTAACCGGTTATTATTAAAAAATCGAAACCAGTTTATATTAAATGGCAATTTTTCGGAGAAACCCAAAACCGGTTAATAAAAAATGTCGAAGAATCGATCACCCTAGTAGACATTAAAAATCGAGTATACTTTATTTTGAAATAAATATTACTCATACCACCTGTAGTGCACTTAATAACGATTTTTGGAATTTTTGCTTTTGAACATTAAAAATTAACATATTTCAATCGCAAAAAAAGTATTATTTTATTTATATTATATAAGAATATTATATAAAACACACGATTAATTAAATCGACTGGCATTGACCACCAGAGCCCTCAGCTAGAAACCCCAAAATAATTTAGGAAAGTCCCATACATCTACGTAAAACAATAAATTTCAAACTAATACAAGTACAACTGAATGTTGTAATATTTGTAAATGTGTATATAAATACTGTTGGAAGAGGTACATACACACAATTAGTTACACATTCAAAGCATTACAACATCTAGGTATTCTATACTTTCGTACAGAAACATGCACTTGCATGTACATATGTATCTAGGAACATTCTAACTTTGTGATAATGTTACGATTTTGTTGCATTTTACACATTTTCCATACAAACTATGGAAATACACAAAACTTTCAAACACAACAATGTATGTATATTCTAACAGTTACAAATCTTCTAATGCAATGAAACCATATTATATGTGATTGTAGGATTCGGTAGGATCTGTAGTCTCTACTAATTCATACATAGGGTATATATTTACTGCTATTTCTCTTTATCTTTTTGCTTTAAAAGCAAAGCAATAAAACAATTTGTCAAACAGAGAACAATTTTAACTGAAACACAATTATACATACATATGTATGTTTAAGTACACTTTTAAATATACAACAGTGTATACATGTAGGTACTTATGTATGTATATACATAAGTCTGTACTTGTACAATACTGTATAAGTGGCATAAATGTCTGTTTTTAAAAGTATATAATCACACATTCATGTACTATATGAGGACAGGCTGAAAGGTTCTTTCACAAAAACAGAAAAATAGTACAAGAGTTTTGTAAAAATGAAACTCTGCTGTAATTATTACAAAAGCTTGACATCGGTTAAGAGACCAGTATATAAATATAGGCCTGTTCAAAACTACTAATACTGATCATCGTTCCATTGACAGTTTGAAAGTCATTATTATTGCGATTGGCCGGCCGCATTGTACAACACTCTTTTCTTATTACCCTCGTAATTTAAAACAACAGTAGATTTTTTAAATGACACATAGTTATACACACATACATAGATACCAATGTATATTCTATATATATCTATAAATAAAATAGTGATAGTGTACCTGGTTAAGTTGACATGCATTTCTATGTATGTATGTATGTATTTTAACTTTTATACACACAGACCCAGAAAATAATCTCACAAACAATGAAAAAAGTGTAAAATTATCAAAGCTGTTTTGTGTTCTGGGTTTTTAAACACATTTCATTGTTAAAAAAAAGTTTTTTTCTTCTTTTTTCTTTTTGTAGCTGGGTTTTGTTTAGACACTTTGTGCCAATTTAAACAAAAATAACAGCTTAATGTTAAACAAACACTACACATACACTCTTTTACACGAAATTTTTATGTTTTCCTAATTTCTGTTTATTTAACATATTTTTTTTTTCATTTAAATTATTTATTTATTAAAATGTTAATGTTGTGTTTGCCTTATTAAATTATTAATTAAAATACTCATTTCAATTTGTTTTTCACGCACACTTGCACATAACTATTGAGTAAGCCACTCACCCTCAAAAGTATGCTAACTATTTTTATCATTTATATTCATTGCATAAAACTAGGTACTTATTTAATAGTTTAAGGCTAAATAAAGAATAATAATAAAAAAAATGCAATTATTAGATATGTAAAAGCCTATAACTGCTATTAAAAACTAAATTTTATTAATTTTGGGAGGCTACTTAAGGGAGAGCAAGAATTTAAGATGGCAAAAAACACTTAATCGAAATTTTATAACGAAATATTTTTATTTATTAATATATACCTACATATATATATTAGGGTAGTACAGTTTTATGTGATATACTTGATGTATATTGAGGTGGACCTTAAAAAGTTATCTTATTCTTTACATAAGATTTCAAAAATACATTATAAACATTTGAAATCTAAATTGAACAAATTTACATAAAGTCAAGATTGAAGTCAAAATAAAGCCACAATTGATGTCAAGAAAAGAGTCTGCTATGAGACCGACATAAATCTATGATAAGAGTTTAAATTGAAGAAAATCTCATGCCAAGATGGAAATCAAAATAAAGCCACGTTTCTGGTTAATATAAAGTCACTAACAGAGTCTAAACTGAAGACAATATAATGCCATGAATAGAGACTAAACTTAAGACAATATTTAGTTTCTAAATTTAAGTCATAATACCAAGAGTAGAGTCTAAATTGAAGCCAAATTAAGCAATGATGAAAATCAATATAAAGCATGAATTGAAGTCATTATAAAAATACGACTAGACCCTAAATTGAAGTCAATATAAAGTCACAAATAGAGTATAAACTGAATTGAAAATAAAGTCACGAATACGGTATAAATTAAAGTCAATATAAAGTCAAGAGTAAAAATAAAATTGAAGTCAATATTAAGCCATGAATGAAGTCTAAATTGAAGTGAATATAAAGCCATAAATTGAATCTGAATTGAAGTCAATATTAATCCACAAATAGAGTCTAGATTCAAGTCAATATAAAGTCAAGTCAATATAAAGCCACGAATATACTCTAAACTTAAGTCAATATAAAGTCACAAATAGAGTTTGAATTGAAGTCAATATAAAGCCGCGAATTGAGTCTAAATTAAAGTTAATATTAAGTCACGAATACGGTATAAATTTAAGTCAATATAAAGTCACAGGTAAAGTCATTAATAGAGTCTGAATTGAAGTCAATATTAATCTACAAATAGAGTCTAGATTCAAGTCAATATAAAGTCATGAATAAAACCTAATTTTATATAAATATAAAGCCATGAATAGAATCTAAATTCAAGTCAATATAAAGTCACGAATAGAGTCTAAAGTTAAGTCAATATAATGTCACGAATATAGTCTAAACTCAAGTCAATATTTAGTTACGAATACGGTATCAATTGAAATCAATATAAAGTCACGAGTAAAGTATAAATTGAAGTCAGTATTATGCCATGAATGAAGTCTAAATTGAAGTGAATATAAAGCCATAAATTGAATTTGAATTAAAGTCCACAAATAAAGCCAAAATTGAAGTCAATATAAAGTCACGAATAGAAACTAAATTTAAATCAATATAAAGCCATGAATAGAATCTAAATTCAAGTCAATATAAAGCCACGAATACACTCTAAACTTAAGTCAATATAAAGTCACAAATAGAGTCTGAATTGAAGTCAATATAGAGCCGCAAATTGAGTCCAAATTGAAGTCAATATTAAGTCACGAATAAGGTATAAATTCAAGTCAATATAAAGTCATGGGTAAAGTATAAATTGAAGTCAATATTAAACCATGAATGAAGACTAAATTGAAGTAAATATAAAGCCATAAACAGAGTCTGAATTGAAGTCAATATTAATCCACAAATAGAGCCTAGATTGAACTCAATATAAAGTCACGAATAGAAACTAAATTTAGATCAATATAAAGCCATGAATAGAATCTAAATTAAAGTCAATATAAAACCATGAATATACGCTAAACTTAAGTCAATATAAAGTCACAAATAGAGTCTAAATTGAAGTCAATATAAAGTCACGAATAGCGTATAAACTGAATTCAAAATAAAGCCACGAATAAGGTACAAATTGATGACAATATTAAGCCATGAATGAAGTCTAGATTCAAGTGAATGTAAAGCCATAAATAGAGTCTGTATTGAAGTCATTATAAATCCACAAATAGAGTCTAGAGTCATGTCAACATAAAGCCATGAATAGAGTCTAAACTTAATTCAATATAATGTTATGAATATAGTCTAAACTAAAGTCAATATTAAGTCACGAATAGAGTCTATATTAAGTTCAATGTAATGCTACGATTTGAATCTGTATTTAAGTCAATATAAAACCACCAATACAGTCTAAATTCTAGTCAATATAAAACCACGAATAGAGTCTAAACCATTGGTCTCCAACAGTACGCCCGCGGGCACTGCATATGCATTAGTGTCTTATACATGTGAAACCGAAATTAAAAAACGAACATGAGTTATTTAACAAGTGTTGCCAGTGAAGTATTTCGCACCACTGGCGAAATTACGCAGAAGTAAATGTATATGACAACACACGAATCGGCAACACTGCCCATGCTAATTGTGTTTTTTACTAACAATAGGGAAGGCTGTGTGCGGGTTTTTTTCTTTGCATACACATTTTGTTGTTGTTGCACTGACCAAAACAAATGTGCACAAATATGTATTATATTGAATAAAAACATTAGCAGATATTTTTATAAGAAATTTGGTTCAGTGTACACACATCGTTACACTAGAATACGAAGCAAATGTATTGTTGTGTGAGTTTGGTTAACTCTGGTCTAAAATAAACTCACGAATAGACTCTTAATTTCAGTCAATATAAAGTCACGAATAGACTCTTAATTTCAGTCAATATAAAGCCACGAATAAAGCCTAAACCAGGGATGTCCAAAGCTAAAACTGTATTTGTGTTGGTGGGCTGAAAGAAAATTTTAGTGAAATAAATAAAAGATTTTTAAGGATTTATTTGTTAACATTAATCAAGTCAACAATCTTAATCAAATTGTCTGCGACATATTACCATAGCTCATCAATTGAGAGTTCGATACTAATAATTTTCTAAAAATTTAAAAATATTTAAAATATGTAAACCACAATTACGCTGTCTTGATTAAAATCATTTCAAATATGGAAAAAATGTTCACAAAAGTAAATTGAGCGAAAAAACGAGACAACACTTCAATGATTTTTTAAAGTTCAAAGTATATTAAACAATCCAAATATTACTTTCAGTGATCATGAAAAATAAATTTAAAAAAATTAAAAATAGCAATACATCCGCTAAGCATGTGCATTCGTCGCTGTCTCAGTGACTACGAAACAAAAGAACATGTGTGTTGATAGTCAGCGCGAAAGCACAATGAAATGGACACCATTGGCTTAAACTTAATATAAAGTCAGAGACTGAATTGAAGTCAATATAAAGTCACGAATAGAGCCTTCATTGAAGTCAATATATAGCAACAGTAGACTCTAAATTACAATCAACACAAAGCCACAAATAGAGTCTAGATAATATAAATCAACGAATAGTGTCAAAACTGAAGTAATTATAAAACCACGAATGGAGTAAAAGCTGTAGCCAATATATTGTGTGTATGAACTAAAAATGAGGGATTTACAATAGATGGCGTATCTTTTGAACGCGGTTTTTGTTTTTAATAACTAATATGTCATTTTGAAGGGTACATATCTATCAGTTGTTCTCACTTATTTATTGAACATTATAGTGTAAACAACAAAGTCTGTTTTTACTTCAGAAATGTGGAATTTTGTGCCAACAAAGCGTTATATGCGGAAAGTTTTGCTTTACTTCCTATTGCTCACCGAAGCTTATGGTGAATATGTTTCATCGATTTCTAAGTGCAAGAGATGGTTTGTGCAGTTCAGCAGTGGTGATTTTGACACGGAAGACAATGATCGCCCAGGCCAGAAAAAAAAGTTTGATGACCAAGAATTGGAGGTATTACTCCATGTAGAATGTTGTAAAACTCATCACTAGCTTGCAAAATTATTGGGAGCTACTCAAGCAGCAATTTCAAAATGTTTACGAGCAGCAGGTTTCACCCAAAAGCAGTGATATTGGGTAACATACGAATTGAAGCCGAGAGACCTTGAAAGACCATTTTGTCTGTCTGAAATGCTGCTTGAACGCTATAAAAGAAAATCATTTTTGCACCGAATCATTACTTGTAATGAAAAATATACGATAACCCGAAGCGTAAGAGATCATATGTGAAGCCCGGCCAATCAGCGAAATCGACACAAAAGCCAAATACCCATAGGGCTAAGGTATTGTTCTGTATTTGGTTGGACCAAAAGGGTCCTATCTATTATGAGCTGCTGAAATCTGGCCATACCATCACGCGAAACCTGTAGCGAATGCAACTGATTCGTTTTAAGAGAGCATTGCCCGAAAAACGCCCAGAATATGTGACCAGACATGAAACCGTAATATTCCATTATGACAGCGCTAGGCAACATGTTGTAATTCCTTTTAAAGACTATTTAGAAAGAAGTGGTTGGGAAGTTTTGCGTCACCCGCTTTATAGTCCAGACCGTGCCCTGTCCGATTAATATTTGTTTCGATTGATGCAGAACGCTCTCTCTGGGATGCGCTTCAGAACAGAATATCCGAAATTGGCCTGATTCGTTCTTAGCCTCAAAAGATGAACAGTTCTTTTGGCTCAGAATCCATATGTTGCCAGTAAGATGGGAAAAGGTCATAGCTCACAATGGTCAATACTTTGAACAAATTTATGTTATACAAATGTTTCAAAATAAAATCCAAAAATTTGAAAAAATCCCTCATTTTTATGTCATACACCATAATTAATTCTCTAAATCACTTCTTGCTTATACTATATTGAGCTCTTTGTCTAAATATGTTTTCTGTTTCTTAATGTTTATTGTTTTGTTCAAAACCATTTAATATTTATATGATGTTTCTTTTAAAACAAATAAGGATATGCTCAGTATTTAACTCCAACAACAAAAATTCCCATAAATATACTCTGCTACAATCCTTGGAGAATATATTCTACAAAATATACAATAGTATTTTATAATAAAAGTTATTGTTTGTTTATTTGTATTCCACCAAAATATAAATGCTACCAAAAAGAAGTTCTCTAGAGGAAAAATATAAAATTTTGTGCTCATTAATCATAAAATGACAACACACATACTTCAATACTACAAAACACTAAACAACAGTGGATTGTAGCAAAAGAAAACATTTAAAAAACTTAAAAAAAAAAAAAAACCAAAACGAATACAAGTTTACAAACCCAGCAAAAACTTGAATTACCAATTCTATTACAACTTCTCGGTAATGCTTTAACATTACCAAATGCTTGCTTTATTTGTCCAGCTTTAAAATGTTTTACTGTTGTATTACTTAGTATCTATTATATGAGCTTATTTAACAAACACATTAATACTAATATTTGAACTATTTCAAATGTATAATTTTTTGCTATTTATTAAGTGTTTTTTATAAAAATATTTTATCATAAAAAGCAAAACTTAATGAAGTGTTAAAGTGTAATTTAATACCACCATAAGTCTTAATAATTTTATTGGGATTAACAAAAAATAGAATAATAAAATAAAAGCCAACAAAACTAATGACTTTATTACTACAAATAAATAATATAGATAGTAAATAAAAATAAAGAAAATAGTGCTTAATTACATTCGAAAAATAAAAGATTTCTGGCAAACAACCAAAGTTGCAAATAAATTTTGAAAAAAAATAAATTTTAACACTTTATCTAGCTTTCTACCTCCTTTTCATTCTTTGGCATTAAGCTGAGTTTTAAACGTTATACACTAAAAGTAAGCAATTAAATAGAAAATAAACTAGAAATGGCTTTAAGACAGAAAGAAAAAACCAAACAACATTATAAATTAAAGATTTAAATGGTCGTTTATCTAATTTTATGGTCTTAGTTTATATAAAATGCTTGTAATTAAAACCATAAAAATGTTTTTCTTACTGTTTAGTCGATATTGCTTACAAATACTTACTCGCCATCTCATGTATACGCTCACACACACACACACACACAGTTATTGTGGCAAAAGGACATTAACTCTCACATTCAAAGAAAAACAAGTGTAATAAATGTAAAATAAATTAATTAAAATTAATGTTAAATGAGAAACTTTTAAAAGATTGAACATAAATTATGGCCAGTGTTATGGCGAAATAATTTAATTTTATTTAAGGATTTTTAAGGATTCTAATAAGGAGATTATTTTTAAAGTAGTTTTGTTAAAAATTTAAATAATGCTTAAGATATATAAACCGTTTGCTGGAATAACTTTAAGAGAAACAGTTAAAGCAGCAATTTCAAAATGTTTTCAAGCAGAAGGTTCATCCAAAAGCAGTGAAATTGGGTAACATACGAATTGAAGCCGAGAGACCTTGAAATAACATTTTGTATGTCTGAAATGCTGCTAGAACGCTATAAAGAAAATCATTTTTGCACCCAATTATTACTTGCGATGAAAAATTGATCCGTCACGGTAACCCGAAGCGTAAGATATCGTATGTGAAGCCTGGCCAATCAGTTGAATCGACACCAATGACAAATATCCATGGCGCTAAGGTAATGTTCTGTATTTGGTGGGACCAAAAGGATACTTTCTATTAGGAGCTGCTGAAATCTGATCAGACTATCACAGGGAACTTATAGCGAATGTGACTGATTCGTTTGAAGCGATCATTGACCGAAAAAACACACGGCCAGACATGAAACCAAAATATTACATCATGACAACGCTAGGCCACATGTTGCAATACCTGTTAAAAACTATTTAGCAAGATGTGGTTGGGAAGTTTCGCCTCAGCCGCTTTATAGTAGAGTCTTTGCACCCTCCAACTACTATTTGTTTCAATCGATACAGAAGGCTCTCTCTGGGATAGGATTCACTTTGGAACAAAGAATCCGATATTGGCTTAATTCGTCCATGCCCTATTTGGATCGGAATCCATAATGATGGGATGATGGTCAATACTAAAATCTAAAAATTGGAAAAAATCCAGCACTTTTAAGTCATATACCCAATATTTTAATTAAATAGAACCACTAAAGTATGAAGAATATTGTGATAAAGCAGCTAATAAAACAGTCTGTTGAAAGAAAACATGCAAAAATGTCGTACAACGCTGACTGACAAATTTGCACCATAGACAGAACAATCCAGCTAAAAACAAAGACAAGTTTGAATATTTTATCAGCAAGAAAACTGTGCAAAAAGCAGAAAATGCATTTCCAGTGGGCTAAATTAAAGAGTTAAAGTTTTTGAACCACTATAAAAATAGTATGTCGAATTGTTGAAATTGATTGAACAAATCCTGATTACTAACAAGATGTCGCATGCTAAATCATACTAAAGATTGTAAAATATCGATTGCAATTCTTTCAAATTCTACTAAAATGCTATAGAAAAATGGAGTTTTCTTTACTTCAAATGCGTTCGAATGTCGCGTTCTTTACCATGGAAGTAACAAACTAATTTTTAACATATCTTTATTTTTGTTGACTTTAAATGCCTTCGAATGTCGCGTTCTTGACATAGTGCTACTAAAATGCTATCGAAAAATGGAAGTAACAAACAAATTGCTAAGATCTTTTTATTTTTGTTTACTTCAAATGTATACGAATGTCGCGTTCTTAACCATGTAAGTATCAAACATATTGTTAAGATCTCTTTATATTTGTTCAATTCAAATGTCTTCGAATATCGCGTTCTTGACATAGTGATACTAAAATGCTATCGAAAAATGGAAGTAACAAACAAATTGTTAAGATCTCTTTATTTTGGTGCACTTCCAATGAGTTCGAATGTCGCGTTATTTACCATGGAAGTAACAAACAAATTGTTAACACATCTTTATTTTTGTTCACTTCAAATGCGTTCGAATGTCACGTTCTTGATATAGTGCTGGAAGTAAGAAAGAAATTGTTAAGATCTCTTTATTTTTCTATTTACTTTAAATGCATACGAATGTCGCGTTCTTTACCATGGAAATTGTTCACTTTAAATGCGTTCAAATATCGCGTTCTTGACATAGTGCCACTATGCGTTCGAATGTCGCGTTCTTTATCATGGATGTAACAAACAAATTGTTAACATATCTTTATTTTTGTTCACTACAAATGCATTCGAATATCCAAATGTGAATTCTTAATGTCTTCGCTGTTGCCTTTATAACAGCATTTCCATGATCTGTAGTTGTTGAACATTTTCAATACCCCCTGCAGTAGCAAACTTTTAGGCAATATTTTGTTATTTATGACTTTAATTTTAATAATTTTAAATGAAATTATAAAAGAGCCGGTTAAAACGTGATTAATAATGGCTGATAAAGTTCATGGTTAAAACATATTTATCATTTCACACTCAATTATGTTGTCAGTAATTATGATAAAATTGTTATTATTTTAATAATAATAATAACAATAGAAGTAATACAAGATTTGTTTATGTTTTGTTGTGTATAAACTTTGTTAAAGGGATTAAAATAAAATGAAATTGCGGCTGAATTAAATTTAAATGAAATTTATGTGAAAGCTCAACAAATAATATATGCTATTACGTGCAATTAAGGATATAAAAAGGAAATTGGTTTTTATGAAAATTATATATAAATTTTTAAATATTTTTATAATGTTTTATTTATTTAAGGTTCTTTAATAAATTAGCTATATGGAAAAGCTAAAATATTGCTTATTTATTAAAGATTCTTTGGCTTTTCAATACTGCTGTTTTGGTAAATCCTGATTATAAATTTAAACATGTCTCTATTTAAGATTTTTTTTTTAATATTTCTTATACGTTATAAATTAAATCTTTAAGTTTTTCTAGTATATTTCATTGGAGTAGCCAATTTTCACTTACTTTTGCTGCACATATGCTTTGGCTAAATTAGTATTTCAACAAACACGTAATTTCAACACATGTATTTTGTATATTTTCCTTGCCGTTACATATTTCCTTTTATATTAAAGTATACTTATACTATATATTTTGTATTTGCATGTTAAGAAATTATCAATAAACATATACAAAGTATTAGGGGGAAACTCGATTCTAGGCAGGCAAATGAAATGAACTTCTCAAGTTGGCTACTAAAATAAAACCTTACATCATTTTGTATAGCATTTCGCAAAATTGTTGTTCTAGAATTAGCTTTGAAAAAGCTGGATCATTTAGCCAAAAGGTTCCTTTTCAAGATTTGGTCATAATCGTTTCAAATACGAACTAGAAACAATCTCAAAAATTTTAATTTTTTAGGGAAAATCCGAAAAATTCTACTAGGATTGGACTTGCTTAGAAATTTCTTTCTTGCCATTTAATACATCTTTCAAAAACCTTTCATATGATATCAAAATTACTCCCTTACAACAAATATGAAGAGAATCAGTAAAACCTTTTTGTCCTTTGATAAAAATCCCCAACGTTAACTTGACATGTTTGTAAGAAACATCAAACATTTTATCTTTAAACCTCCCTAATATATTGTCATACATACCCACATACATATATCCATACACATTTACTAAAATCACGCATACAAAGAACATGCAATACTACTGG